>CM024640.1:13162833-13810641 GCA_014182715.1 Eucalyptus cloeziana
TATTAACATATTTAATGGTTAAGTAATAGACCATACGGATGATAGAACATGTAAAGGGTAATCGAGTACGAAGACGGCGAAAGCTGACGGAACACATGTCCAAAGTATATTATGAAGATTTCCAGTTTACGTATTGAAGTCTAAAGGCGCCGGACTTTAGTGTTAAAGTCACATTCTACATCAGTACGTCAGACGAATTTCAGGCTGACATTGAATGAAGAACCGGAAGACGGAGGCTACATCTTGAAGGCGAGCGAAAGACGGGCTACATCTTTGACGGAACATATGATTGTGTTCGGACCTTAAAAATTTAAATACGTTCGGGCACAGATTGCAAAGTGTCGCAATCGGACTCGGATTGTAAAGTCTATTGCTCTGCCAGACTTTATATCCAAATTCGACAGAACATAACACAAGCCCCGAAAATATAACGGCTAGTGATCTGGGTTTGGATTCTACATTAAGATTTATTTGATTGACTCAATTTAATTGATTGACAATTGGATCTTGAAGACAAAGAAAACTTTCTATGAAGAAGCTCTACTTATGAAAACCAAGATTTCGTTTGTATGGGCGTGGAATCAATTTGGGATTCTCTTTTGTCACTCAATGTCTACCAAATCTTCTAGATACGGAGTCAGTTTGTCCAATGGATATATTGGAAGACGATCCTCAAGATGCTGTCCAACGGTTAGTTTGGAAGTGGATGAGTATTTAAGGAGATGAAGGACCGATGAGCAAAGAAAGAGACGGAGCGTAGAATTTATAATTCAAAGTCCGAGCGATCTTCTATCATACACTTGTCTCTTGTGAGCTTAAATGTTTGTGATCTTGAGAGAAATACTAAAAGAGTGACTTAATTGAGATAGTGTGATCTACTACTAATTGTTTGCACTCAAAGTTGTAATCTCTTGTTGATTACATAGTGGAATCCAGCCAAAGGCGTCGTTATCGTGGGAGAGTGGACGTAGGCTTGGTTTTAGCCGAACCACTATAAATGCAGGTCTTGATTCTCTATCCTTAATCCTTTTATCTTTCATTACTTTCATTTGCTGCGATTGTTGGTTTTAATTCATTAATCTCTCATTCGGATTAAATTGTTAAAATTGCTTTAATCACCTATTCACCCCCCTCTAGGTGCTAATTCTAGTCCTAACACCTTGGAGCTCACAGCGTCCATAGCTGCAATTTGCTCAGACTCGAGCTCACTGCATCCGCACTTGCTTGAGCTCGGGCTCAGGCTCACGGCCTCCATGGTCACTCGTTGCTCATGCTCATGGCATCCCTGGATGTGATCCATTCTGGCTCGAGCTCATGACATCCATGGCCGCATGATCTTGAGTTTGTGGCGTTCATAGCCGCTCGTCACTCGAGTTTGTTGCGTCCATGGCCGCGATGCGCTAGCCCTTGCTGTGTACACGGCTACTCACTGCTTGACCTCACGGCCATGTTCACCAAATCTGAGCGGGACCGCGGAGATCAGCGTGATCAATGTCACTGAAAGTGGTCCAAGGCTGTAGGGGCGATGGCCGATGGTGGGATGGTGTGAATGTGGACGATTTAGGGTTAGGGTTTTGTTTAGTTTTTAATTTTTTATGTTTGATGATTTGGAAGCTACGTTGCACTATATATAAAATTGAGTGAACTATAACATGACAGGCGTACTTCGACCGTTCAATTCAGCAATCTAACCGTTCGTGATAGCAAAATCCGACTAGCAATCAAAAGAGTATAATGAAAGCATTAATGGTAGAACATTGTAAAAAGAAGACGAACTCTTTCAAAAAAATAAAAGGAGGACGATTATGAATTTCAAGCAAAAATAGTAAGATCTATCATCATAAAACAAAATTGAGTTTAGGGTGGAACTTGAATAATTGTATTATTTTTTTCTCCTACACAATGTGCAAGCATGTTGTATTTATACAAGGCAAACACCTGACCGGGCAACAACTGAAATAAATATACAAAAAAAAAGATGTCAAGGCAAGAATCGTGCATATGTCCTCTTTGGTCTTTCGTGTCCTCATCTTGAATCTTGGGCTCCAGTCTGCATGAACATTGCTGGATGTCATTGCTTGATTGAAGCTGTATTATTCAGTTCCACATCTTCTACATTGCCCTAACCAAATCCTATTACATTCCATCCGCAAACTGGACTTTGGAGATGTCCGTAGACCTAGTTCGACAGAAGCTTATGAAAAGCTTCTCCTGCTAACGGCTTGGTAATAATATCAGCAACACGACGAGTGATGAGAGAGACAAGAGCAAGAGCTACTTTTTCCATAAACAAAGTGGTAATCAATCTTAATATTTTCGGTGTGCGCATGAAAACCAAGATTAATTGTGAGATGAAGTGTCAACATACTGTCACGGAATAGTATCAATGGATCTTTTAACAAGCTGAATGGTGGTTTGTAGGCCTTTGCATGTGTTGTTGGCACACAAAAATCCACACTATACTCCTGTAAAGATGAGAATCATGAAATAGATGGCGTTATGACCTGAAGGATGTAGTATTGCCATATTGAGCATTGATATAGCTTTGCGGCTGCCAATTTGAGCCCTACCGATTAGGTGCAAGTCATATCTTTGTGAGTGAGACGAAGGCCTTCATAGAATTTTACACTATCCCCAAGAAGTAATGAATAGAGCCAACATCACTCATGCAACTCAAAACAGTCATTTAAAGAGGTATTCTACTACCTGTCTATGCACGAGAAGGAGAATAATCCAAAGGAGTCTTGACAAATAAATAGGTTGCTTGCAAACATTAGGAATCCTGGAGGTTGCTCCATATAAATAGATTTAAAGAAAAATGATGGAGAAATGCATTATCTTCGTTCATTTGCCGGATGTCACAATCTAATATTGATGAATGTTTTACGACTTAACCTAACATAGGGTTACCATACTGAAAGGGCACCGTGAGATGCTAATTCGTCCCACATGTAACGAACTCCCAAACCTAAGAATTCGGTTTTCGGTTGGCCAGTCCTTCACACATACACCTAGGTAGTTGACTTTCACATCAATATATGGGACCTTTGGATGTCCAATCAATCTCAATTCACCTAAATTGATTAGTAGTGACTCTAATATGACATTTAGGTGAACGATCATATCTTTATCCCATTGATTATTGAACCTTGACTGGGGAAGATCATAGAAAATGAGGCACTATTGGCAATTAAACCCCAGTTTGTGATTGAGGTGCTACAACTTTGGTAAGTTTTTATTAGTAATTCCCCATTGCAAATTTTACTATGGCTTCGCACCAATCCTGACCCGAACTTTAATTTGTGAAAAAAAAAAAAAATACACTAACTTCTACTTGGAGGGCTAAAACTAACATTTTTTAAGTTGTCATCCCATTTCAACTTTAGATAGCTATTTAATGTTGAAATGGGATGGTAGTAGCTTAAAGGGTGCTAGCTCCGGACACCAAGTTAGCGCTATTTTTTCAACATGATCGAAAGTTTGTACTAGAATTGGACCACGGTCATAATTTTGCGCCTTTTAGGAAGTATATTTTAATATATAATAATTCTTTTACGCCTTTACGAGCATGTCTGCAAAGTTATTTTAAAAAATGTGATACGAATGACAAAATATAAGGTACACAATTATCTTACTTGACTGCATCATAACGAAATCATGTGGAATCACTAACAATTTATTTTAAGACATTACTTTCTGGAGTGAATGGCTAATGTACATGTTTAATTATCGTATAATTAGAGCCTTTGGCTTATAAAAAAAGTTCAAAGACTTGAAATAAGTGAGGACCACGAGAAAAGAAAAATGTAATCTTTACGTTTGATTTATCTACTTTAAATAAGTCGGTAGTTTGTATTATTAATTGTAGAATTTCAAAGAATACACGATTGGCGATTATCGTTCAGCACTCATTACTTCGTTCGACGTGGATGTAATGATTATAAACTTGGAATAGGATGATGTTCTTGGGACGGACGGTTCTATTCTTTTGTGTTAGAAAAATATGATTTTTTTCGTGCTAGCAGATTTTTAATAGAGTTTTTTTTTTCTTTTGTCTTTTAGTTGTCAGCACTACTCACTTTTATGAAATTGCTAACCCTCATTTTATAGGAAAAATTGTCCAAAAAGTCTAAAATTATTGCGTATTATCGATTCGATCACTAAACTTTTCAATTATACAAGTTCAGTCCTGAACTTTTTCACTTTTTGACAAGTGGGTCCATCCAGCTAAATTTAGCCGGAATTTGTTAACGTGGACGTTGATGGAGCCACATGGCATGGCCAGTGCTAACGTGGGCAAATTTAATTTTTTTGAATTTTATTTATTATTTTTTCCCTTTTTTTATCTTTTTATCTTTCTTTTTTTTGGTCTTCTTCTACCTTTTGCCCGTGCTGGCCTTCAACCACAAGTGATGGCTAGCCACCCGACCATGGTATGGGTTAGCCTAGCCCACCATAGGCGAGGCCAGGCCAGGCCAGGCGAGGCAAGCCTCAACGACGGGTGCCCTGGCACGGGTGTGGGCCAACCAAGCGAGACCCGATGAGGGTCGGCCACACCCGAGCCAAATCCGGTGAGGCCAACCCTTAGCCAAGCTAGGGCGGCCTCGCTAGGTGTCGATCAAGCAAAGGCAACACTGAGCAAGGCCGCCCTGGCCTTAACGAGGGCTGACCTCTTTAGATCTGGCCTGGGTAAGGTTGAAACTTGCTTGGGCGAGAGCGAGCCCCCACGGAACTCTCTTTGCCAAGCGTCATCTTAGAGAAGGTAACACCCGATGAGGTCACCTAGCCTAGGCGAGGCCGGCCTTGCCTGGTCTTGACAAGGCTAACCCATGTTGAGGCAAGGCCACCCTTTGTTGGCGCTAGCCCTCGCTCGGTCGAGGCTCGCTTGTTGCGGGCGAGGCCAGCACACCCTACCATGGTTAGTGGTGAGCCATCGCCTATGGCCAATGACTGGCCACCAGTAAAAGGTAGAGAAGACCAAAAATAAAAGAAAAAGAAAAAGAAAAATAATAATTAAAATATTACTAAATTATATATGTTAGCGCCCGGCGGTGCCACGTGGCACCCTAGCATCTACATTAGTGAATTTGAACAAAATTGCCCAGGATTGACTCAATTGGCAAGATGTAAAAATGTTTAGGACTTAATTGACAAGAAGTGAAAATGTTTAGGGTTGAATTAGCAAAATTAATAAGTTTAGGATTGAATAGATAAAAGTGCAATAGGTTTTAGGACTTTTTAGACAATTTTCCCCCTTTTTTTATAGTTTTTAAGATATAAAAAAAAAATTAATTAACTTCTACTTGTGTTATTTGCCTATGTCTAAATTAACCAATTCTTATACGAATTCACCATTCCTTTTTGTATGAGCAACTTACCAACTTTTTTCAATTAAGTTACCAACTTATTTTGGATTACCAACTGTCAATTGAGTTATTTATCAATATTTATATCATTTTTTTTTTAATTTATCAACTTTTATATGTTTCTCTTACAAAGACCTTATGATTATCAATATTTATTTGTGTGAGTTCCCAGTTTTTATTCCATTACTAATCAATTTTGATTTACTAAGTCTCACTTAAGCTGCTTATGAATGTTTATTTGTGTTCTTTTAAGTGCCTTTTTTAGTTGAGTTATCAAATTTTATTTGCCACGCTCCAACCTATTAAATTTACCAACATATTTTTGGGATCATTAATTTTTATTTGTCTTGCTTACTAGCCCATTATGTTTAACAACATCTTTTTATGATTACCAATCTTTTATCATTAAATTACCAATAAGTTTTGCATTACTAACTCTTATTTGAATCAATTACTGACGTTTACTTAGTTTCTCTAAAGTTATCTATATCTTCTCTGTTAAAAAACACATTCTCTTTTCCTTCATAAAATTTTATCTATCTTTCTTATCCAACAATTACATAAAATTACAAAACTTCATTTGAGTAAATTTTCATTTTGTCAGATTAAGTTACCAACTAGTTTTGAATTTCCAACTCTTATTTTCCAACGTTTATTTTTTTACTCACTCTTTTTATTGAGTTTCTACTTTCATTTGCCTTGGTTACCAATTTTTTAAATTTATTAACTATTTTTAGCAATTACCAACCTCAAATAAATCGATTGCCAACTTTGTCTAATTAAGTTATTAACTAATTTTGCGTTGACAATTCCTCATTGAGTTAGCTATCCATGTTTATCTAATTTATCCTATCTCTGATAAAAAAAATATATTATCTTATTATTTATCAAATTTTATTTATCTTTCTTATCAACAACTTAAGTTTACGGGTTTATAAAATGAAAATCTCTAAACTAATATAATTGTGATAACTTATCCAAAACTAATTCGGGTCACCAAAAACTCCAATCTAGTATACTTATG
This sequence comes from Eucalyptus cloeziana, assembly GCA_014182715.1. Classification (NCBI taxonomy): domain Eukaryota; kingdom Viridiplantae; phylum Streptophyta; class Magnoliopsida; order Myrtales; family Myrtaceae; genus Eucalyptus; species Eucalyptus cloeziana. The sequence goes on from CM024640.1 coordinate 13,169,224, forward strand.
ACATATGTTCCCTAGTCAAATTTTATCGTGAATTGCAAAACTGGATGACACATGGAAATAACTCAATTGACATAATAAGTTTCCGTGGAAATCAATATCAGTTTGGAGTAAATGTTATAAGTGTATCATATTTAGAGTTTTTGGTGGCCTAAAATTAGTTTGAATGTGTTTACCAATTTGAGGTTTTTGGTAACTCAAAAATGAGTTTGGGGTAAATTTGTTACAGTCGTGCCGGTTTATTTATGTGACATCTAAACTTTTCTACAATTGAATTGCCAATTAATACTTTTAGTTGATTTACTTACCAACACTTATTTGTTTTTTTTATAATATATTAACTATTCTATTGAGTTACCATTTTTGTTAGTCTATTAACTCTTTAATTTACCAATTTTAAAGAAATTATCGACTCTAGCAAAACTCAACCTTGAGCCTAAAACAAGTTATATGATGTCCATATCGATAAATATATTCATTTGGGTAGATAAGCAAGCCTAACAAAAACTTTTGAATCTATCACCGAATCCAAATCATGAGGCCAGAAATTGGGTTTCCATGATCTGATAAGTATCTCGCCTCTATGCCTTGCGGTAATGATTCCTCTGATATTAGGAGGGGCATTTTTGAAGTCTCAATTTCAACATCCTATCATTAAGGGTACGCCTCGGTTCTCTCTTTGCTTATTTGTAATAAAAAAAAAGAGAGACACATATAAAAGTTGTATTATTAAATGAGTTGCAAACTACTTGTGTTTAGTATCATCAAACTCGATTGGATTTAGAATTTAAACAAATAACTTAAGGGATATTTTCAAATAAAAATGTGAAGTGAGACCGTTTTCACAAAAGAGTTTTCATAGTGGACTTTTGTCTCAAATTGCTTGAGCTCACCGGCCAACCAAATTTTCGCTATTGTCTTGTAACTTCGAGTCACATGCTTATCTTGACAGCAACATCATTGGCAATTTTGTTCAAAATGTTTAGATTTATTGTTTTCTTTCTTTTCCTTTATTGGTTTCGAGGGGCTATTCGAAACATAAATAATATCTGTAGTCAAAAGAAGCATGTTTAAAATTTTATTTTATTATATTGATAAGTACTATTTAATTTTAAGATTAAAACTATGAAAAATCCCAAACTAGCAGAGGTGAGCATGGATTCAGGATAGAACATAAAACTTAAGAAACTCCAAGTTAAAGGATATGCATGGTAGGTTTTGGTTTTCAGAAACTAGAGAATCTGTTCTGACAGGTAGGTTATAAGTTTCAAGTGGAATTGAGAACTTATAACTTTAACAAGTTATTTTGTTTTTCTTGTTCAATAATTTTCGTGTTATGTTGTGGCATTTCGTGACGTCTAAAAATAAGTGTTTATTCGAAACCATTAATTTGAGCTTCCATTTTCGATGATATTCACGATTGAGACATTACTTTGTTAATATTTCATAATTTTTGTATGTCTAAATATGAGTTATGATCAGTGGATTGTCGAAATTGTGGTCATCACCTCTAAAACCATTAATTTGAGCTTCCATTTTTGATGATATTCATGATTGAGACATTTACTTTGTTAATATTTAATAATTTTTGTATGTCTAAATATGAGTTGTGATCAGTGGATTGTCGCAAATTGTGGTCATCAGAGGTGATGATTCACTATAATCATTCAATTAAAGCATATGTGAAGCCCGAATAAATCTTTGAACTGAACCAATAGTATGATAGATTCCGAGTTCCAAATTATGCAAGGCATGGTTTGGGTTCCAAGAATGAGGAAATTTGTTCATACGAGTAGGTTCCAAGTTTTAATAGATTCTAAGTTTCAAGTGGAATTTAAATGGAACTAAGAAATTTCACTGAACTGCTCACTTTTACATTTGTAATAAATTTATTAGTACATTTGTAATAAATTTATCTCAAATTATTTTTAATTATCATAAATCTTAAATTAGTATATTTATGATAAATTTACTTTCTATTCTGTTAAATTTTACCATTCAATTGTTAAGATGAATGACACATGACAATTGAAAGAAGTACTAATTTGAGGTTTTACCTTGTGTTTGTCTTGGGTTTATAAATTTATGATTTCTTGTGATATTGATTTGATTTTATGAAAACTAATTAAATGTGAATTTATCACTAATTTACCGGTTTGAGGTCTTAGATAGTAAATAAATTAGTTTGGGATAAATTTATTGTAAGTGTATTTATTTGAAATTTTGGTGATTAAAAAATGCTTTGAGATAAAATCGTTTTAAGTGTACTAATTTGCGATATTGCGTGATGTTTACTCCTAATTTAAATAATGGCCCCAGCCAAGTCCGATGTTCTATCCTTCATCTCAGGAAGCTGCAGGTGGGGAGGGCTTGGAGAGAGAAAATCTCACTCTCGACTTTGCAGAGTTCTACAGCCGGTCGCAAATGGCGGACAAAGCTCCCGCTTCGCCTTCCTTCGCCGTTTCGGTAACTCGCGCTCTACCCATTTCAATCCCTTCTCCAAGTTTCCATCTTGCCGTCTTCTCTCTCTCTCTCTCTAAACCCTGAATTCTGAAGGGGCACTTCTTGTGGGTCATCTTCAGCATCGGATCTTGATCATGATCATGATTACGAATTTCCAACTCGTTTCTCTCAGGAAAGCCCGACCGAAGAAGGCGAGGACGAGTTGCTGTATGGCGCCGAGTCCGGGTGGGTTGATGCTCGAACGTGGTGCGATCACTTGGCCTCCCTGTGCTCCGATCTCGTTCACATTCCGACCCCCGACACGCCCTGCAACAGGTGGGTCTACGATCTTGGTTGCTCTGATTGATGCATTGGTATGGATTTTCGTGCCCCGTCGAATGGTGGGTTCGGTTTCGCCGCCTTTCATCATGGTGCTCTATGCTGTTGGTTGTTGCTGGCATTTGATTCCAAATGCAAGAAAGATGGTCGAGATCGGATTGCGTGTTGGTGGCAAAGATTCGAGTGAAATTGATTCTTCTGTTGGCTGGAGTTAGCTCAACTGGAAGAATTTGACGAACCCTTTTGGCAGGAGGAAAAATTGTTAGATGTGTGTGTAGTTTTAGGCAAACTAAAGGAGAAAGAACTGTGAATTTGCGGCGCTCAAGTACTCGTGAGAAGGGGGATTTTCTTCCTGTTTCTTTCGACTGGGGTGAACATGACCTGATTGGGTGAAGTAGTAGAGGACGGGGTTTTATGTATTGATGACAACCTCTTGCTTTAGTTTTCTATCTAAATCTTCCACTACCTCCGATTTCCGTCATTGTTTAGAAAGGGTTAAGTAGACTCATTTGTGGCTTGGCACCCATCTTCCTGTTTGTTAATCTGCTAAAGATGAAGGGAGCTTTTATCATCTCAAGGGGGGAATCAAGTTGCCCTGACAGATAAGGCATGCTTTAGAAAGGATAAGAATCCAAAGTGAGAACACAGAGTTTCGCTCTAAAAGGCTGCATTCTATAGACTCAATCTAAAGAGTCTGATCACCTTTAACTGCTACATTTAATTTGGCTGAGAGGAAGCCCATTTATAGGAGACCATTTTCCAGAGCTATAAATTGGGATTGCTGGTGCATCTCTAATGTGACTTATCTGTTTTCGTCAGGTTTTACTCCAAAAATGCAAGTTCTTAAATGAGAGGACCCACAGTCATGCAAAACATTCATAAAACCTCCATAGGACACATAGGATCTTCTGAGACAGTGATTAGAGCCTCTGATATCAATGTTATTGGCAAGCTGTTAGCAGGCTAGATTCATTTCAGTTGCTGGACTTGGTCATAAATTTCGAACCTCTTGGTTCGCAACTTCACCTGTAACTAGGCAGTTGAGTCATAATTCACCATGCTAGAGAGGAGCAAAATATCCACATTTTTAATAAATAAGATGTGGAGGAAACTAAGATCTCTGCCGGTAGGCTCTTACATTTAAGAGAGCCAAGGTCCATAATTATTGTAAGTCAGGCTAGTTTTCTTTTCTCCATTTTACATCATTTTGTTGGATCAGTACATTTCACGTCCACAAATATGCAATTGGGGGTTTGGAAGTCAATGCATGAGGTCTCACCTAAGGTTCTTTGTCATTAGTTGGCAACTGACATGAGCTTGCAACCTAATATGTGTAATTTGTTTGATGTCTCATTGGCTTTACTGCCGTGTTCCCAAAGCTATAGTAGTAGAGATTTGCAATGATCTGTTCTTTGTAACGTTCAGTTTTTAACCTCCAGTCCCTCAAGCGTGCTATGCTGTATGTAGAAATTTGTTCTCCACTCATTCAAAAATCTCTTGGTGAAAGAGATGTAGTCCTTTCGTGACAGAATCATACATGACACACGCTGGACATAAGTAGTGCTTGATTGAGGCCTCATAATGTTATCTTCACTTTAATGAGCTGGTTGGACTTTAGAGTGGGGATAAATTCCGTCTATGGTCATTGAACTTGAACTTATTAGATTTTGTTATTAGGTTACCAAAATTTGATTTGGATCATCCAATGCATTAAACTTTTTAACTTTTTTTCTTTTTTTTTTGAACAAATAGTGCACTTCGACTTAAAATTTGGTTAATTTTCCTGCGGAATGCTGATGCAGCAGCCACATGTCAATGACGTGTCATTCAAACGTTACCCATGTGTCTGTCATGTCATCAATTCACAACCAGATTCTAATTAAATTGGCCAGATTCTAATAAAACTATAATTTCAGAGAAACGAAAGTGTACGGAATTAGGTCATTGAAATCGAATTGGATGGCCTATTCAAAAATTCACTAAAGTTCAGTTATTGCTGATGGAAATTTACCGTTAGAATAAGTAGTACTGGACTTTGTTATTCTGAAGTAGATAGATTTTATCCTTGATCTTCCTTTGCTCTCTTAGGTGTCACCACCCAACCGAGAACTGGTTATGCCTGTGTTGCAAGGAAGTGCTCTGCAGCCGATTCGTGAACAAGCATATGCTCCAGCACTATCAGCAAACGAGTGACTGCCTTGCGCTCAGCTTCAGGTACTCCCTAAATTTTATTCTGACTTTCTGTTTCCTTTTCATGCTCCTATAACTGACTCTGTTTATCTGGAATCAGTGATCTATCGGTGTGGTGCTTCTCCTGCGATTCATATATAGACGCGCAAGTGCTTCGCAGTTGTGGCCCGTTTATGAAACTGCATATATCTTGAAATTTGGAGAGCCCCCGCCAATTCGGAATGTTGAACTCCAGAATGTTGCAGCTCCCTCCACAGGCAACTGATTTTGACCAAGTATTGCGTTTCAGCTTTGCTCATTAAGGAGATGGAGGTTGCGGGCTTTAGACAAATGTGAGAATCCAAGCTAGGTGATTTGCCATCTAGAGCTCAATAATTTTGGTGTTTTACCATTCTAGAGCTTGCGAACTAAGTTTCTTGTATCTTGGATCACAATTGACTTGTTCTAGTGAAGAAGCCATAGTTCCTTTGTTGAGTCGCTGACTTGAAATTGGACAAGTATTGGCATCCTTCTGTATATTAGAGGGAGCCAATAGCTACACGACGATCAACTACAAACGAAAAGTACATTGAAGACCAAAAAGAGAGGAGAGAAAACATCAATTGCTGCCCTATGGCCAAGAAGTTTGGAATCTGGAAGCATTCATACGTATTTCTTTTACATGATTTATCCCTCTAATTAAAACCTCCATGTCTATCTTGTAATTATGAGATTCGTGCATCATCGTAGGGACGAACATATTACAATGTAACCCACCCACGCATGACTGCGCTAGTGGAGGCCTGGCCTCCTGACCTGGTGGTTAGGAGTTCGACTCCTAGAGTCCGCCACAACTCTCGAGCAAAGCGGGAGCCCCCTGCTGGGTTCGGGTTGGCTAGTCTCTTCCGGGTATGGTCGGTCTTTGTCAAGGCCCCCGTAAGGTGAAGTTAGGCCGGATCTCGGCATTAAAAAAAAAAAATAAAAAAATAAAAAAAAAAAAAAAAAAAAAAATATATTACAATTTAGATGCCAAATGCTGCGCGGCATGAGCTGAAATGGAATGAAGAGTATAATAAGAATCTCCTATACAGGAGTTTAATCGCATCCTAGTATACATATACAAAGATTGATAGCAGATATGCTTTTGCTACATCCTTTGCTCTATAAATGGCAAGGTCAACCCCCCTAACAACTTAGTCCCAAAACTTTGTTGAAGTTCCTTGCAGATCGCAAGCACGCAGCTCGCACTCAAGCTTGCCCCACCTTGCATCGACTCGCTCGCAAGGGAATACTGACTTGCCTAGGCTGTTCAATCACCAACAAATCAAAATAAAATGACTAAATGGAATTTGTTAAATCCATCAATACAGTTCTGCACACAAAATGTCAAAGAATGAGTCTTGGCCTCTTTTTGAGCTTAATGGACCAAGGTGTTGAGATTAACGACATACATCCATGAACCGTCATATTTTAATCCAGTAACTCGAATAATTCATAGTATAACTACTAGAGACTACTCGGCAAAGCCTATTAAATCCTGTTTGATTAAATATTTTGATATGAATCCTCTCAATTTACAGACATTACCCAATAAGAGAATGGTAAAGTCACATCTCTTAACTCTAATTCCTCCTTGTTCAGGTAACTCATCATGATTCTTTTTCTGGTCAAAGCAATAGTTAGCAGTTATGACTTCATGTTCAAGACATGCATCATACATCCCCAGAGCACTTGTGGGAGAATGCATCCAAATATATCAGTTTCAAGCAATTGTAGTAGATGCTTTTCCCAGTCATTCCAAAAGCAACCCTAATATTTTCATTCAAATAAAAAGGCATGGACCCCTTTCCATTGAAATTGAAAGGATATATGCAACCAATTGTCTCGTGTTATGCTAGGTTTTGTCTCGACGATCTCAACAAGAAAACAAGGAATTGCCACTGAACCAAGACCGGTATGACCATCCGACGATATGGCAGGATATTGAAAGGGATCAAGACAGGCCAAAACTGAATCATTGATCCATTAGGTGGCATTCTCTAACAAAAGCATCCTCTGGTTTCAAGAATGTTTAGATATTTTATATATAGATTGTCCGCTCTAAATCATAATGGACGCAAAAAAAAAAAAAAAAAGAGTTCAACAAACATGAAAGCTACCTTCTGTTGACTACATTATGCACATGGCATAGCCACTGGGAGAACTCAGTATGAGATGCTGCCTGTACGGGATTTGCCCTGCTCAGGTTCAAAGAAACAAAGAAAAGGTCCATGAGAAATTACCAGAAGGCAAATGATAACCTAATGCAGAAATGACCCCATCTAAACAACAGATAAAAATTCCGGCAACATCTGCCCTTTAAAGAAAACAATTAGCGCTGTCTACTAACTCATTCCATCCTCATGCATGCTTTAGTTAAAAATTAAATTTAGCTAGCAGGGAGACTCTCTGGCAAACTAAACTAATTTTTATCAAGTTTGCACTTCAAGAGCTGCATCAAATGTAATGCAGTATCTTAACACATTGAGCTCAACTATGGAATACTAACATGTTTTCATCAGAGCAATTACCTTACCAATTGCAGTGAACTTCTCTAAGGAAAATCACCATGGCATTCAGATCTTACAAATACTCCGCATCTCAAAATGTCTCAAATTTTTCCAATATCACATTCCTGGGGACACTAGTTTTCACTCTGATGTTCATTGCATTCCATTAGTCTATTATTTGCACTCTCATGGAAGCGATTGTACTAGGATCAGGTTCGCTTTTTTTTTTTCATTCAGTAGGAATAGTTTCTTCAAAAACTTCTTGAAAGTTCAACTGGTAAGGTGAGGTAATCATGAGCTCCTAAATTAATGCACCTCACCTCAATAAACTTCAAGCTAGTAAATAGCCAATTTAAATTCACATGCCACTCCAAAGCTGATTATATTTGTTAAGAGCAATAGTAAAGCCAATCAAGGCCCTTGATGAGTGCACACATCCATTCAAAACGAGGGATTCACTGCTTTTGGGTGGAAGGAAAGACCTCAGTATTTCTTTAAAGTGGTCTGCACATTCCTGGCAAGGGTACATTCGAGACAATATAGCCATCTGTAGAAACCAGAAAATGAGAAGCAATGAGTTGGGATAGCATTATATCACCACTTTCCTAAAGTGACAGCATGTCAAATATTCCCATGAATACCCTTTTAACATCTCAAGTCTATGAGCTCTAGCACAGGGCTCCTCAAAAGTAACTTATAAAGCATCTGTAAAAGTGAATGTCAAATCTCTGGAAAGAATGGCACTAGATTAAAAAATGCTAGTCACAGTCAAACCAAGACTAGAATTAAGAAAGAAGTGCAATATTCAACTGAGTGACTCTTGCTTTTTCTCTACTGCAGCTAATATATATCTTATTTTCCCGCTTTTCAATGAAATACTCACTTGCATGGGAAATAACAAAATGATGTACAAAGGTGAGTTTATATGGAAGGATATGAATCACCATACCAATTCTTTCACGTCTTTCTTCTGTTGCCTTGTTGGTTTGTCAGGATACTGAAAGACGCAAAATGTAAAATGAAAAAGGTCAGTTTTTGTAAAGTAATTGGCATTTCAATAATAAGAAGTGGCATTGCTTCTTCGACTTGAGTCAGGGAAAACAAATGCAGCTGCATTATGACAGTTTGTGCACCAATCTAAGTAGGTAGAGACAGAAAAATGATCCTATAAGTTTCAATTAACTACTTCTGCGCACAAACTGATAGCTGGACCAACCACCTAAAAGCAAGAAAGAAGCAAAAGAGAAATGTTTCCATAATTTAAGCTGCAAATGTCATTCTTTTGCTTCGAAGACAACAGATATGATGATGAGGAGATGAAAGTAAGGTGAGAACAAATTTTCTCAGAAAATTAATTAGTGCCTAAATCACATTGACTTAGGAGCATAAAACAAGAACAGGATGATCAGATCACATTTTTGGCTCCATGGATATCAGTCCTCCAACAACCGTGTAGTGCATCAAATTCTCTTCATTTCTCCAAATTTATCTCATTAATATGCAACATTCTCCCTACAACAGGACGGATACCACGAAGACAGAGGAGACACATGCAAAGAATTTCCTCTAAATAAGGACTTTCATTAGGATATACTAACTTGGCAATTGAGAATATTGAAATAATACACCCATTTATTAAGTAATCATTACTTGTGCTTCCAGATGAGTGCTGAAATTTCTGTCCAAAGTAAAGAACAATCATTGATGCAAACAAGATGCTCTTGAATAATTGAATGTAGCTTTTTCAAGAAATGATAAATGCATGGCAAAACCTGTCCCAGGGAACTGATAGATAAAAAACCCATTAGAAGTTCTTTCACTATAGAACGATTCTTTATCTCTAAAGAAAGATTTGGAAAGAGAACACTGTTATACAACCTAAATTATTAACAGAGGTTCTTCACAAGACCTCAGAAGTGCAAATAATTTATGAGAACACTGATATACTTGGGCATAACTTCATAAATGGAACGAAAAGGAAAGTAGAAAGCCAGGCTTTATTTACTAAGAAGACCTGAGCAGCTAGAGTGTGAAGAAAAGTCCAGGTGGCCCTCCCAAGCTCTTCTTTAGTTACAGGTGCAGCAGTTTGTACCTGAAAAGACATTCTGTAAGATTATGATGCAAGCACCAGTTGGAAAAGCTGAAAGGGCAAGTCACGACGATGAGAAATATCAGTCCCAGTGCAACTTTCCATATACCATTTTTCATTTCTTCCCTAAGCCTTCACTGGCAGAAAAATCTCATTTTCTTAATTAGAACTAACAACTAGCAAAATCTTGAAACAAGTGAATTGAAACTTCAGGATAGGGCTAAGGAAGACTCTTATGAGGCAGTTCTAAAATTCTAAAACATCCAATCCGAAAGCAATCATCCATCAGAAGGAATTGGCTGAATGACCCAGGGTGACTTCTCCTAAATGCTGACATTGCGAGCTTCCCCAGCAAATATGCATTGAAACTCCGGATTCACTCCATTCCAAGCTCTATAAGATTAGCGAAAACCAGCCTATTAATCTCTACCTGACAATAAATTTGCTTCTCCAAAGACCGTCCGAGAAATAACCCACGACAAAGCTCCCCTAAAATCTCCCGGGAAGAAGCAGTCAACGTTGGCTGAAGAAGGCCAAGCGACCAACTCGGGACTTAGTCAACAAAATGGCAGGGTAAAATCACGCATATGAATTCCACCATCTTGTATCACACGACTGCGGTCTTCCACCATTGTCATTTCAAGTGTCCAAGGGAGAAGCCAAACACCAACCCACCATATGTTTAAAGCACGTCTCCTTTCATTTCCCCCCATGAAACATCGCACTGCAATTATGCATTTCGAAAGGCACCCACTTGCTGCCTTCACTTAGGAATACCGACAAACACCGACCGAGCATGCGCACCATCACATCCGAAACACGCAGAACCCGGAACTGTTCACTCGAGACGGCAATGACACTAAGCAAAGGGGAAGGAAAACGAAGTGCCCACCTTCTTGAGCACCTCTTCTGGTCCGAAAGCTTGGAAATTTGCGCTCGGCGCGCTCGGTTTGGGCGAGCTCGAGACGGAGAAGAGAGCATTGTTATCGGTCCGCGACGGGTTAGCGGGACGAGCGATGAAGGTAGAGAGATGGGTCTGGATGGAGTTGGATATCTTCTCAAGATTTTGGAAGAGACTGAGGAATGGGTTCTCGGACATCGTCACCTAGAACAGCGAAGGAGTCGGAATGAAACGACAGGAAAGTGAAAATTTGATAACGATTTCCACTCTCCTGATAATAACAAGGGATGATATTAAAAAAATTCAAATTAGTACATTTATAATAATTTTTCCCCAAATTATTTTTTTATCATAAAAAATCTAAAACTAATACCTAAAACTAGTATACTTAATCTTTTTTTTTTTTTTTTTGGTCAGATATACTTATACTTAATCTTTTAACCATAAAGAATTTCAAGCCGATACATTTGTAATAAATTGGTTCTTTATTTGTTTCCATTAAATTGAATTAATACCACCAAAAACTATAAACTAATATTTGTGACAAATGAAAGTAAAACCCCAAAGTGGTATATTCCTCCATTGTCATATGTTATCAAATTCAGTAATTTAACGGTAAAATTTAATTAAAATTTATCACAAATGTATAAATTTTGAGATTTTCATGATATTAACCCTAATAATAAACACTAATATTTTCATTATTGATAATGATTTGTGTCTATAAATTTTCGTGGATGACAAAAATATTTTTTGTTTATTTATTTTTGTACATGGTACAAAAAAATTATTTTTTAGAAAATATTTTCTACATCATTCAATTTTTGTAAAATAAATGCAATGCGGACATGTTCTTTGACATTCTCAAGAAATTTTTATTTGATTTTTGCATTGTATTTTTGATTAATAATTTTAAGCCACTAGATGAAGTATTTTGACTCTCGTTGAGCTCTTATAAAAGATTCTTTAAAAAAAAAAAAGAGAGAGAGAGAGAGAACCTTTTTTTGAAAATATACAGCTTCTTGTTTATGATTGTAAAAATGAATTTTTGATGTTTCAGCAGTTACCCAAGTTCCTATATGTTCCACTGTCTCGAGTGAACGGTTTCAAGTTAGAAGTACACTAACTTATCAAGTTACCCCGGTTCAAATAAAATAAAATAAAATAAAATTGATCGACAAAGGCTCAAGACAATCGCATATACATATGCAATGAGCTTTTAGTTACTTAAATTCAACTTTTGGTTTTCTTCTTTTGATTTCGTTTTCATTTTATGTTGTTAGTTGGGATTTACATTTGCATTATTTGGTTGTTAATTAAATTGAAATCCTTTTTTCATTAAAAAATCTTGCACTCCTTAGGTTCTTTTTGTTCATTTACCCTAATTTTTCTTCATAGAAAAATTTCATAAATATTTGCAATAATAAAAAAAAAATGGCCGAAAGACTTCAGATAAATATTATCCTAAAGTTAGGCGTCCGTTAAGCTTATTCTCGCTTAAATATTCTCCCTTGATTTATAAAACCAGACAAGTCTTCTTTCTTTAGATCTACAATAGTATCCTTCCTATTAGGCATGGTTTGGAACACAAGCAACAGAGTATGTTCTTCATAGAGTAGTCTTGTTGCCACGTGGAAAATAAAGAGGAGGAGGGGGAGAGGGACAGAGGGGAAATTTCTTCATAGACACCTCATTAATATTGATCAAATGAATTAAATTATATAGATATTGTTGGCTTCACGTGTTATTCACATGATCAACCAAGGACGGGCGCTTGTTTCCCCTCGGTTTCTTTCGTGTTGGGTAATGCTTAGACCATTGCTATAAAATCTCGTATTATTGAATCCAGTTGGGGCAAGAATATAATTCGCCCAAAATAATTATGTTATTCGGAACTTTGAATTACATTTGATGCTTCATTAGCTTAAAATGAACTCATACTACATATTTACTACCTTGACATGTGCCGTAGAAAGTAATGTTACTTTTACTAAGCTTGATTTCCAAATTAATTTACAAAATGCTAGGACAAATTGTGAGCAGTCATTTAAAAAGTTGATCACACTCATGCTTCCTTTGTTTCGCAAAAAATAAATGGTTTGGAAATATTTTTCCAAAATATAATAGTTTATATTGCTTGAAATTGTTAGTTAATAAAGAATGTTCTCATCATCAATGGTAATTTATGTCTACATATTTTTTTGAACAATGAAAAAGTTTTTCGTTCGCTTTTTTATAAGCAATACAAGCTATCGTTTAAAAAAAAATATATTTTCCAACTCATTTGTTTTCTGCGAATCAAGTAGATCTTAATACCTAATAATATTCTTTACACATCAATTTTTATACTATTTTTGTAAATTAAATTTTCTATACTGGCTATCATTCTGGCTTTGTTAAGCAGAGAAACCAGTAAAACGGATGAATATGACGTCATTGACAAAGATGGAGAAAATAAAAGATGATAAGTAAAGTAGCCGCCAGAAAATCTGAAGCAAGGTCTAATAAAATAAGCCGACTTCCATGGCAAGTTCTCAGACTTGAGAAACAAGTCCAACGAAGGAACAACTTCCCAAGGAAGGTAAAAGAAGAGTGCATCAGACGAAGCACAGCAGCACTCCAACCTAAAGCAAGTGCAGTATAAATTCATCTCCTCACACCACTCGAACATCAAAGAAATCTCCAACCGAGTCCAAAGACAGTCATGTAGCTGCTCAGCGTTTGCTGGCGGGATTTCGAGTCGAAAGCCATCACCGGAGGAATCGTCGATCATTACTTGATGCTGAATGAAAAAAAGTTACGTGGTGGTATCCCCATCACTCATGGTTTTTGACCAGAATACAAGGGCAGGGGTGATGCATGAATATCACCTAAATGCCGATCCTCTTCAGCATTCTTCAGGAGGTATGCTGCTGCTTTTCACTACTTTGATCATATTATCCAATTCATGTCGCATTCTTTTTTCAAATGTGAGCAGAGATATCGTTCTAGGCCTTCTGGAGGGAAGCGAAATGAGAAGACGATCCTTGTATTTGTAATACGTTGTTGAATCAAGACCTATCCAAGCGACTGAAGACATTCGTGAAGCCATAGTTAAGTTAGGTTTCTAGGTGCTTAATGTGGATTCACGATAAGCTTTGTGTGTTATAAATAAAATCTACTCTTTTATTGAGAATTCTTTTCATTTTAATTTGCTGAATTATCATTTTGGAGCTTGCGATCCATCAGAATTCCATGTGTGATGGCTAGATTTATGACTTTTATCGGAAGGATGGCTCGTCCAGAACATAGACAACCAGCTAAAAGTGTAAGCGGACTTCACTCCATGGAAGTGGCAACTGAAAAAGGGTAGATGAACTCCTCCTTTCATTGAAAAAAAGGAGAAGACGATCACCAGAATCAGTGAGTATATAGACTTGAACCAGAAAAAGGAAGCGGCAATAATACCGCCTTTTAACCCCATGTTGGTGGTTTAACAGTCAGGGAATAGACTTTTCTGAGGAATAGTTCACATGACACGGGTTCGATTCTCCACAAAAACCAATTGTGTACAATCTCATATTTGTGTAACCCATGAGGGCATATGCTCACATCTTGCTTGGTCTATGAGGTCAGCGGGAAGTTTCCGTATATGCATCTAAGGCGAAGTTGCAAGTCATCTTCAAAACATCCTGCAGTTTAGCACTTTTCTGTAATCTGAACTTTCATCTATCAGCGTATTCAACAGTGAAACTGCAATGACATGCACAATGTAAGAAGAAAACATTCAATTTTCCATTGCTATCGCAGGTTAATGAGTTCTGGGAGCGACCAGCTAATCTGGCCTTGCAACACAAGGACTAGGCGCAAAAGCACTAACAAAAATCCTAATTGTACATAATCTATTGGTGGATTGGCACATACAGGGACCGTGTAGGGCGAACCTTTGTCAAATAATGACAATGAATACGCACATGAACAGCCCTTATGTTAACTGACTATTAGCAGGTTGATTTTAACTCAAATTCACACAATGTACTAAAATGAAAAGGAAAGTCTCCTATTGGAATAAGAGGAAACAACCGGGACATATCACAGGAGCAAATCCCAGAAATTTCCTGGATATTGTCATTATAATATGAGAAAGCAAAACAAATTTTTATAGCATACAACCGTACCTTTTAGGTTGAGCAGAATCTTAGATTGGTCTGGTTTTTATGATGGGATCAACCAGGACAAGGAAAAGCAGACAAAATACCATCCCTATCAGATATCAATCACGATCGAGATTTTTCTAATGCCCATGTTCAAGAATTTCGGTAACTTCTCCAAGAAGGGAAGACTTCCATAGAGACCCTCTCAAATAGAAGTGTATTGATGCTCATTCTTTGCTTCCACAAACTGAAGTGAGTTAATTAGACTTTACTTGTGTGTTGGGTGAAGAACAGAACAGAAGGAGATGGAAGCTGTGATCATCCCAAACAATTTGCCAGTCGGATACAGATTTCATCCAACTGACAAGGAATGTGTTGATTGTTACTTGAAAAACTGAGTTGGAGGATTCGTAGACCGTCCCTGCATAATTCCCGATGTTGACATTGGTGGGATCCTTGGCAATTACCGCAGATGTTTCATGGTAAGAACAGATGCTGCTATCACTTTGCTTTCTCATTTGATACAATCTCTCTGCAACCATGATTTTCAGAAACTCGTTACCTAAAGTATATGGGTTTTTGGAGCATAATATTTATCATCATTTGGTCTAAAGTTGGGGGAATGTGCTGATCAGATGTGAATTTGATAGTTTCTGGTGGTGATATGTCATTTAATAAGATGCAAATATTTGTGGAATGCAAAATTTTGCTTTTTTTGTCAAACAAGAAATATCAGTTCTTAATAAAAAGAAATCAATGAGCTTGACAGGTGAATCAATCATTGGCCGGGACGACAAAGTTTGAGAGTGGTGGTTCTTCTGTCCGCAACCACACCAACAGGTTAAAAGATCAACTCCCTCCAGCTTTTGGAAGAAAAGTGGCACCGACTGGAACGTCAAGGCCAGAGATACCAACAGAGTAATTGGTACAAGAAAACATTAGTCTTCCATGAAGGTCGGGGCTCTAATGGTGTCAGGACCTACTGGGTTATCCATGAATATTATCCACTCGCCAAGATGTACCCAATTTATCCCTCATTTATTCATTACAATCAATTAGATTCACAAGACAAATCAACTTGACAACATATCATATGAGTACTGTAGCTACAATAATCTGCAGAAACAATCAACTATAGGTTTCCATGAGTTCTAAAGAAGCAAAGAAACATGTTTTTGCTCAGTTTTGACTACAGAAGATTGAAATCTTATAGATACATAGAGAATGATTTGCCAAGTTTGTGAGCAGAATTTTACTGTTGATGATCCAATAGCGTGAACTGGAATAACATGGTCTTGTGACAGTTGAATGGGAATTATGCTCTGTGTCTCTTAAAGGATAAACAAAATGAGAAGGCTGATGATTCGACTGTAGAATTAGAGCTTGGAGCCATTCTGGCGGATTTGGTTTCGATTCTTCATCAACCTGATCATGAGGACTCATTTCCTGAGGTGTGGAGGAAAAAAATGTTCTGTTTGTTCACTTAATGCCTGTATTGACGGGCGCGCAAAATGTGTTAATGACTAATCTTTTACTTGTAAATACAGTCTATGATCCAAGCAATGATGAAGTCACTGATGGAGCCCTCATTTCAACCTGAGGACCCACTTCAAGCTTTTTCACGTGACCTCCTACAGCTGCTTCAGCCTGTGCTGCAATCACAAAATAATAGCTGCCCCTTCAACATACATCAGTTTATGGATATTGAGGGTCTCTCTCTTATGGAGTCTTCACTGGGCAGGGGACGTGCTGAATGTTACGATCAATTGCAATGTTCATTCGAGACAATTGAAGAGGATGAAGATGTTGGCAATATGTAAAATGCAGACCTTGTCCATGCCGACTAATTTGTCAGACCTATTCTTGCCTTGAAATTTCATTTGGTTGTTGTGATTACTTATCTAGGAAATTTAGGTTTATAATGGTTTGAAATGCATCGGAAGGGCACTTCCCCTGGGCACAGGTAAAAATAAGGATAATTTTCTTTCAATCATCTTGGTGTAGAACATGAAGTTCATTATAGAATCTGTCTGTGGAAAAACAAAAGTGGACTTCCACGCTAAGTTACTCATGCTTAATCACTTTCATTCATAAAAGAACGTGGACAATTTAAAACATAATATTGAAGGTTTATGCCTCAGTTATTTCCTCTGATTTATATTATCTCATGTACTCTGTTGCTGCATGGCGGCCCTCCTGATCTAATGGAGAATTGCCCAACAATAGAACTCCAGATGCCTATTGCTCCTGATGAAAAGAAAGGCATGGGGGAGAGTAAGTCCAACGGCTCACTTGTTGTCCCTTAGAACTCCCAGTGTCAAGTATTATAGCAAAGATGAAGAGCTGAAATTTGAAAAGGTCAAGCAGGAAACTGCAGCCAAAAGTGTGAAACCAGCATGCGTATGAATGAAACAGCAACCAGAGCAAAGGTGAAAGCAGCTCCTGAACTAACCCATCATGTCTTATTACCGTTCTCAGATGTTGAATTGCATTGCTTGGGTAGTTAATTAGACAGTGGGGGTTCTGTTTTTGGACTGCAGCGAATTATACATTGGATATGTGGTTCATAGGCACTTGTGAAAATGTTTAATTTTTATAAAATCCATTTCGAGAAAAACATAGAGACAAGTCTAGTAGTCTTCTACCAAAAGGAAGTGAAATTTTGCTTTGATTGCTCGTGCTTTGTTAGCTTTAATTAAAATAGTAAGAAGAATGGTGCAAACTACGAAGCAGAAAACTGTTAGGAATTTTGGATGTGTGTGCTACGGAAGTATGATTTTGGTATTGATGATAGTTTTTTATTAGTGATGTGTGCAAGTGTATGATATAATTTGTAGAGGATGGATAAGAAACAAGATAGAATAATTGAAGGATAAAGAATATGGGTATGGAGAAAATAGTTTTATTAGTTGATGAAGGTAGGGTGGAGGATTCACCCCGCACACAAGGTGGAGGGTTATCCCCTCACACAATCTCAAATGATCAAGTACAAGCCTATTTATAGGCGTGAGTTCACCGCCTTCCTCTACCGACTTTGAGTACAAGAATCAATATAATATTCAACTTGCTTTCTTTAGCTTCTGCTCGTTGCGGCTTCTAATCTTCTAGTCAAAGTCCAAGTTGGACTTTGCTTTTCTTTTCTTCTTTCCTCCAAGCTTCTCGTTCCTTCTCCATTTTTCTCTAATTTTCTATTCTTGCTGCCCACGTACTCTAGATCATTCTTTCTTCACGGTGAAGCAACCATTGTTGACTTTCATTCAAGATTTCCCATGCACAAATTTCCCATGCACGT
This sequence comes from Eucalyptus cloeziana, assembly GCA_014182715.1. Classification (NCBI taxonomy): domain Eukaryota; kingdom Viridiplantae; phylum Streptophyta; class Magnoliopsida; order Myrtales; family Myrtaceae; genus Eucalyptus; species Eucalyptus cloeziana. The sequence goes on from CM024640.1 coordinate 13,187,135, forward strand.
AGAGCTTGTTCTCCTTCAGCCTTATTCTTCATTTTTCTATTGTTGCGGCTGCCCATCACTTTTGACTTTAGTTTGCTTCTTATTTGCTTGACTTTTACTTTCCTTTTGCATGAAGCAAATTGTTGCTGCCGACTTGGACCTTCTCCATTAAGTATACTTAATTCTTAAGCATGAGTAATCTAGTGAGTTCTAGATCTTTCAAAAATGGATCACAATTTCCAACAAAAACACGTAAAAAGGAAATTGCCACTGAGACATTGAACAGGGTAGTAGATGACTAAAAGGCTGACCGTGATTAGAGCTTCCAGACTATTTGATAGTTAAAAGTCATGAATGTTTCTCATGAGATCAAGATAATGCCCTGGTTAGTTCTGTTGATCCATTTAATCAGTTCTGTCGATCCATTTGATCTTCTGCAATACTTTGTTGCAGTGTGGCCAAAAATATACACAGGAGAATTGCCAAACACGAACAACTGAATCACTCCCTCGCAGTTTTCGTTCTGAGGAAACGGAAGGTGTCATGCAGAGTGACTTCAACAGCTCACATGTTTCCTCCGCCAATCCTATAGAGCTTCTGAAAGAGCCTGAGACTCCAAAAAGGGCCGAGTCTCCAAGAATTTATAGTGATGAAGAACAGACATTTGAAAAGGTTAAGAAGCAGGAATTTGCATTGAGAAATGTAAAACCAGAATGTGTATCTTGGGATGAATCTGCGGCAACGGCAAAGGTGAAAGAAGCTCCCAGTTCAACTGATATTGTCTTGCTACTGTCTTCCAGTCTTGATGTGCCTTGTTGGACTATTTAGTTGATCATCAGGGTTCCATATTTTTTCGGGAAAGCATTAGAAAAAACTAGGAAAGTTCTTCAAATTTTAGTCTCCTGTTAATCCTGTGTCTTTTTCCCTGTCAGCTCACTATTTGAAGCGCTTTACGTTGGCAGTTACTAGAGCACAAAGCGCGCATTGCAGCCGGTAGTTCCCCCACGAACAAACAGCGAGGAGACTGACCATGCCCAAGTGACTGCATCGGCCAGACCAACCACCAAGAACGCAAAAAGTTCTACAAATTCTCCACATCTTAATCTTCTGAACGTGCTCGTTGGGATTTTCCTGTTGATCGCCATCACAGCTATTTTCACTACTATCTTGCCCCAAGTGTGATGCAGCATCATTGCCAAGTACAAGAGTAAAAAAAGGGTTCTGTATGCTGTGTCGTAATTCATGATGAATGGAGCTTGTCTTCCTTTTGGTGCTAATGCTTTGTCCTTTCTTTTTTGCTTTGCTTTGAAACTCAGTTTTTTCGTGCCCTGCCAGATAATGGAAGAATCAACAAGTTGCCACAGTGACCTCTCCTTTAAAAGTTAACTTGCAGTCCATCATTCCATGTCTCTCTTTAGTTTATCAAGCTCATTGAAGGATCGATCGCATGAGTTTGGTTATATTTAGAGGCACGGTCCCATGGACAGAACGTGCAAACTAATCAGTCTACATAGGACAAAGTCTACTTTATAAGAAGTAAAGATCTTTATACGTATGTTAAGGACAAGTAGAAGCTTTCGTCTTTTGCAAAATGAATGAAAAGCAGCCGGTGGTAGCTCTGAGTCTTCCAAGAAACACATACATGTATTCAGAACAATTGAGGACCAAGAATAAAGTTGAACCAACACTGGTTGTTACATCGGTGACCAGTATCAAGCCGCCCAACAAAATCCAAAACATAACTGGCGGTGTGAGAATGCCATGAACATATGGATCGCCTTAAGACAAGGTCCGCTGCACAGTTTCATATATGTAACGACAACCTGATCGTGAGGAAATGCTACTGGAGGAAGGGGACGGGGCGGATGTTGCTGACGGCAAAATGGTGAGGCGGGTGACGAGGATGGGGTACGGGAAGGTGGAGTGGGTGTTGCACCATTGGAATGTGAACACGATCAATCTGATCTATTGTTTCGTTGAGTAATCTTGGGAATTTTTAAGAAAGTGGCAAAGATGGAGACTTTTACTTAAATACATTTTATCGAAATATTTTTGTCCAAAAACTGTTGTCTCTAATCGTGCCCGCTGAAGTTGGCAAAGACGGAGGCTTTTAGTGTTTGAGAAAAGTGCCAAAAGTCCTAAACCTTTTACCTTTGTGCCGATTTAGTCCTAAACATTTTTTTTTTTTGTACTGATTCAGTCCTAAACCTTTTTACGTTGTGTCAATTTAGTCATTTCCGGCCAATTTTGGTTGGATTTTGCTGACTGGACGTTAGCCGACTGACGTGCCTGATCGGCGCCGACGTGGACAACTTTTAATATTAATATTTTTTATTTTTTATTTTTTATTTTTTATTTTTGTCTTTTTCCTCAAGCCGGTCGCCAAGGTCCGATGACCACCCAGAGGCGACGGCTGGCGAGGGCGAGGCCAACCTGGCCAGCCACCTTGCTGGCGAGGCTCACCCTCGTTGGATTTGGCGAGGTCGAGCCTCGCCCGCCCTTGCCAGCCATGGGCGAGGCTCGCCCTCACCGGATCTAGCGAGGCTCGACCTTGCCGGATCTAGTGAGGGCGAGGCTCGCCCATGGCCAATGAGGGTCGGCGAGCCTCGCCATGGCCGGCGAGGCTCGAGCCTCGCCGATCCGACGAGGGCGAGCCTCGCCGCGAGGTGGCCGGCGAGGTCGGCCTTGGCCTCGCCGGCCGTCACCTCTAGCCGGTCACCGGACCTTGATGACCGGTCGGAGGAAAAAGACAAAAATAAAAAAAGAAAAAGAAAAAGAAAAGGAATAAAAAATAAAAATAAAAATATTATTAAAAGTTGTCTATGTCGGCCGATCAGGTCACATCAGCCGGCCGGCGTCCAATCAGTAAAATCCGGCTAAAATTGACCGGAAATGACTGAATTGACACAACGTAAAAATGTTTAGAACTGAATCGGCATCAAAAAAATGTTTAGGACTAAATCGGCACAAAAGGTAAAAGGTTTAAGACTTTTTTGGCACTTTCCCCATTTTTCTGAGTAGAATATTTGACCTTGATGGAACATTGAGCTTATAATGCTAGTTTTCCTCCTCCGAACTAGACATCTCCTGGACATGTTTAATGTATGCCAATCTCCATGCGACCTCACGTACTTCAATTGTCCAGGAAAACCAGAAATATCATTTGAGAATTACTACAACCCCCACCTAAATTTTTGTCAGGGACTTGGACTTGACTCACTTGACTAGTTGTACATTGATCGCTGATGCAAGGGGTGGACATCATCTCTCACTAATCAACATTGTAAGTCGAGCCAAGACGTGCGAGTATTAAGAGATAGAAGTAACTAACAAAAAAAGAAAAATTTTCACCAAAAAAAAAAAAGGAAAAAAAGAAAAAGAACATGGATCACTGATTTCGGGCTAAACCGAAGATTTGTCTTAGATAGGTTGGATCGATCTGGCCAACCTCCGAGGCCAAGTGGGCCAATTCTCGATTTCACAAATCAAAAATTAACTCTGCCCAATTTGATTTTAGGTTCTACGATATGAATTCACCCATCTTAGAACCGGTCACCTCTAGTGTAAAAACTCGCAATAGAGTTGATACAATTTAAAAGATTGGGTATTTTGTCAGATGGCCAAAATTAAATAATCATTTTAGCAAGAGCTTGTGAATAATCTACAAGAATGTAGTATATAACTATCCTATTAATATTGGTTGAGTGCATTAAATGGATACAGTTGGCTTCACGTGTGATTAACATAATCAGTAGCCGAGTTCTTAATATACCAAGGGCAGGTTTTTATTTCCTATTGGTTCCTTTCTTGATTGGTATGCTTAAATCGTTGCTACAAATCCAGTATTATCGAACCTAGCTAGGGCAAGAATATAATTTTCCTAGAACAGTTATGTATTTTGGAACTTTAATTACATTTCATGCTTTGTTATCTTAAAATGAACACCAATTACATATTTCCCACCTTGAGATCGTGCCCAAGAAAGTAATGTTATTCATACTAAGCTTGATTTACATATTACTTCACAAAATACTCTGACAACTGTAATTAGACATTTAAAATGTTGATCATACTGAATACCAAAAAAATAGTCTTCAAACATCAATTTTTATACTATTTTTGTAAATTAAATTTTGTATACTTGCCATCAGTCTGGCTTTTTTAAGCGGAGAAACCAGTAAAACAGATGAATTTGAGGTCATTGACTAAAATGGAGAAAATAAAAATAATAATAAGTAAAGTAGCCACCCGAAAAAATTTGAAGAAAGGTCTAATAAAGGAAGCCATCAACTTCCACAGCAAGTTGTCAGACTTGAGAAACAAGTCCAACGAATGAACAACTTCCCAAGGAAGGTAGAGAAGAGTGCATCAGACGAAGCCCAGGCAGGACTCGACATCTCAAAGCAAGCGCAGTATAAATTCATCTCCTCACGCTGGTTGGACATCAAAGACATCTCCGACCAAGTTCAAAACATTCACGTCCACACTGTTTCTCCTGCAGAGAACACGAGATGGAAGACAGGGCAAAAGCTGCACAGCGTTTGCCAGCAGGATTTGAAGTCGAAGCCCATCACCGGAGGAATTGTCGATCATTACTTGTAGCTGAAGGAACGAGCTACTTGGCAGTACTCGGATCGCTCATGGCTTCTATCCAGAGCACGCGGGCAAGGGTGATGCATGAATATCACCTAAATACCAGTCCTCTTTAGAACACTTCAGGAGGCCAGGTACATATATTCATCTCTTCCGCTGAATATTTATGCTCTGCTTACTGCTTGGCCTTGCAGACTAAAGTATGTCTATCGCGTTCATTCGTCAAATCATTTGTTTTTGCTGAGCATATGTGAGTTATTTAATGCACAGCAGTTGGCATCTAGCCATTCTAGCCATTGAGATACTAGTATGTGCATCTCAGTTTTAGCTGCTTTTCGCTACTATTTTCATATTATCCAATTCATGTCCCATTCTTTTTTCAAATGCATGCAGAGATATCGTTCTTGGCCTTTATGAGAAGACGATCCACATATTTCTAATACTTTGTTGAATCAAGACCGACCCAAGCGAATGAAGACACTTGTGAAGCCATATTCAAGTTAGGTTTCTACGTGCTTAGTGAGGATTCACGATAAGCTCCGTGTATGAGAAATAAAATCTTCTTTCTTACTGAGAAGTCTTTTCATTTTAATTTGCTGTATTTATATTTTTGGAGCTTGCGGTCCATCCAAATTCCGTGTATGTTGGCCAGATTTATGACCTTTTATTGGAAAAACGGCTCGTCCAGAACATAAATACCCAGCTAAAATTGTAAGCGTACTCTACTTCATGGAAGTATTTAACTTTTAAAAAAAAGCAGATGATCGCCATAATCAGCGGGCATATAGACTTGACCCAGAAAAAGGAAGCAGCAACGACACCACCTTTTAGCCCCATGCCGCTGGTTTAACTGTTAGGGAACAGACTTACTTGAGGAATAGTTCGCATGACACGGTTTGATTCTTGACAACCACCAGCTGCATACAGTCTCATATTTGTATCACCCACGAGGGCTTGTGCTCCCATCTCACTTGGTATATGAGCTCAGCGGTATGTTTTTGGAGTCCCACGGTTTATGCATCTAAGGCGGAGTCACAAGTCATCTTTAAGACATCCTGTAGTTTAGCACTTTTCTATAATCTGAACTTTATTTATCAGCATATTTCAACAGTGAAACTGTAATGACATGCACAATATAAGAAGAGAACATTCAGTTTTCCATGTGCGGCTAATCTGGCCTTGCAGCACAAGGACTAGGTGCAAAAGCGCTAACAAAAATCCCAATTCTACATAATTTAATGGTGCATTGGCACGTGAAGAGACTCTGTAGGGTGAAACTTTGTCATATAATGAAAAATCATAAATGCATGGACAACCCTAATGTTAACTAACTATTAGCAGGTTGATTTTAACTCATATTCACGCAATGTATTCAATAAAATGAAAAGGGAAATCTCCTGTTGTAATTAGAGAAAACAACTGGGACACGTCACAGGAGCAAATCCTAGAAATTTCCTGGACATTGTCATTATAATATGAGAAAGCAAACAAATTTTTATAGTGAACAACCGTACCTTTCAGAGTGAGCACAATCTTAGGTCAGTCTGGTTTGTGTGATGGGATCCACCAGGACAAGGAAAAGCAGACAAAAAACCATCCCTATCAGCTATCAATCACGATCCAGATTTTTCCGATGAAAGAAGTTTGGTAACTTCTATTGGAAGGATGGCTCGTCCGAAACATAAATAACCAGCTAGAAGTGTAAGCGGACTGAAGTGCTAGCTGAAAAAGAGTACATGAACTCATCCATTCACTGAAAAAAAAGCAGCTGATCGCCGTAATCAGTATGTATGTAGACTTAACCCAGAAAAAGGAAGAGGCGATAACACCGTCTTTATCCCCATGCCACTGTTGTTGTTTTTTTTTTTTTTTTTTTTTTTTTTCGGTTTTTTTCTGTCTAATTTAAACTCTCAATCTTATTTCCATACTTTTGCTCTACCAAATTGCTTTATTATTGAGCATAGAAATTGAACTTCACACTTGAAACTAAACGTCTCCACCTCCACCCATTTCCTTACCACTAAGCCATGTGCCTAGTGGCATGCCACTAGTTTAATGGGTAAGGAATAGACTTAATTAAGGAATAGTTCACATGACATAGGTCTGATTCTCTACAACTGCCAATTACGTACAATCTTATATTTGTAAGATGTTTTTCAATACGAAAAAAAGAAAAAGAAGAAGCTTGTTTAACATGGTTTAAAAATAGACATGTCAAAATATGTCATAAGTCTATTTCTTAACTCATATATCTTAACTTATATATGATGGAATGAGTTGTTATACGAGTTACTTATATTTGAGTAAATTGGTCATAAATGGGTTTAAACATAATATGAATTTTAAATAGATTTACAACTTACTTAGATCCAACTCACCTCTATAACTCTTTTTTCATTTTCTCTCACCCTTATTTACTCTTGTGACTCACTTTGCATTCTCATCTCAACTGGGTTTAAATATGGAAAAGTTTTAGCAATATGAGTCGGATCAAGTATGTGTTGAGTTGCACTACATATAAATGAATTAAAACGGGTTAAATAGATTTATTTAGGTCAAATCATTTTCAACCCGACCTACCTATTTGGCGGGTCCATGTAAACATTGCTAACAATCTGAACCTTTGAATGCTTTGGCAAGGAGATTTGAACAGAGGATGAAGCCTAAAAGGAAAGGAACGAAATGTGGGGTGAGTCTACCCTCCTTCTGTGATCTTGTATACACTAAAGCCGTCAACGATTTTATTATCCATTGGATCTGAGCTTGTCAAGATTTGACCGTCGGCTCGTGTTTTTCGTCACCTGTCTGATCTAAAGCTTGTCTACGTCAACTGCTGGGTTTAAATTTGGAGTTATGTCAATTTTCAACTACGACATTCGATTAAGAAGTTTTTGAGCTGTGATTTATATGGGAATGGTAGAGAGGGGTGTTGTGGTGCTATGGAGTTTGGCAAAACTTGATTACAAATGTATGGTTTGGTCATAACGAAATTCAAAAGTCTCGCATTCAACTTACACGCAGTGGATAATATGCCTAGATGGAGAAAGATGAACATTTGTTATAAATAAGTTTCTTTGTTAGCACTTTGGAGTCGATTCTTCGACGATTGAGAGTGGTTTGGTCGAGTTGTTCGTTGGAGTAGTGTTTTACTCGTATTTTAATATCATTTTTTTTTTTTATGAATAATTGATAGGAATTCGAATGCATTGGTTTGAGTGACCACCGTAGGTTGGTTTTCGGCTTTCCTAGGTGACGTGGTAATATCTCTTATGTGGATTTACAAAGTCATGTCTTGAAAATGATAGGGACTTAATATAGTATGAGTTATGAAGGAGCATATTGCTTTCATAAAATTGATTGAATTTTTACTACCTTTTTAGTTATTTGAAAGGCATTGGAAGGCCTTTTTTAAAAGTAGTTGGATATACTCATTTGTAAATGATTTGATTAAATAATTATGAAGAAAATTGCCAAAAGCTATATGTTTTGATTGCGATATGCTTTATGAAATGTATTTGATTTGACAAATGGAACTACGAAAGGTTATATAATTTGGTTAGTAAAATTGATTTATGAAATGGCTTTCTAGTGTGGATTGTGGGTTGTTGGAGAAAGATTCTGTTCGATGCTCATATTGCTACGATGAGAACCAATTGACAAGTAGTATGCATATTGTTTTTGAACATCCTTTTGGGCCAAATCATCGGTTGATCTAGGTGGTAGACCTAGCCAATGGGGTAAACTTGGTCCCTATTGTTGCGGTGTTGAACATGTCCATCGTTAAATGTTGAGCATTAGATCAGTGGAATTGGAGTGTTCCAAAAACTTAAAGATCCAACTACAAGAAGACAAGTAGTCTGATTTCTCTCTTGTCCTTTTTTCTTTATTTTTTTGTCTTGCTTTTTGGGAGATAATCCCAAATAAACAGAACAAGTATGGAAGCTATAATCGTAAGGCACAATCGAATTTATGGAAGCATTGGTTTATACATGAATGGACCATTGACGTGTGACCGATGAAATTAATCAATGGAATAGATAATTGATGGTTGTTTGTTATTGTTGAGTAGATTTTATTGATTGATCTTGTATGTATAAAGTTTTGTTGGAAATTTATCATACATATTTGTCATTTTACATATATCATACATTGAATTTGAAATAATGAGTTATGATATCATTTTATAACAATGCATGATTGTTTGATTCTCTTAAAAGAGATGTATTATTATCCACTAGGCCGTAGTAGGTCATATAATTCTTCTTATTACATTTTTCAAGTCTCTTAGTGGCCATTAGAGCGAGAACTTTATAGCAGAAATTTTTGGAAGCTGGATATTTCAGTATAGTTTGAGGCTGCATCTTTAAAGGGGGCAGGACGACCATGTTACTTCTTCATCCTTGTAGGATTTGGGCTGTGACAATGCTACTGTAGACTCAACTAACAAAATGAAAAAAAAAAAGATACTAAGGCTCCATTTATATTGCGAAAAATGAATGAATTGAAAAATGTTTTCCTAACAATGATCACTTGTATGATTTGCAATAATTAGTCGATAAAAAATGATTTCATTACGATAATAACTTATGTTGAAACATTTTTTGAAAACGATTAAAATATTTTTCATTCATTCAAATTTCTAAGAGATAAAAGCAATTATATTTAAGAAAATGTTTTCCAATTCATTTGTTTTCCATGAAACAAATGCACTCTAAATATTCAAAACTTGTTAGTAATCTAATATAGTATCAAGCGATCCAGTAGCATTCATACAATCGGCCTGCTTAGTGTTATTAGAAAGACTTGATTTGTTATTTTGGTTGTTAATTTGATAGAAATTATTTTTTTCATTAAAAATCTTGAACTCCCTAGGTGCTTTTTTTTTTTTTTTTTTTTTTCCATTTACGCTTAATTTCTTTCATACTAAAATTTCAAAAATATTTGCAGTAATAAAAAATGGCCGAAAGAAGCCAGATAAATTTAACCCTCAAATTAGACTTCTGTTAATTTATTCTCCCTTAAATATACTCCCTTTTGTAATAAAACCAGACAAGGCTTTTTCTTTAGATTTAAGTCTAAAAAACCTCCAATTTTAGATACCATCCCAGTTCTGTCCCGATTTTTTTTTTTTTTTGTTTAAAAAATTGAGATTGAACTTAAAATTAGATGCTTTTTTTTTTTAATAAAAGAATTACGCTTTAAAATAAGTAATCTTCCTTTGGCATAGTTGTTATAAGACTTAAGATAGAGTTTATACAAATTGAAAAGATTGGAGTATATTGTCGGTTGGCAAACATAGTCATTGTAGCAGGAGGCTTATAAGAGGTATCCAAGAATGTAGGAAATTACTTCACGGACTTGATCAACATTGGTAGGATAAATTACATTATTAAGATATTATCGGCTTTACATGGGATTCACATAATTAAGTGAGATTACTTAGTCTACTAGGGACAGGTGTTTGTTTCCTCTCTAGATTACATGTGATGCTTTGTTACATTAAAAATGAACTCATATTACATATTTGCCACCTTGACATCATCGTGCCCTAGAAAGTAGCGTTATTTATACTAAGCTTAATTTACAAATTAGTTGACAAAATGCCATGACAACTATGAAAATTAGTTATACTCAGGCTCTGTTTATTTTGTGAAAAATGAATAATTTAAAAAATATTTTTATAAAAATGATTATTTATATCACTTAAAAAAATGGACGAATGAAAAATATATTCATTGTTCATAAAAATATATAGACTTAAACTGTCATCAACAATGAATAATTTTTTATTAACTAACTAGTTCAAGTAATATTTAGGGATATATTTTTTAAATCGTTCATTTTTTATGAAATAAATGGAGTCTTAATCTTATAATATTCTTTTAACATCACTTTTAAACTACTTTTGTAATTTAATTTTGTATACTCACTATTGGTCCTTTGACTTGAGTATATTCTAAAACTGCTTTGTCTAAACTCTAGAATGTAAAATTTTGGGATATTCATAGGGGTGACGGAAGAAAAAATTTCTCTCCAATTGGGGAGGATAGAACATACGGTTATTAGCATGTTAAAATGAGAAACGCATCCAAGCTAGTGTCAGGTTGCCAGACTACTGTTGGAAGCTTCTGTCGAAAGCTTGATTTATGCTAGTTAGACATGTGCTCCAAGTCGTATCTAGAATCGGCACATCTAACCAATAAAATAGATGGGTATGATGTCATTGACAAAGATGGAGAAATTTAAAAAAATGATAGGTAAAGTAACCACCAGAAAAATTGGGGAAAAGTCTAATAAAGTAAGCCATCAACTTCCACAGCAAGTTCTTGATCAAAAAGAACTTCCACAGCAAGTGGTTGGACTTGAGAAATTAGTCCAACGAATAAACAGAAGCCAGACAACACAACTTCCCATGCAAGGTAAAGCAAAGTCCATCAGTCGAAGCTCAGGCAGGACACCGACTCGAACCAAGTGCAGTATAAATTCATCTCCTCACGCAGGTTGAACATCAAAGATATCTCCATACAAGTCCGAAACATTCATGTCCACTCTGTTTCTCCTGCAGAGCACACGAGATGGAAGAGAGTGCGATAGCTGCGCAGCATTTGCCAGCGGGATTTGGAGTCAAAGCCCGTCACCAGTGGAATCTTCGATCATTACTTGAAGCTAAAAGAGTGAGCTCCGTGGCGGTACCCCAATCACTCCTGGTTTCTATCAGGAACAAACGGGCAAGGATCACCTAAAGGCCGATCCTCTTTAGTACACTTCTGGAGGCCAGGTACATATATTTATCTCCTTCGCTTGATATTTATGCTCTGCTTGACTTTACAGACTTAAAATATGACTATTGAGTTTGTTCGTTGAATTATTTGTTTTTGCCGGGCATATATGGGTTTTTTTATGCACACCAGTTGGCATCTAGCCACTGAGATACTGTCATGTGCATCTCAGTTCTGTGAAGATATGTTGCTGCCATATTATCCAACTCATGTCCCATTCTATTTTCAAATGCATGCAGAGATGTTGTTCTTGACCTTTTGAAGATATGCGAAATGAGAAGACGATCCACGTATTTCTGATACGTTGCCGAATCAAGACCGATCCAAGCGAATGAAGACACTCGAGAAGCCGTAGTCAAGTTGGGTTTTTACGTGCTTGATGTGGATTCACGATAAGCTTCATGTATTATAAATAAAATCTTCTTTCTTATTGAGGAGTCTTTTCATTTTAATTTGCTGAATTATCATTTTGGAGCTCGCGATCCGTCCGAATTCCAAATATGATGGCCAGATTTATGACTTCTATTGGAAGGATGGCTCGTCCAGAACATAGATAACCAGCTAAAAGTGTAAGCGGACTTTACTCCATGGAAGTGGCAACTGAAAAAGAGTAGATGAACTCCTCCCTTCATTGAAAAAAGGAGAAGATGATGACCGGAATCAGTGAGTATCTAGACTTGAACCAGAAAAAGGAAGCGGCAATAACACCACCTTTTAACCCCATGCTGGTCGTCTAACGGTTAAGGAATAGACTTATTTTAGGAATAGTTCACATGATACGGGTTCGAATCTTCACAACCCCCAATTGGGTACAATCTCATATTTGTGTCACCCTCGAGAGCTTACGCTCACAACTCACTTGGTCTATGAGGTCAGCAGGATGTTTTTGGACATGCATCTAAGGCGGAGCTGCAAGTCATCTTCGAAGCATCCTGCAGTTTAGCGCTTTTTTGTAATCTGAACTTTCACCAATCAGCATATTTCGACAGTGAAACTGTAATGACATGCACAATGCAAGAAGAAAACATTCAATTTTCCATTGCTGTCATAAGTAAATGTGTTCTGGGAGTGACCGGCTAATCTGGCCTCACAGCGCAAGGATTAGGCGCAAAAGTGCCATTGAGAAATCCCATTCAATCCGTCGCATGAGATTACCAATCATAGTTTAGTCTTCCCTAAACTGAAAGGAGATGAAGCTAATAACATGCAGCATAGTTAGTAACCAGGAAGTTCGCTTTTACATAAACGTTTTTGCTAAAAAATTTCTATTTACATAATTGGGAAACAAGTTTTAAAAAGTCCTAAACCTTTGTATTTGTCCAAAGAACTATTTTTTTTTTTTTTTTGGTGCACAAAATTTCTGTTTCTATAATAGAAAAAAAAACATAAACACTTTGGTAAACTTGTATAATTTTTTTTGTTTCTTTTAATTTTTTAATATTTTTTTAATATTTTTCCTTTTTGAATTTTTTTTTTTTTTATTTTATTTTTTATTTTTTCCTTCCCTTCCGCCGGCCACCACTCATTGCTCGTGGCGGGCGGCGGGCTCATCCGTCCGATGAGCTCACCGCTGGCCAAGTGAGCCTTGCTAGGCCACCGGCGAGGCTTGGCCTTGCCTAGGCGCATGAGGCCTCACTAGATGGTTGGGCGAGCTTAGCCTCACCAAGCCTCCCGGCGAGGCTGAGCCTCGCCATGGCTCGGCCTCTCTAGGGGCCGGCAACACTTCGACAAGGTCGCAAGCCCTCGTCTGGCCAAGGCCAGTGACTGGCAAAAGGAAGAAAAAGAAGAAGAAAAGAAGAAGAAAAAGAAAAAATTCAAAAATTCAAAAATATTAAAATAATAAACAAATTTTTTTTACTTTTTGTATCTATTCCAAATCTGTTCTTGGGAACAAAAGTGTAAATAAATGCGTTTCAAAATTGGCCGGAACAAAAGAACAAAAATTTGTGTCCGGGAAATAAAAACACATTTAAACAAACGTGCCCTTAGTAACTGGAGAAGTTCTTCCTTTTTACATAAACAAAGCGATAACAAAAATCCCAATTGTACATAATTTATTGGGTGCATTGGCACATAGAGAGATTGTGTAGGTTGAAACATTGTTATCTAATGAAATAGATAAGTGTACTCAAAGTCATAAAATTTGTTATGAAAGGACAATCGAATCTTACAAAACTTTCAAAAAGTAAAATTAAGTTCTAAAATTTGTCACTAAGATGTAATCGAATCCTAAAACTTTCAAAATATGCAATCGATAGAAGGACTTAATTGAACCAATTTGACAAATTTTATGATTATATTACATTTTTCGGAAGTCTTAGGTCATAATTGCACTTTCGTGATAAGTTTTAAAATTTCCAGCGCTCTTATTTCTAATGAAAATGTATACATGCACGGATTGTCCTTATGTTAATTGACTATTGGCGGACTGCACTCATGTTAACTGAAACTATTGGCAGGTTGCTTTTAACTCAAATTGACATTATGCCATTAATATAATGAATAGAAAAGTCTCCTATTGTAATTTGAGGAAACAACCAGGACACATCACGGGAGCAAATCCCAGAAATTTCCTGGATACTGCCATTATAATATGAGAAAGCAAAACAGATTTTTATAGTGAACAACCGTACCCTTCAGATTGAGCAGAATCTTAAATTAGTCTGGTTTATGTGGTGGGATCCACCAGGACAAGGAAAAGCAGACAAAAAACCATCCCCGTCGGCTATCAATCACGATCAAGATTTTTATAATGTCCACGTTCAAGAATTTTGGTAACTTCTCCAAGAAGGAAGACTTCCATAAGACCCTCCCCAATGGTAGTGTATTGATGCTCACTCTCCTGCTTCCACAATTTGAAGTGAGTTCGGTAGATTTTACTTATGGGTTGAGTGAAGAACAGAACAGAAGGAGATGGGAGCTGTGATCATCCCAAACAATTTGCCGGTTGGATATAGATTCCATCCAACTGACGAGGAATATGTCGATCATTATTTGAAGAACCGAGTCCGAGGATTCGTAGATTATCCCTGCATAATTCCTGATGTCGACATCTGCGGGTGGGATCCTTGGGAATTACCACACAAGTTTCATGGTAAGAACAGATACTCCTATTCCCTTTGCTTGCTCCTTTGACACACTCCTTCTGCAACCATGATTTTCGGAAACTTATTACCTAAAGTACATGGGTATTTGGAGCATAATATTTATCATCAATTGGCGAAAAGTTGAGGGAATGTGCTGATGCTATGTGAATCTGACAGTTTCTGGTGTGGAAATGTCATCTTGTAAGGTGCAAACAGTTGTGGAATGCAATTTTTTTTTTTTTTTTTATTTCGTCAAAAAGAGAAATATTAGTTCTTGATAATAATTAGATTGACAGGTGAATCAATTATTCGCCTTGATGATAAAGTTCAAGAGTGGTGGTTCTTCTGTCCGCAAACGCCCCAACAGGTTAAAAGATCAACTCCTCTGGCTATTGGAAGAAGACTGGTACTGATCGGAATGTCAAGGCCAGAGATACAAACAGAGTAATTGGTAGTAAGAAAACATTAGTCTTCCACACTGGTCGGGGCTCTAGGGGAGTCAAGACCAACTGGGTCATCCATGAATATCATCTACTCGCCAATGAGGTACTCAATGCATCCCTCGTTTATTCGTTGCAATAGATTAGATTCACTCGATACACAAACTTGATATCATATCATATGAGAAGTACAGCTACAATAATCTGCAGAAACACTCGATTAAAAGTTTCCACGAAAGAAGCATATTGCAGAATTTGACTGTTGATGATCTAATAGTATGAACTGGTATAACATGGTCTTTTGACAGTTGAATAGGAATTATGTTCTGTGTCGCTTAAAGCATAAACGAGATGAGCAGGCTGATAAGTCAACCAAAGAATTAGAGCAAGGAGCAAACAACCTGGCTGGTTTGGATCCAGATCTTCGTCAACCTGATCATGACAACTCATTTCGTATGGTGCGGAGAAAAAATATTCTGTTTATGCACATTATATCTGTCTTAACGAGCGCCCAAAACATGTTAATGACTAATCTTTTACTTTTAAATACAGGATTGGATCGAAGAAACATTAAATTCGGAGCCCTCATTTCAGTTTGAGAACCGAGTTCAATTTTCCTCGCCTAACATCCGGCAGATTTTTCAGCCCGAGAACCGAGTTCAATGTTCCTCGCCTAACATCCGGCAGTTGTTTCAGCCTGAGAACCGAGTTCAATATTCCTCGCCTACCATCCATCAGTTGTTTCAGCCTGAGAACCGAGTTCAATATTCCTCGCCTACCATCAATCAGTTGTTTCAGCCTGAGAACCGAGTTCAATGTTCCTTGCCTATCAACATCCAGCAGTTGTCTCAGCCTGAGAACCGAGTTCAATGTTCCTCGCCTATCATCCAGGAGTTGTTTCAGCCTGAGAACCGAGTTCGATGTTCCTCGCTTAACATCGAGCAGTTGTTTCAGCCTGAGAACCGAGCTCAATTTTCCTCTTCTAACATCCCGCAGATGTTTCAGCCTGAGCAGCGATCACAAAATAATATCCCCCCTTTCAACATAACCTCAAACTTAATGAATATTGAGAGTCCGTCTTCTATGGACTTCTCATTGGACAACGGTCTTACTGAGGAATCTATTCCATGGGAATCTTTGTTCCGAACAAGCGAAGATGATGAAGATGTTGGTGACGTTCAAATTTCAGATTATTTTGATGCTGACTTCTTCGCTGGGGACCAAATGCAAACACAGGTCAAAATTCTCCCCTTGAATTTTCGTTTGGTTGCTGTGATTACTTCTCCAATAAATTTAGCTTTAAGATGGTTTCTACTGAATCGCAAGGGCACTTCCCTTTTCCATGTTATCTGAAATTTAAGATAATTTTCTTACAATCATCTTTGTGAAAATAGAAAGTTTTAGGAAGAACGATGGACAATTTAAAATCTAATCTTGAAGGTTTGTATGAAATTAAGTTGATGCCTCAGCTATTTCCTCTGATGCATTTTACATCATGCAATCTGTCAACTACAGTGTGGCCAAGCATCTAATTCGCAGGAGCATCCTGTTCTAAAGGAGAATCGGCGAACACGAACAATCGACTCATTCCATGGTTTTGTTCCTATTGAGGAAAAGAAAGGCATGGTGGAGAATAAGTTCAATGGCTCACGTGTTGCCTCCGAGAAACATATGCCGGGTCCTGTACCCATGGCGACTCATGAACCTATGCCACCTCCCTTGCACACTGCAAGTGCAAAATATGATAGCAAAGATGAAGAGCAGAGGTTTGAAAAGGTTAAGCAGGAAACTGCAGCCAAAGATAACAAGCCAGAGTGCACATCTTTGGATGAAATAGCAGCCAGAGCAAAGGTGAAATCAGCTCCTAAACTAACCCATTGTGTCTTATTACTATTCTCATGTGTTGATGTGCATTGCCTGGGTAGTTTATTAGACGGTGGGATTCCGTTTGTGACTGCAGGGAAACCATACATGGGATATGTGGTTCATAGGCACTTAAAAAAAGGTCAATGTTGTTAAATCTGCTTCGAGAAACACATAATCTAGCATTCTTCTACCAAAAGGAAGTGACACTTCACTGTAAATTGCTCACGCTTTATTAAGTTCTGATTTGAATATTAAGAAGAATGGTGAAGAACTACGAGCAAAATATATCATTAAATATTGCAGCTAAGATATGGAATAAGGTAGTAGATGACTAAAAGGCTGATTACGTATATAGAACTTACGAAACTTCCAGACAATTTGAGAACAAACAAATGAATGTTTGTCATGTTATTCCCATTGATCCATTTGATCTTATGCAATGCTTTGTTGCGTTATTTAAAAATGCCCAAGTCTCCAAGAATTTATATCAATGAAAAACCGAGATTTGAAAAGATTAAGAATCAGGAAATTGCATCAGGAAATATTAAACCTGAATGTGTATCTTTGGATGAATCTGCGGCAAAAGCAAAGGTGAAAGAAGCTCCCAGTTCAATTGATTTGTCTCACTATTGTCTTCCACTCTTGATGTGCACTGTTGGGCCATTTAGTTTGATTGGGGTTGTTCCTTATTTTCGAAATATCAATATAAAAAACTGGGGAAACCCCTCATATTTTTAGTCTCCTGTCATTCCTTTTTTTTATTTTTTCCCATCAGCTCACTATTTGAAACATTTTGGCAGGTGCTAAAATACAAAGAGGACGGTTCAGCCAGTGATTCACCTAAGAAGACAAACAGCAAGGAGACTGAACATGTCAGAGAGAAATCAAATTCAGTGAATGCATTGACCAGAACAACCACCAATGGCACAAAAAGTTCCACAAATTTTCCACTGCCTAATCTTGTGAACGTCATCGTTGGAATTTTCCTGCTGTTTGCCATAACTTGCCAAGTATTTAAATTCCGATTTCCACTGCTATTTGGTCCTGCGGGTGATGCAGCACAATTGACAATTACTAGTGTAAAAATGGGTTTTGTATGTCGTGTCACATTCGTGTGTATTTATGCTACTGCTGTGTACCTCTATTTGGTTTAACGAAATAGGACGATCTAATTAGAGGTGCGACTGCTCTGAAAATTTTCTATCTTCAATGTCTGCTGTATATAATGTGAAGAATCAACAAGTCGCCATCCTTTAAAGTTAATTTGTGGTCCATCTTCCATGTCTTTCTTTAGTTTATCAAACTCATTGAAGGATTGATGTCACAAGATTGGTTGATCTTGTAGCCACAGTCCATGGCAATAACATGCAAACTAATCAGTCTACAGTGGACAATAAGAAGTTCAGATCTTTATCAGTATGTTCAGGACAAATAGAAGCTTTTATCTTTAGCAAAATGAAATAATAGCCGCCGGCGGTAGCTCTGAGTTTTCCTAGAATCGAACACATGTTCGCAGAACACATGAAACAATAAAAGAGCACCAAGAATACTTTTGTGCCGACACTGAACATTAAGAGTGAGGAATAGGGTAGAGAGAGAGAAACTATACTTAAAGACATCAGAACATCCATGATCTATATCAATCCACCTAACAAAATCCGAAACTTAATTCATTATATGAGAAGGCCATAAACATATGGATCGCCTTAAGACAAGGTCCACGGCATGGTTTCATATATGTAATGACAAGCTGTTTTCTTTGCAAATGTGAAATATTGTAGCATAGATGACAGTTCACATAAGGAGTTTCAACGAAATGGCCTCTCTGTCTCTCTCCCTCTCTGTCTCTCTCTCTCAGAGAGACCATGTAAGACAATTTGTCATGCCAGCACAGCATTGCAGCATCATCGATGATAAATCTTGATGGAACAGATTGAGTGACTCAATTGTACAAGAAAGAAGAAAAGACAATGTTGAAGGAACAATGCAAGGTAGAGACCATAGTCAGGCTTGACCGTTTGAAATAGGTTAATTTACGCCAACACCGCTCTAGTTTTTGACCAAATTATTTTTGACACTCGCTGCATTTTCACAAGCCACTTTTCCAGGACTGATAGAAAGTATTTTACCTGGGGGACTTAATTTTGTAAAGTTCCTTGAGATGATTCAAGGGAAGTGGAATGGTTATTTCAGGATGATCTAGTTCTGTTTGTATGAGCTGTAAAGACCTAATTCTTGTGTTATTGCCTTCTCTCCAAATTGGAGTGGTGTTAAGAGCTGGGTTTTGGGAACGCAGGCGTGTTCGAATGATTTGGCCAAAAGCAGGGCAATGTTGGAGTAATTCGCAGGACAAAAAAAAAGGATCCCATTAAAGTGCCAACTTTTACATCCTTTCTTTTGGCAAAATGACCCCACCTGAGGAATCTGTCCACCATAAAGGGGGATAGATGGAGAAAAAGAGGAGTTGAGAAGGTCACTCACAAGACTAAAAGATGATAGAAAGGGCCATAAAACTTCCTCAAGAAGGTGAACAAAGTCTTGGAGAATTCTGCAAAAAGGACAAAAGGGAAGGTAAAAGCAAGGACAGATGTGGGATCCATCAGGCACTATGGATTAACTTCTCAAGCAAGGGGGAGACTTCACCAGACAAAGTTGCCTGGCATGAATCAAGTGTCTCGGACAGATGTGGGATCCATCAACCACTATGCATTAACTTCTCAAGCAAGAGGGAGACAGACAAAGTTGCCTTGGGTCTACTATAAATATAGCACTTCCATGCTCTAAGTCTAACAAAAATCTCTGACCAAAGCCCTCTCTCTCTCTCTCTCTCTCTCAGCTTAGCTGAAGAATCACCAGGAGAGTATACTGTCAGAAAACTATTGTTTGGTGTCCTTGTTTTGTCTGCTACCTTCTTCATGAGTTTTTCAGTTCTTGTGGCAGTCCTCTAGTTACGCCATTTTACTCCTCTGACTGTTATCCAATGTGATTGGCGATGTTTTAGAGACAACTTCCACGGATTTTAGAGCAACTTGCCATCTTTTCATTTTTTTTCTGCATCTATTATGGTCGATAATTGTCACATAGGGAAATTTAGTCTCAACCTCTTTAATAAGCACCTCTTTTTGATGGTTTAGGACATAACTAACCAACTAGGCGAAGTTGTAAGTGAACTTTTTGTCCTAGTACAAAGTTTCATTTTCATCGATGTACTGCACAATTCTTTCACTTTAGTCCATGTCTAATTTTTTTCTACTAGATTTTCTCTCTTACCTACTGATTCGCTGCCTTAGTTGGCTGCAAAACAAAAGCACGTACTAAGTACAGGGAGTAAGTAGCAAAACACCCGTTGAGTGACTAAAATGAAAAGAACGTGTAGCACAGGGATCAAAACATTGCACTTCTCGTACACTTCTTGTACCTCTTCGCTCTTTCTTTTTTCCCTTCTCTCTTTCCCTGAATGATTAGTAGCATGGAAAGAACAAAAACTAGCTTTTTAGGAAAAAAAAAGAAGAAAAAGAAGTACTGCCATTAGCGAAGGAGTCAAGTTTACCAACTCCAACAGTCGTCATTGAAGTTCACCTTAGTCGAAGTTGGCAATTTCACGGGGACTGCTGACACATTTCCATGCACGAAAATCATCAAAATGCTTCCGTCACGCGAGAAAGCTTGAATACCTTGCACAAAAAATGTTACCATGTTATGCACGAATATCACCATTCTTTTTGCCCCTAGAAAATCACTCTATCCTGAAGAACCAGTCCTCCAATTTTTCTCAAAGAGCTCAGAAACCCCTTTAACTGCCTCCTTTCATTTTACTAGAATCAAATTGTTGCGTCATAGAAATAACTCAGCAGTTTGGCATACACGTAGCGCCGACATTTGATTTGATATGAGTCGTTGTTCAGCATTACCAATCAAAAATATGATTGTGATAGCAGGTTTATGTTGGTTTCTGTTTTAGGATGCGCCCTTCGGGTCTGAAGACAGCCGTGTCATTCCCCTTTCCTAGTAAGACTAGGGACATGACAATGATCGTTTTCTTTTTAGTTCAATCGAGTATTTATGGTGTACCTCTGCTTCTGATCTTAACGCAGCCTCTTCTTATGTCTCTTTGTCCCTCTTTTCGAACAGAAAATTTGTTGTGGTTAGCCTCTCAGAGAAATCAGCAGATGAGAAGGCTGCTGATACAGCTGCTTCACCAAAGGCGACACAGGTGAGCTTCACAACACGTGATGCCTCGACGGAGAAGTCATCAAATGTGCTGTTGGGAAATATATCAAACGCTTACCCCGTCTATTCATGTAATTCCCTTGCAGCTTATTTAAGTTCTCATTTCTTCCCTGCTTATTGTATCTTCAGCATTTGCTTGATGCAGAATAAATCATCAATGCAGTGTACTTTTGAACTGACACAAGGATGACTTCATGTGTCCCATGTGAAATAAAGTGCAAGTTATATCTCGAGTTTGAGCTTTTTAAAAAAACCCGATCGAGATAAGTTTTTTAAATTTAAGTAGGTTTTGTAGTTTGAGTCCATATATATATAAGAAGTGATTTTTGGATTTTGCCCAGCAGTGAGCCGCAGAGCTTTTGGCCATAACAATCACTTATGTGGTGGGTTCCATGAATTTTATCTTAAAAAAATTGCAGCACATTTCACCTTCAAGTAAAAATCGCTAGGCCTCATAGTTTTTTTTTTTTTTTTTTTTTTTTTTCGTGTGTCGCGATTCGCGGCAATCAATCCTTAAACTGTATGGTCCAAAGAAATACAACTTTAGGACCATTTAGAAAAATTTTGCAAATTTATGGAAAAAGCTAATTTTGCATCGCCTCGTTATCTCAAAATTAGCATATTTCCAATGTAATCTCTTCCTAACGTAACGAAAGGCAATGGTCACGCTTCTCCATCCCACGAAATCCGCAACTTTCAGTTGAACGGCCATGCATGCTCAAAGAGGATCAACCAACGAGAAGGCGCCACGTGTCTGCTCAAGATGGTCAAAGGATGTCTTGGCCCTATCCCAAGTCGCCACGTGCCCCGCTCTCCCTCTTTTTTCTCCCTCGTCTATCAATCGGAGCTCTATATAAGGTGGCCGCTGAAAGATTCTGTTCAGAAGATCACAATCATATCCATTTATCAGAGGAGAGTTCGGTTCTGATCTTGACCAGAGAAAAATGGCTTATAGAGCAGCTGTGAGGGTCATCTCTTATCTCAATTCCTATTAGCTTCTTCATTGTCAGTTCAATGATCTTGGTTTTCTTGATGCGTAAATGATCTTGTGGCTCTAGGGCCATTGGCGATCGATGCTGAGCCGAGCAGGGGCGAGCCACCGGTCGTTCGCAACGGCCACCAAACCCAAGATGTTCGCTGCGACTCCCGGTGCCACACACTCCGATCACCACCACGAGAGGTTTGCTCGATCGACTCGATTCTCGAAATTGTCTTGCGCATGAGAGGAACGAAACAAAGAATCCTCATGACTCTCCCGCAGATGCTAATCAACCGTTTGCGCAGGAGCTTGCTGCTGAGGGGCGAGTTTGCGCCGGTGGGGATGGTGTTCGCCATGTTGCTGGTGGCGATGACGATAGGGGCGCACACGATGAAGCAGCAGCTGGTGCACTCGCCGGGAGTCCGCGTGAGCAAGAAGAAGCGAGAGACGGTGCCGGAAGTGGACGACCCAGACGGCGTGATCAGGTCGGCCGACAAGTTTCTCAACAAGTCCTTCCTGAGGAAGGTGGCTCATATCCAAGAGAACGACCGCACGCTCCCCGATCCCGTCCGCGCCAACCCTTACACCAAGTACGTCTAGCAATGGTCATCTCTTTCTGTAACGATTTCATAAAGAGATGAAGAATTCTGATCTAAGTTTAACTTGATGTCTAGTAGGCCTCGAGAGGCAGAGACGCTGAAAATGGCGGGGGTGAATCCAACACGCCGTTGAAGGAAAGGACCCAACCAGGCACATCTCAACCGTCCATTTATTCACCTTTAGTTCCCAATCTGATCTTGTACATAGAAAGTATTTGCCATTTATCTCGACCTCGTCTGCTTAGGGTTTGAGCCCTTGGGACAATCCATTTGGAAGGTTGGCCCACAGTGGCTTCAAATTTTGTAGTTTTTGAATAAAAGCAGAGCTAATTATCTAGTTCCGAGGTCTAAATCGCCTCATATCTTGTCTCGACGCGTGTTATGATGCATAATACATTTTGATGATGATCATTTGTGTGTATCGATGATGGAAGGAAGATGGTTAGAATGATGTGCTGTTAACACTTTGCTATGTATTAGAATAACCCACAATGCGTTGGGTAGAAACTAGGGATGGAATTGAGTCAAACTACTTGCGAGTAATTTGGACTCGACATGATAACTACTTGGCAATGACTCGTTTGATTGTAATTGAGTCGAGTCGAGTTGATCCCGAGTGAAAATATGTATACTCAATTGACCTCTAGCTCAGCACCATAGTATTGGCTTGACTCGCCTTGATAATGTCCCTCATCAGGGACGGTGCTAGGCGGATCATGGGGCGAAAGAGTGGGGATTTTGGTGGGCAAGACGGGTTAGTCTTAGCCCAATTCGATCTTGCTATAAATTGTTTGAAGTTATGTAGATTTATATGTATACTTAGTTTATGTAACATATTTAAAGTGGCTCTACATTGAATGATCATATTAATTAATTCTCTTATTTTAAATTTTTATGTTTGCTTGATTTGTATCTAATCTGCTATATATATTAAAAAAAAATGAGGCCGAGTCCATGGGAATGTGAAATTTTTAGAGTAGCACCCATGACAATATAAATAAAATCGATCAAGATAATGTTTTTATGCTCTCCAAACTCATATGTTCTAGCATAGATCAATCGGTGGATGATAAGTTACATGAAATTACGTAAACTATTTTCAATGAGTTATTTTGGTGAGAATAAGTGATTTAGTACTTTCATATAATGAATTTCAAATAGCTTTAACACTCCAACTTTTCTTTTTTTCTGGTCTCCAATTTGCATTTTTAATTTATTGATTATTTAGGAATCTAGGAGTCCTTATTCAAGATTCAACCTCTTTCGCATATCAGTTTGAAACATATGATAGGTATGAGCACTTTCAAGATGAAATTCTGGACATTACATTAACAAATCTAATATTATAACATTTAAAAATATAATGTGCGTGCTGCTGGGCCGTCACTGTTTTCCAATTTTATAAGGCTTTTTGTGTTTCAAATCTCACAAAACTTTGTTCACTCAATTGTTCAAAACATCTTGATCTACAACATATTTTAATTTCAGATTTTTCTGAGGTGAAATGATTGATACGGAAGCCTATTCTTTTACTGTCATGCCCCGATTCTCAGGCACGCACACATTTCTTACCTTGGTCGATTAATAGCGACGTCCCAGGACGCATTGTCGACCCATTTATTTTAATACACATGCGGAAGCATATAAATTATCCCCAGACAATAAAACATTGAGATAGAATAATAGGACTAAATTTCAAATCTTTAAAACATTCACTCTTATATACATTGCAAACCAGTGCACATATACATATAAGGTGAATTATTAAGTCAATTTCAACTTAAGCCAATTTAAAAACAAGGTTTACAAGTAGGAGTGGGTTCTACAAACTATGGGTTCCCGTCCTCCTCTTCATCATCCTCCACACTCCAACTGGAGCCTTCAACAGATTGTGTCGGACTTTCGAGATCTTTAAAATCCAAGTCTGCTGCATTTAGGGACCTGAGATGGTTATTCAATAACCAATGAGACAACGTCTCAGCAAGTTCTATTCCCTAAAACCTGATTAGTAAACCAATACACCTTAGGACTGTCTATGTACAACACGAGTCAAAAGACTTACCTTGGCCTCAGTCCCAACCTGCAAATCAATATAGTTCAATAGGCACCCAATAATCTCAATAGATCGAAGCATCGATCAAATCGACCTAGTTGATTATATGTCAGACGAACCAACTCTTGGTCATTTCAATTCAATTAATTCACGACATCAAATCAAGGAAATGATCAATCGACTTAGTCGATTATATGTTAGCCGAACCAACTCTAGGTCATTTCACTCCTCACTATATAACCTCCGATAGTACACTTAGTCACAGAGCCATATTAATGCTCTCGGGCGTCGTTTTCGCAAAGTTGACGTATGAAATAGACAGTAATGTGCGTTCTTTAAGGCGCCGTTTTCACCAATGATATCCTTAATCACCGAGCCATGTTTGTCCATAAATCACATCTATTCTTTCTCTCTGGCGCCGTTTTTGCCAACGTGATACATATAATAGACAGTAACGTGCGTTCTTTAAGGCGCCATTTTCACCAGTGATATCCTTAATCACCAAACCACGTTTGTCCATAAATCACGTCCATTCATAGAATAGACAGTAACATGCGTTTTTTAAGGCACCGTTTTTACAAGTGATATCCTGAATCACTGAACCACGTTTGTCCATAATGATGTATGTATTAGATTGTAACATGCGTTCTTTAAGGCGCCGTTTTCACCAGTGATGTCCTTAATCATCGAACCACGTGAGTTCATAACATCGTACTCGATTGGTTTTAGCCAAGAGTATTTCCAATTCACTCTCACAATTCTCTCTACTTTAGCCCATCAAAGCATTATTGGCGCTAAATAATTATACTCGGCCATCTACCAATCAATCACTAAATTTCCATTCAACTTAGAATAAATTCTTGAAATATAACAAACAATTCAATTCAGCACAACGTAGAGCTCAAATAAATAAACGGACTGCACCACGACAATTAGCATAAAATTTCAGTCGTTGGCTATCCCAGCCTAATTTTCAAAAATTAAATAATTAAATAAATTAATTTCAAAAATTAATAAATAAATACTAAAAATCCAATTCAGGCTCGTAATGCCTAATTGGAGCCTAAAATTGGAGGGAAAAATCCCGAAATACATTTAATGAATAATATAGGCTATCCTCTAACTAAATGCGCTAGCCAAATGCCTAACATGCATCATAATTAACTAATAAATACTAATCTACTCTAATCTAACCATCTAATCCTACTTAATTAACACTAATAAACTCTTAAGCATCATTAGCAAACTAAGCAGGGATTAGTGAGTTAAACTCACCCGTTTTACAGTTCGCTTGGATTGAAACGTCGAGAACGTCGCGAGGGACGTTTTTCTCCAAAGCGGGCCTAGGATTTAGGGTCCGCAAGCACCTCAAAACGGCTTCCAAAGGTGGCTGAAAACCCACTAAAAAGCTTGTTGGTCGCTATTGGAAATGGAGAGAAAATAGCTTGGTTTAGCGCACTGAGGCTCGGGAAAGAAGAAATAGGCCAAACCGGGCCTAGATGTGGACTCACAGAGGTCGAATGGGCTTCGGACGGCTCTGGATGAGCTGCAACAGACTCGGGACAATAGATGTGTCGCGTGAGAGGCGAGGCAAGGGGCGGTGTGCGCGGGCAGAGCACGCACGGGCGGTGGTGCGTGAATCGGCGACAGCAAGGCGGTGATTCGACGTCTAGGCGGCGTGCAGCTTCAGCTTCTTCTCCTCAGCTACTGGTCGAACAAAATGGGGGGGAAAGATGAGGTATGGCTGGCCAAAGAGAGAGGGAGGGAATGGATAGAGGTGAGGGGGACCAAGGGGCTCTACCATGGCCATTTTCCACCAAGTTGTCTCCCATTTGCTTGCCCATGAAGCTAGCAACCCTTGGCTGCAAATGGGCCACCAAAGCACTTCCCCACAACTCTCAAATGGTCCAAAAACGCTAGGGAAAGGGGAGCTACGAATTTTGAAGGACAATGCTTCAATTGGTCACTTATTCCTCCTCAAATCAACCTCATTTGGTCTCCATAAAATCAATTGACATCTCAATGCCTCCATTGATAATTTTCCTCACCCAAGAATCCATCTTGCTTCCCAAATTTGCGATCAAAATTAATCCCCAGCCTTAATTGAACAAAAACGGTCCTAAAATGACTTTTTCCCAAAAAGTCTTGGTTGTCAGAAAAATCTTCTGAGACGAAGTCGTGGGTTCTAGAATTTACTGTGATATGACAGAATCTTCAATTTCTGAAATTGGACTCAGATTGGCGGTTAATTTCACTCTGACGTGTTTTTAGCGTAACCTGGGCTACAAGGTAGTTTTCAGAACTTTTTAGGGCAAATGACCCATGCTCGATTTTCTTCAAGCCACACTGAACCCACTTGACACATTAGCGACTCTCGATTGTTATGAAAATCTCGAGAATTCAAATACGGACACAGGGTACCAAAACGACAGTAAAATCAAATTAGTGCCGGTTGATGGGAATTTTCCAATTTAGTGGAGTCACTCACGATTGGCCACACATCTCAGTCGAACTGACCTACCTCTGATCTTAATTCGATTTTTAACTATGCCGTAATGACCTCTAAAGATGAGCACGGTCGAAAAGTCGATTTCTGATTGAATTTTCAAGTCTATTACCTTAAAATTCCTTAATGGTTTTCCTGGATAGTCTAGTTATTTCATGAGTGACCATCTCAGAGAAAAGTATTGTAGTCGCGTCATTGAAATGCCAAATTTAATCAATCGAAATAAGAACATGAAAATCAGGATGTCACATTTACCATGTGAAAACTGCCCAGTGTAGTAAAAATGTGACCTATTTATCTTCTCAAATTATTATAAATTCTTTTCTTTGGAATATAACATGATTAATTACAAACGTTGTTTAGGACATCTATGTCTACAACATACTAAAATGTCAATGCGTTTTATGAAGATTTAGATGTCAAAATAGGTTTTCTTCTGTGGTCATTGAGATTGTTCAACGAATGAGATTTTGGGTTGTCTTTGGTGATTTGCTGCTCTTTATACAAACGAATTAGACTTGGATTCCTCGTGAAGAATGTTATTTAAAGTAGTTTCTACAACATATTAAATTTTTATAATCTTTGGAATCCGTTTGATAAGGTGATGACTTTTATTTCGTAAATTGCTTAAAACCATTTTTTCACATTGGAGGAAAAATGCCACATGCCCAAGAAGTAGGTGGCTCTAGGGAGGGCTATGGACCCTCCAATCCCATCAAGCCATCATTATAAGATCTTAACATTTATTGCACTTAAGTATGTGAATAGTGCGCAATCTTGGTAAAATGACTGAATTGCCCTCTCATTCAACTAAGAACAAAGGGCAAGATGGGAAAGGAGTAAGGAAAGGGGCGCCCATGTGCTAAAGATGAATGGAGTAATGTTATCCCCTAGCCTAGTGTAAGCCTAACCTAAACTTATGCACTCAAGTGTGTATCTCTTTGTTAATACTTACATTTTTCTTCATCAAGAAGCTTTCTTTTGATTGATTGAGAAATGTTCTAAGAGATTGGATGAGATGTGCATTAATGACAAGATTTCTTCCTCTTTCTCTCTCTCCTGTCATTCCCTTTGGTTCCCATAGTAATTCTCTCTCTCTCTCTCTTCTCTCAATCTCTCACTTTTCCTCTCTCCCTACCCTTTGGACGAATTTCCCTCATCCTCTTCCTCATTTCATGCCAATTTCTCTCATTTTCCTCTCTAGACTCATCGGAAACCGACTACCACAACCGCCACCCTTAAATCGTCCTTCACACCATCATTTATGTTGTTGAGTTAGAGCTTTAAAGCCAAGGAAACTGTTGTCCAGCCCCTCACAGCAACCCTCTCTCTCTTTGTCTCTCTCTATTGGCGGTTTGGACACCGCTAGCCTAGGGGAGGCCATTTGTCGTCAAGTCACCCCCGTAGCGCTGCCCGAGATGCTGTCCAACCCACTCAGTGAGCTATGGAGGCGTGACTAGCAGCTCACAGTCGCTGTCCAGCCTTGCCACTCCTCCCCTGATGCTTTTTAAAGCTTGGATTGGGTGTGAGTGGCTTTCTAGCCCTTAATTAGGGTTGTTGCATTTTGGAAGTAGTTTAGGGTGAGATTAAGGTTAAATGGTGCTTTGTTGATGTGATAAGTGATCATTTGGTTTCAATAGGTTATCTTGATATGTTATTGATTTTGGACGATAGGTTATCGAGCTTTGGATGATAAGTTGTCAAGTTTTGGATGATAAGTTAGTGAGATTTGGGTGATAGTTTATCGAGTTTTCGATAGGTGATCATGTTTAGGGCGATGAGTTATCGATTTTTACCTATAGGTTATAACTTCTTAGTTCGATAAGTTACAGGAAACGTAGTTACGCAATAAGCTATTAAGTTATGACAAGTGAATTGTGATATGTTCTTATATTATGCCATAATAGGATGATAGACTATTATGCAGTGATATGTGTTTTATGAAGTGACGTCATGATAAGGCATGTTATTGAAATATGTTATGGTGTTATGATATGTTATATAAATAAAAGATGAGTTATTGGATAGATTATGATGGCAATGTATTATATGTGTTCATTGAAAGTAGTTGTCATACATATGTTCATAGTCTATGGTCGACATGTGAGAATACCTTGAGCCTCCGAGACAAGATATACAATGATTCTTGGATGTGCAAGGAAGCATGTCAGATCAAGTCTCTCTCTTGGGATCGACAATATTGAGATGTATGGTTCCCGAACCAAGTCTAGTACTAAATCAATGATCACGTCACGACGGGCCGATCCTTTCTTAGTCTCGGTATGATACTAAGACATATCGTTCCCTAGATAAGTCTAGTACTATGTCGGTAATTATGTCACGCTGGATTGGTTTTTTCTTGACCTCAGTACAATATTAAAGCATATCGTTTCTGATTTGGATTGGACTAAGGCTGGTGCTCAATGTAACGTGTCAAACTACGAACTCTCGTTTTATGCTCGACATATTTTATTGATTTACTTTTGATAGATTATGAGACACACTTCGTTTGGCACGCCTTTGAAGTATTCATACTTAGCTAATGAGAAAGATAACAATGGGCGTGAGTGATGAGGTGCTCGTGATCATATAAAGACCCTGATGCATTTTACGCAGGATGTGAATCCATCCTGATGCGTTTTACGTGAGACAGTGCCCAATTAAGTTCGGATGTCCCTAAGTCAACAAAATGTCATTTGCGGATGGATTTCGGAACGAAGCTCCTTACAAGAATGCCATCTTGATGCGTTTACGCGGGATGACGCCATACTCGATGGAGTGAGACGATGCCCGATTATGTTGGATGACTGCGAACCTTCGGGTTGGTCATGGGCTTGAGCAACCGTAATAATCTCAAAGCATGGTCTTGAGGGTTGGCATCTTTTTTTTTTTTCTTCAGGTGTGGAAACTCCAAGGCCCAAAGTTGTAGGATTGATTCTCATAATAATAAAAGTGAAATATATTGAATTTTTTGCGAAAATTGTCGGATCCAAAAAAAAAAAAAATGTTTGATAGCAAGTTGATTGGTTAATTCGATAAGAAATGGTAATTAGCACTCGATTTAATTGGTACCATCCAACCAAAACCAATTCTATTTTGTTTACTTATTCAATTTCAATGAGTGAATTCTCAAGTTCAACCAACCTATTTTCAAAATATTAAGATCAAGTGGATGAATAAAAATAACATGGTAGTATGAGATGCCATCCGTTTCTCGAGACGCCACATGTGTAAAGTGTATGAGTGCATGAACGCACATTTTAAGAAGTGATGCTAGAGTCAGCACACGTGTAACCTGAGATCGATATATGAGCATTTCTAGATTATAGCATGGCATGGGTGCATCATTATAATATGTTGCATGCTCTCGTGTCTAACTCATGAATATGGAAAGTGTTATAAGAATTGCTTATGTTCTTTGTTATGATGGCTTAAGAATGTAAGATGATCATTCATGTTTATCACTAGGGCAAAGCATGAGATGTTTTGCTATTGATCTGCCATCGATGGATAACCTGCATGTTTAGGATGTTTCCAAGGTGAATGGCTTCCCTACACGAGGTCTAGGGTGTTCACTCACTGAGTTTATCTCACTTCTCGTTGTTTAACTTTTTTAGGCCTTAATCATGACTATTCGAGCTTGAGCCAAAGTACTTTGAGATGGACGTGTACTAGATGCGTAGGGGATACCACTTTATGAGTTCATCCTCATAAAATAGAGGTGCTAGGTTAACCCCAACACCGATCCTTGGACAAGTATGAAGGAATCCGCTACGTGGACATGTAAATGGCTGTTGATGCCTAAATTCCGTTTTCTTAAATTAGGTTATTTTTATTAATTATCTTTTTCTTTTTCGGATAATAAATGATAAAAAAATAATAAAAAATAATAAAAAATAACAAAACAAAACAAAGAAAAAGCAGAAAGGAAGGGAGGAGGCCTCCGCATGGGCCTCCACGGCCCATCCTCCTCCTCAGCCCGGCCCGGTCAGGATCTTCTTCTCCCTCGCGCCCGCAACGCACGCGCGCGAGGGCGCGACGCCGGGGGAGATCGTCGAACGGCGACGCACGTGGAGCAGAGGAGCAGCTGGCGTCGAATGGGACACCGGTCTGGCCGCCCGGAGCCGCTCGGCACGCGAGGGGGACCGGCGGTCGAAGCTCCGTCGACCGGCCACCCCCTCGCCTATAAATACCGCCGTCCCCGCCTCCGTTGAAGCACGCGTAGTAGCCGGCAAAGCTCCGAGCCCCCCTGAGAGACTTCAGGGAACTCAGAGTGAAGCAAGGGCAAGGCGGTTGGGTCGCGAGCTTGCCGATCTCCCTCTCGAGAGACTTCGGGGGAGACCGGTGGCAAGCGAAACCCGATCCGAGCTCGCGGCCAGAGAGAGAGAGAAAGGGGGAGAAATCGAAGAAGAAGGGGGCGCACCCTCCGCCGTCGCCACCGCTCACCGCCACCACCTCGCACAGTAGCCGTCGCCATCACCATTCCCCCCCTCCGCCGCCGCTGCCACCGCCGTTGCCGCCGCGTCGAGCCGCGTCGTCCTCCTCGGCGCCGCGAATCGGGAACCCTAGGGTTCCCGATCTTTCCGGGTCGCGACCCTGTGTCGTTGGGTAGGACCCGGGTCGGGGGAACGGGTAGGGTTCCCCCCAACAAAACGACGCAGTTTTAAAAATAAAAATAAAAGAAAAGAAAAAGGCAAAAAAATCCAAGTCGGGCCCGCAACGCAGGCCCGTCTGCGTTCGGCTTTTATTCTAAATAGTATTTTTAATAAATAAATAATTTATTTTCCAAAAAAATAAAAAATAATAATTTCGAAAAATATTAAAAAATATAAAAAATATTTTATTTTCCAAAAAAATCAAAAATATTTTATATTTTCCAAAAAAGGCCAAAAATCTAAAAAGGCCCAAAAGACTTATATTTTCCAAAAAAAAAAGGGCCGAAAATTCAGAAAAAAGCCCAAAAAGACTTTTATTTTCCAAAAAATGCCAAAAATCCAAAAAGTCCTTTTTATATCCAAAAAATTGGAAAAGGACCCCAAAAAATGTTTTTTTCCAAAAAATGCGTGGAAAATCCCTAAAACATCCAAAAAGCCTCAGGGTTTAAATAAGGTTAGGTACCGAAAGGGCATTAGTGATTAACTAGTGTAATCAAGTCCCCGATCCTAATTTCTCTGGTTGCGCAGGAGCGAGTATTTCTCCCAATACTTCGCATGGGTTTCTAATCAACCCACCCCAAATTGATTAGTGGCGACTCCGTTTTATAAATTAACTTACAGGTTAAAAAACTTTGACCATTAAAGTCGTGAATTGGTGGACTTGGGAGAGTCCGGGCTTAATTAATCCAGCCGAGCCATTAGCCTCCTTAGGCGCCCGCCCCGATCGGGCGCCGGAAAAAAAGAGGTCACGACAGCTTGGCGACTCCACTGGGGATTTTGAGGACTTAAGCCTTTTTTGTCTTGTTTAAATTCTTTACTGACTTAGGTTTTTCTTTATGCAGGTCAATAGCTTAGAAATTTATCTTAATTTTGCTTAAAATAGATTTTCTTGTGATTATGAATTGTTGTGAATGTCTTACTGTTTCAGCACTACACATGACACACACAACCCGGCCGCCGGACTTGGGCCGCCATAGGATATTTAGGATGGTGTCAAGAAAGATACGACCTTGAACGCGAGACCGCGATGTAGAGGTCGCCTTTCTTTTCCCCGAATTTCTCTAGCCGAGGTTAGGAGGGTATGCTGCTAACGCGAGACTGCGATGGGCGGATACCCTTTTAATTTCAACAAGCATTCTCAGTTAGAAATCGAGCCACACATCTCATGTGTATGTCTTTGTGCTTGCCATTTTTTTTAAAAGCAAAGTAATTCATTTACTTTTACTCAGTCTTTTATTGACCCATGGCAATTTAGGGAAGGTTTTTTTGGGTCCCAGTTTATATGCGATGGAAGAAGATGACATCCAGTTTATTCCCACTCCCAAGGCAGAGCTCTTCAGGTGGTGGGGTCAATTGGACCAGTATGCCCAAGAGCACGTGAAAGCCAAAATCGGTCACCTTCTATCGTTGATCCAAGTTCGTGTTCATCCCGAAGTCATACAAGCCATGGCACATTTCTGGTGCCCGAGGACGACTACTTTTATATTTGGTGGGTTCGAGCTAACCCCAACTCTGGAAGAATACAGCATCATCATTGGAATGCCTCTCGAGAAGAGGCTTGTTAGGCCATCAATAGGCATTATCCCGTTGCGTGGGTTAGCACGACTCTTAGGAGCTGAAGTTCATGTTATGAGGCAAATTCTTGAAAACAACCATAGTACCTGCCCCCTAGCATTTTTAACTGCATGTTTTGAAAATCAACCCATGACTCAGAAAAGTGAGATTTTCCTCTTGGCCTTTTTCGGGCTCATCATTTTCCCCCATCAAAGAAATGTCATAAGTCCAAAGATGGCATGGATAGTTGATCAGATCTTAAGGGGGCAAAATTATGTCAACATGATTTTAACTGAGACATTCTTGTCCCTCAATCGTTTTAAAGAAAACACGGAAAAAGTCATGCGGGTCTCCCCGGAAATTTTACAAGTCTGGTTCTTTTCTCACCTAAGCGAATTTCGATGCTTCATGCGATCATTTGAAATAAATGATTTCGAAAATCCATTTCAGAAATTTATGGTTTTAGGACCATACATTCCCAATTAAAGTTGTTTAAATTGGGTGAACTTCCTAAGAGACCCGGCTCTTGAAGTATTCCAATAGTGTGCTGGTTGGTTCCATGAAAAGAGAGCCCGTTTTGCTTATAAACGCCACCGTCCAATCCCGTTGCTCGGTTTCACCGGCGCCATTTCCTATTTTCCATATCGGGTGGCACGACAGTATGGAGCCTTCCAGGAGATCCCACCGCCTTTCAAGAGGAAGTCTCCTCCACTCTTTTTCAACACAAGCCGTGACTATGCAGTCGAAATTTCTATCCATGAGGAAACATGAGCAAGTGTCATCGCAAAAGGATCGTGGTACCTGAAGGGCTTGAGGGACAAGAAAAAGCCCACCACGCCTCTGAATCCTACATCCTCAACCATCGTATCCCGACAAAGTGGAAGCCATCGATCCCTCACCCAATCGCCGAGATCAGCCGGTATGAACAAGCGAGCTTATGCAAGGGGATTTGGGGATAGGCTGGATGCATGTCTCGAGCCGGTCCAAGAAGACAAGCACGCACAAGAACAAGGCTCCCGTCGCATATAAATAGCAATCATGTGTCCCTTAGTGTTGATATTGTGAAAATTCCGTCCCATTGTTTAGGGACTTTTGTTTAATACATAGTATTTCCTTCTGTCATTTCAAGTTTTAAATGTTAGAAGTCTGTGGTCTATAAAGTCCTCTTTTGATAAATAAAGAAGCAGTTAGACCATTGCCATGGGTCAATCTTTGTTTGCTTTCATACTCATTCATGATTTTTGCGACACAGGTAATTATGGATCGTCAACTATCAGCCACCCGCGAATGGCCTCACGTGATAGGACCCGATCAGAATGACGTACAAAATCGCCTCACCAACATTGAAGACAGCGTAGGACAGATGTCCATTGTCCTTCGACAACTCTCAAGGCAAATGGAATCCACCCAAGCTAAACCCAACTCCATAACTACTTTAAGCACACTCCTGGCACCTACAAATTTGCCAGATAATGACCAACAAGATGAACAGCTTGAAAAGATCATGAAAAAGTTGAGACAACTGCAGGAGTCGAATCCCATCAACTCGTCTGATTATGCCGGTTTTGAGATCCCTAAAGAGCTCAGAACGCCTAAATGCGAAAGGTATGCTGATACCTTCCGCCCAGAGACCTACTTATAAGCCTACCTAGTCCAAAGGATGATTCAATCATACCAATCAAACCTGACCGGCCCTACCTTGCGATGGTACATTGTCAGGAAGATTAGTTCCCTTAAAACCTGGAAGGAACTAATTCATGTTTTCCACCAAGAATATAATATTGACATCAGCCCTGACATCGCCTTGCCTTACGAAGAACCGATGATCCCGGAGCACGAGGAGCCGATTCTGCTGAGATAGGAGAAGAAGATGTCAATGAAGCCTTGCATGATAAATGGGCAACCGAGCAAGATCATATTATTGAAAAGTTTCCCACTCGGAAAGGTAAGGAACCTATGTACGAGATCGCGACACGGAGCCCTGTTCAAGATCGGGGCACGACAGACAGCTCCCTAAGCTTATCGCAAGAGCTAGGGTTCAAAGAATACCGACCCTATCAACATAGAAAGTGACACAGAGAGTGAAGCCTTAATATCTCTCGACAA
This sequence comes from Eucalyptus cloeziana, assembly GCA_014182715.1. Lineage (NCBI taxonomy): Eukaryota > Viridiplantae > Streptophyta > Magnoliopsida > Myrtales > Myrtaceae > Eucalyptus > Eucalyptus cloeziana. The sequence goes on from CM024640.1 coordinate 13,222,560, forward strand.
AATCAAACTGGCGAAACGAAGGGCCTTACTCAAAAGGTCTGGACCAGGAGCCAAGAAAAGAAAGCCTAAACAAATCAATTTGACATCTACGCACCAAAACTTCGAGTATTCTTTGGAATGCGACTTCGAAGGCTACCGCCCTCTAGAATATGACCCTGATGACTTCCAGTCCCTAGAATACAATCCCAAGGATTTCCAGCGTTATTTCAATGAAACTGACGACTCATCATATAACTGTTTCCTACTCTCACCCGGGGATGAAAGCCCGTCAGAAGAGGAAACATACGTCTTTATCCCCTACGATCCCAATGAGCTGCTAAACTCGTCCTCTGACCATGAGAATAGCTTCAATACTTCATCCTCATTCGGAAATTTTGACCCGTAAGAAAGCAATGGAGTAATCTCGGTAGAGTCCAACTTCCCTGAAACAGAAAAATTCACCACTACAACGAACATGCAGTGGGAAAACTAGTGGCCTAACCAAGACATGTCGGGCCCGTCTTGCCCTCATATGATCTTGACCCCCAACGAAGTGTGGATACCTAATTTCCGCAAGTATAACGGCACGACTTGCCCTGTGGCTCATTTGCAATATCTCCACATTGAAATGAGCCAGTACCATGGCCCGATGTCATTTACAACTCAGGCGTTCCAAGAAACTCTTACGGGGTCTGCATTGCAATGGTTCGTCACAGCAAGTATTTACCTCATAAAGGATTGAAATGAGCTGTCTTCCACATTCTTGCATCAGTACCAAAACCAGATTGGAACTGAGCTGCCTTGCGAGAGTTCGGCCCACTTCGGAAGAAGACCAATGGAGGATTGCCGAGCATATGCAGGAAGGTGGAGGGCTTTTATGATGCAAGTCTACCCTCAACTGACTGAAGAGGAATTGATAAAGCAGTTCATAAAAGTTTTGCCCCACGAACATCGTTGTTGGCTGCATGGGTTACACTTCCGTAGCTTCAACGAAATAGTCATCGCATGCGAATACTTCGAGTCTACTGGAGGTGAGGAATTCAAAGACGTTTGACTTCAGGACCAGCACTATCAAAGCGCTCCTTTTTCATAGGAGTTTTTATTAGTTTTGTTGTTATCTAGTGTGCTACTGTTGTCTTTTTCATTCCAGTACTTTAATGTATGGTTATAATATTTTGTTTTGAAAGCATGAGGCGGTATTCCAAACCAGCCTAGTGATGTTATCCAACCATGAAAAGAAAATATCATCCAAGGAGAATACGAGGGTTGGGCTTCCTCATGCTTTTTCTCCCCCAAAGACATATTCTGAAAATAAAAAATATTTCATCACCAAAAGCTTTCGTCAAAACAAGATAATAAATTTAACTATGTTTGTCTTTCTGACTCTCTCACTTTATGTCTCAGAATTTCATCTCCTCTGACTTAGTGTGACATGAGGCATTTGAAGCTAGCACATCATGTGAACTCGCCGAGTTTAAAGACACCGTTTCAAGGAAACAGGGGCAAACGAAAAGGATCATCCTGTTTCAAAGAAGTTAAGTCTTATTCCTTGAACATAATTCTGAAAATGATGTCTCCTCTCTTCTGTGTACAGGAAACGAAAGGAGGTAATAGGCATAGGCATGCAGTTAAATTCGACGCACGCACACCATGGTAGCTCGAGGCAGGATAACCTCCTCCAGGCTGCTTTCGACCTTCCCATGTTTGCAGGCCATTCTCAGGAGCTCTGTGCATTCCACCTCACTCCTATCCAATTCCTTTTCAAGACGGAGCAAATATCTCCTCCCCCTGACATGCCCGAACAATTAGACGTCACAGTTTCATTGAAGGGATTTCCAACTTCGACAAGCCAAGAAGTACAAGGAAGAAATTTCTTCTCTTCCTTTGAATTCATTACTGTCAATAGGGAGAAAATCCAGACAGTCAAGGCGATCTATAGCCCCCACTCCAGACAATGACTCCAAAGTCTGGAAGCTTCACTCCGTGTTCCAGACACGTATTCTTCAAAAAAATAATTGCTATCAGAAAGCTGGAGGTTTTTGATTGTCCATCTCAAATTCCATAGAAGCTTGAGGTATGTGACTTTTTGCTCAATGCAGCTATAGTCAAAGACAGAAGAAAAATTCCACAGAAGGAAGGCGTTGAAGATGAATCAACGACCAGCAATCATGCATACATGGCCACAAATGAGGAGGGCCAATCAAAAGACATTGAACTGTGTCAAAGACAAAAGACCGTCATTGACACTCAAATATCCCTAAGAGTCAACAAATATAAACTCTAGGGAAGAGTAATTTGGTATCGTTTCCAATACTCCCAGTATCTGAACTCATTTTTGATACATTTTCTCCTATTGACAGGAAGCCTAGTAATTTGGTATGAAAGGACATGTCATCCAAGAGCCAGTCCGGTTAAATGAAAAAAGAAGCGCCCCCTACGGACACCGTCGCACTCGGTCGAGTGGTACCCGGGAAGAGGCAAAATGGTCCGAAGTCGAGGGTTCGAATCCCCGACGCAACAGTTAGCCGCTTGAAGAAATAAATAAAAATTGCTTCTCTTGCACCTGCGAATTACAAGAGAGCAATTGGCCTAACGGAGTGAAAATTACAGGAATTCATATCATCCTCGTACTTCGGGTCTATTCAAACATTTGTAAACCAGTGAAGAGTAATGTTGTATTGCTTCCAAGTTAATCAACTCTTGAAAGAGCTTCTGACTAGCATGATCCCTCTCGCCCGTTGCAGGATCACCTTATCGTCAAGGATACAGCAAACAAATGAGAGGCATGTCAGACTATGATAAACTCTCCCAAGCCAAAAGGCGTCTCGAGTATCGTCAAAGCAAATGACAGAAACCTTTCAGGCCTCAAATCACATGTGATATTGACCCCACTAATTGATCCATTTCCACATCTTCTCTTCTGCAGGGGCAAAAGCAGAAAGGTCGTCAAATTAATGATCAGATCCCCAATCCCAACTGATCCTTCTTGTGTCATTTCCTTACTTAATAAGGGCAATCCATCGACACCCCTTTGTGAATAACTCTTTTGATGTTCAAAATTCAACACATTTGTAAATACAATTTCACCAAGTAAACACCCCTAAAGTTGTCAATAGGGTCTCTTGAGTAAAAAATCATTCATTTGTTTTGAGAGTATAAACTCTCTCATACTTCAAAAAATTATGCATGCCTTTCTCCAAATGGATTTTTGCATGATGATTTTGTCTATCTAAATCACTGATTCCATTAAGGATTACTAGAATAGACAGCTAAGTGAAGAATACAAGATTAGTTGAGCATGCTGGATGAGGCACGTCAAAATGATGACAGGCAAGCCATATCCTACACACAGTCCCCCATCTATACACTTGTGAGATGAGTGCAGAAAATTCCATGACTGTAGGGTAAAGAGTTCTCTCGCGAATGGTACGATAACCAAAATAGTGAGAGGCATTTCATTGCTCACCCCCTATTGAGCCCCATACACTGGTGAAGCTTCTCTCATAAAGAATCACCCCACATTGGAGCATGTCAAAGACAAGGCAAATCAGCATCACAAGGTGAGAAGAGGGATAGAAATTCTCTTGCTCGCACTTGCATCAATCTTCAAGTGTCTTTATTGCATATGAACACTCGCGTTAATTTAAGTGCCTCAGAATGACGAAGAGCAATTCCTTTTCTATGCATTTGTATACGTTGTACAACCCAAGTGAGTCTGTAATTTTACCCTCACACTGAGACAAAGCGGAAGTTATTGCCACAGCCTAGAGCGCTGGCCGAAGATGAAGACTCAAAGTCTAAATAATGGTGCTTCGATTGAACTCGCCTAGATCAGTTCCTCAAGCAACAAAAATGAAAAAGTTAGGGGCATAAAAAAGCAAGTGTACTGGTAAAAGCAAGGTCAAATGCCCATAATTGAAAGGTTGGGATAAAAGCAGGGGCATGAAAAAGCAGTGTGCCTGGTAAAAGCAAGGCCAATGCCCCCCCAGTCAAAAAAATACAGCCAAGAAAAAGTTGTGGTTGTAAAATCTCCATTTGACAGTAAGAAGAAAAACCAGTGACAAATGCTGAGACAGTCACCAACTCTCACCCTTTTACATGTGAGTCGAGTCTACGTTATATTCCCATTGTAAAAAGTCTCTTCAGACTAGGGGCACTTCAATTAACGTAAGATTTCATATGTGCATAAATATCGCTCGAAGAAGTACGAGCAAGATTACTCTATCTCTTTTCGCGGCAGGTTCCCGACTTGTAAACCCGGAGAGAATCGTGCAACATTTTCATCCATCGACTTCAACCTTGATGGTCCCCTTTTATGAGTTGCTAACCAAGTCTTCATCACAATTTCAACAAAAACCTCTCACATTGGTAAAGTCGTACCACTTGCGAGAATACTCGGACCCTTGCTGACATGATGACAGTGAGAAGTGTGATCCTTATAAATCCTGCATCAATGGTCAAGATAAAATAGCCTTTCCATGAGAGTGAGTGAAAAGTCCTTTTAGACTGAAAGTCCCTCATCTAGCATGCTCAAGACATCTACATTCTAAATGAGAGTTGTCTTTCAAAATCTTCCCCAGTGGAATTCGGATGATATAAAACTGACGAAATTGTCATGCATAAATCATATTTGAATTTATGGATTTACAGCATATACAATCATTGTGTACATGTCTGCATATTGTGTAAATAGTGAACATACTCTTAATCAGAGATATTGCCAAATAAGCATATCCCTATCTGTCTTAGAGTACCTACCACTGTCCTGGTACTCTCTTCTTGTCACTCGACCTGTTCGAGTCATCTCCTGAGTTTGGGTGCTTGCATCTGTCTGAGTACCCCCTTATCTTTGAGTACCTGCCATTTGCCTGATACTCCCTCTTATCGACACTCGACCTGTTCGAGTTGTCCCAAGAATACTGATATTTGCAACTGTCCAGTTATCCCATTGTTTTTGAGTGCCTGCCACTACTCAGGTACTCCCTCTGTTGACACTCGACCTGTTCAAGTTGTCCTTAAAGTTTGGATGCTCATGACTATCCAAGTATCCTCTTGTCTTTGAGTACCGATCATCGTTTGGATACTCCCTTTCCGTGACACTCGACTTGTCCGAGTTGTCCTCAAAATTGTATCTTTGAATTCTAGCAGCTACTCAAGTATTCCACCACATTATGCACCTGCAATCACCCAGGTATGCTTTCTTACACTTGGACCAGTTGAGTGGTCCCTGATTATATCATTAAATATTTGTGTTCATCCAAATATTTCTCTACTTTGTACACCTGTGTGCCTGCCGCCATCTAGGTAAGCCTTGTGTTACATTCAAATTCCCCATACCAGAAGGTGAGAGACCTTCATGAATATGCGGGGCATGTCCTCGATATTCCCAATTACCAGGAGGTGAGAGACCTTCATGAATATGCGGGGCATGTCCTCGATATTCCCAATTACCAGGAGGTGAGAGACCTTCATGAATATGCGGGGCATGTCCTCGATATTCCCAAATACCAGAAGGTGAGAGACCTTCACGAGTATCCAAGGTAGGTCCTCGATATTCCCCAACTACCAAAAGGTGAGAGACCTTCACGAATATCTCAGGTACATCCTCGAGATTCTCAATTGCTAGGAGGTGAGAGACCTTCACGAATATCCAAGGTACGTCCTCGATATTCCCCATACCAGAAGGTGAGAAACCTTCACGAATATCCCAGGTATGTCCTCAATATTTCCTAAATTGCTAGGAGGTGGGAGACCTTCACGAATATCTCAGGTACGTCCTCGATATTCCCCAACTACCAGAAGGTGAGAGACCTTCACGAATATCTCAGGTACATCCTCGAGATTCTCAATTGCCAGGAGGTGAGAGACCTTCACGAATATCCAAGGTATGTCCTCGATATTCCCCATACCAGAAGGTGAGAGACCTTCACGAATATCCCAAGTATGTCCTCGATATTCCCTAAATTACCAGGAGGTTGGAGACCTTCACGAATATCTCAAGTATGTCCTCGATATTCCCTAATTGCCAGGAGGTGGGAGACCTTCACGAATATCTCAGGTACATCCTCGAGATTCTCAAATTACCAGGAGGTGAGAGACCTTCATGAATATCCAAGGTACGTCCTCGATATTCCCCACTACTAGGAGGTGAGAGACCTTCACGAATATCTCAGGAGGTGAGAGACATTCACGAATATCTCGGGTATGTCCTCGATATTCTCAACTACCAGGAGGTGAGAGACCTTCACGAATATCTCAGGTACATCCTTGATATTCCCATTACCAGGAGGTGAGAGACCTTCACGAATATCTCAGGTACGTCCTCGATATTCCCTAATTGGCAGGAGGTGGGAGACCTTCACGAATATGCGAGGTACGTCCTTGATATTCCCTAATTTCCAAGAGGTGAGAGACCTTCATGAATATGCGAGGTACGTCCTCGATATTCCCCCAATTTCCAAGAGGTAAGAGACCTTCATGAATATGCGAGGTACGCCCTCGATATTCCCATGTTTCCAGGAGTTGAGATACCTTCATGAATATGCGAGGTACGTCCTCGATATTCCAAATTACCAGAAGGTGAGAGACCTTTACGAATATGCGAGACCCATCCTCGATATTCCGTCTATCGGGTATTATTTAGAAATTCGTACTTGTACCTCTTCAATGCTTGCGAACGTTCATCCTCCAAAGTTCGTACTTGTTAACATCCAAGTACTCTTTTGACACTTGCGAGCAATTAGGTATTTCCCAAAGATCTAGTACTTGTGATCATACAGGTACCCCTTCGATATCTCCAAGCATCCAGGTATCCTCTAAGAGTTTGTACTTGTGATCATCAAAGTACCTCTTCGACGCCTGCAAAGGCCCAAATATCCTCCAGGTTAGTACTTGTGAATATCCAGGTACTCTTTCAATGCCTGTGAATGTCCAGGTATCTTCAACAAATCGATGCCCTGAGAAAGTTTGGCGCATCCCTCGAGAAAGGTCGGGTTCCAACAGGTGTCCTCGACAAAGATCAGGCACCCCACGAATCGATGCCCTGAGAAAGGTCGGTGCATCCCCCGAGAAAGGTTGGGTCCAATAGGTATCCTTGACAAAGATCAGGCACCTCTCAAATCGATGCCCTGAGAAAGGTCGGTGCATCCCCCGAGAAAGGTCGGGTTCCAACAGGTGTCTTTGACAAAGATCAGACACCCCACAAATCGATGCCCTGAAAAAGGTCGGTGCATCCCCCGAGAAAGGTCGGGTTCCAACAGGTGTCTTTGACGAAGATCAGACACCCCACAAATCGATGCCTTGAGAAAGGTCAATGCATCCCCCAAGAAAGGTCGGGTTCCTACCGGTGTCTTTGACAGAAGTCAAACACCCCAACAAATATGATGCCCTGAGAAAGGTCGGCGCATCTCCCGAGAAAGGTCGGGTACCAACCGGTGTCTTTGACAAAGGTCAAACATCCCCACAAAATCGATGCCCTGAGAAAGGTCGGCGCATCCCCCGAGAAAGGTCGGGTTCCAACAAGTGTCTTTGACTAAGATCAGGCACTCCACAAAACAGATGCCCTTAGAAAGGTCGGCGCATCTCCCGAGAAAGGTCGGGTACCAACTGGTGTCCTTGATACAAATCAGGCACCCACAAATGAGATGCCTTGAGAAAGGTCGGTGCATCTCCCGTCAAGGCGACCGAAGAATGGTTCGAGTCCTGGAGAAACATTGAGCTTTACCGTCAAGGCGACCGAAGAAAGGTTCGAGTCCTAGACAAATCATTGATTGTTTTAACAGTGACCGAAGAATGGTTCGAGTCTGGAGAAACAGTTTATCGTCAAGGCGACCGAAGAAAGGTTCGAGTCCTAGACAAATCATTGATTGTTTTAACAGGCGACCAAAAAATGGTTCGAGTCCTGGAGAAATAGTTTATCGTCAAGGCGACCGAAGAAAGGTTCGAGTCCTAGACAAATCATTGATTGTTTTAACAGCAACCGAAGAATGGTTCGAGTCTGGAGAAACAAGGTTTATCGTCAGCGATCAAGAATGGTTCGGGTCCTAGAGAAGCAACCCTCTCATATCACCGGGTAAGATGACACCTTGATACTTGCCAAAACTCGGGGTTCACACCCTATCTCACTCACTCTCGGTAAGTAATTCCAGGTATCTTCTTATCTGTCTTAGTATATGTAAAGTTATATTACTCTTTTTCCGCATGGAATAATAGGTCCTAAATAAAATCTGCTACGCATGCATGGATAAAATTTAGGCATCGGTTTGTCTTTGAATGCAACCTCGCGAACTCACCTTCAAAGAGGGGCAGCCTGTTGACGCCTAAATTCCGTTTTCTTAAATTAGGTTATTTTTATTAATTATCTTTTTCTTTTTCGGATAATAAATGATAAAAAAATTAATAAAAAATAACAAAACAAAACAAAGAAAAAGCAGAAAGGAAGGGAGGAGGCCTCCGCATGGGCCTCCACGGCCCATCCTCCTCCTCAGCTCGGCCCGGTCAGATCTTCTTCTCCCTCGCGCCTCTGCAACACACGCGCGAGGGCGCGACGCCGGGGGGAGATCGTCGAACGGCGACACACGTGGAGCAGAGGAGCAGCTGGCGTCGAATGGGACGTCGGTCTGGCCGCTCGGAGCCGCTCGGCACGCGAGGGGGACCGGCAATCGAAGCTCCGTCGACCGGCCACCCCTTCGCCTATAAATACCGCCGTCCCCGCCTCCGTTGAAGCACGCGCAGCAGCCGGCAAAGCTCCGAGCCCCCCTGAGAGACTTCAGGGAACTCAGAGCGAAGCAAGGGCAAGGTGGTCGGGTCGCGAGCTCGCTGATCTCCCTCCGAGAGACTTCGGGGGAGACCGGTGGCAAGCGAAACCCAGATCCGAGCTCGCGGCCAGGAGAGAGAGAGAGAAAGGGGGAGAAATCGAAGAAGAAGGGGGCGCACCCTCCGCCGTCGCCACTGCTCACCGCCACCCCCTCGCACGGGTAGCCGTCACCGTCACCATTCCCCTCCCGCTCGCCGTCACCGCCGTTGCCGCCGCGCCGAGCCGCGTCGTCCTCCTCGGCCGCGAATCGGGAACCCTAGGGTTCCCGATCTTTCCGGGTCGCGACCCGGGTCGTTGGGTCGGACCGGGCGGGGGAACCCGCAGGGTTTAAAAACGACACGTTTTTAAAAAAATTAAAAAAAAAAAAAAAAGAAAAAGGCAAAAATAATCCGAGTCGGGCCGCGTGCGTTCAGCTTTTATTCTAAATAGTATTTTTAATAAATAAATAATTTATTTTCCAAAAAAAATAAAAAAAAAATAATTTCGAAAAATATTAAAAATATAAAAAATATTTTATTTTCCAAAAAAAAATCAAAAATATTTTATATTTTCCAAAAAAGGCCAAAAATCCAAAAAGGCCCAAAAGACTTATATTTTCCAAAAAAAAAGGGCCGAAAATTCAGAAAAAGCCCAAAAAGACTTTTATTTTCCAAAAATGCCAAAATCCAAAAAGTCCTTTTTATATCCAAAAAATTGGAAAAGGACCCCAAAAAATGTTTTTTTCCAAAAATGCGTGGAAAATCCCTAAAACATCCAAAAGCCTCAGGGTTTAAACAACGTTAGGTACCGAAAGGGCATTAGTGATTAACTAGTGTAATCAAGTCCCCGATCCTAATTTCTCTGGCAGCAGAGCGAGTATTTCTCCCAATACTTCGCATGGGTTTCTAATCAACCCACCCCAAATTGATTAGTGGCGACTCCGTTTTATAAATTAACTTACAAAGGTTAAAAACTTTGACCATTAAAGTCGTGGAATTGGTGGACTTGGGAGAGTCCGGGCTTAATTAATCCAAAGGAGCCATTAGCCTCCTTAGGCACCCGCCCCGATCGGGCGCCGGAAAAAAAGAGGTCGCGACAATGGCTAAGCTTTTGATGTAAGGAAAGATTATATTTGATGGTAGAAGCATATATATAAAAGTGTGTTATGATGTATGCCTTATACTATCCGTATTGTTTGTTAATGATTAGTAGATGTTTATTTTGCTTTTGCTTAAGTATAATCAAAAGATAAAATGAATGGGTTGGCGACGCATCATGGGATGTCGCATGCAAATGAACTAAGCAAAAAGTGATAGCGTGGGTTGTCGCGAGCCTAGAGTAGGGCAGGGCATGACAATAACATTGCAAGCACTAGCAAAAAAGGATGACAAATCTAATTCAACTCATCTCTAATGGTCACTAATGTCCGAGTCTCCATCCTTTCTTTCACCGCTCATGGACAATCATCTAACTAGGATGGTTGGGGGAGCTAGGATAGACCTTAAATGTGACAAGTCATTCTTGAAATGGACAGTTTTCTACATTTTATTATTCGTTTACTTGATTAGTCACCATCACCAATGTCTATCTCCATGTCCTTACATCCATTGCCACTAGACAAACATTTGAGAATACGTAAGATGGCTTTAATTAGGGTAGATGAGAGAGATATTAAATAAGAATAGTTGGGGGAGTTGAGACTGCGTTTAATGCATCAACTTCTTTGTAGATTATACCTGAATAACAAGCGATATTTAATCATTAATGACAATATCGCATGCCACTTATTATATCATATTTATAAAACTTTCTTAAGTGTGTTTGACATTTCCCTTCCTTGTTTTTGTTGTAATAATGAAAACTAGCAAGAAAGTTGATACATGAATGACACTACATGTACTAAGACTTTACTCGAGTTTATTACATGAAATGGTGCGCATTGGGGTATGTGCCTATGTCATCGACGCTTGTTTTCTATTGATGTGTAGTCTTACTTGTTCTAGTTAGCATTCAACTGATCTCTCATGGTCCCTAATGTCCAAGTCTCCATGTCCGTTCTTCCACCGCTCATGGACAGCCATCTAATTAGGTAGTTAGGGAGCTGAGATAGCCTTTAATATTACAAGTCCTTCTTGAAAGGGACAGTTTTCTACATTTTATTATTTGTTTACTTGATCAGTCATCGTCACCAATGTTTATCCCCACGTCCTATTGTCCACCGTCATTGGACAAACATTTGAGAATAAGATGGCTTTAATTGGGGTAGATGAGAGAGATATTAAATGAGAATAGTTGGAGGAGGTGAGACCGCATTCAATGCGTCAACTTCCTCATAGAATCCGAGGCACCGGTATTAATATTGCTTTCTATCCCGGGTATCCCCTAAACATTTTAAAGTTGTTGGACAATGCAATCTTATACATTAGTAATGATATACCAAACCACATGACAATTCAATAATTCATAACAATATACCACATCACTTATTACAACAGATTTATAAAAAAATCTTAGAGTTTTTGGCATTTCCCTACTTCCTTTTTTTTTGTCGTTAAAGTGAAAATTGGCAAGGCACTAACATGTAGTAAGACTTTACTCGAATTTATTAAATAAAATGGTGTGCAGTGTGGCATGCACCCATGTCATCAAATAAGTGTGGAATTAGATTTAGAATGAAGTTTGTCAAAAGGGGGAAGAGATAAATTGAGGAAAATACTTTAAAAAGCTCTAAACATTTTAGTTCTAAAACTTTTAATAATTTATTAATTTAGTCCCAAACTTTGCCAACTTAATTCAATCAAATTTAATTGAAAATGCGATTGTGATGCAGTGGTCTAGTCTATATCAACTATCCTACGTGATACAGTCAACCCCGACGTAAATAATTTTTGCAATCTTTTTATTTTTGTTTTTTTTTTTTCCTTTTGCTCTTTTTTCCCCCTTTTTCCCTAGTGGAGGTCGTCGCCCTTGAGCGAGGAATGCCTAAGCTTGGGCTGATGATGGCCGCCCTCGCCTGGGTAGGCATGGGCAACCCTCGCCCTCGTAGTTTTCCCAGCATAATCCAAAGCATTAGCAAATCAGACTATTCTATTACAAAAATCACTTGTAGTTTTCTTGAATCCAAGTACACGGGACGCGATCCCTTTTCATTGGCGGGCCAAAGGAAATTCCCAAGTGCTTTTGACGACCTGAGCAAGAAAAGCATTGGACTAATTGCACGATACACCCACAATAAAATTGATTTTTGCTTCAATAATAATATAGATCACAAAACTTGCACATCACACCACGATCAAAGAAAATAAAAATAAAATTATTTTGCTATAATAAAAGTGAGTTTTGCTTTCCCATTTTTAAATTGAAAGTGCCAAAACACTTTTTATTTGATCAGAAAAAAAATTGTTAGATGACTTCTCCATTCAATAGAATTTTCAATAAAAATTGTGAAAATTTTTTATGTCAGTTTGATGTACTACATAGAATGATTGGTGTCCACATCAGCGATTTCCAATCAAAATTAACCGGAATAACTATATTAACAAATTGTCGATAGATTTAGAATTAAATTGCTCAAATTAAAAAGTTGAAAACTAAATTGGTTGTCATGCAATAAGTTTATGACTTTTTGGACAATTATCAAAAAATCTTTGTGCAAACACACATTTCCCTTCTTTTATCTCGCAATTTCTATATGATCCATCCTCCTACTATTTGAAAAGGTTTATTTTAGAAGGCTTATGTTATTATTAGTTAAATTTTTTAAGACCTCGTCTAGTGTGTGGCGACTAACCTTTATAATTAACCAAGTCAAAATATTTAAAACCCACAATAATTAACCAAGCATGTTAATTGGCGATGGCGTGGTCTGCAAGTTAGCATTTCCATCCATTAATTTGACAGATGAATCAACTCAAACAAAAACGCATATACTTTAAAATCCAATTGCACAAAAAACAAAGCTAAGGGACCTAATTGAAACTTTTGCAATAGTTTAAGGATCTCCTTAGCAGTTCAAAAGTTTTCTCATTACGTGCGTTAAACTCGAGAACTCATACAAGACATTTGACCTTTAAAAACCCAAGGCCTTTGGCATTTAACATGTATGGACGTAGATTTCTTTCCTTCTAAAAGTCCAAAACACCAATTTTGAAAAAGTAGGAAACCAACACAAATGGTTTCCTGGTCACCTAACTTCTGCATTTTTTTCTCTCTCGATATGCAGAGTGCTTTCCTACCGCTAAGGTAGTTTACAGCTTGAGATGCCCTAATTTTCCCAGTTCACCAGATCATTCCGCATAAATGGCAAAATTAAACAACTCTCTTTGGTTGTCTCGCCATTTGTACACTCTTAAACCCTTCCTTCTATAACCCACTTCTTCAACCTTCATCTTTGCTGTTGTTGAAGCTGTCCCGTAATGAAGCTCTGTCTTGTGCACCACATCTCCTCGCCTCGTTGCTCTTTCCGGTCCTCCTGGATACCGATCACCCCTTCTCAGTTCATGCATGGACTAGATTGGCGCTGGATTGCTTGCATCTGAATTGCCTTCTCTTCAGGTTTCTTGTCTCTCTTCACGGACAGTTCTCAGATGGCCTAATTCGATGAATCCCAGGACCCGTGACTATCTGCCTTGTGCCACAGAATGGGTCGGTTGTGGAATCAGTAAGGCATTGAAGACTGGGACGACATACCAACTACGGATAAAATTCAAGAATGCAAGTTAACTTTGGTAGGTAAAATTCACTCCAATCCTTCCATTAATCTTCAGGCTTTTTAGAATACACTAAAGAGGGCATGGAAAACAGATCGTGTTGCAATTATCCAATCGAGGGGGACATTTATGTAGCTAAATTTGAAGTAGAAAATGAAAAACAACGGGTACAAGAGGGTGGACCTTGGCTCTTTTCTGGCAACTTGGTTATCTTTAAACCATGGCTTCCAAATACACCATTGCACTGTTACGATTTTTCAACCTATGCATTTTGGGTCCATATATATGGTTTGCCACTTGAATGGTACTCTGAAGACATGGTTGCCAAAGCTGTGAAAAATGTGGGCAAAGTGCTGGATGTTAAGCTGCAAAATACAGAAGGAGCTATGGTTAAAACTGCCAAGGTGCGTGTAGAAATTAACCTAAGTGAACCATTAAAAACAGGGCAACTTATTTGCATTGCGCGGCAACCAATTTAGCTGGATTTCAGGTACGAAAGACTTCCATACTTCTGCTATTCCTATGGCATTATTGGGCATTACGCCACTTACTGCAAAGATATCCCTTTTACTGAAGCAAAAATGGAAGGAAAAGAAAAAAAATGTCTTACGGTCAGTGGTTAAAGGCCGAGGTAAGAGAATTCAGCCCATATTGGAAAGCATTCTATGAGGAACAGCAAGTTAATGACACCGAATGTGTCCTAGAGACTCCTCCACCACGTCCTGTGCACCCAAATCTGTTGCCCCCTACTGCATCGAATTGGGACCTGTAGCAGCATCCTGGTGACACATCCACCAGTATTGTCCTTTGTGCTCCTGAACAGGGAAAGAACTATCAACATCCTGTGCAATCAACTATTGGAGGTACCTGTCCCAAGCCCGCTATTCCTCCTGCAGAATACCCTATTTAGCAAGTTCCGATGACACAATCTACTTCCAAAAAGCTAAAGAGTACAAGACTGTCCACCAAAACAACAACAGCCAAGAAACTCAAGCGATATTCACCGTATGATTCACGCAGTGCAACAACAAACGTCCTAGAAGATCGCTCTCTTATGGAGACCCTTATTTTATTGGCTACTGAGGTAGGAGAATGGGCAATGGCGGCTGGCCCTCAACAGCCGCCTTTGAACAAATGAAGCTCATATGCTAGAACTGTCAGGGTTTAGGCTCTCCCCTGACAGTTTGAGCCCTTAAGGCCTTAGTGGCCAAAGAAAAGCCTGACTTGTTATTTTTGATGGAGACAAAGAATATGGAGGAGGTGATTACTCGACTACAACGACGCCTGAAATTTCGTAATTCGCATATTCTAAACCCTGATGGTATGGCTGGAGGGTTGGTTTTACTATGGCATGAGTATTTTATGGTTGACATGATTCAAGCTAATTAAGAACTGTTTGACATGAATTGTATGGACTCTCGGTGTAATCTTTCTATGCAACTGACCAGTGTTCATGCACCTGCTGCCTATCCCCCTCGCCAACTCTTTTGGACAACACTTCAGCAGATAGCATGCATCAACACTTTACCTTGGCTCTGCATTGGTGACTTTAATGAGATCCCGTATGTTTGGGAAAAATTCAGCAAAAGACCACCTGACACTTACAGGATGTCTTCTTTTAGACAAGTCGTCCAAGAATGTGCTTTGATGGATATGGCAACTAAAGGATGTGCATTTACCTGGTCGAATAACTGGGAAGGAGCTGATTTAGTCAAAGAAAGGTTGGACCGAGCCTTCTGTACATCTGAATGGCGTCTTGCATTTCTAGAAGCTGAAGTGTTTGCACTACCAATAGTGGGTCCTGACCATACTCCTATCCTGCTAAACACTGATGGCAGCAAAAGAAGGCGAGGTAAGTATTTTACTTTTGAAGCTTTTTGGTTACAGGATAAGGAATGCAGTAAAATTATTCAGAAATCATGGAATTCAGGACATGGATGATAGTACAATTTATCACAAAGACTCAAACTAGTTTCAAAGGCCCTAGCTACCTGGAGTCATAAGAAATTTTCCATAGCCCAAAACCAAATAGCACTTTTACATCAACAGCTACAAGATTACATTAACCTACCTCACACACGATATGATAAGCAGTCCATCAACAACATCAAAGCAGAAATAAACAGGATATGGCAGCAAGAGGAACAATTTTGGGCAATGCGATCTTGCATTAGTTGGCTTAAGTGGGGGGATAAGAATACAAAATTTTTCCATGCCACAACTATACAACGAAGACAATGCAATAGAATCTGTATGTTGAAGGACGCAGATCAAAGATGGATTCAGGATGACAACTCTCTCAAGAACATGACCACACAGTACTTCACCAGCCTTTTCCAAACTGTAGGTACACGAGACTATCAGCCCGTCATTGATCAATGCCCGATAGTGGTTTCTCCAGAAATGAATAATCAGTTGGTGGCCGAGATTACCCAGGATGAGATACGTAGTGCCGTTTTCTAGCTAGGGTCTACTAAAGCTCCAGGACCTAATGGTATGAATGGCTTATTTTATCAATCACATTGGGATATCTTGGGGCCTGATCTTTTTATATTAATTCATCAGTTCTTTAGAATAGGGATTATGCCTACTGATCTGAATAAAACCTTTATCACCTTAATCCCAGAAGTTCCTCACCCAGAAAACCTAGATCAGTTTCGACTTATTAGTCTTTGTAATTATGCTTATAAAATTATCTCCAAAGTGTTAGCCAATCGCCTAAAACCCTGGCTTCCATCATTAATTTCCAATGAGCAGAGTGCAAGTGGCCGTCAAATCTAGGACAACATATATATATATATATATATATATATATATATATATATATATATATAGTGTAGGAGGTACTTCATCAACTACGCACTTGAAAACGGGCGAAGACTTTTCAGGCACTTCTGAAAATGGATATGCGGAAAGCCTACGACCGAGTGGAGTGGGATTTTCTCGGGTCTTATCTCCTAAAGTTGGGTTTTCATACCACTTGGATACGATGGATCATGCAATGTATTGCAACGGTATCGTACAGTATTAAATTCAATGGGGAACAGTTAAATTATTTTCATCCAACCAGAGGAATCAGACAAGGGGATCCCCTTTCTCCATATCTATTTATCCTCATGGCAAATGTTTTATCAACTCTCATGCACCAAGCGATTCATACGGGCCATATCAAAGGTATTCAGATTAATAGGTGGTGTCCTATATTATCTCATTTATTTTTCGCTGATGATGCCATCTTTTTCCTAGACGCTAAGGTTCAGGAATGCCTTCATCTGGCCAACATATTAAATCAGTATTGCGTAGCTACAGGACATGAGATTAATCGGAACAAATGTGGCATTTATTTTTCCAAGACTTGTCCTTATGCCTTACAGGAGAATTTGGCGAATGCCTTGAGAGTCCCGGTGTTAGTTAAAACAGGAAAATACTTGGGAATTCCTTCTGATTGGGGACGTTCAAGGAAGGAGGTATTTGCTTGGATTATTGAGAGAGTTAATAAAACGCTGACTGGATGGAAAGAACACTTGATATCTAAGGGGGGGGCAAGGAAATACTTATTAAATCTGTTGTTTAGGCAATGCCTCAGTATGCTATGACAATATTTAAACTTCCTGCTTCAATTTGTATATCCATTGAAAAAAAGATCGCTCGTTTCTAGTGGCAAAATGAGGCGGCTAAATCAGGAGTCCATTGGAAAAGATGGGCTGCGCTTAAAATGAGCAAGAACCAAGGTGGTCTCGACTTCAGAGATCTCATGAACTTCAACAATGCACTGCTCGGAAAACAGGCTTGGCAGCTGCTTCAAAACCCTACGGCACTATGGAGTAAATTATTTAAAGGTATCTACTTCCATTGTCGAGATTTTCTACATGCTGATAAAGGGGCCAGAGCATTTTGGGGTTGGCAAAGTCTTTTACTAGGTCGGAGTTCAATTCTTCCTAAACTTCGCTGGTCAGTAGGTGATGGAACTAGGATTAACATACGGGAAGATCGGTGGCTGCCATAAGGTATTCTGGGTGGCCCGGCAAACCGGGACGAATCGGTTATGGTAGACGAACTCATTGATAGGCAAACCAGTGCTTGGAATATCTCACGACTTAATAACTTCTATGACGACACTACAGTTAAGGAAATCCTCACCATCCAGATCAGCCCTGCTCATACAGAGGATAAATTGATATGGACGGAAACCACTCACGGCACCTATACTGTTAAGAGTGGTTACCAACACATCCAGCCAACAGCAACCATCATCAATCAGGATGGAGACTTGCATAACCATCAGCTTCCAAGAGCTTTATGGCAACTATTATGGAAGCTCAGCATCGCGCCCGAGATCAAATATTTTTTGTGGAGTCTATTCCACAATGTTCTACCTACAAGAGCTAATCTATATCATAGGAACATAAGCTCTAACCCTTATTGTGTGATCTGCCACCATAGTGAACCTGAATCAGCCGATCATCTATTTCTGCATTGTCATTGGACTTTTGCAATTTGGTCAGACCCTAGGCTTCGTTTACCCATTCAAACACAGCATACATAAAGCATAAATGAATGGATCTTAGCTATGTTTGTGTGACATCAAAGCGTACCTGATCAGAACGCCATCGCTTATGTCATATGGCACATTTGGAAATCCATGAACAACTTCATCTTTCGTCGCCAACAGGTGGATGCATCTCAGGTGCTTGACAGTGCGATCGCCAATGCTTGGTCCGCTCCCTGCTCTTATTGCAGCCCTACAGCGATCGGCCAACAACAAATCAGTACATACGAGTTATGGCGTCCTCCAGATCAGGGCATTTTTAAGGTAAATATCGATGGGGCTTTTCGGCCACATATCCTCACGAGATCTATGGCAAGCATTATCCGAGATCACAATGGCAGAATGATAGATGGACTTACCACGACCTTTCTCGCTTCGTTGGCTCTACAATCGGAGTTTATGGCCCTTTTGATGACTCTTCGCCATTTGCATCGCCTTGGCAAACACCGAGATCCACTGATCATTGAATTGGACAGTTCAATACTGGTTGAATCCGTCAACACTGATGCCCAATCACCATGGGAGGTTCGGGCGATCTTCAATGATGCCATCTGTCTCCTTCGTGCTTGTTCAGAGGTTAGGGTTCGCCACTGTCGAAGAGAGGCCAACACCGTGGCCGATTGGGCCGCCAAAAGCCATACCAACGAGGCCCTTTCGGAGATTTGGCCCATCCCAACTTCTCCCATTTTGTTAGACTTGTTAATAGCTGATGCGTTACCTGTGCAATGTAACCCTTTAATGCATTGAATGAAATGCTCTTTTCTGACCAAAAAAAAAACACAAATGGTTCCTAAATTTGGGTTCAATGTGTAATATCATATCCGAACTCAACAAGTTTAGTAATGAGCATAACGGCCATATTGTTCCGATGGAGAGAAGAACCTATTTAGTTAATATGATTTCTAAGTTTTAATACCATGTATAATATTGTCCTTACACTTTTAATTTGTTTAATGTGATCTCTAAATTTGATTCAATATTTGATGTGGTATCTACTTCTGACATTTTCATATAACTTAGAGATTACATGGAATATTTACCAATAGTTGAGGAACCACATTTAATAGATAAAAACTTTAGGAGGACATTGCAAGTTTGGTCAAAGTTTAGAAATTACATTACATAAATTAAAAGTTCGGGGACCACGTTGCCCATTGACTAAAAATCGGGGACCATGTGTGCTATTATTCCTAAAAATCACCACAAATAAGAAATAAGACTACTTTGGCATCCAACGTCACTCATGATCTAATACTAGTTAGGGCTGTGCAACCGGTTCGATTCTACCCTTGAACCAAATTAGGCCACTCATAAAAACAGGGTTAGTTATCCATATCAATGGAAACAGGTCCGTTCTCGGGATCGATCACCCCATATGCAAGGAGGGTAGATACCAATGAGTAAGCCAAGGTCAAAGCTCCAAGGATTGACTCAGCATTCACATGCCAAAACAGCCACGGGACCGCACAAATCGAAATGGCCGTAAACTGTAGAAAAACTCACGACGAGGGGAAGAGAAGCAAGATGGGAGCGCATTAAATTTCCGCAACCGGGACCATGGGAAATGGGGCGATTATGATGCTGCAGGGACCTGCGATTCTCACGGTGGACCCATCCGCACGTTCTTATCTTCTTCGCACTCGCATCATGCGGGTGAATTCCGACAGCCACCTCCGTCGGAGGAGAGCCTGAAGTTGCCGCTGACCGATTCTACTCCGCGTATGATATTTTGTGCGCGGTGAAAACAGCCACCTACGTTGCTTTCGTCGACTGCTCAATTCAATGAGGCAGTTAGAGAGACTAGAGAGAGAGAGAGAGAGACGTTTCCTGTACTGTGCCAGCGAGTCACTGCACTGTTTCTCTTCACCTCGCGCGGTACCTCCTCTTGTCTCCTCTTATAGGCCATGAAGCACCGATACTTTCTAATAGTCTTCGTGCCTTACCGGACACTTCGACACATATCTAATATTTTTTACACTTTCCGACACTTGGTCAACACACGTTAGAAAATTCGACACGTGGTCAACTTTCTCGATATTTTCCGACACTCGAGTTGGAATTCTGACATACGAGTTTTCGATACATGATTCCAATATCGAGATTAACTTTAATAATTCAATAATTCAACTTTCTCGATATTTATGTGTGTGTGTGTGTGAAAAAATAAAACACAATAATAAAAATAATAAATGGAGAAAGAAGAAAACCTTGTCTTCTATTTCTCTTCGACTTCCACTTCCCATGATAAATAATTTACTCTTTAAGTTATTTTTATCTTCTTCCAACATATCTAACATGCGAGTCTAGAATATGGATCGCTTGTTTTTTCTCTAAGTTTTATGAATTATTGAAATAGAGTTGAATTTGTCAAATTGAAACAATGAATGATATTAATAAATGGCGGATTAATGTTTTTAGTGTATATTCATTCTAGGCTTTTTTTATTTATTTATGAATTTAATTCAAATTAATTTGATTGAAATAATCATAAAAATGATAATTTATTATGTATATAAAAATATATATTTAATATACGTGTCCCAACGTGTCGGAATTCTCTATTTTTTGAGAAACGATGTGTCGGCATATCGTGTCATATTGTATCGCGTGTCGCGTGTCAGTGTTGGTGCTACTTAGCTTGTAGGACCCTTCTCCTGAATTTCTTACTTTATTTATAATATTAGTCAATAATTGAATTGTGCACAGGTCGAAGGTGTTAAATGCAGCCAAGACAGAGAGTTGGTCACAAGAGGAGATGGGAAAACAACTGTTTGTTATGCTCAACTCTGCTCTCTTGTGGTGGTGGAGCTCAATCACAATCCCTGGAGCATGCTTGCAAAACCAAACGGATCGGCTTGCATTAGCTTCCTTCAAAAACGCGATACACGAAGACCCATTTGGAGTCTTGAGCTCTTGGAATGATTCTACCCATCATTGTGAGTGGCAAGGTGTTTTGTGTAGCAAAAGACATCCTAGGAGAGTCACATCTTTATTCCTAAGATCACAAGGCTTGGGAGGCTTCCTATCTCCTCACATAGGGAACCTCTCTTTCTTGAGGGTCATGCTTTTGCAGAACAATAGCTTCCACGGTGAAATCCCACCACAAATTGGAAACTTGCTTCGACTCCGTGATCTTGATCTTACTAACAACTCATTTGGTGGGCCAATACCCTCCAATCTTTCCCATTGCTTGAACCTTGAGACCCTGAATTTCTTAGGCAACCAACTTGTGGGGGGAATTCATTCCAATATTGGTACTTTACCAAGGCTTAAAAACTTGACCTTGTCCAGGAACAATCTTGTAGGTCCTATTCCTCCATCGATCGGAAACCTCTCCCAGCTACAAAAGCTCAGCCTCGCAGCCAACAGATTGCGTGGAGAAATACCTGAAGAATTGTCCAGACTCAAGAGGTTGGTTTTCTTCCTAGTACATTCCAACGAACTAACCGTTGAGATTCCACCAGGGATTTTTAACATCTCCAGAATTGATACCTTCTCAGTTATGGCGAACCGGTTGCGGGGAAGCTTTCCCTCTGATATCGGCACCACTCTTCCTTCTCTCAGTTACCTCAGCGCAGCCAATAACTTGTTCACTGGGACGATTCCATCATCGTTAGCAAATGCCTCAAATCTTTGGTTTTTTGAATTTTACAACAACAGCTTCCATGGGCCAATACCGAAAAATCTGGGAAGGCTAAAGGGCCTTAAAATAATTTCGTTGGCTGTTAATCAGTTGGAGGATGACTTAAGTTTTATTTCCTCTTTAGGTAATTGTTCCAACCTAGAAATTCTCGCGCTGAGCTCAAACATGATTCATGGATCCTTCCCGAGATCTATCTCCAATCTCTCCACTAGCATTAAGCGAGTATATTTGTCAAACAATCGGATCCAAGGAACTATTCCTTCAGCTCTAGAAAATCTCTGCAACTTGATTTTCTTGGATTTATCTCATAACTTTCTTACTGGTCGCCTTCCTGAGTCCGTCGGAGCACTTCACAGCTTGCAGCAATTTTTTTGGACGAAAACATGTTTACAAGAGAGATACCATCTTCAATTGGTAACATGACGTCCTTATATCTCCTTGACCTTCACTCCAACAATTTCAAAGGCTACATACCACAAAGTCTCAGCAACTGCAAGCAACTAAATGTGCTCGATCTTTCGAACAACAGCCTAATTGGCTCAGTTCCACTCGAAATCATGGATCTTTCTTCCTTGTCGATCCTCTTCAGTTTAGCACATAATAATTTAAGTGGATCTCTTCCATTGCAAGTTGGCTCTTTAATAAATCTCGCCGAGTTAGATCTATCTTACAATAGATTGACTGGCTTAATTCCAGCCTCCATCGGTGGGTGCTTGAGATTGGAACGGCTTCACTTAGAAGATAATTCTTTTCATGGTCAAATCCCCCAAGCTTTACTTCCATTACGGGGTCTAGAACACTTGGATCTTTCCAATAATAATTTTTCTGGTCCAATCCCGAGCTTCCTCACAGAGCTCTCACAGCTCGAGTACTTGAATTTGTCCTTCAATGAACTAGAAGGACAAGTTCGGAGCGTGGCATCTTTCTTAATGCAAGTGCTGTATCGGTTTCTGGAAATAGAGAACTATGTGGAGGTGCTCCAAGTCTGAAGCTTCCTCTTTGTGCAAGCTCTAACAAGTCTTCTACAACCAAGGCCATAGTGATATCTGTGGTAGCCATCAGTTTGTTATGTTTAGCTTTGTTGTTCCTATCTATCTTCTATTACGGCAAAAAGAAGCAGATGAGAACCGATGCCTGGACGTCATCAACCTTTGGGCACCAATTCTTGAGGGTTTCTTATGAAGAACTTTTGAGAGCTACTGATAGATTCTCCGAGACCAATTTGATTGGTAAAGGGGGATATGGCACAGTTTATAAGGGTATTCTAGATTGTGGTGCCACGGTGGCAGTGAAGGTGCTCAATTTAATGGAAAAGGTGCTTCAAGGAGCTTTGTCTCTGAATGCCAAACTCTAGGTACCATTAGACACCGAAACCTCGTGAGGATACTAAGTGTTTGTTTAGGTGTGGACTTTCGTGGCAATGACTTTAAAGCTCTAATATACGAGTTCATGGCTAATGGGAGTTTAGAGGAGTGGCTACACCCTAGGACTATAGGACGAGATGATAAGCATGGTGAATCGAGAAATCTAAGACTAGTGCAGAGGTTAAATATCGCTATCGACATAGCTAATGCGATCGAATATGTCCACAAGAGTTGTTCTTTAACAATCCTTCACGGAGATCTGAAGCCAAGTAATGTGCTTTTGGACAATGACATGGTGGCTCGAGTTGGAGATTTCGGGCTTGCAAAGATCATTTCCATGGTGTCTACCGAAGCTGTAGGGGTTCGTTCCCAGGGCAGCTCAACTTCAACAATAGTTAGAGGATCCATTGGCTATGTGCCTCCTGGTATGAATTTGTCATATTTTCTTGATTAGTTTTCCATTGATTGTGACGTTAATATGAGATAGTGTCAAAAGTTTGAATGAACATGATCCTTGATGTTATATTATGGTTAGTATGTTCTGACGCCTCTTTCCCACGACACAATTTCCCTTCGCCCTATTAATAGCTTCAGCAGGAAAAGAAAATACATATCCTTGTGTGCGAAACGATTAACAGTAGCATTTTCTTATTGTATTTGAAATTAAGATGAGAATAAACCATCGGAATTTTTAT
The DNA here is from genome assembly GCA_014182715.1 of Eucalyptus cloeziana. Taxonomy (NCBI): domain Eukaryota; kingdom Viridiplantae; phylum Streptophyta; class Magnoliopsida; order Myrtales; family Myrtaceae; genus Eucalyptus; species Eucalyptus cloeziana. The sequence goes on from CM024640.1 coordinate 13,246,293, forward strand.
CAATGAGTAGAAATATTTTTGGTCGAAACTTGTAAATTCATGCCAATAAACAAATTAAACATATCCTATCATGTCACATTCGCATTTTTTTTTTCCATAGTTCGTATTTTATCTTATATCATCTTCATGGTAGAACGGACTATAACTAATATTGTGGTAGACCCAATTACGGTATGAGAAATTGATGAGAACTAGTGATTCTCTTTTGGTATGCCATGACTTAAGGTTTTGACAATAAGTAATTGACCCCTTACCGTGGACCCTTTCCTGTTGACTTGAACTATAATTCTACATTTATAATATATGTTTAGGCGTTTTACGTCACAAGACAAATTTATGCATTTTACTGGTATAAATCCATCATCATCAACAAATCACTCCAAGTCTCTTCTTTTGTGCCTGTTGTGTTCTTTCTTTCGCCGGTTCTTCTAGTTATTTTCATCTCCTGTCCCGCAGAAAAGAAACAGTGTGGTATAGGAATTAAACTTATTTCAGATTTTGAAAATAATGAGCCTCGTGTGGATTCCATGTGTGTCCAGTAAAAAACGATGGTTCAAATTTAGTTAATACATGCACTAAGTTCATTAAATAATTTCCCCGTGGCCTTCATTACATATATTTTCTTCTTTTTCTGTGTTCATCCGTACCCTACTGGGGACAATGTCACTCTTGATGTTTAGCAATTTGTTTAGTCAACACGTGACAACTTTGGGTGCACTTGAGAAAGAAGAGCTCAAATGTTACTGACTGATATTTGGTGCACTTTGTAAATCCTGAGATCTCATTTCTCTACGGTTGATGCATTTCGACTTTTGTAACAATTTTTACCACTTAGCATACAACAGGCGCTGAACATTAACCATAGCCAATAAACTAAACAAAAGTCAAATAGTAGAAAGTTTTGGCTGGATCGCAAAGTGAGTGAGGCGCAGCTAGGGCGAGCCCTCACAATTGTCCTAGACAAGCTCTTGCAAATAGACATCAAGCAAAATCCAATGTGATTTAGGAATTTTTATAATACAAAGAGCTTCAAGAAAAAGTGTCAATTCATTCCTATTTAATGTCTTGATGAAATTTTCAGAGTATGGCATAGGACACAAAGTTTCCACACTTGGGGATGCATATAGTTATGGCATTCTATTATTGGAGATGTTCACCGTGAAGAGACCCACCGAAGAGGCCTTTGGGCATAGTCTTAACCTTCATAGTTTTGTCCGAATGGCTCTTCCGGATCAAGTGATGGACATCGTAGACTCAAGGCTTTGGAGTGAAGCTGGTGATCAACAACAAGAGATTAGGATAAGAGATTGCATGATCTCTGTATTTGAAGTTGGAGTCGCATGTTCGATGGAATCACCGCCGGATCGGATGGACATGACCCAGGCGATCAGGAAATTATACTCGATCAAGACGCGTTATGAAACCAAATAGAGGAGGACAGGTATGTAGCTAAATTAGTTTTCTCATTTCATCTTGGAACTCTTTCACTAGTAGAGAAAATCATCATGCAAAGGCAGTGCTAGCAAATTGACATGATTATCTCCCTAAAAGTTTGCCTACCCATACCTATTATGTGTATTTTTAATAATTACACCTATACTTATATTTGAATATCGTAGAAAGCGTATGTATGGAGTTCTAGTCTGTCTATTTCCACCAAGTAACCATGTAAAATTTGATGAATTTGCTTATTTGCACGGTTCTCTTCATTGCTCTCTCTCCTTCCCTCTCTCCGCGCGCTTGTGCTGGAACGCAACCTCACCATGAGGTCACGAAGACTAACTCTTAATGTCATGCTTAACTATGAGCCCACAGTCGTTGGAGACCAAGCTTGATCGAATCTAAGAACACAAAAAAGGAGGCAACCTCATCACAAGATCATGAGGATGTTAATACCTTATTTTTAGTTGACACGTCAAAAAAGAGTCAAAAAATTGAGATTTTCATTTCTGATCGCGAGAGAGCCCGTTTCTTGGCAAAAAAGTGCCATTTTTCATTTCTTTCGTTTCTTTCATTTGCATTGTCGTTTTTAAGCAATTTCAAAGTTATTTTTAAGAAAAACCCGCACTTTCAAGTTGATTTGTTGATCAATCCTTTGACCGAAAGTCAACATAGGGTCAAAAATTAACATTTTCCTCAAAAAGATTCTATTTAGCTTTAATTTCACTTTTGTTAAGTCAATTTCTCAAAAAACTCAAAGATTTGACAAAAAAATTAACATTTTAAGAAAAGTCAACTAAACGGTTGACTTTTAGTCAAACCTTTGACAAAAAAATTGAAGAAATAAAAATGCATAAATATTTTATTTTAATGCCAATTTGACTTTTCTGTTGAAAATTTTACAAAAATTGATTAAGAACCTTGTTTTCCGAACTTTTTGGTTTTGGGTCTTAAATCATCTAAAAATCAAATTACTTTTATTTTAGTCATAATTAAGTGTAGTTCCTTCTTCAACATTTGGTTTATGGACTATTTAATATCCGCTCGTGCATTCAATTTTGCGATTTATCGAGTCAAAATGTGAATTGCCATTTTGAGCCGTAATTAGGGACCAAAATCGATCCTTCAAACCTACGAATAGATAATTGTTTCTCACTTATTTCATTAAGATAAGTCTAAATTTAAAATTGATTTTGAGAAATTCACATCAGTAACTCATCAATTTAAATGATTTTATCCTCTCAAGCATAAGAAAGTCAAGTAATTAAGCTTCAATTGACAAAATTCAAATTGACCCATTCATGATTATGGTTTAATTTCATAAATCTTGATCCAATTTGGATATTAGGCCTAGATTCATTTTTGACATAAGCCCGATCGCTTCAATTCAAGATCAATTTGAAGGTGATAAGTGAGATATCTTGCCCCATGTCGGGCAATGCCTCTTGGGGATGGGAACCGGTGGACTGCCTGCCTGGCACAAGGCGTGGGGTGGCAAGCAAATCTTCCCAAGTGGTGGAGACAAAGAATTAGAGTGTGAGCACCTATTTAGGTGGACTTCGGAACTGGATCAAATTGGCAATGTGTAGTTTATTCTCATTGAAAATGGTTCGATTATTGATCTCCAAAATTAGGGGCTAACACTATGCGGTTCGTTTCTAAGGTTAGGCTCTTAAACTGAACCGACGGAACGACCCTAGGCCAAATCAATTTTAACTATGTTTTTTTATTGTGCTTGTTTTTAAGTGGATAGAATTTGGACCAATGTTTTAAGGATAATAGGGAATGAAGTTACATCATTCATGTTTTAAATTGTATATTGTTTAGTTCATTTTACCAATGTTTTACTTCTCGCAGTTTTTTTGCTAAGTATCACTATTCAAAATATTATATATCAAACCACTGGGGTTTGCCCTAGTGGCCACCCTTCCAACATGGAAATGGGAGGTGGGGGTTCGAATCCTCACATTCTCAGGGAGGTTGAGGTGGGGACGATATAGTTTTCAAGTGTGGATTTCGACTCCCACGTCCTACAAGCGAGCATTTCGCAAAAATCCGAGAGTGTAGTTAGAATAAGATTAGAGTAGAACCGATAAAATATATATATATATATATATATTATATAGTGATGGACAAGCACCTTAGAAGAATAAGTTTGTCCTCCCAATATATATATTTTTTAAAAGAACAATAAATGAATCAACCGATTCCTTGACCATCATCCGAAATGGAAGGATATATTTTAAATTCCAAAATCTAGTAAACCATCCTATACATATTAGGGGTGTCAATGGGTCGGGTCGGGATTTGTTGTTACTCGACCCTACTCGAAACACAATGGTCACACACTCTGACCCGACCCAAACCGACTAGAAACACATTAATTCAGGAAACAAGGGAAAGTCAGCAGAAAACAGAGGGTACCGTAGGTGTGCAGAGGGGGGAACACAGAGGGATGTGCGGCCAGAGAAAAAAAAAGAAAAAAAAGAAAAGAAAAGGTTGTCTTCTTCGCCCTCTGCTGGTCTTTGCCTGCCGCGACCAGCTCCGTCGCCGGCACCCATTTCGCCTGCGACTCCCTCGCTGCGTGACCTGTAGTGCCCGCAGGCCTCCCTCGCCGCATGAAGCCCACCGTCGCTACCGCCAGTCACCGTCACTCCAAACCTCCTTGTTGTGATCGACCCCCGCATAGCATCATTGTGCCCCGCCTGTTGTCCTCTGTGTCGGCCGCCCTGCTTCTGCTTCGTCACGCGGCGGCCCACCTTGCTTTCCCTCACCTATGACGCCACAGCTTGCGCCTCTACCAGCCTCCGCCATTGCTCGCCGTCTTGCAACTTGCAAGACCTGACGTCTCCTCACCGCCGCCCGAGCGGCATCCCGAGTCCCTCTCGCCGCACCGCTCCATCGCCCGCGATGGCCCGACGTCTCCTCACTGCCGCCATGCAGCAGATCTCGAGCCCGAGTGAAGCCGCCAGCGGCTCCACCTCCGTCCCCCTCGCCGCGACCCCTGACACCCTTGCTGCCCTGCCACCAGATCTGAAGCTCGAGCGACTCCCTTGCTGCCCAAGCCTTTCGCTGATGCCGTGCCGACAGCTCTCTGACCCGACGCCCCTGCCTTTGCCGTGGATCTATCCGTGCTGCCCTTGTTTCGAGTCCCCTGCTTGCTGGTTTGTTTTGCTGCCGCCCGAGCTCCCTCATCGGACCTCGCCGGAGCTCTGACCATGCCCATCACCCTCACCGGAGACAAGGGGTGGCAACGGTGACGGTGAGGCAGAGGCACGTCGTTGGAGAAGAAGCCAAAGGGGAGGGGTTTTTGAAAACACGTCTGTTTGTGTTCAGTGGCTTGTTTGGAATAGGAACGCTAACGTGTTTCGAGTTGAACAATGTTCCAACCCTAAACCTGACCCGAAACATGTATTCCACTTATTTTATATTTGTTATCCGAACGGTATTAAGACCCGAAATATGTACCAAACTTGTTTCATGTTCGGGTCATGTTCGGGTCGGGTCAGGTCGGTTCGGATTTTTTTGACACCCCTAATACATATAGATTCCGGATTTTAGAGTTGATTCAATCTTGAAACCGCTCACCCTTACAAGGAATGCTATCCGTAGCCTCACCTCAACTGACCCAAATACATTGTTGTTTTTCAGAAAAATAATTGCCCAACCAAACGAGGATTTTCTTATTAGCCGAAATTAACATATAAGACTAGGACGAAGGAGGGAGTGATGTATTGGATGGGAAGTCGACGCGAGGAATATCAAATAACGTGTCAAACACTGAGGGAGCTTTCCGAAGGCGCTACAAGGCCATTCTTGTTTTCGTCGGACCCACGAGAAAATATTGCTCTACACAAGTCCATTCCGCGAGTCACGCATGTCGCCTCGTGGGCTCATCTTTTGCAATCCCCTCTCTCTCCTTTGTTTCAAACGGGAGGGGCAGTGTTGTGGCCCTCACCTGTGGTCGGCAAGCGTCGCTTTTGTCGGATTCAACGAGGCCTTGACCCTCATGGCTAGGGCAAGGGTTGTCCTCGCCGGATCTGACGAGGATTCAAGAGGCGGCAACATCGGAGCCGCGAGGGACCTCGACAGGGTGGCCTTTCGAAGCGTCACGAACGACCGGGGGAGGGGCCTTGCGTTTGTTCTTGACCGAGGGCGGAGGCGTGGTTCGTCAGGCGGCGGAGAGGCCAAGATAGAGCAAGTCGAGAGACAGATGGAGAGAAATACACGGTGTCTTTCGGCATGGTTTCGTCGGACGGCGGAGACAACGGACGAGGTGGACACGGAGGCGGCGGTGGCGCGGTTCATCGGATAGCGGGCTCCGTCGCGAGTGGGAGGGTGAAGAGAGAGAGCGCGTGAAGTTGAAAAGAGTGATACGGTGGGCCCGGGTCACACGTGGCGCTGAGCTCTACCTAATATTTCCTATATTTGACTTCCGCAACGACAGAATTGTCAGCGTCCAACTCCCAAAAGCGTGAGTTATTGAGTTATCTTCGATGACCGAGAATATAAGATGGGATTCTCGCGTGCACTGACGTGATTCCCTCTCATCAGTTCGAGCGGAAGAATCTGAGCCGTACGCCGAGACCCGGCCGCTTGCATCCGCTGTTCCTGGAGACAGGTAAATCGCTCTGCAACACCCAGTTCGATCTTTCCCATGTTTTTGGTCTCCTGCGTTCCGAAACGAAGGGGTTTTCTCTTGGGATTCGTCCCCTTCTGAGCGTTCTTGCTGGGTTGGTCAACTCTGTAGATTGGTTTCTGCCCCCTCTTCCCTGCCCTTCTGATGGGTGAAGAAGAAGAGGGCATGTCCAGTGATTCCCAGAAGCCTGCGAAGAGCAGCCCGAAATTGACCCTGCTCCCCCTGATTGCGCTCATCTTCTATGAGGTCTCCGGGGGCCCGTTCGGTGTCGAGGACTCGGTGAAATCTGGGGCGGCCCCTCCTGTCCCTGCTCGGTTTCTTGATCTTCCCGCTGTTCTGGAGCGTCCCCGAAGCTCTGGTCACTGCCGAGCTCGCCACCAGCTTCCCGAAAATGGTGGCTACGTGTTGTGGATCTCGTCGGCTTTCGGGCCCTTCTGGGGCTTCCAGGAGGGGTTCTGGAAATGGTTCAGCGGGGTCATGGACAATGCGCTTTACCCCGTGTTGTTCCTCGATTACTTGAAGCATTCGTTCCCGATCTTCAATCGGTTGATCGCCCGAGTCCCGGCTCTTCTGGGGATTACGGCCTCGATGACATTTTTGAATTACCGAGGCCTGCATATAGTCGGGTTTTCTGCGGTTTCCCTTGCGGCTTTTTCACTTTTGCCATTTGCTGTCATGGGTATCCTGTCGATTCCTCGGATACGGCCTGTGAAATGGGTAGCGGTAGATTTTAGCAAGGTAGATTGGAGGGGGTACTTCAATAGTATGTTTTGGAACTTGAATTATTGGGATAAGGCGAGCACTTTGGCTGGTGAGGTCAAAAACCCGAGCAAGACATTTCCAAAAGCGCTTTTCGGGGCCGTAATTTTGGTGGTCTGTTCATATTTGATTCCACTTTTGGCCGCCACGGGGGCATTGAATGCTCCGGCAAGTGATTGGAGTGATGGTTATTTTGCCCAAGCGGGCTTCTTGATTGGCGGTGCTTGGCTCAGGTGGTGGATACAAGCGGCTGCTGCGATGTCCAATATGGGGTTATTTGAAGCAGAAATGAGCAGTGATGCTTTTCAACTACTTGGAATGAGTGAGATGGGGCTGCTTCCGACCATATTCGCTCAAAGGTGAGCTAGTTCGCCAGGTGTGCCTTTTCAGCATTTGGTAACTGCTGCATCTGGTCAGTGTAAATTGAAGAAGTTCTTATTAAATTGTAGCTACAATGCTTGAGGATAATCCTCTGAAGCTACATGATCTAATAGGAATCACAGGTTTTGATGGAGTGGTGCATTTGGCACGTTTGCTTAGCTTTTTGCCTCGTTGTAAAGTTGAAAGCATGATGCATTTTTTTGCCTCTTATCATAGTTCCTGTGCCACTATTGAAAAGTTTCTTTCCAACTAACTTTGTGCTTTCTATGGGAAATCATGATTGTTTCATAAAAGTCAAGCGACAAGTAGGACATTGATTTCATATGGTTGCCTGCCTAAGTATGAGAGAAAATTTTTGTCATTGTTCCAGCAACAACTGCGTCAAAGCCTGTTCTCTTTTTTCTGAACACTTTACTAGTATCTGTTGTCTAAAGGGCATAAAAATTCTCACACATCAGCAACATAAATGATCTGTCTAGAAGCAGTTACTTTTTGTTTTTGGGTGTAAAGAATCAGATCATTAGAAGGTTGATAGTGGACATTTCCATGTTCTTTCATGTGATAATGTTTTCTACGTTTTTCGTCTGCCGTATGTTCTTATGAATAACAATGTAGATTTAAATCTTGCAAGGAAAGACACACTTAACTATAATATCAAATATTGCTGCAGAACCTCTAGAATATAAGCTCTGAAAGTGTTCATGTTATATTTATTTCGTGATGAATATGAGCTGCTAGACTGACTAAATTGTTTGAAGCATCGTGCTCCTAGATTCTACGTCAACATTCCTCATGAGAGTTTTCCCAATGTTAAATGCAACTCTTATAACTCATTTCCAGAATCTGGGTAAAAACAAAAGCGAAACTCCTAAATTGCTTGATGTTGCCTTCTTTTCTCTTGGTTAAAATTGTGAACTTCTGGTTGTACCTTTCCGTCACTATTTTTGCTCCTTGAATGCATTTTCCAGGTCAAAGTATGGGACACCAACCATTAGTATCCTATGCTCAGCTACTGGTGTTGTGTTCTTGTCATGGATGACTTTCCAAGAAATCCTGGAATTCCTGAATTTCCTCTACGCCATTGGCATGATCCTTGAATTTGCTGCTTTCATAAGATTAAGGATAAAGAAGCCGGACCTTCATCGACCATACAGGGTACCATTGCAGACATTTGGGGTGACAATGCTCTGTGTGCCTCCAACCCTGCTGCTCGTGCTCGTCATGTGCCTGGCTTCTGCAAAGACATTCTTAGTGAGTGGAACTGTTATTTTGGTTGGTTTGTTATTATACCCTTTGTTGATTCACGCAAGAGACAAGAAATGGGTCAGATTTGAAGCACAAGAAGGATTGCCCTCAGATGATAATCAAGTTGGTCATTTTGTTGAGTCAAAATTACCACAGGAAGACACAGATGATGCAACAGTTACCCTGCTTTCAGAATCGGCATCGTCCAAGACACATCAGGAACCTTCTTCGGTTCTGGTGGAAGAAGTCCTCAAGTTAGAGTAAGAGATCATTCTCCATTTTTTTCCTTCCGTCCACATAGATCATTAAATTGGGAAAAGAAATCAAAAAGAAATGGTGGTAACTGATCCAGTCCTCGAGGCATGCTGCTTATGTAAATTTTGCGCCACATGCCAGAACTTGCGAAACAAGACTGGTTATAGATGGCAATAAGAGTTTGGGAGACGTATCAGTTTCATGACGCAGATCATGAGTCGTAGCAGCTTCTCATTATGTCGTGTCTTGAGATTGAACCCTCAACGGAATTCATTTTCTGCAGTTTGATGAGGTTTCCCAAATGCAAAACTTATTGAAATCTTCTCAGCATTTGCCATTGAATAGTTTCTCCCTTCTTGTACAGTCACAGACCAATCTGTGAAAAGAGGTTGTATGATGTTTATAGCTTGGGTTGTCTGATGCAATGCGAAGGTAATAAATCGGTTTACCAAACGCTGGTCCCTCCTTTTGGTTTTCCTCTGCTCATTTTCCCAAACAAAAGCATTGAAATTTCGATTCAAGTAACTGGCAGGATCTTAATCTCGAGTGAGATATAAAGAAGTCCTTGGAAATTAGGTTATACAACTTTGTTTTGACTGGAAGTGGGCTGAGATTGGCTTTGAAATCACTGCACTGAAATTTCATACGTCATTTTTTAACAACCCATGTTTAATTTCATCGACCATTAGGTGGTTGACCTAGTGGTAAAGGGGGTTATCTGGCTTTTGCGAGTTTAATTCTCATCCCGAGCGAACTAGTTAACAGTCCGTACTACATTGCCTAATTTCTAATGTATATCATGTGGAGAGATGTCATGACTATTAACATCTTGGTGAACTTGTGATAATTGGCTCACCATCCTAAAAATTTTCGGTCACAAATTGTACGAAATATTTATGGCTCCACCCAAACATTCCATAGAGAATATGAGGCCCTCCTGGTAATGCTTAGAAGGGGGTTGTTAACGCTGGTTGCCCTTTCCCTTTCTGCTCTTTTATCTACAAAACAGAAGATTATATTCATAATTGGCCAACTACACAATATTCAAAGGCCCAAAAACAGCATAGAATACACAAAGCTATAGAGGCCTAATAATGATACATACATAGAGCAAAGCCCAGAAAGGCCCACATGAAGAGATGCCCTTGGTTCAATAGTGAAGAAATGGGCCCAAAAATGGGCCCATCATTTAAAGCCGAGGAAGCCCTTTGCAGCAACCCCCGCTGGGGCCGCCGGAGCTCCAACCAGAGGCGTTGAAACTTGAAAATGTCTTTAGATATCATTTGTAAAGTAGAATATATGTATCTTCAAAATCTAACTAGACAACAGAAGTAATGGAATTTTTCACCATCACAGACTTACCTCTTTTGTTCGTGAGGCTCATTTTGTTTAGCGAAAAGTAAATTTATCTGAAAATAATTTTTCTAAAAATAATTGATCATATTGATTAAAATAATTGTTAATGAAAAATGTTCTTATTACCGGTGATAATTTATGTCTAAACATTTCTGAACATGATAAAAATATTTTCATTCATTAATTTTTGCAAGTTATACAAGCAATCATTTTTAGAAATTTTTTTTCAAATAATTCATTTTATTGCGAAATAAATGGAGCGTAAGAAGGCCAAATTGTCATAAAACGAAGGCCCAATGTGAAGAAAGGATCTGGAATATACTGTTTCACTGGTTTTGAATTCCGCAACAAAATATCTTTTACAAAGTGTTATATTTTGGTTTTTATTGAAGAAGACTTAGGTTATGTGTTAGTATTTGACACATAGGGTCAAATGTGAACGAGAATATAATCTCAAATTTAATAAAGTCTCTTAACACGCTTACTACGAATTCAAAATCAATGCCAAACCCTAATAACTAACTTGATCTACACTCACTTTAATGTTCTAATGAAAGCCCATTACAATTAAAGCAGTATGTACAATGTCAAAGTTGGTTCAACAATACAAAACACTAAAGACAATATCAGGAAGGTACTACTCTTGGTTCGATTTGAAAGCACGACACCAAAATTCAATCAATAATGTTGAACAATAGAATCAACATCTAGTAGACACTGCTCCTAGATAGATATGAGGACATAACATCGAAATCTAATCGAAGACGTTGGACAGTAGAAACAACATCAAATAGACATTGCTTCTAGATAGATATGATGACACAACGTCAAAATCTAATCGATTACGTTGGACAATAGAAACAACACCTAATAGATGCTACTTCTAGATAGATATGAGGACACAACATCGAAATGTAATTGACGATACTAGACGGTGGTGAAAACACCTAGTAAACACTACTTCTAGACAAGTATGAGGACATAACGTCAAAATATAATTGACAACGCTGAGCGGCAAAATAACACATAGTATACATTGCTCCTAGATGGGTGAAAGAACACAACATTGAAATCTAATCGACAACGCTGGATGGTAGGTTGGCACCGGAATCTAATCAATAGCAATTCCCAAGATATAGACATTCGTCGGAATTGAATCTATGACGATAATCTTGAGCTACAGTTAAACTAAACTAAGCTAAGATAAGAGATAAGATAAAGTAGTTTTGTGTATTGTTTGAGGGGCTCCCTGTTGGATTACCTGCGGTATTTATAAACCAATTGATAACCGTTAGTGGTCGATTGCCTCCCCCTTAAAAGTCGCTCCACTTCTATACTAAACCGCCTTATCCACATCTGGTTACTTTTTGATTTGTTCGATGATATTCTCATGGCTTGTCCAGCAAATATTAACCGTTCCCGTGATTTTAGCGCTCTTTTAAGCATCAACCATTCCTGCCCAAACTTTGCCGTCAATGCTATGTCTTCAACAGCATCTTCCAGCTTGGACATGTGGCAACCAACTACTTTGTCATTGAACCATGTATCCCCACTTGTAGGTCCATCGAAATCTAGCCCAAAGGCTCTCGAAATTCTTGGCCATCTTCCATTTTTATGACAAACATGGACTGGGTTGATGTAAATCACAGCCCATATGTGGTAGTGAGGGTAACTTCAAAGCTTTTTATCCCTCATGATCAGCACGTGATGGGAAGGGTATTTTTGGGTGTCAACATAGACCATTGGCATACCATAGACCTTTAATTTAAATCGATTGTATTAATCGAAAGATGATTTTTTATCATGGACAATAAGGGCCTATCGATGACGTAATTAAGTGTTGAAAGTTGGAAACACCAGCACTTAATAAGATTGTTTTGATAATCATTACTAACAATGATTTTAAAGATTCAATTAAGTAATAAAATCACTTCATGGGGTTAAGGAAGGAAAGGGTTACTAATTAATTCATTTTGTAGAAAAAATTGTTGATAGCAAGTCGAATCTGATTATTTATATTGCTACAATATATGAATGACGATCACAATTCCATGTATGGTAATAACATCATAGTATTCATTTATTATCAAACAACTTCAATTTCTATTTTCATCATTTATAATTGTCAACACTAAAATTTAGTGCCTAATTTTTCAGCATTTATTTTTTAGTTGTATCAAACAAGTTCCGAGAGAAGTATGTTCAGTATCACAGATAGTTCAAAATTAAAATTCATTTACTTACTCAATCTGGAGCTTGAAGAGATTTGAAATAAATGATTTGAAAAACATATAGAGAAATGTCTCTTAGGTCCTGTTTCGCAGAAGATAAATAATTTAAAAATGTTTTTCCTAAAAATGTTTGCATGTATTGCTCACAAAAATGAATGAAACAAAAAATATTTCCATCATCAATGAAAATATTGAACATATATTATAATTGGTGATGAATTTTTTTTTATTTGACTAATTATTTCAAGCAATAGTGATCTTTTTTAGGAATTTTTGTTTTAAAATTATTTATTTTTCACAGAATAAACAGTCTTATTTGTACACAAACATCAAATGCTCAATTACATAGACTGATTGCGGGCTAATTGCAACAGCATGAACCCTGACTTTTAAACAATTGAAAAATATATCAAAATTCAGTTCTAATTTGACCATAAAGTAATCAAATTATAAAAATGTTTGCTCTCGGAAGTGGATTTTTGAAAAAAGTGTAAATGTAGAATGTCAAGAACTTTTATTTGGTGTTTGAAACAGTCAGAGTAATACAATATTTGGCCTTGTTACCTAAACATGTATAATATCCTAAAGAAATGTATAATGCATAATTTTCCTATATTTGATGATGAATCAAAATAATTTCAAAAATGCTAAAAATCTTAAGATTGTGTTTGTTATAGCACTCTGACCCTTTAATAGCCTTTGAGCCGAAGTTAAGGTGTTTGGAAACAATATTTCAAAGGCTTTTGAGTAAAAGTTAGTATTTTTAAAGTCCTTAGCTTGATGCATGTTCTATCCAAGTATGGCTTTGATTTTTTTGGCAATGGTGATGAATTATTTTCTTCCAACTTTAGCCTCACTAAACTCTACAATTTTAGTTTTACCTTTACCCACACCTGACGACAATGAGGTCAAATCTGACCACCGATGAGCTTGATTTGGCATTGGCAGCCCTTGTGAGGGCTACTTAGAGTTGTGCAACCTCGGCTTGAGGTCACCGGGGTGGCTTGACCCAATGCAATCATTGCTGATATTGCACGACCTTTTGCCTAGGGTTGTGCAACCTTAGGCAGCCCTCCTTGAGGTCATGCTTTGTATGTGAGGATTGCCAATGCCAAATATGGCTTGTCAGCATTTGATCACCATCTGAATCCTTCGCTTGAGCACCATTGATTTCTGACCTTTGCCTTTTTTTTTTTCAAGTAACTAAAGTCCTTTACAAGTGTAGTTTTTTTTTTCCAAACAACACTTCAACTAAAATTACTTTCAAATGCACTTTTTAATTACAATTGACCAAACGCTATTTGAAAAAAACCCTTTAACTAATGTTCTTTAAATTTCCCCAAAAGCTCTCCCTTGTGCACCCTAAGATCCACAGTAAATTTGTTTGGCCAAATCAAGCAATAATTTGTCTAGTTAAGTGCTTAGATGAGCATACGAGCTTTATTTTTTTATTTTTTTTTGGTCTGGGCGTACAAGCTTAAATAATTATTGACATACTTTCACATTTCTTACTGGACAAATCTCGATATCTCTTGCATTGCTCATTTGATGTGGTTTTTGATAGGGAAGTACTAATGGCGTTTGCTTGTCAGATGCAAATGCTTGGATCCGTTCCACCATTCTAAATTCTGGCAAAGATATTGAGGAACTCAAGAAAGTGCCGTATCAATCCCCAGACACAGGGGCTTTCTCTTTGTTGAATTTGGATATTAATATTGGATAATCAATGATACCTAAGTTTGTACCCAAAAAGCTTTAAACAAATCGGAGCGGTTATACTCGTACACGCAAATCTATATAAAATTATCTCCCTCTTTAAAGTGAAATGGCCACCAGAACTGTTGATAGAGCCACCGTAAATGATGATTGTCATAAGAACTTTTACTATATGGAACCTGCCTTGGAGACATGAAATCTATCCTGAAGTAATGGATCTGTAATTATTAGCCTGACTCCAATCAGTTTGAGGAAGGATGGAGATCACGTGGAAGCGCTGCTTCCGGAAAAGGCCATTTTTTTTTTTATCAGTCCTACTCTATTCCTATTCTACACTCACTCTCAGACTTTTGCCCTGCCTCTTGTAGGGCGTGGGAGTCGAAACCCACTCTTGAAACTTACGCGTCCCCACCCCATCCCCCCTGAGAAAGTGGGGATTTGAACCCCTCACCTCCCCCTTCCATGTTGGAAGGGTGGCCACTAGGGCGAATCCCAGTGGTTCGGAAAAGGCCATTTGATTTGCCATCTTTTCAAAGTTATTGGAGGACGTCTTTTTTCTCTGAATAATGATGAGGGTGACGGCACCGTTACTCCTTGGAGAGTGACGGTGCTCGCCTACCCACAAGCTTAGATTAAACAAATAAATTTAAATAAAAAGAAAATTGAAAATTCTAAGAAATTGAAAAGAGCTTTATTGAAAGCATTATCAACATGAAATATTTTACATTTCATGTAAAAAAACCAGTCCAAACATTTTTATTATAAGATAAATAAATTTAGAATTTCTGTTGACAACATCACTATTTAAAATATTTTTCACACTTATAATTGTGAAAAAATTATATTCATTGTTTAACAAAATAAATACAATTACCAAAATTAGTACTTGAATATTTATTTATACAGCTTAAAGCATTGATAAATTCAACTTGAGACAAAGCGATCCAAGTTAACTCAAAAGCCAAAAACATAATCATTTTGTAACTATCCAAAATTGAAATTTATTTAAAAATGGATAGTATATTGAATTTGCTTGATTATATTTTTTGCCTCACTTCCCTTTTTCATATTTTGTATAGCCCAACTTTTCACCATGCTAGTCAAATTTCAATTTAACATATCCTAACTCGATAAGTATATATCGTGTCTACGTTAAACAACACAACGCAACTCATTGTAGTGTACAAAATTTTTCACTTGTTTGATAATGTTTTGGAATGTAATTAAATTAGTGAAATACATGTGTGGGTTACTAATATCACTTTTTTTTTTTTTTTTTTTTTTTTTTTTTTTTTGGTGCTGGAGGAACCACCTTGGCCGACAGCCACCACGTAAACCCCTAAGTGTCGCTAGCGGGGAAACCACCACCCTGGCGCCACGCGTCAATCATCTAATGATCCGCCAGCCTCCCTGCAACTTGCGTTGCAGAAGCTTCAAACTCCCGACCTTCCCTCAAAGGTCTAAAGCCTACCCAAATAAGCCACCACGGCTGGTGGTATAATATCACTTTCTTTATATCAATAATATGTGGAAAATATTGTTACAAGTACACTATGAAGAATTAAGTTTTACATTTAAATAGTTATTCAAAGCTGTTAAAAATAAATTCATAGGCATCAAGCATATTTCCCTTTTGTTAATATTATTGACTATTTGGAAAAAAAAAATTGTCCAACTTCTGAGAAAATTTTGTCCAGATTCTTTCTGAAATTTCTGTGGTCGAAAAGGCACCGATATTCGTGGAAAATAACGGTGCCATCAGCCTAGCAACGTCCACCTACTTGTGCAACCAAATTCCCTATACTTTGAACTTCCTCGATTTAAAAGATTAAGCCATTGGGAGAATCCTCTCTACTTCTGGGTAGCGACCTCCCTACCTTCAGGGTAGTTTTTTCTGATTTCTTCTACAATGGAAAACCCTAACCCCATCTTCGACTCCATCAAATCTCACATTCCCAAACCCTACCCCCACAGAACAACCGCATACCCAGGAGTGAAACCCTAAATCACAATTTCCAGTTTCAAACCCCAAATCTCTTCGTTTCCTTTCATCTCTGTGGCTATTCCGATGGAGGAATCCGAAGATCCCATCCTTGCAACCTAGCCAACAACCCATCACAGTTTCAATAACCCATCAGGGTTCCAGAGCTCCCTTCAATCGAACATGGCATCCTTCCTATTAGGCTGGTCCCAAACTTCTCGATCAGCTTGAGTGTAGTCTCATCAAATTTCTGCAGATCCCTCCTTCCCTTCTCTCCTGTTCCCCCCTGTTATCAACCAACGAAAGATGGCAGATCAGTTTGAGGAAGATAGAAGAGTCGTAGCCCTGTGCAAGAGCTTAGGCCAGTTATGGTCTGAAGAAGATGTGGTAGATGTTACAGGTAATATAACGGAAGAGAATATGTTAGAATGTAGAAAAACTCTGTTTGGTAAACTCTTCTCCAAGCCGAATGTAAACTATACAGCTTTCGTCAATACCATGAAACGCGCCTGGAAATCAGAAACTTTTACTTGTGCTGTCATAGAGCCTGGCTTCTTTTCTTTCTCCTTCCAGTCAGAAGCTGATAAACAAAGGGTTTTAGACTCTGGACCATGGTCTTTTTCGAGCAATCTGCTAGTATTACAACAATGTGACCCTGACACTCCTGAGATGTGTTATGATTTTAACTACTGCTCCTTCTGGGTACAACTTGCTGGCCTACCTATTGGGAGAGTAACAAATGATACTGTTAGAGACATTGCTTCAAAGCTAGGTGAAGTGATAGAAGTGAAATTAGAAGCAAAAGGGAATAGCAATTACAGGATTGGCAAGGCAAAAGTAAGGCTGAATATGGTCAGTCCTTTGAAGACAGGAGTTCTTGTAAATCTGGATAGTAAAAGACTCTGGGTTGAGTTTAAATACGAGAGACTTCCACATTACTGCTATTCATGTGGAAAAATTGGCCATTATGCCACCTTTTGCAAAGAAATTCCATACGAGACAACTGGACTGGCGGAAAACTTACCAGGAAGATTCGGCCATTGGCTGAGAGCTGAAGCGCGGGAACTCAGTCCATATGGGAAAATCTTTTATGAAAAACAGAATACCATGTCTGAAGACAATGAAAGTGTGCCTGAGACCCAAATACCTGCAAAGGAGACACAAGTACAAGATCAAAATCCGACCCATAACCATCCAACCAGCAAGCACAACATTTCTACATCTCATCCGGCTCCACAGATAAACAGCCAAGACCCCCCTTCTCGAGCATTAGTCATCATGGAAGACAAAAGCCCCCAAAAGAGGGGAAGTTGCTGTTTAGATGAAGAATCAGTAATGGTTATCTATGAAGAACAGCTAAAGGAAACAGAGATGGAACTGGAAGAGAATTCAGCAGGTAAAAAGGGACTGATGAGGAATAAATCGAAGACCACAAAGCTATCATCCTCAAAAATAGGAAAGTGTTTCTGCCCCTATGGTGCCCAATCATCACAAGCACCACTCATAGAAAATACACAGCTGGTGGACACTCCAATTCAGGTAATCGAGAAGTCAGATCAATGGGCTTTGGTGGCTAGCCCTAATAAGCCACCCAATTATCCATGAAGCTATTGAGCTGGAATTGTCAGGGGTTGGGCACACCCTTGACAATTCAAGCTTTGAGAGTCTTAGTGACTCAAGAAAGGCCTAGTATTATCTTCATTATGGAAACAAAAAATCAAGAACAGAAAGTACATCGTATAAGGAGGAGACTGAAATTTCAGAATAGCTTCATAGTAAACCCGGAAGGTATAGCAGTGGGACTAGCCATATTCTGGGACAACCAGGTTCAGCTCTATATTGACTCTTTCTCGGCAAATGTTATAAATGCTCAATGCCAAATCACAGCCACAAACCACAGAATGCATATCACATTTATACATGCTCCAGATGAATTTCAAAAGAGGGTATTATTATGGGAGGCTATCCATAGAGAAAGCCTACATCATCATCTTCCTTGGTTGTGCATAGGGGACTTCAATGAAATTATCTATCACTGGGAAAAAGTGGGGAAGAAAAGAGCCGAAAATTACCGTCTTGCAGCCTTCAGAGACTTTATGCACCATTGCTCACTGATGGATTTGGAGAGTAAAGGATGCGCCTTCACTCGGACAAATAATGAACAGGTGAGAATCTGCAAAGAAACGCCTAGATAGAGCCCTATGCAATGTAGACTAGAGAATTGCACACCCCACAGCAGAAGTTTCAGCATTACCAGCAATAGGATCTGACCATAGTCCCATTTTGCTAACATTCAACCCTAAGCAGAAACGAAGAGGCAGAAGATTTACATATGAAGCCTTCTGGTCTGAAGAGGAGGAATGTGGACAGATAGTAAAGACAGCTTGGACTGATACTGAACAACAGAACTTACATGTAGCTGAGAAAATACAGCTTATGTCCCAAAAACTACTGAAATGGAGCAAAAATAAATTCTCAAATGCAAAAAAGAGAATAGATTGGCTGAAAGGTGAATTACAAGACTTGATGAATCATCCAGGCATATCTCAAGACAATGAGGCAGCAAAGCGGATCACACAAGAAATAGAAACAATGTGGCGACAAGAGGATATGTATTGGGGGATGCGCTCGAGAATCAGTTGGTTAAAATGGGGGGATAGTAACACAAAGTTTTTCCATGCTACAACTATTCAACGAAGAAATAGAAACCGAATCACTATGCTGAAATCTGATGATGATATTTGGGTAAGAGAGGACCATCAATTAAAACAAATGACAGGGCAATACTTCAAACATCTGTATGAGTCAATGGGACATCGGGACTTTCAACCTATCCTTCAACAAATCCAAGCTTTGATGGATGCAAATATGAATCAGCAGCTAACAAGCCCAATTACATTGGAGGAGATAACTTCGGCTATGACTCAATTAGGTGCCACAAAGGCCCTTGGGCCAAATGGGCTACATGGTCTCTTTTACCGAACATATTGGCCTGAGGTAAGCCAGGAAATCCTCAAGGAAACCCAGAATTTCTTCACCACTGGTTACCTAAACCCAGCTATAAACCAAACACTAATAACCCTCATCCCCAAAATCCCAAATCCAGAAAAACTTGAGCAAGTACCGCCCAATCGCCTGTGTAATTTCATCTACAAAATTATTTCAAAAGTTCGACAAACGAGACTAAAGCCACTGTTACCGAACCTTATTCTTTGAAGAACAAAGTGCCTTTGTGGGGGGAAGGCAAATCCAAGACAACATTCTGCTTGTGCAGGAAGTTCTACACAGATTGAGAACCAGAGAGAGGAAACGAAAATTTCAGGCTATACTAAAACTTGATATGCATAAGGCATATGACCGCATCGAATGGGATTTTCTAAGAGCGTGCCTAACAAAGATGGGTTTCTGTGATCAGTGGGTCCAATGGGTGATGCAGTGTGTATCTACAGTATCCTTCAGTGTTAACTTTAATGGGGAACCTTTACCCTCCTTCAAGCCTACTCGCGGGATTCGACAAGGTGATCCTTTGTCTCCCTATCTCTTTATCTTAGTGGCAAATGTCCTCTCAACCATGATGAAACAAGCAACAGCAGATGGTATAATTAGAGGAATCAAATTGAATAGCTGCTGCCCTACGTTGTCACATTTACTATTTGCAGACGATTCGATTTTCTTTCTGCATGGAACAACATCAGAATGCCAAAATCTAGCAGCCATCCTACACCAATATTGCTTTGCCTCGGGTCAGGCCATTAACCTAAACAAATCAGGCCTCTATTTTAGCAAAAACTGCCCAACTACCTTGAGGAGAAACATGACTTTAACTAAGAGTCTCGAAATTGAAAAAAACAGACAAGTATTTAGGCATTCCGTCGATTGGGGGCATCAAAAAAGATATGTTTTCTTGGATCCTTGCAAAAGTTAACATGAAGTTGGAAGGTTGGAAGGAGAATTTATTCTCGAAAGCAGGGAAGGAAATTTTGATAAAATCAGTCATACATGCCATTCCTCAGTATGCCATGTCCATCTTTAAAATCCATGTTTCGATTTGTAAAGCAATTGAGAAGAAAGTTGCAAACTTCTGGTGGAAAACAAACAACAACAGTGCTGGGATACATTGGAAGAAATGGGAAACTTTGAAACTCAGAAAAGTTGAAGGGAGATTGGGTTTTAAAGATCTGATTATTTTCAACAAGGCTATGCTAGGTAAGCAAGCCCGGAGAATATCACAGCAACCAAATTCTCTCGTTAAGCCGAATTATGAAAGGGTTATATTACTCACGGAGCGATTTCGGAAGGCTGGAAAGGGCTCAAGACCTTCATGGGGGTGGCAAAGCATTCTACGGGGGAGAGATTCCATTTCTCCACACATGATGTACTCAGTTGGCAATGGCAAAGAAATTTCAATTAGGGAGGACAGGTGGCTAAGAAGTGGAATTATTGGTGGCCCAGCAACTAATGGGGAACCAGAGCAGGTTGTTGATCTTATTGATTCCAGTACTGGAAATTGGAAAGAACCAATCATAAGGTCACTTTTCGACCACAAGAGAGTCCAAGAAATACTTGCTACTCCTATAGGGTTACCTAATGCAGAAGCTAAGTTGGTTTGGACACCTAACAGATCTGGCACATACACAGTCAAGAGCGGCTACCTCGCCACTAGAGACAACTTGATCAATAATCACACAACAGCAGCAACCTCATCTTACCAGATCAACCCTGAGTTATGGAAACACATATGGCATACTGGTACCCTCCCTAAAATCAAAATGTTCTTATGGAATGCATGTCACAATGCTTTACCTACGAAGGAGAATCTATATAAGCGAAAAATCGTACCTGACCCGATCTGCCCTCTCTGCAAAAAGGAAGTCGAAACTGTGGAACATACCCTATTGCTTTGCTCTTGGACAGCAAGCATCTGGCAATCAAAATCCCTGCAAATCAAAGTTTCTAGAAAGGGCTTAACGAGGATAGATGACTGGCTAAATAAGATGAAGGCCGACTCTACCTATACCACAAAATTCGCCCAAATTGCTGCTACACTGGAGCATCCGGAAGGACCGAAACTTGACTTCATCTTCGGCCGCCATCCCCTGCAACCAAAGCAAACGACATTCAAGGCAGTCACTTTACATGAAAACTACACCAGATGGACTCAGAAATCAAAAGGCGAGATACCCACCTCGAATCACATCACCCGACGGCATCCCCCAACGCCAAACTCGCTAACTGTACACATCGATGCTTCCTTTGCTCCGGTCGAAGAGGCTGCTTCAAACGGCTCAGCGAACAGAGGCCCGAACAAACACAGGGGAGCAATTGCGTGTATTTGTCGCGACTCTCGGGGCCATCTCATTGACGGATTCGCCAAACTAGTGGAAGTCTTCTCTGTGGAACAGGCGGAAACCACTGCTTTGCTGGAAACCCTAATTTTCCTCTCAAACAGAACAAACCTTCAACTGGAAGTGTTCTCCGACTGTCTACCCCTCGTGCGCAGCTTCTCCACTTCGCAAGACATTAACTGGGAAGTACAGCCCATCTTGGACCGGGCCAAAGAAAAGTTGAAGAAATTCTCAGGCCTTTCCTTGGCCCACTGCAATAGGAAATCCAACCGACCCGCGGACTGGCTCGCCAAAGCATGCAGAACGAATTGCCTTCCATCAAATTGGTTATCTAATCCTCCGGTTGTGCTTTTTGACTTATTATGTGCTGATGTTTTTGATGTATTTCCCCAAAACTCTGCTTAGTATATGACAGTATTATTCAGACCAAAAACAAAAAAAAAAAAACTTCCTCATGCTCGTAAAAAATGTATAATCAAGTCCCTCATATACAAAGTTCGGCCAAACCCAACTAATGTGGCTATTGAAGGAAGTCAAAGGATAACGTGAATCAGGCATTGACTACGTGAATACCCACTAACGGGCCGTAGATGGTGAATGGACTAAATTTTCTTTTTCAATTTGTTTTTTTATGTCCCACCATTTTACTAACGATGGCGGGTGTTTATTTACATAGGTAATATGTATTGACACCTAAATTTTGCCTAAAGATCTCATGTTGGATTTCATAAAAATTAGGGATTGAATATTTTTGTAACAACAGAATTTGACCTCACATGAAATTATCGACAACGCGTGATTTTGCATTAGCATTGCATTTAGGCATTGGGAACTTTTTTTTTTTAACCTGTCCACGTCGATTAAATTTCATTTAAATTGGCCCTATCATGAATTGCATTTGAATTTGCCCAACATGCTAAATGATGTTGAATGCAAGCACTAAAAATCATTTGAATTATCAATGAACAAAATACCCAATCGTTCAGAAACCTATTATATAGATGTCAATTCAGCATAAATTTTCCAATTTTGTAAATATAGTCATAAATCTTTACATGAAATTCTATTGTAGCTATTTCGGCCAGTTACCACTAGAAATCACTAACATGGCAAATGTTAATATGGTGAAATTATGAAGAAGAAATGGAAGGAATTCCAGGTAAGGGATATTTGCATGGTACAAGCTGATTGCTTTGTAGATTCTTGAGGGGTTCACTCAGCAAAAGCACTTGGAACTATAGGGAACATAGGGAGGTGTGGGCTAATACTCGACTATTATGTAGAGAGCTTGGTCACATATTCCTAGGGAAAATTGTCCAAAAAGTTTTAAACTTATTGTAATTTTGTTTCAGTCATAAACCATTTAGTTTTGCCAATTGAGTATACCCAGCTAATTTTGGTTATAAATTGTTAATGTGGATACCGACTGTTCTGCGTGACACGCCCGACACTAACATGGATAATTTTTAATAACATTTAATATTTTTTCAACTTTTTTATTTTTTTATTTTTTCCTTCTCTCCTCTTTTCATTCTTTTCCTCTTTTTCCCTTTTCTATTGTTTGCTTTTTCCCCTTTTCCCTTTGTCAATCGCCAATGGCCAACAGAGGTGGCCATCCTCAAGCAAGGGATGCCCGAGCCTGAGTTGGCAAGGGCGACTTTTGCCGTAGGCCGGCAGAGGGAAAAAGGAAAAAAAAATAGAGAGAGCCAAGAATAGGGGGAAAATGAAGGAAAAATAAGAAAATAGAAGAATGAATAATAATAATAATAATAATAATAATAATAATAATAATAATAATAATAATAATAATAATAATAATAATAATAATAATAATAATAATAATTGAATAAAATATTAAAAATTATCATGTTTGCACCAACCGTGCTATGTAGGAATATTTATGTCCATGTTAGCGATTTCCAGTAAAAAATAATTGGATGGACTTAGCAAAAGTCGAAAAAAAAAAAAAAAAAAAAGTGGAGTCGTGAGTGGAGAGCTTGGAGAAAGAAAAAGAGCAAGAAGCCGGAAGAAAAGACAAAAACAAACGGAGCCGAATAAGGAGCTTAGCAAAGTTAGAAAAGCAAACGGAGGAGTCCGGCATTTTACGGGTTTGATCAATTCAATTATGTGAGCCTACCAATGTTCTTTGATTTTGTTCGGGTGCATTCATAACCCTGAACCGAGAACGCAGAGCGACTTGTCTCGAATATGATTAACTTCGAATCCATCCCCTTTACAATTGATTTTGGAATATAATCTCAATATATCTAACAGGTTTAATGTTTTATTGCGAAAATGTTGTAACTAGTGTTAAAACTTGCATTGTTTCAATTTATTTCGATGTGGATAGTTAGTTTAAATTCTGTCTTGATTAAAATTAGTTTCAATAGATTTCACTGCATGATCGTAATTATGTCCTGCAATTTTCATCAGGAATTGAAGTTAGTCATATATTCATGTTTCAATTTGTTATCATATTTCATGTCATGTTACCATGCAGTTCCATATGAAATTAAATTTTGGATTGACAAGCTAGATTTACATTCGTAATTATTGCATGGTAAGTAAATTATATGTTTAAATTAATTAGGGATTCTGCATATAGGAAATCCCACCTTATAATTTTACATATTTAATATTCATATTTGCATTTCTGATTGTGTTCATCTCTGCATATAGGAAATCACACCTTATAATTATGTTCTCTTATCTCCTAATCAACCTATAATAGATTAGTGGTGACCTTTAAGTTCAATATTAGGAATGATTAAATAAGAAAAACCAAGTTGCAATCAGTAGAACTTGGTCGGACACATGCTACGCAAGGGGAATTGTTTGTATCCGCTTAGCAATCCGTCAAACTCTCAGAATTTCACCTCGTGAGGTTCACAACAATATGTAATTTATGTCATGCTTCGACTATCTTTCAATACTGGATTTGGGCGGATTTCATGTCGAACAGTAATGAAATTATAAAGTTGAAACGTATAATATGAGATCAGTTGGGGGAGAGTCTGTTTTGCTTAGAGGTTAGTCCTACATTGCCCCTCGCGCATCCGTTGATCTTGCTCTTCAGGCTCCGCGAAACCAAAACTTTGAAACTTGGTTCACCAGAGCCTCCCAACACGCCGACATATTATTGTTGTTCCGTGCGAAACACTTCCACAACTTTTCCGATAGATGTCCGGCCGGTCCACAATGAGGAGCAAGATCAGCCATCATGAATAGCCTGAGTTTCTTCATCTTTTTGAACGAGTCTGCATTCGAGATCAAGTCTTCTACATCAACCTTGTCTAGTTTAATACCTTCAATGGCATTTGTTCCCTGTTTGAGCAAGATAATAAGTGTCATGCATTGAAGCACTTGAAAATAAGCAGAAATCTAAACCCTTCCAGGAAATAACAAGTCTTAACTTTAAGAATAATGTATGAATTTGTTTTAAAATCGTGCTAGTCAAAAACCATTATAACGCTAGCGGTTTCTAAATGAAGATACATTCATCTCATGATGAAATAATAAATGAGAGGGTTTTATGTTAGGTTATTCAATAATCAGTTCAATAATAAACACTGTTAGTTTAAGAAGCAAATTAGCAAAGCACGAAGGTAACGAGAGTAAACCCTAATAGGAAAAAATAAAAATTGCATTTTTGTTTCACCTAATTATGCAATCTAAAGTATTTTACACCGCATGTATATGCGAGTCCACAAGAAGAAGATACACGTGGGTGCGCAAATCAACTTTTGTTTTCGGGACATGCATAAACTCTTACCGACTTTTGACTAACCACTCATAGAGCATCCTCATGATACCAAATTCGGCTTCGCTTGCTGGGATTTTCAGGGCACTCTTGAATCACGATTCGTCTACCCATTTCTTGAAGCAAATCATGCATCCATATTTTGTTATTTTCATCAATGTATATGAGTGAATTTTGAGCTAGAATATCAATCCCACTAGTGGCATAGACATTGCATTGGTCTAGGGATTTGATGATCACTTCTTTGTCATATCCATTTAGAAAACATGCGACGTCAAGAAAAATCGTTCTCTCATTGGCCTCTAAGCCATCAATAACAATCCTCAGTATGTCATGAACCTTTCCATGAGGGATTTCCTTCAATCAATCAAAAGCTCTTTGCCATTCTGTGATGCTTTTGCCACTAAAGAAAGAACCCATCACAGTCAGCACCAAAGGAAGGCCTTTAGAAAAACTTGCGAAGCAATTTGAGAGCATCCTATAGTCAGTTTTCGGATACATTTCTTGGAATGCATTCCAACTAAAAAGCTCGAGAGCTTGATCATCATTCAGCGCTCTTACTTTATAGATATCTCTGCATAGACCAATTAAGGATTCTTCATGTCGAGGGATCAAAATGACTCTACTCCCCAAGGCAAAGTTCATTGACTCAATCAGGTGGCTCAGTGGCTCCGACAACCCTTCAACATCATCAAATACCAATAGAAGCCTCTTGTTGTGAAGTTTACTCCTCATCAAGTTCATTACTTCATATATATCGTTGCCAATCTCCGAATCTCCATTGCTGAGAAGGTCACCAACAGGGGTCTCCTGCATTTTGAGGAGGCCCTCTTGGCTCGATATATCCTTCACATTTGCGAGAAAGTAACTTCGATCAAATTGATTTGCAATTCGGTAGTATAGAGCTCTCACAAGTGTAGTCCTTCCTATTCCCCTAGCGCCGGAAATCCCCACGATTCGGACCTCCTCAACTGTTAATTGGAGTAAGGAGCACAAGGCTTGTACTTGAGAATCTAATCCGACTGGATGGAAAGCAAGTAGGTCTTTGTGTGAGCAGCTCAGTCTTCTTGAGATTTTCTCCACAATGAATTGGATGAATTCAGCTTCAAGTCTGCAAATTGTTAACAACTAAAGTTGTGACTGTGGTTATTTATGCTCGTAAAAAATGAAGATATCAATAAGATTATATTCTCGAACTGGTGTATCGTCCATCTAATCTAATTACTATCCAGTATCCAATCTGGCACAACAGAAAATAGTGGCATGTGAGAGGTCGACATGTGCTCTCCAAATAGTGGCACGTCTCCGTCTCTTTCATGTTTTGATTTCCTTTTATTCTTTCTTGTTATTGTTTTTGGGAGAAAGAAAACCCTTTTCTGCTACTTTTCAGTTGATTGGAAATGATACATATCTCTAGTTTGCAAATGTCACGCTTTGTTTCAAAATTTTTGCTATACACTTCTAGAAAAATTCATGATAATTATGAGACTAAAATATTTAAACATTCCTCCCTCGACTTTTAACATAAAGCATATTAATCAGACATCCCATTTTTATAAGGGTCGACAATAAAAATATGCCTTTCGAAATTAAGAGCTTTAATCATGACCCACGTGATTGATGAAAAGTTTTAGTTCAATGTTATGTTAACGTCAATTAAAATTCGACTTAAGTGTCAAGATTTTATCTGTTGAATTATTTTATATATTGAAGATAATCCTGTAACTATTTGAAAGTTAGGCAAATCCAATTTTTTTCCATTAATTGTAACTCTTCATGAGGAAACTCTCCAATGACTACTTCATAATTCTAAAATATGTCAATATATGAAACACTAAATGATAACCACTTTTCGTGAGATTTCGTATAGCCACCGTGGAAAAGAAAAATGCAATGGCTGGACATCTGAGAACCATACACCAATGCGAATTTCATCTTTATGTTTAACTAAATTCTGGATAAGTCAATATATAATATGTAACAATCAACTATACTTCCAGTTATTTCCATTAATCTATATCATGAGCCTTTTCTCCGTGCATAGGATGGATCTATTAGGCTCGTACTCTAGTATTATAATCAGCAGAATGATCTGAAAATGGGAGCAGCAGAATTTCTTCTTTTTGTGCGTTTTGAACAAGTAGTGATGGACGAAGCACTGGCAATTGACTTAACTATGAAAAGTTTCATGAAACGCATTTTATTTTTTATTCATCATGTCTGGATTAGTTTTGGAAAAGGAATAAAGTTTTTGATAAGTAAATCTTCACAGCGCATAATCATATTGATATACAAGGGAAAAATTTGCATGTATTGCCCTTGAAAAAAAAAAAACTGTGCGAAATTTGAGGTCAATATTCCAAAGTCAGCAATTCTTGGTTATGCATGTATGTACAAAATTTTATGCATATGTAACAAACAAGAGAAAATCTTTTGGCTAATTGTTTAAGCAACAGATTAAAAATAGAGGATAGAAATAAGTCCATGAAAAACATTCTTTATGCTTACCGAAAAAGAATTTCTCCTATAGAAATTTTCTAGGCCAAAAAAGGAAATAATATAGAAAGTTGAGGGGAGAGAGAGAGAGAGAGAGAGAGAGGCTGAACTTTCTTTCAAACCCTAGCTAGGTACCGCGGTCCAAACAATACAATGATTGACAAGAAGTTCTTTTTCTTTACGTTTTTGCGTTTGACAGATATATCATTCCATAGTGGAGAGTTTTGGTGGTGAAGGGAAGGGTTGCATCACTGTAAGGTGTCTGGACTTGCCCATTTTCATTTTCCTTAATATTAACGAAAAGCAAGCATGGGACTTCTGATAACCTCCTATAGAAAAAGAAGCTGATATGATTTAGATGTATCTTTTCAACAATGGGACACAATAAGTGAGGGATATGATGCATGAAGGAAATTGTCAATGGCAAAAATCATTGTTCGCTAGAGATTTCTTTAAGCTTGAGGGAAGAAGTGAGGAGAATAAACTTGCTTGTTGAGTTATGAAATATGAAATATGAAATATGAAACGAGGGTCAAAACTGGGAAAAAGGGACCTCCATCATTTTATTTTATTTTTCTCTTTTTTTCCTCTCTTCTCCTTTTACGTTTCACAGAAGGTTATCTATCGTTTTATTCAGCTGAACACTTCTAATTTGCTGTGAAGGAAACCTGCATATGCTGAATCATATGCTTCGAGGGTAAAATCTGCTAACGCTAAAAGAAAAGGTTTCTTCATGGAAGTTAACAGACCGGTGTTAAGGAGTGCCACTTTAACAATCACAAAACGTCATTTCTTTTTTCTTGCAAGCTGTTATATCGAAAATGTATTTGAAAAGATACTGGAGTGTCAATGTTAAATCTCTTTGATAAGCCAGACAAGGAAGTCGGAGTCCTGTTCTAGGAAAGGTCAATTCCCAGTAAAAAGGTTCAAGCATTTGCAATTATTCCTACTGCCCCAAGACCAAACGATTGGGCTTAAAAAGCAAGTTCTGTTGTTTCCTGGACAAACTAAGCAACTTACTTTAGAAATCCTTTCAAGCAAACATTAAAAAAGACGAGAGAGTCAGTACCTGTTTCCGAGAGACCAACCAGTGAGATTGCCGGCTTTTCGGAGAGTGTCTCTCCACCTCCGGACCTTGTCGGCATTTTCCTGCCCGAAACCCTTCTCACTTTGGCCAATCCGCTTGAATAGTCCGGATTGCTCACGCATCTCTTTGGGGTCGACATCCACAAAAATGAGGAACGCCAGCTGGCCTTTCTTTTCCATGCACTCGAGGATCTTAACCAGCTCCTCCAGGCACCACGGTGAGGAGGCGTAGGTCTGAGAGATGACGACAATGGCACTCCTCGACTGCTCGATTGCTTCATTGATTGCTGGTCCAATCTCTAGTCCCCTTTCCAGAGTGAGGTCGACAAAGGCCATTATCTTGTTCTGCTCGAGAGCAACACAAAGATGGCTCACGAAGTTGCGCGTGTCGGCTTGTTTATAACTGATGGAGGTATCATGAGTGCAACGAGGGATGGAGGAAGGGGGCAAGAAGAGTTGTGGTCTGGCTGTGGGCTATGTTTGAGAGAAGAGAAGTGGAGCGGAAACAAAGAAGGCAAAGAGATGGGAGGGGATTGCAGTAGGAATTGTGATGCTCTCTTGTTAAGGAGGCTTGGATACAATGTAAGGGGAGAAAATGGAGGGAAAAGGCTCTTGAGTTGGCCCAGTCGGATCATCATCTTACTAGAATTTGCCATTCAAACAGCCCCAAAAATCAAAATAAAGAAAGCTGTACCAAGTTAATTCACAACGCAAGCTCCCTCCACCTTTTTATAATGGATATCTAAATTCTGAGCACCTGCGCACGCATGCATGTGTCACAATCGCGAGATTCCTGTGACTAAGGGACTGTGTGTGATCAAGGAAGACCTTCTAAATTCATCTAGGGTTTTCAAAATGTTCACAGAGCCAGGCAAGACAGTAATTGCACTAAGTTCTAGAATTCTTTTCGCATAAATGGCAATAGTTGGTAGGGCAAGAGAAACACAATCTCGTTCACCAGATCTAAAGACAACCAATGGTTGTAATCCGAAGACCAGTATTATAAGAAGAGGTGCCCTCCCCCTCATTGTCTCCATTCAAGCCATTTCAGTAATCTAACTTCATTTCTCTTCCAGAGCTTCTCTCTTTAAAACTTTCTCTTTCTACAATCCGGGTGAACAATCCCTATAAAGGCTTAACTTAGGCCTCCCAACGATCCAAATGATCCATTCGAACCCCTCACTTTGACGTCTATATGGAAATAGACTATGTACAAGCAAATGTGAGATAGTGAGATTTTTTTTCTTTTTTTTCTTTCTGAGAAAATTTACGAGAAGAATATTTTAGATATCCAGACAGTCATAAGCATCATAAATGTATCCCATCTTTTAACAATTTGCTCACCAGCTACTTCTCTGGAGCCCCATTTTTCACTTTTTGGCGAGGCCTAGTGGCACATTTGTTTCATGGTGACACACCCTTCAAGTTGGACGATGATAATGAATGGACTTAATTATATTAACATAACTATAGGACTCGATTGCATTTTAGAATTCAAATACACTTTTGTCATAAATTTTAAGACTTGATTATATTTAAAAAAAAATTAAGACTCAATTACATTTTCTTGATAAGTTTTGAGAATTTAAGTATAATTTTTCCATTCAGAAAGAAAGAGAGCTCGGGAATTAACCGAAACCCTATTTGCTGTCTTGACTCTTTGTGTGTCAACTAAAAGTCGAGTTTACAACTGCTAGTCTAAATTATAAAAGGTACACAGATATGCGCAAAAATGGAGATGAGAAAAAGTTCTTCCATTCAGTCCCATCCCTGTCGGGAATCTATCAAATCTCATCCTTGGCATGATCGAGGAAGACCTATATTTGCCTAGGGTTTTTGGAAAGTTCCCAAGAGACAGGCCAGACGCTAATTGTGCTAAGGTCTAGATTTCTCTCGGCATAAATGGCGATAGTTGGTAGGTCAAGAGATACAATCTCATCCGCCTGATCCAAAGATGATCAATAATTATAATATGAAAGCTACTAGTATAAGAAAATGTTCCATCTCTCTCATTATATCCATCCAAGTCATTTTAGTAATCTAAATTCATTTCTCTTCCAAAGCTTCTCTCTCTAAAACTTTCTCTTCTACGATCCGAGTAAGTGATCCCTAGAAAGGCTTAGCTTAGGCCTCCCAACGATCCAAATGAACCAATAAAGTCTAAGTCGCCACACTATTTCATTCCCAAACAATCGGCCCGTGACACATACAAGTGTCATGTCATTTTCTTTGCCCATTTGGTCACTGATATCTCGAACCCCTCATTTTGACGTCTGTATGGAAATAGACTATGTACAAGCAAGTGTGAGATAGTGAGAGCTTTTTCTTTTTTTTTTTTTTTCCCTTTCTGAGAAAATTTACGAGAAGAATATTTTAGATATCTAGATAGTCATAAGCATCATATTTTAACAATTTGCTCACCAGCTACTTCTTTGGAGCCCCATTTTTCATTTTTTGCCGAGGCGCAATGGCACATTTGTTTCATGGTGACACACTCTTCAAATTGGACGGAGATAATAAATGAACTCAATTGTATCAACTTGATAAGTATATAACTCTATTGTGCTTTAAAATTCAAATACACTTTTGTCATAAATTTTATGACTTGATTATATTTTAAAAAAATTTAAAACTTAATTATATTTTCTTGATAAGTTTCGAGAATTTAAGTACAATTTTTCATTCAAAAAGGAAGAGAGCTCGGGAATTAACCAAAGCCCTATTTGCTGTCTTGATTCTTTATGCGTCAACTAAAAGTCAAGAGTCTAGCTGCTAGTCTAATTTCTAAAAGGTACGCAGATATGTGCAAAAATGGAGATGAGTAAAGGTTCTTTCCATTCAGTCCCATCTTTGTCAGGAATCCATCAAATCTCCATTTAATTAAATCCATTGACATGATATAATGTATATATGCAGATCTGCACAAAATGGAGATGAGACAAAGTTCTTTCAATTTAGTCCCATCCTTGTCTGGAATCTATCAAAGCCCCCACTTTATTAACTCCACTAACATAATATAGGAATGTGTTGCATCAAGGTCAACGTAGATGGGGCTTTTCCCACAGCAAACCACATGGGTGCCATAGCGTGCGTATGCAGGGATTCCACCGGTACTTTGACTGTCGGGTTCACCAGCACAATTTGTGCGTCTTCCCCGCTGCAAACTGAAATACAAGCCCTACTGTCCACTCTTACCTTTTTGATTGAAAGAGTACAGGATGATGATCAAATCGTTATAGAGTCTAATTGTATCAAGCTGGTGGAGATCTTCAACGAACGAAGCCTTCCACCATGGGACTGCCGAGCTCTGGTCGCTAATGCTACAGCCTTGATTCTCTGTTTTCCCTATTTGCGCATTAGGCATTGCCGAAGAGAAGCAAACACCACAGCTGATTGGGCTGCCAAGGCCACGGCCGCAGCACCCTTAACCCTAATGGACTTCCTCACCTCCCCCAATTTTAATGGATTTGCTATGTATCGATGCCCCTAATATGGGTCGTAATTTCTGTTTTACTTGAATGAAAGGCATCGTTTCTAGACCCAAAAAAAAAAAAAAAAAAAACATGACATAGGAATGTAGGTATGCGAATCTTCCCAAAAGGAGATGAGAAAAAGGTTTTTATCAAAGCACCACTTTATTGACTCCCTTGACATGATATAGAAATGTCAGTCTTGAATAAGACTTTAAATTCTTTCGTTTGAATTTTGGGACGTATGCGAATCTGTACAAAATGAAGATGAGAAAAGGTTCTTTGATTCTAGTCCCATCCTAGTCTGGAATCTATCAAAGCATCACTTTATTAACTCCATTGACATGGTATAGGAATGTTTCATTCCCTGAATCGCTAGAAATCTCTGTTCAATCAGCAGTTGGCTATAGGAGGAAAATCTCATTGCCACCAGAGTCCCCACAGACCGTATCAATTATAGCATGCAATTTTCACGTTGCACTTGAACTCTGCAAGATTCGATAATTTAATTGCAGTCAGTCCATGAGCCCCGGTCCAGGAAAGTCTCTCGCCTTCTTTTTAAGTCAATGACTAACTTAAGGCATATTTAAAAGAAAGGTGATTGCCAAGTGTACCATTATAAACGATTTGCTGAAAAAAGGGGACCTAAAATAAGGCGCCTGGGATCGGTCATCAATGAGCGACGAATTTTTCTTTAATCATTTTCCCTCTAATTAATTAATTTTCCTTTTAAGCAGAAATTATAATTGGCGCCGGAAAAATTTTAGCAGGACGTTGACGTCAACTCCGGGTTTCCAAACTGCCATGTCCCGTAATTTTGCCGACATGTCTAAATGCAAGATCGTAAATTGAGATTATTTTTCCGTAAATATCTTAGGGTGGGGAAATAAGGACATGAAATTAAATTGGGAGATTAAAGAAATAGGGACAGCCATAAAATTAAATTGTTTCTATCTTACCTCAACTTGTAAGATAAACTTCGGGAAAAGTGTCAAAAAGGTCATAAACATATTGCATTTATGCAAATTTAATCATAAACCTTTCATTGGTGTAAATTTAGTTCCAAACCTTTTGATTTGATGCGAATTCAGTCCTAAATCTTTTGACCTAGTGTCAATTCAGTCTTTCTAGCTAATTTTGGCCTAATTTTGCTAACGTGGATGCCGGTCAGCTTACGTGGCACAATCAACGCTAATGTTGACAACTTTTAATAATATTTTTTAATATTTTTTTCGGTTTTTTAATTTTTTTATGTATTTTATATTTCCTTTATTCCTCATTCTTTTTATGTGGATGCGTGCCACTTAAGCCGACCGGCATCCACGTCAGTAAAGTCTAACCAAAATTAGCCAAAATGACTAAATTAGCACCAAATAAAAAATTTTATGACTAAATTGGCATTATTAAAAGATTTAGGGCTAAATTGTCACAAATGCAGTAGGTTTATGACTTGTTTGACACTTTTCTTGATAAAACGTCTGTCATGATGGTTAGGACTTTGATCTTGGGCTATTAGTGGGCGGTTTACACAAACATAGAGAGAGTGAGTTGAAACCACTGTCAATTGTTCCAAAAGTCTAAGCTGCTAGATAAAACATTATTTGATTCTTAAATACTTTAACACTTCTCCTCAAACGTAGGTTAATTGTTCAAAAAACTTAAATTATTAAATTAATGCGTGATTTAATATTAAAATCTACTAGGTTAATTTTAGAAGTTTCACAAAATCTCACTTGCGGGTGGTGAGAGGCCACATGTATATAATGATCATATGAATGCCATGTCAAGCAATGGCGAATTAGATATGGCAAGTAAAATTTGACTAACAGGGTGGACCTATATGCAAGAGGGGCAAATAAAATCTAGCTAGCAATAGGCTCTCAGAGCTGGAGGGTGGATGTAGACTTATCATAAGTAGGACCACTATAATGGTACGTGCAATTTTCTTTATCCCTTAGTCTCTCATTTATTTCATTTGATAGTTTATTGCACACAGTAAGATCTTATCACTGCACAATTTATCTTCAAACGTTGTTCATTTGCAATATTGAACTCGATTGTTTTTAAATTCCACTCAATCACATATTCACCCCACACTAGGTGATAGTTCTAGCCCAATTTTATTTATATCCCTCTCGTAGCTCCCAAATAAAGCTTTAAGTTTTATAAGCAAAGTATCTGTTAATATTTATCTCGAGGTTGTAACCGGATCTACAAGATCTGATCTGAATTTAAGCATGTGAAATTCCAAATAGGAAAGTACAGGATTTCTAGGACGCTTGGACTCTCGGCATTTCCAAGTTCAAATTGGACTCCACTTCATGTGCAAGATATCTTGGTGAAGTCGATCTCAATGTGGGTTCATGGCATACTTATAATTCAAGAGGTAAGTTTTGCTTTTGATTGTTTGGTAACCACACAAAAGTAGTTCACAAGCCGTTTAATCGTAACTCTACCATTCCTCGATAAATTAGTCAATTCATTATGGCTGGCTCTCCCGATGAAGAAAGTATCAACATCCGCACCGAATCACGTAAATCTCCCGAATCCTCTATCGTTCCTCGTTGATATTTTGACAATTTCATTCTCTCATATTAGATTCAAATTACAACATCCATGAACTCCAGCCTTATTTCACCGCGACATATGCAAAGATACTTCTGGATATGCTTGTACCAGATGCTCCCACGAATTTTCGCTCTATGACCCAAAACACATAAATGAATGAACAAACTGCTCGTTTGACTGGTGGATGTCGGGTGATGCTGGTAGCAAAACATACGCGTCATGCGACAGTCGTATGTTAAAACATAAGGATGGGGACTGGATGTCGGGTGATGCTGGTGGCAAAACATACACGTCATGCGACAGTCGTATGTTAAAACATAAGAGGATTGGGACAGGACTCTGACGAGGAGAAAGAAAACAAGGGAAGACGGTGGTCCAAATTTTGGTCCACCAGAAACAACACCTTCGTTAAATCCAATCGGGTGAATAGTCTAATTAATTAATTTTTCTTTTAAGCAGAAATTATTATTGGCGCTGGAAGAATTTTAGCAGCACGTTGACATCACCTCCGGGTTTCCAAATTGCCATGTCCCGTAATTTTGCCGAAATGTAGAAATGGCAAGATTGTAAATTGATATTATTTTTCAGAGACATCTTAGGGTGGGGAAAAAAGACGTAAAATTAAACCGGGTAATTAAAGAAATAGGGGTAGACATAAAATTAAATTGTTTTATCTTACTTCAAATTGGATCATGGGCTGTTTGTGGCTAGTTTACACAATCACTGAGAGAGTGAGTCGAAATCACTGTTAATTACTCTAAAATTTTAAGCAACTAAATAAAAACATTATTTTGTATTTAAATACTTTAACACTTTTCCTCAAGTGTAGGTTAATTATTAAAAAAGCTTAAACTATTAAATTAATATGTGATTTACTATTAAAATCTACTATGTTAATGTTTTAGAAATTTCACAAAATCTCGTTTGTAGGTGGCAGGAAACCATATGTATATAATGAACATGTGATCCTTGTGGAGTGATGGCAGAATAGGAACAGCAAATAAAATTTAAATAACGGGGTGGACGCATATGTCACGGGCCGATCGATTCACTCTCGATCACTCGTAGGTTGACCCGTGCGGGCCAAGGTTTACCCCTGCGACGCTTCACACTCGACTCACAAGACTCGTATATGTAGAGAGAGAAACTCTTGAGAGAGAAGGCTCGGTTTTGTATTAGCTTGTGAATGCATTACAATGAAGGGAGGAGACCCCTTTATATACAAGTATCTGCGCAAACCGTATCAGAAGATCTCCTTAGATCTAACGGTGGAGATTGCACCTCCCCCAACTACCCGTATTTACTCCCAACTACTACCTACTCGCATTTACTCCCATCTACTAGCTACTCGCATTTATAACGTATGCGTACAAATCTTTGTATCACCCTTAGGGAGTATTCTAGAAGGACTCGAGAATCACTCTAAGTCTCGGGACATCGGTCGAGGTCGGATGTGTCACACCCGTCCTCAAGAACCCTCTTGGCATGTCTTTCTCACGGGCCGTGACATTCTCCCCCACCTAATCAGGCGACGCCCTCGTCGCATCTTCGGCATGAAAGGCTTCGATCTCTTTCTTGAACTGCCAAAGACTCTCCTCGGGCTCCCAACTGGCTTCACTCTCTGGAAGACCCTTCCATCGGATCAAATATTCACGCTTAGCCGCGCAATACCTCTTCTGTATGACTCGATCCGCCAAAATGCTTTCGACTTCTCGATCATACGAGGTCTTTGCCCCGAGCGGCGCCTTTGTGATTCCCTCGATCCGGTCTTCCTCATCAACTTGGAAGGGTTTAAGCATACTTACATGGAAAACCGGATGCACCTTTAGTTTTGGTGGTAGTTCCAGCTTGTATGCGACCTTTCCAACCCGTTGTAGTACTCGAAATGGCCCTTCGTAGCGACGGATCAACCCCTTGTGCACGTCCTTGTATCGAAGAACCACGTGCAGCTTGGCCAACACTTGGTCTCCCACTTGGAACTCCACGTGCCGTCGCTTCTTATCCGCCCATTTCTTCATGCGTTTGGAGGCCTTGTGTAGACACGCCCGTGCCAAGTCCGCCTCTTCTTGCATGTTTTTGGCGAACTTGTACGCGGGTGGACTACTCCCCCGGTAACTCGAAGCAATCGTGCTCGGGGTGTTCGGTTGTTGCCCAATTGCAACCTCGAACGGACTCTGGCCGATCGACTCGCTCCGCTGCAGGTTGTAGGAGAACTGGGCTACGTCGATTAGCTTTGCCCAATTCACTTGCGTCGTGCTCACATAGTGTCGGAGGTAGATCTCCAAGAGAGCATTGACCCGCTCCGTCTGACCGTCGGTTTGGGGATGCAAACTTATTAACATGTTCAGCTCCGACCCCAGCAGTTTGAATAACTCGGACCAGAAACGTCCCGTGAAGCGGGGATCCCGATCGCTCACGATCGTTTGTGGCACTCCCCAATACTTCACCACATACTTCATGAACAGCTTGGCCGCCTCCTCGGCCGGGCAATCCTTTGTTGCGAGGCACAAAGGTTGCGTGCTTGAGAACCGGTCAACCACCACCATTAGAGTCGACACCCTTCGGACTTTGGTAGGTTGACGATGAAGTCCATGGAAATGCTTTCCCATGGACGAGTTGGGATGGGAAGAGGCTCCAACAAACCTGGCGACGATCGTTGCTCCAACTTGTCTTGTTGGCATACCAGACAAGTCTTCACATACGCCTCCACGTCGTCGCGCATTTGTGGCCAATAGTACCGATCTTCGACGAGGGCCAATGTGCGGTGGATCCCTGGATGACCCGCCCACTTTGAGTCGTGGCACTCGCACAAGATCTCCTTCCTTAGCTTCCCATAGAAAGGCACATACAGCCGCCTTCCCTTGGTGTAGAGGAGTTCGTCCTCACACTAGAACTGTCGAGTCTTACCTTCTTTGGCATACCCGATGAGAGCTTGAGCTCTTGGGTCGTGTGTCAACCCCTCTTTGATGCGGTTGACCCAAGGGCAACTTGGCCTACTCATCGTGTGGCTCATCAGCTCCGTATTTCGGCTCAATGCATCTACCACGGAGTTGGCCTTCCCCGGCTTGTACTCCAATGCGTAGTCGAATTCCGCTAGGAAGTCCTGCCATCGAGCTTGCTTCGGACTCAACTTCTTTTGGGTCTGAAAGTAGCTCGTGGCTACGTTGTCCGTCCTCACGACGAACTTTGATCCCAGGACGTAGTGTCTCCACGTTCGAAGGCAGTGCACCACCGCGGTCATCTCCTTCTCTTGGACGGTGTAACGACGCTCGGTGTCGTTCAGCTTTCGGGACTCGAACGCCACTGGATGTCCATCCTGCATAAGAACACCACCGATCGCAAAATCTGATGCGTCGGTCTCTACCTCATAGGACTTGGTGTGGTCGGGCAACGCCAACACCGGCTCCTCGGTCATTACTCGCTTCAATCGGTCGAAGGCTCTTTGGCAACGATCCGTCCACTCCCACGCCTTCTCCTTCTTCAACAAGTCCGTGAGTGGTACGGTGATACTTGAGTAGCTCCGGATGAATCGCCGGTAATAGTTGGTGAGGCCCAAGAATGACCTCAACGCCAGCACCTTCATCGGTGGCTCCCATTTGACGATAGCTTGAATCTTCGCCTTATCCATTCGCACTCGTCCTCCTCCGACGACATGCCCCAAGAAAGGAACTTCTTCTTGGGCGAAGGCACACTTATCGCGCTTAACGTATAGTTTGTTCTCGCGTAGAACTTGGAAGACCTGCCTTATGTGTTCGACATGCTCTCCCAACGTACAACTATATATGACAATGTCATCTAGATAAACCACTACGAACCTATCTAGGAAAGGGTGGAGTACCTTATTCATTATTGTGCAAAAAGTAGCCGGAGCGTTGGTCAAGCCGAACGGCATCACCATGAACTCGTAGGATCCATACTGCGTCACGCAGGCGGTTTTTGGCTCATCCCCTTCAGCGACCCGAACTTGATAGTAGCCCGATTGGAGATCCAGCTTGGTAAACCACTAAGCTCCACCAAGTTGATTGAAGAGATCCGCGATGAGCGGGATTGGGTACTTGTTCTTCACAGTCAGTTTGTTCAGCGCCCGGTAGTCGATGCACATCCGGAGTGACCCATCGTGCTTCTTCTGAAATAGGACCGGCGCACCGAACGGGGCTTTTGACGGCCGTATGTAGCCCGCGTCGAGCAGCTCCTTAAGTTGTCTCCTTAATTCTTCCAATTCAGGCGGCGCCATGCGGTAGGGCGCCATGGTAGGCGGTCAAGCATCAGGCACTAGCTCGATCCGGTGATCCACCTCTCTCTTGGGTGGCAGTTTCTTCGGCAGCTCCGAAGGCATAACATCCTTGAATGAGTCGAGGACTTGGGTTGCTTCCGTCGGGATTTCTTTCCCTTCACCCTTGTCGTCCTCGACCTTCAAGGCCGCCAGGAAGGTCACTTCACCCTTCCTTGCTCCTTTGGTGAGTCGTATGGTCGAGATCATCTTCCGATCACGACCCGACTCACGATGGACCGGAATCATGCATTGACAGTTCTTGTCTAACACGCATATACACTCGGCAAAGGGAACTACAACTGCATGGATTCTATCTAGGAATTTGATTCCAATGACAATATCATAGTCGTCAAGTGGAATTACCTCTAGAGTTTCTTTGCCTCTCCATGATCCGAGTTGTAGTTCCACGTACCTAGCAATTCCGATCGCAGGGACTTCCTTCGAGTTCACCGTCTTGAGCCAACCGGCTCCCTTCTCAACCCGCAGGTTAAGTTTCTTCGCGGCTTCCTCCGAGATGAAGATGTCGGATGCTCCCGTGTCCACGAGTGCACTCACCGTGGTCACTCCGTCTTCACGTCCACGAACATTAAGCCTTTAGGCTCCTTCGCCTTCTTGGCCTTGATCGTACCAAGGAGTCGCAGCGATCCCAATCATGCTTCCTCCCTTGGCTCCTCTTCTTTGCAAAGAGCGGCCAACTTGGCTTTGTTCGGGCAATCCCGCGCCATGTGCGGACCGTCGCAAAAGAAACAGCTATATGAGCGTACCTTCCTTTGCCCTCCTCCATTTGGCCCAGCATGAGCCCGGTGAGGATGAGGACCAGCCGGTGGTGGTCTACCTCCGGTCGGGCGGTTGAATCTCCCCCGATCTCCCCCACCAATGGCTTTGTCCCTAGGACGAGCGTCCGTTCGGAATGTGGAAGGTGACGCCTTGTACTCCACAAGTGACTCGGCTACGGTCATGGCCGTAGTGAGATCTCCCACGTTGTACCGCTTCAACTCTTGCTTCGTCTATGGTTTGAGACCACCCATGAACTGGTGAAACGCTTCGACTTAATTCATCGAGGGGATTTGGAGTAGCAACTCCGAAAACCGCTTGATGTAGTCGCGTACACCACCCTTCTGCTCGAGACGCTTCAACTCGTCACGAGCTTCCTCCTCCGCATAAGCGGGAAAATAGTTCCGTCTGAACTCTTTGACGAAACCACCCGAGGTCGCGATAGGATTCCCGCACCTATCATCCGACCGACGATGCCACCACAACAATGCACTATCAGCTAAATACATAGATGCAGTGTTTACTCGTGTTTGGTCGTCATTGATTCCCATGGCTTGGAAGTAACGCTCCATGTACCACAGTAAGTTGTCCACATCCTTGGCCACCGAGAGCCAGAAATTCTTTCGGCTTTGGCGTGTCCACTCGTGGACCTTGCACCGTGATCACTCCGTTCACGCATGCGGCTTGTGCTTGGCGAGCTTGCCCGTAAGCTCCGCTATCTCCGCGCGCATGGCCGCCATCGTGGCCTCCAAAGGTTCGTACCGTTGCACGAGTTCCTCCTGTAGGGTCCCCAGCAACTTGTGACGGAGTTCTCCCATGCCGGTCTTGAGCTCTTGCACATCCGCAATCAGCTCCTCTCTTCCGGCGTCGACTCCGTCCACGATCTGGGTCAGGTCGTCAACCGATCCTTGGACATCGGCGACGAACAACTCTAGTTTCGCCATCCGTTGTACAAGATCCCCCATTGGATCTCTCGAACTACCATGGGACTTCTTCCCCTTGGCACCGCCCTTCTCGGCGTTCCGCCCACGATCAGCACCGTCACCACCCATGGTGATCGCTTCGTCAGATCGTGGGTCGGCCATTGCACTTGCGCTTGGATCACAAATCGGCTCCGATACCACTTGTCACAGCCGATCGATTCTCTCGATCACTCGTAGGTTGACCGTGCGGCCTTAAGGTTTTACCCCCAAGCTTGCGCTTTTCACACTCGACTCACAAGACTCGTATATGTAGAGAGAGAAACTCTTAGAGAGAGAAGCTCCTGGTTTTTGTATTCTTGTGAATGCATTACAATGAAGGGGAGGAGACCCATTTATATACAAGGCAAACCGTATCCAGTAAATCTCCCTTAGATTTAACGGTGGAGATTGCACTCCCCCAACTACCCGTATTTACTCCCAACTACAAATTTACTCGCATTTACTCCCATCTACCAAATTTCTTCGCATTTATAACGTATGCGTACAAATCTTGTATCGCCCTTCCCCAGGGAGTATTCTAGAAGACTCGAGAATACTCTAAGTCTCGGGACGTCGGTTGAGGGTCGGATGTGTCGCGCCTGTCTCGAAGCCTCTTCGCATAATCTTTCTCACGGGCCGTGACACATACATGAGAGGGGCAAACAAAATCCAGCTCTGCTTTCATGATGAAACTAATGGGAAAAAGAAAAGTAATACAATATTATAATAGTAATTACAATCAATTAAGGACGTGCACAATTTAATCCGAAGAGATATGGGAATCTAAAGGGGATACAGTATTTGTAAATATATTCTTAACATGTTCCAAGCTGGGGACATCCGTCGTCTCTTTTACGTTGTCAGTGACACTCAGAGAGAGAGAGAGAGAGATCCTGAAAACTACGTCTTCGCAGGGTTCCAAGATTGGAAGTGGAAGGGAGTGTTTACATGTCGGGGGAGCGAAACCACACGTGTCGTCGGGTGTATGGTGGTCAGTTGGGCAAAGGCGAGCTCCACGTGGCGACTTCGTGTGGTTTGGGTTGAGTGTGATCCCGCGGGTGGGGCCCTCCTTCGTCCTTCTGCTGTCGGATTGGTGTGCTTGCCGTCGGCGATAACGACCCTTCACCTATTCATCCACATCGGGGCCCCTGCCGATTTGTGGTCCCTCCACGTGACTTTTTAACTTTTCCTTTCTTTTTTACTTCCGAAATCTTGCGACTCTCATAATTTGTACATTCTTTGATATTTTTCAAAATATATACCGTTTATATGTAAAATTACGGGATATTTTTATCGGGAGTCTTAAAACTTATTATGAAGTGTAATTAAATTTGAAACTTATAAAAAACATAATTAAATCTTAAAATTTATTAAATTATAACCCATTTCATAAGATTAAGGTTTAAGAAATTGGACTTTCATCGAACACATGTATGCAAACACTTGGATATGTGCCTCCATCCTTGTGACTCGTGCTTGTCATGTGCATGGCTTCTACAAAGACATCATCGATGAGCAGAATTGTTATTTTGGTGGGTTATTATACT
The DNA here is from genome assembly GCA_014182715.1 of Eucalyptus cloeziana. Taxonomy (NCBI): domain Eukaryota; kingdom Viridiplantae; phylum Streptophyta; class Magnoliopsida; order Myrtales; family Myrtaceae; genus Eucalyptus; species Eucalyptus cloeziana. The sequence continues at coordinate 13,288,577 of CM024640.1, forward strand.
CTTTGTTGATTCATGCGAGAGATAAGAAATGGGTCATATTTGAAGCACAAGAAAGATTGCCCTCAGATGATAATCAAGTTGGTCATTTTGTTGAGTCGAAATTACCACAAGATGACACAGATGATTCCACAGTTACCCTGCTTTCGGAATTGGCATCGTCCAAGACACGGCAGGAAATTTCTTCGGTTGTGGTGGAAGAAGTCCTCAAGTTAAGAGTAGGAGGTAATTATCCTTTTTTTTTCCTTTTGTCCACATAGTCATATCATTAAATTAGGAAAAGAAATCAAAAAAGGAAATAGTGGTGACTGATCCGAAAGGCCGATATTATTCTCGAGGCATGCTGCTTGTGTAAATTTTTCGCCGCATGCCAGAACTCGCAAAACAAAAGTGGTCATAGATGGCAATAAGAGTTCGGGAGATGTGTCGGTTTCATTAAATAGATCATGAGTTATAGCAGCTTCTCTTCATGTCGTGTCCTGAGACTGAACCCTCAAACGGAATTCGTTTTCCGTAGTGTGACGAGGTTTCCCAATTGCAAAACTTATTGAAATTTTCTCAGCATTTGCATTGAAAAGTTTCTCCCTTCTTGTACAGTCACAGACCAATCTGTGAAAAAGAGGATGTTGTATGACATTTATAGCTTGGGTTGTTTGATGCAAAGCAAAGGTAATGAATCGGTTTATCAGACGCTGGTCCCTCCTTTTGGTTTTCCTCTACTCATTTTCCCAAACAAAAGCTTTGAAATTTCGATTCAAGTAGCTGGCAGGAGCTTAATCTCGAGGGAGATATAAAGAATTGCTTGGAAATTAGGTTATATAACCTTGTTTTGACTAGAAGTTGGCTGAGATTGGCTTTTGAAATCACTGCACTGAAATGTCCTAAGTCATTTTTCAACAATCTAGGTTTAATTTCATCGGCCACTAGGTGGTTGATATGGTGGTAAGTTCATGTCTTGAGTGAACCACCGAATGGATCATACCACGTTACCTAATTCTAACATATATCGTGTAGAGATACTTCCTGGCTGATTGCTGACGCTTTATTGGACCTACAAAGACAAGCTCGCCAACCTCAAAATTTTGGGTCGCAAACTATACAAATTATTTATGACTCCAGCCAAACATTCCATAGAGGACATGAGGCCCTTCTGGTAACGCTTAGAAGGGGGTTGCTAACACTAACTGCCCTTGCCTGCCCCGTTATCTACGGAAAAGAAGTTTATAGTCATAATTGGTCAACTACACAATATTCAAAGGCCCGAAAACAGAATAGACACACAAAGCTATAGAGCGCCAATAATGATACATACAAGAGCAAAGGCCAGAAAGGCCCACATGAAGAGAGGCCTTGGTCCAGTGGTAAAGAAATGGGCCCACAAATAGGCCCATCATTTAAGCCGAGGAAGCCCATGCAGGGAGAGCGCCCCCTGCGGGGCCCACCTTCCTCTCGGGCTGCTGAAGCTCTGATGGGAAGCGTTGAAACTTAAAAATGTCTTTAGATATCATTTGTAAAGGAGAATATTCATTACTCAAAAGAATATAGAAGTATATAGTTTTCGTAACAAACCAAATCGAAACAAAACATAAATACTGAAAAAAAAAAAGCCAAAATCCAAAATTCAAGGAGGATTGATGGGGCGTTTGTAAAGTTAAACATGGCTCGTTCACGTAAGCAGTCCATCAAATAAAAAATAAAAGTAGAATATATATCTTAAAAATTTAACTAGACAATAGAAGTAATCAAATTTTTCACCATCATAGGCTTGCCTCTTTCGTTCCCTAAGGCTCCATTTGTTTTGCGAAAAATAAATGATCTAAAAATTATTTTCCTAAAGATGCTCTTATTGGTGGAAATAATTAGTTGATAAAAAATGTTTTCATTATCAGTAACAATTTATGTATGAACACGATGAAAATATTTTTTATTCGTTCTTTTTGTGAGTCATACAGATGATTATTTTTAGGAAACTATTTTCCAAATTATTTACTTTTTGCGAAATAAATGTAGTCTTTTTTTTTTTTTTTTGGTCAGTCCTACGCTAATCTTACTCTAACACTCACTCTCAGACTTTTGCCCTGCCTCCTTGCAGGGCGTGGGAGTCGAAAAAATAAATGTAGTCTAAGAAGACCGAATTGTCAAAAAACGAAGGCTCAATATGAAGAAAGGATCTAGAATATACCATCAGTATACCATAGACCTTTAATTTAAATCAATTGTATTAATCAAAAGATGATTTTTAGTTCATATCATGGACACTAAGGGCCTGTCGATGACGTAATTAAGTGTTGAAAGTTGAAACACCAGAACTTAATAAGATTTTTTTGATAATCATTAGTGACAATGATTTAAAAGATTCAATTAAGTAATAAGATCACTTCATGGGGTTAAGTAAGGAAGGGGTTAACAATTAATTTATTTTGTAGAAAAAAGTTATTGATGGCAAGTAGAATCCGATCCTTTTGATCGCTACAATATACGAATTACGATCATCGTAATTCATATATTATCAAACCACTTTTAATTTCTATTTTCAGCATTTAGATTCGTCAACACTTAAGATTTAGTGTCAAATTTTTCAGCATTAATTTTTCAGTTTTATCAAACGAGTCCTAAGAGAAGTATGTTCAGCATCACAGATTGTTCAAAATTAAAATTCATTTATTCACTTAACCTGGAGCAAGAAGAGATTTGAAATGAATAATTTAAAAATATATAGAGGCATGTCTCATAGGCCTTTTTGGTTTCACGGAAGATAAATGATTCGAAAAACATCTTCCTAAAAATATTTGTATATATTGCTCAAAAAAATGTATGAAACGAAAAATATTTACATCCTTCACAAAAATATTTAGACATATATAATTATTAGTGACGAAAAAAATCCATTAATTAATTATTTCAAGCAATACAAGTGATTTTTTTAGGAAAATATTTTCTATATTATTCATATCCTGCAAAATAAACAAAGCCTTATTCATACACAAACATCAAATGCTCAATGCAGGCTAATTGCCCCGGTATGAAGTCTGACTTCGGCCGATGAAAAAATAAATCAAAATTGAGTTCTAATTTGACCAAAAAGTAATCAAATTATAGAGATAATTATTCTCGGAAGTGGATTTTTGAAAAAGTGTAAATGCCTGTTTGTTTGAATTTAAATAAAATTAAACCCACCAAAATTAAAATTATTATTCAAATTTAGACTTGGCAAAATTTAATTTAATTTAATTTTTTTTTTAAAGTGTAAAGGCCGGTGTTGGACCTTTAAAGGCCTTTAGGTCAAAGTTAAGGTGTTTGGCAACAAAATTTTAGAGGCCTTTGAGTAAAATCTAGTATTTCCAAAATCCCTTAGCCTAATGTATGTTCTACCCAGCAATGGCTTTGAGTATTTCAAGAATGGTAATGAATTATTTTCTTCCAACTTTAGCCTCACTAAACTTTGAAATTCTAATTTTACCCTCACCCATGCATGATGACAATGAGGTCAAATCTTACCACCAATGAGCTTGATTTTGCTCTAGCAGCCCTCATGAGGGCTAGCTAAGGTTGTGCAACATCGACTCGGGGTCACCAAGGCGGCGCACCCAAGTCGCCATTGCTGATATCACGTGACCTTTTGCCTAGGGTTGTGTGACCTTAGGCAGCCTTCACTAAGGTCATGTGCCCTCAAGTAAGGTCACCAATGCTAGATATGGCTCACCAGCATCTGGCCGTCACCTGAAACCTTTGCTTGAACATCGTCAATTTTTTAGCTTCATTTTTTTCTTTTCTTTTCAAATAACTAAAGTCCTTTACAAGTGTAGTATTTTTCCAAATAATACTTCAACCAAAGTTGTTTCCTAATATACTTTTCAATTACAATTGCCCAAACGTTACTTGAAAAAACCTTTAACCTAACATTCTTTTACATTTCTCCAAAATCTCTCCCAAGTGCACCCTGAGGACTACAGTAAATTTGCTTGGCTAAATAATGTGATAATTTTTCTAGTTAATTGCACAAATGGACATACAAGCTAAATTTTTAAAATATGCCCGTCATATAATCTTAAACAGGTATTAACAGATTTTCACATTTCTTACTAGACAAATCTTGATATCTCTAGCATTGCTCATTTGCTGTGGCTTTTGACGGTGGGGTACTGTCGCGACCTCTTTTTTTTCGGCGCCCGATCGGGGCGGGTGCCTGGCGGAGGCTAATGGCTCGGCTGAAATTAGTTATGCCCAGACTCTCCCCTAGTCCACCAATTCACGACTTTAATAATCTGAGTTTTTTAACCTATAAGTTAATTTTTAAAACGGAGTCGCCACTAATCAATTTCGGGTGGGTTGATTAGAAACCCATGCGAAGTATTGGGAGAAATACTCGCTCTGCGCAACCGAGAGAAATTAGGATCGGGGACTTGATTACACTAGTTAATCACTAATGCCCTTTCGGTACCTAATCTTGTTTAAACCCCGAGGCTTTTTGGATGTTTTAGGGATTTTCCACGCATTTTTGAAAAAAAAAACATTTTTTGGTTCTTTTTTTCTATTTTTTACATAAAAAGGACCTTTTTTTGGATTTTTGGCATTTTTTGGAAAATAAAAGTCTTTTTGGCTTTTTCTGAATTTTTGACCTTTTTTGGAAAATAAAATATTTTTTAATATTTTTGGAAAATAAAGTATATTTTATTTTTCTGGATTTTTCTGGAAAATAAAATATTTTTATATATTTTTAAATATTTTCTTTTTTGGAAATTAAAATATTTTTAAATATTTTTCGAAAATAAATTATAATTTTGAATTTTTTTTCGGAAAATAAATTATTTATTATTTATTTATTTAAAATATTATTTAAAATAAAATTAAAAAAAAAAAAAAAAAGACCGCGGCGGGCCCGGCTCGGATTTTTTTCGCTCTTTTTCTTTTTCTTTTTCTTTTTCTTTTTGATTTGCGAAACGGCGCCGTTTGGGGGAATCGGCAAAACCCTACCGGTTCCCGGCCGGGTCCGACCAATGACCCGGTTCCCATGGGGAACCCTACCCGACCCGAGTCCGACCCCACAACCCGGAAAATCGGGAACCCTAGGGTTCCCCGATTCGCGAAGCCGAGGAGGGGAGGACCGAGCCGCTACGGCTACAACGGCAGCGACATCGGCGACGAGGGCTGGACGACTAGGGGGGCAATGGCTACGACGGTGGCGGCTACCTGCGGCGGGAGGGTGGCGAACGGCGAGCGGCGGAGACGTGCGACCTTCGATCTCTCTCTCTCTCTCCCTCTCTCTCTCTCTCTCTCTCCGCGAGCTCACGGATCTCTTCTGCCCTCAGATCTGGGCTCGCGGGCATTCGGGCCTCTCTCAAAGTCTCTCGAGGGAAGCTTCCGACGCTCACGAGCCTTCGATCTCGGCGTCTCTCTTAGTCCTGCCCCCTTTGGCCTTCGTCGGGGGCCTATTTATAGGCCGAGGAGCGGCCGGCCAATGAAGCTTGGACCGTCGGTCTCCACGACCCTCGCCGGCCGAACCGGCGTCCCATCCGACGCCAGCTGCCTCTGCGCGTCCCCATCCGGCGCCAGTTGCCTCTGCTCCACGTGCTGCCGTCCGTCCGCCCATCCGGCGTCGCGCTCTCTGCGCGTGTGCTGCAGAGGCAAACGAAGGAAGCAGATGGACAAAGAGGGCCGGGCCAAAGGAGGAGGATGGGCCGTAGGGGCCCATACGGTTTGGGGGAAATGAGCTGTTTTCTTCTTTTTTGTTTTGTTTTTTCTTTTTGTTTTGTTTTTATTATTTACTATCCGAAAAAAGGCAAAACAAAATAAAATAATATAAAGTACAATAAAACCTAATTAAAATGAAAATTTAGGCGTCAACAGGTACTAATGGTGTTTGCTTGTTGGATGCAGATGCTCGGATCTGTTTCACCATCCTAAATTCTGGGAAGGATACTGAGGAAGTGAAGAAAGTACTCCGGTAAGAACTTTCGGTGCCACATCAATCACTGGACGTATGGTTTTCTCTTGGTCGAATTCGGTTGTTGAAATTGTATAATCAACGACTGCTAAGTCTGTATCAAAAAAGCTTTAAACAGATCGGTGCATATATACTCGTACACACAAATCTGTATATAAGTATCTCCGTCTTGAAAGTGAACGGCCCCCAGAATTGTCGATAGAGCCACCGTCAATGATGATTGTCATAAGAACTTTTACTGTATAGAACCTGCTTTGGAGACGTGAAATCCATCCTGAAGTAATGGATCTGCAATTATTAGCCTGACTCCAATCAGTTTCAGGAAGTGTGGAGATTACGTGGAAGCACTGCTTGGTTTGCGATCTTTTCCAATTAATTGGAGGACGTCTATTTTGTTATGCATAATAGCAAATGATCACCGGAATTTATTTTTTCTTAGCTCCTAATTAACCCATAATAAATTAATGGCGATTCTTAAGTTCAATATTTGGTGAATAATAAAATAAATAAAAAACCAAGTTACAATTGGTTGAGCTTGGTAGGGGTTATGCCACGCAAGGAGAATCTTTTGTATCTGGTTAGCAATCCGTCAAACCCTCATAATTTCACTTTAGGAAGTTCACAACAATATGTAATTTATGTCATGCCTTGGCTATCTTTGGATTTGGCAGGATTTCATGTCGAACAGCGATGAAAGTATAAGGTTGAAAAGTATAATGGGGAGAGAGAGGTATCCTTTAATAAAGTAGATGTGCAGAGAGAGAGAGAGAGAGAGAGAGAGAGAGAGGTATCCTTAATAAATTAGAATTCCAACTAGCTAAGATTGCATAGAATTATGGGGGTGGGGGGAGAGTCTATTTTGCGAGAGAGAGAGAGAGAGAGAGAGAGAGAGAGAGAGAGAGAAGTATCTTTAATAAAGTAGAATTCCAATTAGCTAAGATTGCATAGAATTATGGGGTGGGGGCAGAATCTATTTTGCTGGGACGTTAGTCCTACATTGCCCCCCTCGCATTCGTTGATCTCGTTCTTCAGGCTCTACGACACCAGAACTCCGAAATTTGCTTCACCAGAGCCTCGCAACGCGCCAACATATTCTTGCTGTTCCGTGCGAAACGCCTCCACAACTTTCCTGATAAATGTCCGGCTGGTCCACACTGAGGGGCAAGATCAGCTATCATGAATAGCCTAAGCTTCTTCATCTTTTTGAACGAGTCTGCATTCGAGATCAAGTCTTCTATATCAACATTGTCTAGTTTAATGCCTTCAATGGCAGTTCCCTGCTAGGGCAAGATAATAATTATTATACATATTTGGAGCACTTGAAAATAAGCAGATATGTAAACTCTTCCAGAAAATAACCAGTCTTAACTTTAAGAATAATGTTGTAATTTGCTTTAAAATCGTGCTAGTCAAAAACCATTATAACTTTGACTCAAAAAATAAAAATAAAAACATTATAACACTAGCAGTTTCTGTATGAAGATACATCAATCTCATGATGAAATAACAAATGAGAGGATTTTATGCTAGGTTATTCAACAATCTGTTCGATAATAAACACCGTTAGTTTAAGAAGAAAATTAGCAAAGCACGAAGTAAAGAGCGTGAACCCTAATAGGCAAAAATAAAAATTGCATTTGCGTCTCTCCAAATTATGCAATCTAACCACATGTAAATGCGGGTCCACAGAAAGAAGATACACATGGGTGCTCAAATTGATTTTTGCTTTCAGGACATGCATAAACTCTTACCAAGTTTTGACTAATCACTTGTAGAGCATCCTCATGATGCCATATTCGACTTCGCTTGCTAGGGTTTTCAGGGCACTCTTGAATCACAATTCGTCTACCCATTTCTTGAAGCAAATCATGCATCCATATTTTGTTATTTTCATCAATGTATATAAGCGACTTTTGAGCCAGAATATCAATCCCACTAGTGGCATAGACACTACATTGTTCTAGGGACTTGATGATCACTTCTTTGTCATATCCATTTAGAAAACAGGCAATATCAAGAAAAATCGTTCTCTCATTGGCCTCTAAGCCATCGATAACAATCCTTAGTATGTCATGAACCTTTCCCTGAGGGATTTCTTTCAATTGATCAAAAGCTCTTTGCCATTCTTTGACGCTTTTGCTGCTCAAGAAAGAGCCCATCACAGTCAGCACCAAAGGAAGGCCTTTAGAATAACTCATGAAGCAATTTGAGAGCATCCTATAGTCGATTTTCGGATACCTTTCTTGGAATGCATTCCAACTAAAAAGCTCGAGAGCTTGATCATCATTTAGTGCTCTTACCTCATAGATATCCTCGCATAGACCGATTAAGTTTTCTTCGTGTCGAGGGATCAAAATGACTCTACTCCCCAAGCCAAAGTTCATTGACTTGATCAGGTGGCTGAGTGGCTCCAACAACCCTTCAACATTATCAAACACCAAAAGAACCCTCTTGTTTTGAAGCTTACTCCTCATCAAATTTATTACTTCATGAATATCATTGCCAAATTCGGAATCTCCATTGCCGAGAAGGCCACCAAAAAGTGTCTCTCGCATTTTGTGGAGACCCTCTTGGCTCGATATATCCTTCACATTTGCAAGAAAGCAACTTTGATCAAATTGATCTGCAATTCGATAGTACAGAGCTCTCACAAGTGTAGTCCTTCCTATTCCACTAGTGCCGGAAATCCCCAATATTCGGACCTCCTTAGCTTCTAATTGGAGTAAGGAGTACAATGCTTGCACTTGAGAATCTAACCCAACTGGATGGAAAGCAAGCAGGTCTGTGTGTGAGCAGTTCAATCTTCTTGAGATTTTCTCCACAACGGATTGGATGAATTCAGCTTCAAGTCTGCAAATTGTCAACAACTAAAGGTGTGATTGGTTATCCGTGCTCATCAAAGTGAAGAAAATATCAACAAGGTTATATTTTCAATCTAGCGTATCGTCCACCTAATCTAAATTACTAAAAAGTACCCAGAGAGAGAGACAGAGAGCTGGGTGTGGGGGCAGGGCAATAAAAACATAGAAGAGAAAACAACTGGAAGCTGAACTTTCTTTCAAGCCCTAGCTAGGTACCACAGTCCAAACAATACAAAGACAGACAAGAAGTTCCTTTTCTTTTCGTTTTTGCATTTGACAGACGTATCATTCCATAGTGGAGAGTTTTGGTGGTGAAGGGAAGGGTTGCATTACTGCTAGGTTTACCCTGCATAGGCCGTTTAAGATGTCTGGACTTGCCCATTTTCATTTTCCTTAATATTAACGAAAAGCAAGCATGGGACTTCTGATAACCTCCTATAGAAAATGAAGCTCATATGCTTTGGAGTTCACCCACTTGTATTTTTTCAACAATGGGACTCAGAGTAAGTGAGGGAAATTATGCATGAAGGAAATTGGCAATGGCGAAAATCATTGTTCACTGGAGATTTCTTTATGCTTGAGGGAAGAAGTGAGGAGAATAAATTTGTTTGTTTAGTTATGAAATATAAAGTACGAAATGAGGGTTAAAACTGGAGAAAAGGGACATCCATCATTTCTTTTTCTTCTCCTTTAATGTTCAACAGAAGGTTATTTATCATGTTATTTAGCTGAACACTTCTAATTTGCTATGTATGGAGGAAACCAGCATATGCCAAAAAAAAAATAAAAATAAATAAATAAATAAAATTCAAGAGTAAACTCTAATACACGCTGAAAGAAAAAGTTTCTTTATAAAAGATAAACGGTGTCGAGGAGTGCAACTTTAACAATCACAATAACACAAAATGTCACTTCTTTTTTCCTGCAAGCTGTTAAATAAAAGCTGTCAAATAAAAAATGCGCATAAGGATACTAGAAGTGTCAAAAATTTCGTAAGACATTCACTTTAGTACCAAAAGTTTTTACTGTCTCACTTAACTGCCTTCAGTGAAACATTTAAGCTAGAAAAATTGTGTGGCCTTTAAGATTAAAATTTTTATCTGAAATGGCATTTAAATAAATAAAAGATGGTCTAAATGGACCGATAAAATGATGTTGCACAATCCAACATGGCTGGGTTGTGCAAAATGATGCCATTCACTTTGAAGTTCTTTTATCATTATCTCAATTCGTACGATGACTCCTTCTCATTGTTATCACTCACTCGCATGTTGTCTCTATCACTCTCACTCAGTCAAGTTTGTCATCCTCTCTCACTCACTCAATTGGCTGGCAAAATTAGGGCTCAAGCTTGGAGGGGAAATATTCATCTTCTTCTTCACTTTGTTGAAATGAATTTGAGCTGCTCGTCATGCTCCTGCTCCCTCCATTTGCAAAATTGAGTTGTTACTTCATTTTATGTTGTAGAATGAAGCTTAGAAATCAGAATGTAAGGCACAATTTGGGGATGATGGAAATCAAATGATGCAGAATGTATGGGATGAGATGACAAAAGAACTTCAGAGTTGGAAATCTGCACTGGTCCATCGAGTTGTCCATCTGCATTGGAGGCAAATCGAATAGGGTTTCAATTTGGGGTTGTGGTCAACTTAGGGTTTTCAATATGGGAATTTCCTTGTAAGTTGTGATTTAGGGTTTATATTTTAGGCCAAAACATGTAGAAGACATTGCTTAGGGCTATGTATGCTGACTGGGCAAGCCAACAAGCCACATCAGATGATGTAATTAATAAAAAATGGCTACATTATATTTTTGGCTACCCAAATCGGAATTGGTACTTAAATGATTGGTTTTTTTTTTAATTAAAAAAAGTGACACTTAGTGATTCGGAAGAAATTTTCAACACAAAAGTGAGCGTCATATGAAACTTTTGACACTTCTAGGTGCGTTTGGTAACATTTCTCTTCCCATGAATAATTCTTGTTCAGAAATAGTTCTTTTCCATTTTCTTCCCAGGAACAAAGAAGCAATTTTATTTTATTTTTACTTTTTGCTTTTGTTCCAAATTTATTCCCTTGTCATATTTTCTATTTTGGAGAGTAGAAAAATTAATTGACGTTACCAAATGAATTCTATTCTTTTTCTGTTCTGGAGAACCAAAGAGCAGACAAAAAAAAAGGGATGGTTACCTAATAGCTCCCTAGTACCCTTATCCCATCAAAAAATGTAGATTAAAAGATACTACAATGTCTATGTTAAATCTCTTTGATGAGCCAAACAATGGAGTCGGAGTCTTGGTCTAGGAAAGTTCAATTCCCGTAGAAAGGTGATAAACATTTCCAATTATTCCACTGCCCATAGACCAAATGATTAGCCTTTAAGATCAAGATTTGTTGTTTCCTGGACAAAATAAGCAACTTCCTTTAGGAAATTTCCCAAGCAAACACTAAAAAAATGGGAGAGAGTTCGTACCTGTTTCCGAGAGACCAACCAGTGAGATTGCCGGCTTTTCGGAGAGAATCCCTCCACCTCCGGACCTTGTCGGCATTCTCTAGCCCAAAACTCTTCTCACTTTGGCCAATCCGCTTGAATCGTCCGGACTGGTTGCGCAGCTCTCCAGGGTCGACGTCCACAAAAATGAGGAACACAAACGAGCTGGCCTTTCTTTTCCTTGCACTCAAGGATCTTATCCAGCTCCTCCAGGCACCATGGTGAGGAGGCGTAAGTCTGAGAGATGATGATGATGGCGCTCCTCGACTGCTCGATTGCTTCATCGATTGCCAGTCCAATCTCTAGTCCTCTTTCCAAACTAAGGTCGACAAAGGCCCTTATCTGGTTCCGCTCAAGAGCGATGCGAAGATGGCTCACAAAGTTGCATGAGTCGGCCTGTTTATAACTGATGAAGGTATCATGACTGCACCGAGGGATGGAGGAGGGGGGCAAGAAGAGTTGTGGTCTGGCTTTGAGGCTATGTTTGAGAGAAGAGAATTGGAGCAGAAAGAAAGAGATGGGAGGCTTTTGCGGTAAGAATTGCGATGCTCTCTTGTTAAGGAGGCTTGGATACAATGTAGGGGGAGAAAATGGAGGGAAAAGGCTCTTGAGATGGCCAAGTTGGATCATCATCTTATTAGAATTTGCCATTCAAACACCCGCAAAATCAAAGTAAAGAAAGAGCTGTACCAAGTTCATTCACGATGCAAGTTACCTTGACTTATTTATAATAGATATTTAAATTGTGAGCGCCCGCTCACGTAAGCACGCAGGCATCATTTCGTTCCTTTTTGTCCGTTTTCCCACCTGTCCGGTTTCTCTGACCCCTTGCTTTTTTGTGAGTAGGGAAATAGACTAAGTACAAGCAAGTTGAGATGGTGACATTTTTTCTTTTTCCTTTTTCAAGAAAATTCTACGAGAAGAAAATTTAAGGATATCCAAACGGTCAGAAGCATCACAAATTTATCCCCCTCTCTTGCTCGACAGCTTCTTTTTCGGAGCCCCATCCTTCACTTTTTGCCAGGTCCCGTGTTGCCTTTGTCCCAAGGTGACACCCCCTCCACTCCCCCTACAAATTGCAAGACAAACGTCTATCGTGATGGTTATGACTTGGATCTCGGCCTATTAGCGGGAGGTTTACATAACCATGGAGAGAGTGACTTGAAATCATTATCAACATAAATGTATTATTTAATATTTAAATACTTTAACATTTCTTCTCACACATAAGCTGGACTATTTGCTTAAACCTACAGTATGGAAATATGTAATTGAGACACAAAAAAAGTTTTGTAAAGATTTGAACTCAATACCTCTTGCACTAATCGGATTCTCTAGAACCATTACTAATTGTTAAAGAAGCTTAAACTTGACCTTTTAGAAGTTCCACAAAATCTCACTTGCCGGTGGCAGGAGACCACACACATACATAATGAGCATATGTAACCCTTGTCAAGCGATGGTTGGGAAGAAAGAATTGTGTGATTTTTGTATATATAATAATGAAGAATACATGAGCTTATTTAAACATTTTAAATAACGATCTAAAGTAACATAAGATTACAATAGCAATTATAATTAATTAGAATCAATCAAGGATATGCATAATTAATGTAAGTTAATGTATAATCCTAAGAGATATGGAAATCAAGGAAGATATATAGAATTTCTAAATATATATATATTTAACGTGCTTCAAGCTATGACATCCATCATTTCCCCTAAAATTGTAATATAAGCGTTGATTATGATGGTTATACTTGTATCATCATAATTGATGGGATAATTATGCTTATGTTTTTAGAAAGGACACGAAGTTTATGGTCTTGAGTTGCACATGGTACCTGAATTTTAAGTTTCATATGAGAATTAATGGTATTTCGTGTATGGAGGGAGGGGAGATATTGGAGAAACTATTACATGATTATTGTATATATAATAAATTGAATCTGGCATAGTAAAAATGATAGGTCTCATAGGGTCCAAAGTGAATCTTATCATGATTGTGCTCATTTAGCTCATAATATGCACAATACTTTGTTAGGGATTATGTTGTCATTTAAATATTGCACGCACGTTAAACTGTAGATATGTTCTTTATAGTTTACTAGATTTTCTCTAAAGTACAATTATAATAGCTCTTAGGTGAAGTCTTGTGATAATTAAAGATAGTGGCTAATAAATCTTGGAATGGGGAGGTTGGGGTGGAATATTTCATTTCGAAGTGGGTTTAATACAAGAAGCGGGACAAAAGTCTGAGAGTGAGTATTAGAGTAGGATTAGAGTAGGACTGACAAAAAAAAATTGTCTAGCACATCTGACTTCTTTGTAATTTCTACCAAATATTACGCAAGGAAAGCTTTTAATCTCCGACCTGAATGGTCATCATTTGCTAATATCGTGCGATGTGCATTTGTTTTTTTTTTTTTAAACCAAAAATTAATCAGGTCATCGACATAAGCAAGCATGTGGTTAGGGGTTGTCCACGGCGGATTCCCTATTTTCCTTGATTTCCAAATGTCACTAACAGGCCTCTCTCTCTCTCTTTTCCCTGCGAACCAAACCAGACGTAAAAGATCCAAACCTAGCAAATTAGCACCCGTGTACCTCACAACTTTACACGTAAGGGATCCAATCCTCGCTGCTCTATGTGGCGGGTGGGAACATACCGTTGCACCTGTCGCTTCCTTTTAATAGAAACTTTCAAGTACTAAAGCACATTCGACCAAAAAAAAAAAAAAATTACTAAAGCACAAAAAAAAAAAAAGAGAGTACGAAAGCAACCTTCAACAAAAGCAGCCTTTTTTTTTTTAATAAAAAGAATTACTAAAAACTTCAGACATAACTTTTTTTGTAATATTAACAACGTCAAACCATACATGACACATATATTTTAAACATTTTCCTGTGAAATAAAAAATCACAAACTTGCACATATATAACACATTTACCATTTTGTCAAGGTTCCATTTGATGATCTTTTAACAAAAACGTCATTTTATTTCATTCAAGTTACATGGGCTTTATCATGTCAACACTATTTGCTTTCTAGAGTTCAAGTACGTAAATTTTTAATGATGTTCAATGATGGAACCTTCATGGAGAAGGGTAAATATGTCATACAAGTATAAGTTTTGGACTTTTGATATCACAAAAAAAAAAATTAAAGATAAAATTTTCATAGTAAACCATTGGAGTTTGCCCTAATAGTTACCCTTCTTACTTGGAAAGGGAAATGTAGGGGTTCGAATCCCTACCTTCTTAAAGAGAGTTGGAATGATTCGGCTTCAAGTATGAGTTTTACTTTCATGACTTACAAGGAAACAAAACAAAAGTCGATAATGAGAATTAGAATATGAATATAGTAGGACCGACAAAAAAAAAAAAAAAGTGTCATGGTTATATAGTTTGAGGGTTTTTGATCATTTCTAAACTTTTTTTTTTTTTATAAATGACTTTAAAAGTTTAAAAAATATAATAGTCTTTATGAAATTAGTTATTGCCCCCAATCTATCATATAATAATGAAAGTCCACTTTTCAACAGTAAAACCGCCAAATTAATTAAAATTTATTTTTTTGCAAATAAAGTATGTGATTAATTTTTCCAACAAGAAAAATTCAGATGAAATTTTCCTAAAGTCTCATATTAAATACAAAATATTTAATTATATTGTGATATTTCATACATGTAGGAAGATAGGCCATGCACAACAATTGTGAGATATTGGAAAATGCTTTTGGTAAAACATTTTCAAAAAATACAATTAGTTTTTGTTTGATATTATATGATCAAAAATGTTTTCTGATGTTTGGATATTATTAGAAAATGATTTCAATTTGACAACTTTATTTAAAAAAAAAAAAAAAAAGTTTGAATTTTTAATTACTTTTAATTTTGTTCTTTCTTTCTCTTTCTCTTTCTTTTTCCTTTTCTTTTCTTTTTTCTCCCTTCCTTCATGACTGCGGCCGACGATGGCCATAGGCAACCTTTGCCTCTCCAAGACCAAGCGAGTTGCAAGCTCGTTGGCCTCGGTGGAGCCAAGCTCATTAGGATTGGTGGAGCCATGAGCTCGCCAACCTCAACAGAGTCAAAACTCGCCTGGATCTGGCAACCCCAAGCTCACCAACTTGCTTGGATCCAACGAGCTGCAACAGCCTCAACGGAGCTCAAGCTAGCAAACTTAAGCTCGCTTGGATCTTGCGAGCCGTGAGCTCATCGGCCTTGATGGAGCTTGGGTTGGTGAGCTTGGGCTCGCTTGGATCGGCTAAGCGCCAAGCTCGCCGACTTATGTCTTGGCCTTTCGTCGGGCTGTCAATAGTTACCGATGGTAGAGCAAGAAGGGAAGAAGGAGAAATGAAAAAAAAAAAAAAAAAAAAAAGGGGAAAGAAGAAAAAGAAAAGAAAATAAAAGAAATAATAAAAAAATAAATAATTTTTTAAATGAATAAAATTCAATGTTTTTAGAAAATTTATTTTATAAGAATAAATGTTTTATTAATCAAGTACCCTACGACTAAGGAAACATTTTGGAAAACGTTTTTCCGGTTAGGGAAGTCGTTTTTAGAATTTTAGTTTTGGTAGGAAAATATTTTTCGTTAACTAGGAAGAAATTTTCCATTTGCTCATTTTCCAAAGCAAACCAAATGCCGATAAATGAGGAAAATGTTTTCCGGAAAATATTTTCCACAAAACAAATGCACTTGTTTCTTTTTTCCAAGAAAATTTTAAGAGAAGAATATCTTAGACTATCAATATAGTCACAAATATCATAAATATATATAATAATACTGAAAGTAATAAAATTTAGTCCATACGAATAAGAACATATTTATGCTAACAAATTTAAGTAACTATGACTGTATCAGGCAGGAGAAGTTGTACAGTAGAAATGAAAATATGCAAACACTTTCACACAATAATAAATCAGAAAAGTTGACTTTGTCGCTTGTAACTAGACTGACATTTGTGCGAAACAATGTATTTTGTTATAGAAAATATCTAGATAATTACTGACATAAATCAATACCACTACCACAAGAAGAGCGAATTCTCTTCCGCAAAACTTTTCAAGAGAAATCTCATGGCAAATAAAAAAATTACTAAAAAATAGTGGGATAAAGGCTATAAGAGCACATCTTCTGTTATTTCTCCTATTGCATGAAGTTTAAGTGGGCAAGATTTCGAGAGAGTATAACTCATTGCTCATGTGTCTTTTTGGGCTTTTTTTTATTCAGCATAATTTTTTTTTAAATATCTTTTCATTTCATCATAATTACACTATTGCTTGAATTATAAATATCTTTTCATTTTAATTTATTTCCTAAACAATAAAAATATGGATATATTTTTATCAATATCTTACCTTCTTGGTCTCTATAAATATTACGATAGTTTGATTTAAGCATATTTTTTATTATGATCTTCATAATAATAAAATAGAACCTTATTTACAGTTTTTCGAGTTAATATTCCTACTTTTCTAATTTCCTAATTTACAAAATTAACTAAGTCTAATTATGAAAAGGAGAAAACAAAAACTTGAAAATTTGATGTATCTAAAAATTAGGAACATGATTTAAATTAATAAAAGTACAAGAAATCTATAGATAAATTAATATCGCTATTAAATATTCTTATTAAAAAGTAAGGGTCAATACCACGCAAAACCTCAAATCGGTACACTTGTAACAATTTATCAAAAACTATTTTTTTTTACCGTGAAAAACCTCAAAGCTGGTACACTTATGATAAGTTTACCCTTCGTTAGTTTTCTTTAAATTTTATTGTCAAATTACTAAGTTAAATGACACATGATATTTGACGTGTGTACTAGTTTTGAGTTTTTTGTAGTATTAATCTAGTTTAATGAAAAATAACGGAAAGTAAATTTGTAATAAATGTACTAGTTTGAGGTTTTTTATGAATGAAAAGTTTGTTAGATATAAATTTGTCATAAGTGTACCAATTTGGGATTTTTGTGGTAAAAAAATTAGTTTTGATTAGATTTGTTATAGGCATACCAATTTGTGGTTTTGTGTGGTATTAATCCTTAAGATAAAGGAAAATGAATCTAATATAACTCTAAATGAGTCTATATTTTTACTATTATAGAGATCACAAGTTAAAATATACTAAAAATTGAACTATAGTATTAGACCAAAAAGGAAAAAAATAATAAAAAGACAACATTTATTTTTTTTATTGATTTAGGAAATGGATTGAAATGAAAAAAAAAATCTAAAATTTGAGTATTGGTATAGCTATGAAAACTTGTGAATATTATTGAAGGATGATTTCACATTGTTATAAAAAGTTGAGGTCATAGATTGTAGAGGCAAGCATGTTTTTAGGGTAAAACAGTGAGTCGGAGAATTAGATTGGCAAGAATCAATTTGGTTCCAAGTTATGTAGGACAGCTTTCACGTTCCAAAAATTGGAGAATCGGTTTTGACAGGTAGGTTCTAAGTGGAACTCAAAAATCGGAACAAGTCTTTATGTTTTTCTTGTTCCATGTCTTCATGGCATTCGATTTTGAGTGTGTAATTCGGAACCACTACTATGAGCTTCCATTTTCAACCTATGATTGAGACTTTTATCTTGTTGTATATTATTCGTATATTTAAATATGAGTCGTGGTCAATGGATTGTAGAAATAAATTATAACTATTAAAAGTGATAATTTATTACAATCATTCAATTAATAATACAGATGAAACTTAGATAAACCCTGAAATTGGTGATAGAGTAAACTCCATGTTGCAAACTATGCATGGCAAGTTTTAGGTTTTAAAAATTTGGGAACTGATTTCGATGGGACAGGTCCTAGATGGAACCTAAATTAATCTTGAAACCGCTTCTCTTGCTAGATTGAACAAATTAAAAAATTTAAGAACTACATTGAGTATTTGAAATTAATTCAAGAATTACATTAGATGATGTAAATGTTCAATGATAATATTACATGTTGAATTGAAACTTAATGATTATTTGTGTTATTTTTCCCACCGAAGAAGTCACTTTTGGGCCACAAAGGATGCGCCTGGCTCAAATGATCACTGACTTGCGGATAACCTTTTTTGGTCGAAAGGATTACTTTGAACTGGCAATGAAAGTAGCAAAGTCAGTTCGGATCTCGAGTCCTTTCGGTCGCTTCAATCGTTTGTCTATCCTACAGAGTGCATGGTCTACCTGCTATCTAGATATGCAATCATTAGTCCTATTGTTCGAATCTTTGATCGGTGAAGAAAATACGTTTTATTAATTTAGATGACGTTAAGCCGCATTTTCTATAAGCCGCCTTATAACTTTTCTTTACCTTTATTTCTTTTTGGTCTAACCCTATCTCTACTTTAAGTAATGCTGCATGATGTGTCATCGCAATGCCACAAACAAAATCAATTGGCCGCAAATAAAATCAAATGGCCCCAAAGGGTCAATGCTGGGACCATCCCTTTTGCAGTTGTTGAGGTATTGTCCACATCTGTTGTTGTTGGTGCTGGGACCATCCTTTTTGCAGTTGTGGAGGTATTGCCACGTCCCTTGACAACAGATTCTAAATACTTTTTATACTCACGTGATTTCTCTATCTATTAATTATTGTGGATTGAATTTTCTAGAAAAAGACTATCCCAAAAGTCCTAACTTACCAATTTAGTCATTAACTTTTAATTTTACCAATTAAGTCATAAACTTATTCACATTTTATTAATTGAGTATACTCGATCAATTTTGGCCGAAATTACTAGCATGGACACTAGCTATCCTACGCGGTATGGCCGGTATTGACATGTGACATATTTTAGATACTTTTACAATTTTTTATTAATTTTTTCTTTTAGTTTTCCTTGTTTGCTTTTCTTCTTTCTTTTCCTTGTGTTCTTTTTTTCTTTTTTATTTACTGTGACAAGTGAGGGTTGCGGCCCTTGGCCGACTGACTTGCCCAAATCTGGACCTCGCTCGCAACTGTGGGATTGTGGTTCTTGATCAATCTGTTAAGGAGGAAATTATTGGTCGAGATGCAAGGAAGGAGTGGAATAGGGTATCAATAGCATCATCAAAGAGGCTAGCTTGAACATAGGTCTTGACAAGGAAATCGATCGACCAAAGGAGGAGAGGGGGCCGATCCAGCAAAGCAAGAGAATCAAGCAAACAAGGAATCGCGTAGGGTTGTGTGACATGGAAGGAGGCGATGAGGCTGGAGAAGATGAAATTGAGGCGGGAGTGGGAGGGGGATGGGGATGGGGAGAGGATGGAGATGAGGGAGGCAAAACTAGGAGGGTCGATAGGAAAGCCACAAGAATCCAGGTGAAGAAAGATGGAGAAGGCGAGGTCGATATGGTGCTTAAGCTGGTTCACAGCGATGACGGCGGAGGCAGGAGAGTCGAATTGGGGAACATCGAAGTCGAGGAGACCAGCGAAGGCATAGAGGAGTTTGGGTTTGGGGAAAGAGGAGGAGGAAGAGAGAAGCTTCTTGGCGTACCTTACAATTGCAGGGGTGGCAACCCACGCCACCAATTATTGGGGAAAAGTACCAAAAATGATTCTAAATCTTTTGTATTGATGTCAATTAAGTTATAAACTTTTCAATTGAATAAATTAAGTTAAATATTTTTATTTTTGTACCAATTCAAACCATCCAGCCATTTTAGATCGAAAATTGTTGATGTGGACGTTGACACTAACATGTACAATTTAAAATAATTTTATAATAAATTTTCAAATTTTTTACTTTTAAAAAAAATTCCTTTTTTTTTTTGCCCTTCTCTTTTTCTTTGGATTGTGGCTAGTGAGAGCAAGACCTATACCCCTGGCAAGAATCGGCCTTGGCCTTTGGCGAGGGTCATGCCCTTGCTAGACACCCTCGCAAGTCCTCATATGTGGCTGGTCACGAGCCATGCACGGAGCCAGCCACAATCCAAAAAAAAAAAAACAAGAAAAGGGAAAAAAGGAATTTTTAAAAAAAAAAAATTAAAAGTAAAAAATTGAAAAATTATTAAAAATTATTTAAAATGTCCACATCAACGTCGATTGTGTCATGTAGGACGGTCGGCATCTACGTTGGCAATTTCTAATCTAAATTAGTCGGATAACTTAAATTGGTACAAAAATCGATAAGTTTAGGATTTTTGACCCCCACTATTGCTTCAACAATCCACAATGATGACAAGTTGCTTCAGCAAACCAAATCTAGGTGGGGCCAGGTGAGGGCCGTGACCATTGCCCGCATTGTGGCCCTCACCTGCCCTCGCCTGCTATCAATAAGAACCAGGCAACCCTCGCTTGGTGGCTAGCGATGGCCCGACCATCCTCACTAACCATAGTAAAAAGAACAAAAGAAAATAAAAATATAAAAAATATTATTAAAAATTATTTACGTTAGTCTTAGTTGTGCCACGTAGGACAACTAACGTTTACGCCAAAGCATTTTCTGGCCAAAATTACTAGATGATCTTAATTGACAAAACGTAAAAAAATTTAGAATTCAATTGGCACAATTAAAAAGGTTTTATGACTGAATTAGCAAAAACTCAATAGATTTATGACTTTTTGCATAATTTTCCCTATCTTCTAACATGATGTCAAAACTAGTGTTGTCCCTTTTGCTTATGTGCATCCACCCGAGATATGTCCCATCTTGCTTGACAACAGGTTTCAATACTTTTTATATTTATGTGATCCTTTTCTATCTATCGACTTAAATTTTTGGGTTGGTTTTTCTAAAAGCGCTAAAGGTATCGGAAAGGAAGCAACCAACTTCTTCCGTGCCTCCCTCATTGAATTTGGTCCCATATCGATAAAGTATGACAGACAATCTAAGATATTTAAGATGCAGTTTCATTGAACCCAATCCAGGTCATAAACCTTATTTTAAACCGTAAGATCGCTACGTTACTAGTAGAGCAATTGCCTCCACTAAGGGAAATGGAGAGATTCGTTCCTGGCCATGCAATTAAACTAAACTCCCCAAGAAAGTTGGTGAAGGATTGACCAAATAACGAGCAATTCCGTATGGGTAGAAACTAACGAGAAAACAAAATCCACCGGAGATTTTGGGCACAACTTTCTTATCGATTTGCTGGGGATTATTATTGTTGAATATGCATTATAGCAATTAAACCTCTTTAATTACTACTGTAATTCTGTTCTGTACACAGTAATGTTCATAAAAGAAAATTAAATATTTGCTCGTATTCTCATTTATTTAATCCTTAAAATGAAGACATGCCGGGACATTAAATCTTGGAAAGGGGAAGTTAGGGGTTCAACTCCTCACCTTCTCAGGGGGGATTGGGGTGGGGACAATTTCATTTCAGGAGTGGGTTTCGACTCCCACGTCCTGCAAGGAGGCATAGCAAAAGTTTGAGAGTGAGTGTTAGAGTAGGATTAGCATAGGACTAACTAAAAAAACAAAATACGAGGAGGTTGCTTCATATAAGATAAAATGGGCTATAGCAATTGACGAAAGAATATCATGCAGTCAATACCCAGTGTAAATCAAATCCACCTAGAACCGATCATTATGAGACCCACAAAATTAATGATTTCAATGATGTCGATTTATGTTACATATAAATGAGATAATAACTTTTCCTTATTTTAAGATTTTATTTGTTTCACGGAAAATAAATGATCTGGAATTTTTTTTTTCTAAAAATGATCATTTATATCACTTATGAAAATGAATGAATAAAAAAAAATTCATTGATCATGGAAATGTTAATACATAAATTATTGTCGATAAAAAAAATAT
This sequence comes from Eucalyptus cloeziana, assembly GCA_014182715.1. Lineage (NCBI taxonomy): Eukaryota > Viridiplantae > Streptophyta > Magnoliopsida > Myrtales > Myrtaceae > Eucalyptus > Eucalyptus cloeziana. The sequence goes on from CM024640.1 coordinate 13,310,620, forward strand.
TTTTCATTGACTAATTATTTCTCGATCATTTTTGGAGTCATTAATTTTCCGTGAAACAAATGGAACCTAAGTAATGATGCATGATGTATTATCACGACGTTATAAAAAGAAGTTAAATAGTTATCTTGTACAAAGAAAAAGAAAAAAGGATTGAGTGGATACTATCTTCGACCTGTTTATATTTCCTTAATTTAGAAGCTTGGTCCCTTAGACTTGGAGTGCTAACCTTCTAAAGTTCGGGATAAATATGTCATGATAGGTATAATTTGGATTTTATTTTATTTTTTACCTTTTCCCATAAACCGATCCATCATCTTTTAGCCTCCCACTTTCCTTCTTGCACGTACCTTCTTCATTCAGTCAAAGCAAATAAAGTCTTGAAAGTGCCTTCGATTTTACTTTCCTCGGCCGGTACAATGATTATCTTCTGTATCAGCTCGTTCCCTCAACCTCTTCGCTTCTTAATGCTAGTCCACATCCCAAAAATATATGTTGAACCCTCTTCGTTTCTTAATGCTAGTCCACATCCCAAAAGTATATCCTATAGTTCAGTGAGTTTCTGCACAATTTCCAACAAACAGGCTTTAGGTTAAAGGTGAAATTTGAAATAAGTTTTTGTGTTTTTCTATTCTATATTTTCACGTAATTCTGTAATATTTCATGATATCCAATAATGAGTGTATGGTTTGAAATCATTAGTATAAGTTTCCACTTTTGGTGATATTCATGACCAAGATTTTTATTTTGTTAATATTTCATATTTTTCGTGCATCTAAATATGAATTGTGGTAAGTGAATTGTAAAAAAAAAAAAAAAAAAGTACTTTATTACAATTATTCAACTAAGCATACAGACGGAATATTGGTAGACTCTGAAATAATTCTGAAACCTATGATATGGTAAGTTTCAAGTTCTAAAGTATGCATAATAGATTTTAAGTGGAATCTGAATCATAGATTGAATAAATTGAAAGTTTATGATTAAATATCTAAAATTAATTCAGGACTTTTAAAAGAAGTATTAATATAATGATAAAATTATAAATGGGACAGAAGTTTAGTGATTACTTGTCCTTTTTGCTATCTAATGAGTCAGGTTTGGGCCACAAAAGGATGCGTGTGCCTCAAATGATGACTGACTACAATGAACTGGCAATGAAAGTAGCACGGTCAATTCGGATATCGAGTCTTTTCGGTCGCTGCAAACATTTGTCTCTTCTACAAATTGCATGGTCTACCTGCTCTCTAGATATGCAATCATTAGTCCTATTGTTCGAATCTTTGATCGTTGTGGGAAATATGTTTTATTAATTCAGATGCCATTAAACCGCATTTTCTATAAGCCATTTTATAACTTATCTTTTACCTTTAATTCTTTTTGGTCTAACCCTATCTTTACTTTAAGTAAGAATGCATGATGTGTCATCGCAACTCCACAAATAAAATCAAATCGCCAAAAATCAAATGGCCACAAAGGTCGGTGCTGGGACGATCCCTTTTGCAGCTGTTGAGGTATTGTCCACGTCTCTTAACAACGTATTTTAAATGTTCTTTATATGCACGCTTAATTTAATCTGGTGGGTTGGATTTTATTAGGTAAATTATCCAAAAATTCCTAACTTGTTGCATTTTTATTGTCAACTCAGTCCTTAACCCTTTTAATATTTTTGGGCAATTTCCTCTAAAAAATTAACATTTTAGAATTATTTAATAGATCAAATTAAAAAGTTAAAGACTAAATTGCCCAAAAAAAGCGAGGTTTGCAATCCTTGCCTGGCCGCCTCACCCAAATTTGGGCCTCACTTGCTGCTGTGGGATTGTGGCTCTTGATCAAGCGGTTGAGGAGGAAATTACAGGTGGAGATGCTAGGAAGGTGGGCGCCCCTCTTGAAGTAGAACGGGGTATCGATAGCATCATCGACGAGCCCAGCCCGACCGCAGGTGTTGACGAGGAAATTGATAGACGAAGGAAAAGAGGGGCTGAATGAAATACACATTCGTAATATAATGAATACAATGAATATTCAAGGGGGAAGTGTTATGAAATACATGAATTAATATTAATTATATTCATCTTATCTAATATAACTTATTATGGTACATTTGTATTCTATCCTAAGTACATTTCCCTATATAATTAATGTTCATTTCTCTATTCAATATATGTATTATTCAATACATTGATATTAATGATAAATGTATATTTGTTTTCTTATAAATAAGTGTTTAGTTTTTGTCATAGTAATATGGTGATATAATGAAAATAAAATTTTCTCTTTTGGCTTTCTTTACGATATTTAGTGTTTGGCTTTCTCTACTATCTTTAGTGTTTATCTGCTTTCTCCACTTAATCTCTATATTCCATATATTATATATTTGCAACGCAATATTTTACAACAATGATTGAATTGACAAAAACGCAATACATCTAAGACTTTTGCACAATTTTCCCGATTTCTAACATGATGTTGAAGCCAGTGCATCCACCTGACGTACGTCCCATGGGTTTATGTGGTATTCCTTTACATATTAGTTTTAGTTTTTGAGTTCGATTTTCTAATAGCGAAGGTGATATTGAGAAGAAAGCGACAAATTTCTTCCGTGCCGCTCTTATTGAATCTGGCCTCATATCGATAAAGTATAATAGACAACCTAAGATATTTAAGATGCAGTTTCATTAAACAAACAAAATCCACATCATAATTGCCTTATTTTATGCCGTAAGATCGCTATGTTGCTAGTGGAGTAATCGCCTCCACTAAGGGAAATGTATAGATTCGTTCCTGGCCATGCAATTAAGCTAACTTCCCAAGAAAGTTTAGTGAAGGATAGACCAAATAATTAGGAATTTCGTATGGTGAGATACTAGCGAGAATAGAAAATCCACCGGAGATTTCCGGCGCAACTTTCTTATGGATTTGCTAGGGATTTCTAATTTCGAATATGTTTTGTAGTAATTAAACCTCTTTAATTATTACTGTAATTTCTGTTCGGTAGATGGTAATTTTCATACAAGAAAAATGAATATTTGCTCATATTCTCGTTTTATTTAGTACTTCAAATGAAGACATCCCGGGACATTAAATCAACACATTCATGTATGGTCAAATCCCACTATCGTTTCGTCAAATCGTATACTTTCGAGTGTAAATGTACCCGTATAAAGTACGAGAAGGCTGTTTGATATATACAAGTAAACTGTAGCGATTGACTAAAGAATATTACGTAGTCAGGGTGTAAATCAAATCCACCTACTTCCGATCATTATGTGAACAACGTAACTAATGATTTCAATGATGCCTATTTACGTTCCATGTAAGTGAGACAATAACTTTTCTTTACTTTGAAGGCTACATGTTTTTTTGTGAAAATGAATGATCTAAAAAATATTTTCCTAAAAACGGTCGTTTATATCATTTACAAAAATGAATAAATGAAAAAAGAATTGTTCGTGAAAGCGATATTTTTAGAAAATATTTCTTAGATCATTCTTCTTTTCTGAAACAAATGAAACCTAAGTAATGATACATGAGTTATTATCACAACGTCATTTAAAGAAATTAAATAGTCATCCTGTACAAAGAAAAAGATTAAAAAAAGACTGATTGGATACTATCGTCGACATGTATATATTTCCTCGAATAAATAGCCTCAAAAGCTCGGTGCCTTTAGGCTTGGGATGCTGACCGTCTAAAGTTCGGAATACATGCATTATAATGAGTATAATTTGAAGTTGTCTTGTGGCTTTTTCCCATAAAACAATCCAGCACCTTTTAGCATCTCCCTTTCCTTCTTTAACGAAACTTCTTCATTCAGTCAAAGAAAATAAAGTCTTGAAAGTGCCCTCCATTTTACTTGGCCTTTACAATGATTATCTTCTGTATCAGCTCGTTCCTTCAACCTTTTCGTTTCTTAATGCTAGTCCTCATCCCAAAAGTATATCCTAAAGTTCAATGAATTTGTATACTATTTCTTCACTTGGCGTAAGGTTGAAGAAAACACCGCGATCGATCGGCCTTTTTTGACCTATCTGTGTTGGTGTAGTGGGCGATCCAACTTCTCTAATTTTTACGACTTTGTGATTCTGCCGAGGTGGCGCAGTCCAACTTCTCTGCTTTTTTCATAAGAAAAATTATTATATCGATCAAAACCCAACGTGCGGTTGTCGTTGTAATTCTTATTTTATTCGCATCGATATGGGTGCAAAACCCTGAAGTTTCGCCCACGACAAGAGCTGATTCGAGGTACCCTCATTTCCCTTCGACTATGTTTTTTTTATAGATCCGACGTAAGCTTAGGCACGTATTTGCCACATGAATTGTTAGGCTTATTAATTTCGTTTCAATCGATCTACGAAAGAATCGTTGAAATCCATGGAACTTTGTCCAAATCGAAGATATGAACCTAATCGATTCATAAGACTTGCCACATGTTTTATAGTTTATGAGTTTCGAGACAACCAACTCTCCATGTCCATGCCCTAGGGTTCTTTTGGTAATTTCCTGTCAAGATTACAACTTAACGTTGCTTATTTATCACACTTGCTGAAAAATATCTAGACATGCGATGTATAATGAACATTTCAAACAACTTTTATTATAAGACAAAATAGACGTAGGGTTTCTTTTAGCAACATCTCCAATATAAAACATTTATTACACTTGCAATCACTGAAAGGAAAATATTCTTTGTTTAGCAAAATGAATACAATTGTCAAAATTAAAACTCGAATATCTAAATTACACAACTTAAACCATCGATGATTTTGGTCAAGCTATGGCAATCCACGTTAACTCAAAAATCAAAATCATGATCATCCACAAATAAGAATTTATTTGAAAAAGTATTGAATTTGTTTAATTAACATTTTTTACCTCACTGCTTTTTTCTCTTTTTGTACAACTCAATTTTCTACCATGCTAGTTACTTTCAATTTTTTTTTTTCATTTGTTTGGTAATATTTTGAAATTTGGTTAAAATACATGTGTGCTTGCTGATTTGACTTCCACAATATCTATAATTGATGAAAATGTTTCTGAAAGTGTCCTTCAAAATAATTGAGTTTTACAAAAGTTGACAAGCATCAAGGATATTTTCTTCTTCTTAGTTTCATTTTCCTTTTGAAAAAAAAAAAATTATTATCCAACTTATGAGAATGTTCTGTCAAGATTCTTTCTCAAATTTGCTCCATGTTAAGGTTCCAGTTGCCGATTCTCATCGAATGGCAATTTGTGGTCTACAAGGCACCACGAATCACGAGGAATAATAGTGCCGTAGGCCGTCATCATAGCAATGTTCTATTATTTTCACTTTACCTATCCAAGTGGGATTTTTGGCCATAGCTCCGTTTCTACAATATTTTGAATGATTTTACTATTTTATTGTCCCATATAACTTTGTCTATGAAATGTGTATACTCTTTCTATAAAAAAAAAAAAAAAAAAAAAGTGTCAAAAAGTTATAAACTTATTGCAGTAGTATCAATTTAATTTTTACCTTTTGATTTAGTAGCAATTTAGTCATTTTGGCTAATTTTTACTGGATATTAGTGACATGGACATCGGGTGACTTATATGGCACAACCGGCATTGATGAGAAATTTTTTAATAAATTTTTAATTTTTTTAATTTTTTCTCTTTGTTCTTTCTTTTGTTAGTGATTAGCTACCTGTTGGCGATGGTCAAGCGAGCTAACCTTGCTTGGGCAAAGGTTGTTGTCGGCCGCCACTAGCAAGGCTTGGCTGAGTGGTCGGCCTTGCCTAGGCCAAGTTTATCTTGCGTGTGCGACCCTCTGTTTGTCAAAATACTAAGGTATTCCCAATTTGGCTTGCAGGTAAGAGGTTGGGGGAAGAGAGAGGGAGGGGGAGTGGGGAGGTTGGGGGTTGGGGGAGGGACATTCTAACAATGCTAATGTTTTTGAAACAAAGCAAGCAATAAAGTCATGCAAGTGTCCTCAATTTTCTTTCCTTGGCCGGCACATTGTTCCTTCAACTTTCTTGTTTCTTGTTAATCCTAATCCCATTTTCTCTTCGCCAAGAGTAGGATTATGATTTTCCACTAAAATATCCTAAAGTTTAATGGATGATCATTCATACAACGTTCTTCACTAGGCGTATGATTAAAACTCGTAGTAATAGATAGGTGCTTGACCTATCTGTTTTGCTCAAATGGGCTCTCCTGATGAGCCTATTTTACAACTTCGTGATTCTCTCATGTTAACAGTGGTTATTAAAAGAAAATTAAAGCCCATCGGGTTAATGTTTATCTTCTTTTTGATTTGATTTTGCGGTTCTAGAGCTCGTCCTTTTGAAATTGGGATAAGTCCATTCTGGTTTCATAAGCCATACCATATGTCTTGCTTGTCAGCCACACTTACTCCTGTTAATTGGGGCTCTCTCAAGAGCCCAAATTGCAAGAGCATATGCTTAGCCTTCGGTTTCCATAGTCACTTATAACAAGTATCATATCTAGAGATATAACTGTAGATTCTTTCTGTACATTTATCACATTAATTGTCGTGCATAATATATTCAATTCTACTCGAATATATAATCATAATATTTTCTCATTCTTGCAATGTTGATTTTGCTACTTTGACAATTCAGATATTATTTTGGTTCATCACTATATTAACATCCTAGAAAATATTTACTCAAAATTTTAGTAAAAATATCTTATCATTCTCATAATGTCATTTTTTATTGCTTATTATCAAGAGATTTTCATGCAAAATCTTGATTTTCTATTGGTAAAAGATTTTTCCTCTAAAACTTCACTTTTTCTTATCAAAATCTTAAAATGCTTCTTTGAAAAATAAAAGATTTCTTTCATTAGAATTGAACTTGAAGGCATTAGCCACTGGGTTTACCTCAATGGCCACCTTTCCAACTTGGAAGGGAGAAGTGGGGGTTTCGAATTCCCACCTTCTCAATGGGGGTTGGGGTGGGGACGCATTAGTTTCAAGAGTGGGTTTTGACTCCCACGCCCTACAAGGAGACAGGGCAAAAATCTGAGAGTGAGTGTTAGAATAGGAGTAGAGTAAGACCAACCAAAAACAAAAAAAAAAAACTTGAAGGCATTTAATGCCACTTTTATTATAATATATTAGTTTTAGATGTGGGAGTTCACCCACAGAACATTAGAAAAACTAACCATGAACTTGTCAAACGTAATATATATTCTGACATATGATAGTTTTCTTGAGTTTTTTTTTTTTTTTTTTTTTTTTTTTATTTTTTTCTTGAGTTCGGCACCCCTTTGACTTTATGCATCCTCCACATTACATCGCTCGGCGAGTCTTCTTCTATAAAGAAAAATTACCACAACAGTTTTAAACATAATGTATTTGTGTCAATTTAGTTATAAATATTAATTACGTTTTAAACATTTTCATATTTTGCCAATTATGTTAATCTAGTCAATTTTTATTAGAAATTACTATTATAGATGCCAGTTGTCCTACATGGTATGGCTAGCATTGACATGGACATTTTTATATTCTTTTTTTTTTTTATAATTTTTTTTTCATGCTTTTCCCTAGACTCTTGGTGGCCTATGAGAAAGGGCAATGTGGCCCTTGGCCCAACTCGGCAAGAGCGGCACCCTCACCAAATTTAGGCGAGGGTCGCCGACCCTCGCCCTGGTTGGTGAGGGTGTCCCAATGCTCATCTATGATCGGCAAGGGTCAATTAGTGACCCTCATCTGCCCTAAGTCCAGGAAAAAAAAAAGTAAAGAAAGGAAAGGAAAATTATAAAGAAATATTAGAATATTATTTAAAATGCCCATATTAATGTCGGTCATGCCATGTAGGACAATTGAAGTCCATGTTAGTGATTTTCAGCTAAAATTAATCGGATGGACTCATTTGGTAAAATGTAAAAATGGTTATGACTCAATTGGCATAATTAAAATGTTTAGCACTAAATTGACCCAAATGAAAGGTTTGTATTTGAATTGACACAAATTATTTCTGCCAATTACATTTGGGTGAGGCCGGGCAAGGGCCGTGACCCTCACTAGCATTCGATGAGGGCTTGCAGCCCTCGCCTAGTGGCCGGTGAGTTTTAACAACCCCACCAACCATAGAGGGAAAATAAAGGAAATAAAGTATAGAAAAATTAATAATTAAAAATAAATAAAAATAAATAAGTATCATTAAAAATGTCCATGTAAGTGCCGGTGATGTCACATAAGATGGATGGCGTTCATGTCAATGATTTTTGGCTAAATTAGTCTAATGGACTCAATTGACACATATACAAAGGATTTAGAACTAAATTTGTCAAAATGAAAGGTTTGTGACTAAATTAACACAAACATAATAGATTTATAATTTTTTTGATACTTTTTCTCACAATCTTTAAGTAATATGTCACTCGCCTCATAAACAACTCGTTGACAAACCCGTACTACTTAAGCAAGAGTTGGGTTGTAGAGCCCAAGAGCTCTTGGATCAATATAAGAGAGAGAATTTTGATAGCTAATAGTTATTTTTCAATGTTTTATATATTCTATGTTATTAGCCTGTGAGAAGCCCCGTCTATTTGTAGAAAGTGAGAGAAGATCCTTAGCACCTATTTGGTAACTATCATGTTTTCTATTTTTGTGTTCTTTTTGTTTTTTGGAATAGGAAAAGAGCAGAAATCTGTTGGTAATGTCAACTAATTTTTTTATTCCCAGGAATAGAAAAGTGGTTATAGAATAAATTTAGAACAAAAACAAAAAGTAAAAAAAAAATCTACTTCTTTGCTTGTGGGAACAAAAATGGAAAAATATTATTTTTGAATATAAATTATTTCCGGAAACATAAATGTTACCGTCTTCTTCCATAATTCATCATTACTCCACCCTTATACTATATAATGGTGAAGAATTATTACTTGTAACTCCCATATAATTCGAAGAGTTATTCTTTAGTAACCTTCACAACACTTGTCATGCCCCGATCCTCGGGCACGCGCCCATCCCTCACCTTGGTCGATTAATAACATGCGATATCCCAAGATTATGTATCGCTGAACTTTTCAATTTATTATGCGCATGCGGAAGCAGTTATAAATCCCCAAACAATAAAACAATGAGATAGAAAAGCATGTCATATTTTTCATATTGAAATTCACAACCACGCTTTTATTAACAGCATAGTATATTTACAATACTATTTACAGCATATAGGTCTCACACCTATCCACACTAAGACAGAGTTCACAAAAGGGATGTAATCTCAATCCACATCTGGGTTGTACTCAAGATCCCTCTTTGGATCATCTTCTTCTTCAAAAATCTTTCTCCTCCTCAGGTTCCTCCTTCTCAGCTCCTCCTCAAGGTCCTGAAATGTTGTCCCACAATCGGGATGAGACTACGTCTCAGCAAGTTCTACCCCCTAAGACTCGATTAGTATGCCAATACACTATGGGCTGCCTAAACACACACGGGTCAGAGAAATTTAATTTCTACCTGCAAATTAGTACAATTCATAGTAGGCACCCAACTACTCAGAACAAATCGAACCAATCGATTACATGTCATAGAGCATACGTGCATTCTCTAAGGCACTAGTTCACCAAAGTGATGCATCAAATCACCGAGCCCACGTCTCTCTTTTAGATGTCACTCTCAAGATTCAATGGCTTTATGGTCCCATCCGGCCTTCTCACGATCTAGTGGTTTTACGGTCCCACCCGACCCTCTCAAGATCTAGTGGCTTTACGGTCCCACCCAACCCTCTCAAGATCTAGTGGCTTTACGGTCCCACCCGACCCTCTCAAGATGCAATTTAGGAATTAAACTTAAATTCACTCATAAATTACTTTAGCACTAAATAAAGCTCAAATAAATAAACGGACTGCACCACGACGATCAGCACGAAATTCCAGTCATCGGCCATCCCGGTTGAATTTCCGAAAAAATAATTAATTTCGAAAATTAAATAAATAAATATTAAAAATCCAATTTAGGCCCGTAATGCCTGATTGGAAGCCGAGACGAGCCCGGAAAATTACCGAGACTCGTTCAATAAATAACATGGCATGTCTACTTGCTAATGTCTATTTCTAACCACCAAACATGCATCATTAAGTCTCTAATTTAATTTATCGAAATTAATCTAACCACCTAATTGCATTTAATTAAATCTAACCAACCCTAAGTATAATTAACAAACTAAGAAAGCATTAGTGAGTAAAACTCACTTGGCAAAAACGGAGACCGAATCACCGCAATGGCGACACGACGGCGGCCGAAATCGGATTTTCGGCGACACCGGTGGACTTGGGCCGGGCCTTAGACTCGGGCCCAACAAATCTCAGCCCAACTGAGATTTATTCTTGCTTTTGGGCTGGACCCAAATTGAGTTGGGCTTGCTGAAATTCTGGACTGAACTAACTTGGGCTTCAAATTGTGGGCTGAAATTGGGCCTCCGAAAATGATCAATTGCTGGGCTTCAAGAAGGATTGAACTGCTGACTTGTGGGCTGAAGACACCTTGAACTAATTGGCCAAAGATGGGCCCGAATGCTGTTGGAAGTTGGGCCGAAAACATGTAGCTGGAGATGACCGAAACTGCTAGAGGATACTGGGCTTCTCGTGGACGGTGGGCTTCGGTCTTCGTGGGTTGTTGGAGTTGACCGAGACAAGCCGGGCCGTGGATGCGTGGAAGGACAACAGGCGGTGGAGTCTTCGTTTGGTGTTGGACTCGCTGGCCAAATGAAGAAAATGAAGCTGCGGGTCTTCGATGCAATTAGCGAGAGATGGGAAGACCGAGAAGTGGGCTGGCGTAGTGGAAGATGGGCGTGGCAACGGCAGCAACTTCGGTGGATCTCGTGGCTTCCTTCGGCGGTTTCAAGGAATTTCGGTGGGCTTCGCACAGTCAGAAGAAGGCCGCGGGTTGGACTTGACTTCGTGCGGTGATTCCCGCTCGTGAACGCGAACAATAGCTGCAGGGATTTTGTTTTTGCTGACCTCCGCTTGTTGAACCGAAGACGCGTGGATACGAAGTCAACAAACCAAGATTTGTTGGACTCTTTCGATGACTGGGCATGGGGATTCGGCCATTGGTAGGTAGAGAACGTGGCTGAAGGTGGTGTTGTGCTTTGGAGGAACCAAGAAGAAGAAAAATTGAAGAAGTCCCAGTGAGAACGAGGAGGGCGGACGTGCGAAGATGGAGGGGAATGGATCCGGATGGGCAGCTGGAAATTCTTGCTCAAGAAGCCAAGAATGGGGGCCACAAGTCATGGCTCTATCCCTTCCATTCAATGCTTGGTCCCCTTAAAACTTGCATAAATATCCAATGTTCCCTTAAAATAATTTATTGTAATAAAATCCACAAAATCATCCAAAATGATGCCAAAATATTGCTGCCCTTGCCAATTCCGAATTTCCCAATTTTTGGTCTTCAATTTCTTCAATAATTTCCCAACTTCGACGTCCGATTTTGATGTAGAAAAAGTTCATACCATTCCTGCAAGTCCCTTTCGTCATATAGTTCAGTTTGATAGTCAAAATTCTCTTCGATTCGGCCAATCCGAATTTCCGTTGATTTTCCGCGGCGTCCGAACCGATTTTTCGTAAAAATCTCGGAATCTCTGAAAAATCTTCTGAAACTGAGTCGACACTCCTAGAATTTATTGTGACATGGCCAAAACTTCAATTTTGAAATCGGACTCGAATTGTCGGTTAATTTCTATTCGACGCGTTTTTAGCGTGACCTAGGCTATCGAGTAACTTTCAGATATTTTTAAGTGCAATCGACTCGTGGTCGATTTTCTTCGAGCCACTATGAACCCACTCGACTCATTGACGACTCTCGGTTGTCGTGAAAATCTCGAGGATCCAAATACGAATATAGGGTACCAAAACAATAAGAAAATCGGTTTAAAGCCGTCGACATGAATTTTCTAATTTAGTGGTGTCACCCACGATTAGCCACACTCACCGTCGATCTAGTCTATCTCGATTTCAAATCGATTTTTAACGTGCCGTGATGGCCTTTAAAGATGAACACGGTCGAAGCCGATTCCCTGGTCGAATTCTCAAGTCTATTTGCCTTAAAATTCCTAATAATTTCCCCAAATAGTTTAGTTATCTCAAGAATGATCAATTCTGAGAATAGCCCTATAAACACGTCAATGAAACGCCCGATTCAATCGGAAGGAGACAGAAATAAAAATTTGGGATGTCACAACACTAATGAGCCTGACTCCACCACATAAGCAAAAGCCTTTTGGTTTAGCTGTCCTACGGCATTCAGCCTCAAGTTCAAGATGACGCGAGAGATGAAGAAATGTTTTACTGTTACTGTCATGAGTCATATTCATGAACATGTCATCCCAGGTTTTTGAATGGATCAGAGCACTACTTGAATATGTTGTTAATCAGTTCGGTCTTGTCTAGCAGCCTTAAGCTCACGAATCACAAAAGACATCACCCTATGGTGTTGTTTCATGGTGTAACCCTCTTTCGTTATGTAGCTATCAAAACTCATGGTTAACTCACGCAGCTTAGTTGCGGAGATACCGCTGTACTTTTATTTGAGAGCCTCCCACATGCCTTTAGCCGTCTAATGTTCCTCAAGTTCGCCAATCAAATCATTGCTCATACTGCTTAACACGGTGAAGCATGCACGGTGATCTTTCTTGCGCCAATTTGGTAGGCTTTAAGGTAACGGCGATGTTGAGGAGTGTCACATTCTTCGGGCTTGTTGGAAGATCTTAGAGTTGATTCGATTTTAATTGATACTAATAGATATTTGATTAGAACAAGTAAATAGGAAGCTAGAGAATTTTGATTCTTGTATCTTTATTCTTTCCTATTTTGCTTTTTCACTCTTACATTATAAATGTACATGTAATGTTATATAGAAGATATACAGTGAAAGCATTTAAAAAAACCTCATTCTCTTTTTCTGTCATGGTATCAAAGCTTCTGCTTCCTGGCATTGCTTCTGCAACCTTCTGAATTGCCATCATCTTTTTTATGGTATGTCGCTGCATCTTTCCCCCTGCAGAACAAACCAGCAAAGCAATTAGGAATTCAATCTTTATACCATGGCAAAGGATAAAAATGCTATGAGTCCTTCCGAAGAAGACTCATCACCTCAGGACCAAACAAATTCATCTTCTGATAGAATTAGATCGATTGAAGAAGGGCAAGTTACCAACAATGTCTCGGCCCCTACCCCTGCTCCAATGCAGATTCCAATGCCGACTTACTGGCCTCCAGCCCAGTGGTACCCTCCTCCATGGACTACTGGATCTGGACAGTACCCATATGGGACTGACCTAACTGATGAGTCCAGACAAATTGCTCCGGGTCACAGACCCGGATTCTTACCGAGACAAGGAATGGAGCCCTACCTGTTTCCACACAGAGTGCCTTACCCTTTTCCGTTCAACGGCGGCTGGCTTGAAATTGGCGATCTGCTTTACACTTCACCAGCGGACGGGCTGAAATTACGATTGATCAGCCAGCAGCTCACCGGACTAGCGAATTATCATTCTTGGGCTCGGGATCTCCGGCGAGCACTTGTCACCAAGGCCAAGGAGGGCTTCATCGAGGGAACCATGCCCTTTCCAACGGACGAGCGGCTACAGAAGCACTGTCAGCGCTGTAACCAACTGGTGTGCACCTAGATCAGGAACCGCTTGGCGCCTGATGTTGCTGCCGGCCTCCCTCCGACTGAAGACTCGAAGATTTTCTGGGAAAACATACAAGAAATGTATGGAAGGTCAGATAGGGTGAGAATTTTTTCCTTAACACAAGCCCTAGCCGAATTAAAACAGGGAAACCTCTCGATCACTATCGTGTTTAACCAGCTATCGGCTCTGTGGAATGAGATTGAGGCGGCTGAGGAGAAGTTGGAGGGACCGGAGACAACTCTTCGACAATACTACGCAATCAAAGAGAAAGAGAAGGCCACCGGATTTCTCCTTACCTTGAATGAGTCGTATGCCGTGTTTCGTTCGCAAATCCTTGCGATGGAACCTCAACCAATGCTCGGTCGAATCTTCCAACTGGCTGTGCAGGAAGAAAACCAGCGAGTTGCCGCGACAGAACAAGCTCGGGTTGGGGAAGGATTCGCAGCGTTTACATCTAGGGTTGTTTCAACAGAAAACGTTGCCGGAGCTACAAGGGGTTTTCAGAGCCACAGGACAGTCACGGGGAAAGGTTTTCGCGACTGCTGTGATGAAAAATGGAGAAGACAACCCTAGGTCTTCGCAGATGGACAGCTGGGATCGCGGCAGTGGATCAGATGGCCCGGATAAAAGCGCTGGATCTGATGGCCATGGGAGGCGCACTGGATCGGACGAGCAGGATCTCTTCTTTGGAGTGGACGGCTGGGATCGACGCGCGAGATCGGACGGCTTCAATCTCACAAATTATTCCGCTGAATCAGACAGTCGGCATTTTGCCATGTCAGCATAAGTTTACAAAGGATCCTACGGCACACGAAATGCCATGTCAGCTGGGAAGGTTAGTGGACAAAATTTCAAAAATTAAAAATAAAAATTGTGAATTTTGCAAACGTCCACACCATACTGTTGAAACATGTTGGAAATTACATGGGAGACCCAATAATAAAAGGGAAAATGAGGCATCGGTCTATCAGGTCTCTACACAGAAAAATTGTGGACCGTTTCAGCAGACTATCACCCAAGAACAATATGAAAATATTGTGCAAGCCTTAAGCCAACTCAGGACTGGTGACACTGGTGCAAGATTCTCAGATACCTTTTTCCATGAAAAGAATTCATTATCTATCGATGCATGGATTATCGATTCAGGCGCAAGTGACCACATAGTTTGTAATGAGTATCTATTTTCTCATGTCCACCAAAATACTCAGTCTCCTGTTACGGTACGACTTCCAAATGGGAACATTATGAATGTTACCAAAATTGGTACCATACATCTTGGTCAAAACCTTGTCCTTAAAAATGTCCTATACATCCCAGATTTTGAGTTAAATCTTATTTTTGTCGCAAAAGTATGTATGGACAATTCCTACAAAGCCATATTCAATTCCAAAAATTGTATCTTTTAGGACCCTTCGACTGGCAAAGTGATGGGCTTGGGTAAAGAGGCACAAGGGCTTTATTTTTGGGTCAATTCTCCAGGAGATTTAGAATTCTTGAATAAAGGCATTTATTGTAACGCACTTAGTTATAATAAAAATCTCCTTTTGCATCAATGACTGGGTCATAGTGCTTGATTTCCCCATCCAAAATGTTCCATATATTCTTTAGCTAAACAAACTCGAGCATCTTTTCCTATTAGCACATCTCGAGCCCAAAATCCATTTTCTTTGATTCACATGGACATCTGGGGTCCCTATCATACTTCTCATCGTGATGGCTCTCGCTATTTTCTTACAATCGTTGATGACTATAGTCGTGCCACTTGGCTTTATCTTATGCAGTCAAAGAGTCAGACATTTACTCATTTATCAATTTTTCTTTCCCTAATTAAGAATCAATTTGATAAATCCGTGCATCGAATTTGTACAGATAATGGGAGAGAATTTTTCACTTCTGATTGCACAACTTTATTATCTACTCATGGGATAGTTCATGAAAGTTCTTGTACTTATACTCCACAGCAAAATGGAGTGGTAGAAAGAAAACATAGACATCTCTTAGAAGTAACCCGTGCAATTAAATACCAAGCTTCAGTCCCTGAAGAATTTTGGGGAGACTGTGTGGTCACAGCTGCTTATATGATTAATTGCATGCCAAGTCAAATTCTTCATGGTAAAACTCCATTTGAGATGCTTTACAAGAAACAACCAAATAATAGCCATCTTAGAGTATTTGGTTGTTTATGTTATGCAACAATAGTGGGTCCTCAAGATAAAATGAGCCCCCGTGCAACACAGTGTGTTTTTATGGGATACCCTTCCCTTTAGAAGGGTTATCGTGTCATGGAATATTCTACAGGACGTTTCTTCATCAATAGAGATGTGGTTTTTCATGAAGACACGTTCCCTTTCAAAGAGAAGCTGGCTTCATCACAAGACAATTTATCCGATAACAATCGGTTTCTTCTATCCGATGAAGATTTATCATCAACGCCTGGCTTTCTTATGAACTGTGCATCTTCTATGACACCGGCACCAGTGGAATTCTCAAACCTGGAGATAGGATTATCAGCTTCATCTAAGGAAGTCCCTCCATCTACTTCAGCAATAGACACAACAGATATGGCTACTGAATCATCTGCGGCTTTCAAGGATATGGTTGAGCTACCTCGTCATTCTAGAAGACAGACTCGTCCACCCACTTGGACTAAAGATTATATATGTTCTGCTGCAAACTCTTTCAGGTACACAATATCCTGTTTCATCCTATGTTTCATTCAATCAGTTATCGGCAGAACATATGTGCTGTATCAGTCAAATTTCAAAAGCACACGAGCCATCTTCATTCACTGAGGTAGCAAAGGATCCCAAATGGCGGAAGGCAATGGAGTCCAAACTTACTTCACTCATGGAAAATCATACTTGGGATGTTGTTCCCTTACCACCGCATCGAAAACCGATCGAATGTAAATGGGTCTACAAGATCAAGTTCAAATCAGATGGTTCCATAGAACGCTACAAGGCTAGGTTAGTAGCCAAAGGCTTCACCCAAAGAGAAGGCTTCGACTATCACAAGACATTCTCACCAGTTGCGAAGGAAGTTACCATCCGATTTTTTTATCTGTTGCAGCAATACGCAATTGGTCTTTACATCAGATGGATGTCCACAACGCCTTCCTTCATGGAGATTTAGATGAAGAAATCTACATGGATCTTCCTCAAGGATTACGCAGACAGGGGGAGTATCGGGTATGTCGTCTTCGCAAATCCTTGTATGGGTTAAAACAGGCATCTAGACAGTGGTATGCTAAGTTCAGTGCTGCACTAACCAATGCAGGTTTCCAGCATTCCAAACATGATCATACTCTATTTACACGAAATGAGGGAAGTTCATCAATTTATTTACTGATATATGTTGATGACATATTGGTTATGGGAAACAATGATTCTCATGTTGCAAGATTCAAGAAATATCTGCACTCCAATTTTCATATCAAGGATTTGGGGCCTCCCAAATACTTTCTTGGGATTGAAATTGCCAGGTCTGATAAAGGAATTTCCCTTAGTCAAAGGAAATTTGTCTTGGAAATAATTTCTGAAGCAAGATTATCGGGTTGCAAGCCAGCAGTAATTCCCATTGAACAAAATATCAAGCTGACGACACATGAGTATGATCTCAATTCTTCTTCATCAAACAAGGACTCTTTACTTAGGGATCCGTCAGGGTATCAATGACTTGTTGGAAAATTGATATATCTTACCATGACAAGACCTGATATATGTTACATAGTATAAATACTCAGCCAATTCATGCATATGCCAAAAGAGTCACACATGAATGCAGCCTTGAAAGTAGTAAGATACTTGAAGGGATGCCTAGGGCTCGGTATTTTTCTATCTCGTGAGTGTGATATGGGGATGACAACTTTTTGCGACACTGATTATGGTACATGCCCAATGACTAGAAGATCAATCACCGGTTTTTGTGTTAAATTGGGAAAGTAATTGATTTCGTGGAAGACAAAGAAGCAATCCACTGTATCATTGTCATCAGCTGAATCAGAATATCGAGCCATGGTGAAAACTACCTGCGAAATAGTCTGGATACGAGGACTTCTTTCAGACTTAGGAATACAGGTCAGTGGACCAAGTGAATTGTTTTGTGAGAATGATGCTACACTTAAGCTAGCAGCAAATCCAGTTTTTCACGAGAGAACAATACACATAGAAGTTGATTGTCACTTTAGACAAGATCAAAGAAGGAGTTCTCGTGACAAAGGGCATTGGAACAACGAATCAACCTGTAGATATCTTCACTAAGCTGCTATGCCAAAGACAACACAAGTTTCTATTGAGCAAGCTAGGTGTCCTTGACATATATAGGCCACCAGCTTGATGGGGAGTGTTGGAAGATCTTAGAGTTGATTCTGATTTTAATTGATACTAGTAGATATTTGATTAGAACAGTAAATAGGAAGCTAGAGAATTCTGATTCTTGTATCTTTATTCTTTCCTATTTTGCTCTTTCACTCTTACATTATAAATGTACATGTAATGTTATACAGAAGATATACAGTGAAAGCATTTACCAAAACCTCATTCTCTTTTCTATCAAGGCTCATCCATGGGTTGATCAAGGGTTTCCAAAACCTCTTGCTTATTGAGGAGATATTGAATCTTTCAAAACTGGATATCATAGTTCTTGCCAACCAATTTCTCACCCTTGTTCAAATCAGAAACAATATCCTTTGCAGCCATTTTCAACTCCATTCAAGAAATGCCCATGAGAAATTAATAATTAGCACATATTAATATTTTGCGGCATTAATATAAATTACAAAATAAAGATTTTATATAAGTCACAAGACCACAAATTTGCTATGCTCTTAATCATCTCCAGCGCCCAAGTACTCAGTCATTATATTTAATTTAATATGCAGAAAAATAAATTGTAGGAGGAAACTAGTAAGTCTCAACTCAACTAAAAACATAAACCACTTAGCTATTGAATACATCATTTTTTTTTAACATTAAATCAATAACGTGATTCGGACATTCACGATGAAAACAGCCCATAACTTGCTACAATACCAATGATGAAAAAGGGCTGCGTAAACATGACACAACTAACCACCGGGGTTCGCCCCAGTGGCCACCCTTCCATCTTGGAAGGGGGAGGTTGGGGGTTCAAATCCCCACCTTCTCTGGGAGGATTGGGGTGAGGACGATTTCAGGGAGAAGTGCCGAAAAAGTCCTAAACCTTTTGTCTTTGTGCCGAATTAGTCCTAAACCTTTTTTTGGTGCCGATTCAGTCCTAAACCTTTTTATGTGGTGCCGATTCAGTCCTTTCCGGCCAATTTTGCCGGATTTTGCTGACTGGACGCCGGCCGGCTGACGTGGCCTGATCGGCGCTGACGTGGACAACTTTTAATAATATTTTAATATTTTTTTAATATTTTTTTCTATTTTTTTTTTGTCTTTTCCTCTCGGCCGGTCACCGAGGTCCGGCGACCGACCTCGCCGGCCACCTCGCGGGCAAGGCCGACCTCGCCGGATCCGACGAGGCGAGCCTCGCCAGATCCGGCCATGGGCGAGGCTTACCCTCGCCGGATCTCGGCGAGGTCGAGCCTCGCCACGGCGAGGCGAGCCTCGCACATGGCCGGCGAGGCTCGACCTCGCCAGATCCGGCCATGGGCGAGGCTTGCCCTCGCCGCGCTCGCCCATGGCCGGCGAGGTCGGCCTTGCCCGCGAGGTGGCCGGCGAGGCCGGACCTCGGTGACCGGCCCGAGGAAAAAGACAAAAAAATAAAATAAAATAAAAAATAAATATTAAAATATTATTAAAAGTTGTCCACGCGCCGCCGATCGCCACGTCGCCGGCCGGCGTCCCGGGCCAGCAAAATCCGGCCAAAATTGGCCGGAAAGGACTGAATTGGCACAACATAAAAAGGTTTAGGACTGAATTGGCACAACATAAAAAGGTTTAGGATTGAATCGGCACCAAAAAAAGGTTTAGGACTAATTTGGCACAAAGGCAAAAGGTTTAGGACTTTTTTGGCACTTCTCCCGACGATTTCATTTCAGGAGTGGGTTTCGACTCCCACGCCCGCAAGGAGGCATGGCAAAAGTCGAGAGAGAGTGAGTGTTAGAGTATGATTAGCGTAGAACTGACCAAAAAAAAAAAAAAAAAAAACATGACACAACTTGGAAGGGAGATGTGGGGAGTTCGAATCCCTATCTTCTCAGAGGGAGTTGGGATGGGGACGCATTAGTTTCAAGAGTGGGTTTCAACTCCCACGCCCTGCAAGAAGGCATGGACAAAAGTCTGAGTGTGAGCGTTAGAATATGAGTAGAGTATGATTGACCAAGAAAAAAAAACATGACACAATCATTTTTGTTCAAAAAAAAAAAAATGACACAATCATTTAACTAAATACCTCTCGCAGTCTCACTATCAAATCCTCTAGAATAACCAGGCTATATTACATTGCTAGCCATATCCACAATCTTTTAGTAACATATCCTCCAGAATCGTAAACAACTTGTCAGCAAACCCGTGCTACTCGAGCAAGAATTGGGTTGCACAACACAAGAGATCCTGGATCAATATAGAAGAGAGAATTCTGATAGCTAATAATTATTTTTTAGTGCTTTATATAGTCCGTGTTATTAGCTTTTGAGAAGCCTCACCTATTTGTAGAAGTGAGAGAAGACCCTTTAGTCTTCCTCTATAATTGCTTATTACTCCCCCGTTACACCATATAATGGTGAAGGATAATACTTGTAACTCTTATGAGTTATTCTTTAGTAACCTTCACAACACTAATGGGTGTCTTTTAATGGATATCTATTGCAAGGCATGATCCACGAATTAGCTGCTTTCGTAACATTGTCGCGACCTCTTTCTTTTCAGCGCCCGAGGAAGGCGGGCGCTTCGCGGAGGCTAATGGCTCGGTTGGATTTAATTAAGCCCGGTGTCTCCCAAGTCTACCAATTCACGACTTTAATAATCTGAGTTTTTAACCTGTAAGTTAATTTTTAAAACGGAGTCGCCACTAATCAATTTGGGGTGGGTTGATTAGAAACCCATGCGAAATATTGGGAGAAATATTCGCTCCTGCGCAACCAGAGAAATTAGGATCGGGGACTTCATTACACTAGTTAATCACTAATGCCCTTTCAGTACCTAACCTTATTTAAACCCTGAGGCTTTTTGGATGTTTTAGGGATTTTCCACGCATTTTGGGAAAAAAAAAACATTTTTGGGGTCCTTTTCTATGTTTTTGGACATAAAAAGGACTTTTGGATTTTTTTTTTCGGATTTTTAGAAAATATAAGTCTTTCTCTGGGTTTTTTCTGATTTTTTGGCCTTTTTGGAAAATATAGAATATTTTTGATTTTTGATTTTTGATTTTTTTTTGGTTTCGAAAATAAAATATTTTTTAATATTTTTTTTGGAAAATAAAGTATTTTTTTGATTTTTCTTGATTTTCTCGAAAATAAAATATTTTTTATATTAAAATATTTTTTAATATTTTTTCACAAAATAAAATATATATTTTTTATTTTGATTTTGATTTTTTTGGAAAATAAGTTATTTATTTAATTAAAATGTTATTAAAAAATAAAAAAGGCGATCGCATACGGGCCGCGTTGCGGGCCCGACTCGGATTTTTTTTTTTTTTTTCTTTTTTTCTTTTTTTTTTTTTGAAAACAAGTGCCGTTTGGGGGGAACCGGTGAAAACCCTACCCGGTTCCCCGACCCGGATCCGACCCAATGACCCGGGTCGCGACCGCTTGATGGAAACCCTAGGTGCCGGGTCACGCGTCCGACCCGGTTGACCCGATTTTCGCAGCCGCTTGCGCCGCTTCACGATCCGGCGGCCGTGGCGAGCTACGAGGGCGGGGGGGAGAAGCATCCGAGCGGCGGCGAGGCGACTTCGACGCGGCCACGGCAGAGATGGCCAACCCGTAAGCGAGGTGGCGACGAGGGGCGACCGAGAGATGCTCACTGGGCTGGGGACTTCAACCGAGGCTCGTTGGTAGAGGGGCAGCACGGCAGTCGATTTCCAGATCTGCATCCGCGGATCTCAGCCCCTCCGATTTCCCTCCTCTCTCTCTCTCTGGCCCAGATCCGCTCGCGGATCTGGGTTTTGCTTGCCGCCGGCCTCCCCCGATGTCTCTCGGTGGGAGGTCGTCTAGCTCGCGACCCACCTCCTTTCTCGCGGCTCCTCTCCTCTCTCTTCCTCAGATCTAGGCTTGCGAGCGTTTGGGCCTCCCTCAAAGTCTCTCGAGGGAAGATTCCGGCGCTTGTAAGCTTTCGATCTCTCTTCGCTTCCGTCTGGTGTGCCTTCGTCGGGGGCCTATTTATAGGCAGAGGGTGTGCCGGTCGACGGAGGTTCGGCCGTCGATCGGCGTGCGTCGACCGGCCTCCAAGTGCGGCCGAACCGGCGTCCCTTCCACCCACTTGCGCGTCCCATCCAACGCCAGCTACTCCACGTGCGTGTCGCCGTCCGTCCGTCCATCCGGCGCCGCGCTCTCTGCGCGTGTGTTGCAGAGGCGGATGGAGGAGGAAGAAGGGTTGATTCGCGCGGGCTGAGCCGAAGGAGGATGGGCCGCAGGGGCCCATGCGGAGGGGAAGGCTGCTGCTTTTTGCTTTTGTTTTGTTTTGTTATTTTTTGTTTTTATCATTTATTATCCGAAAAAGGAAAAAAGGTAATTAATAAAAAAACCTAATTTGAGAAAACGGAATTTAGGCGTCAACAGCTGCCCCTCTTTGAAGGTGAGTTCGCAGATGTTGCATTCAAAGACAAACTGATGCCTAAATTTTATCCATGCATGCGTAGCAGATTTTATTTAGGACCTATTATTCCATGCGGAAAAAGAGTAATATAACTTTACATATATTAAGACAGATAAGAAGATACCTGGAATTAGTTACCGAGAGTGAGTGAGATAGGGTGTGAACCTCGAGTTTTGACAAGTATCAAGGTGTCATCTTACCTGGTGATATGAGAGGGTTGCTTCTCTAGGACCCGAACTATTCTTCGGTCGCCTGTTAAAGCAATCAACGATTTATCTAGGACCCGAACCTTTCTTCGGTCGCCTTGACGGGAAATTGCTCCTCCAGGACTCGAACCATTCTTCGGTCGCCTGTTAAAACAATCAATGATTTGTCTAGGACTCGAACCATTCTTCGGTCGCCTGTTAAAACAATCAATGATTTGTCTAGGACTCGAACCTTTCTTCGGTCGCCTTGACGGTAAACTGTTTCTCCAGGACTCGAACCATTCTTCGGTCGCCTTTCTCAGGGCATCTCATTTGTGGGTGCCTCGATTTGTATCAAGGACACCGTTGGTACCCGACCTTTCTCGGGAGATGCGCCGACCTTTCTCGGGGCATCCGTTTTGTGGAGTGCCCGATCTTAGTCAAAGACACTGTCGGAACCCGACCTTTCTCGGGGGATGCGCCGACCTTTCTCAGGGCATCGATTTATGAGGTGCTTGATCTTTGTCAAAGACACCTGTTGGAACCCGACCTTTCTCGGGGGATGCACTGACCTTTCTCAGGGCATTGATTTGTGAGGTGCTTGATCTTTGTCAAAGACACCTGTTGGAACCCGACCTTTCTCGAGAGATGCACTGACCTTTCTCAAGGCATCGATTTTGGCGGGATGTCTGACCTCTGTCAAAGACACCTGTTGGAACCCGACCTTTCTCGGGGGATGCACCGACCTTTCTCAGGGCATCGATTTGTGGAAGATACCTGGACATTCACAGGTATTGAAAGAGTACCTGGATATTCACAAGTACTAACCTGGAGGATATTTGGGCCTTTGTAGGCGTCAAAGGGGTACTTGGATGATCACAAGTACAAACTCTTGGAGGATACCTAGATGTTCGCAGGTATCGAAGGGGTACCTGTATGATCACAAATACTAGATCTTTGGAAAATACCCAATTGATTGCAAGTGTCAAAAGAGTACTTGGATGTTAACAAGTACAGACTTTGAAGGATGCCTGAACGTTCGCAGGCGTTGAAGAGCTACTCAGATGATCACAAGTACGAATTTCTAAAAAGTACCTGGCAAATGGAATATAGAGGATGGGTCTCACATATTCGTGGAGGTCTCTCACCTATTGATAATTGGGGAATATCGAGGACGTGCCTTGCATATTCGTGAAGGTCTCTCGCCTCCTGGTTATTGGAATATCAAGGGCGTACCTCGCATATTCATGAAGGTCTCTCACCTCCTGGTAATTGGGAATATCGAGGACGTACCTCGCATATTCGTGAAGGTCTCCCACCTCCTGGCAATTAGGGAATATCGAGGACATACCTGGGATATTCGTGAAGGCCTCTCACCTCCTGGTAATTGAGAATATCGAGGGCATGCCCCGCATATTCGTGAAGGTCTCTCACCTTTTGGAAATTGGGAATATCGAGGGCGTACCTCGCATATTCATGAAAGTCTCCCACCTCCTGGCAATTAGGGAATATCGAGGACGTACCTGGGATATTCGTGAAGGTTTCTCACCTTTTGGTATTTAGGGAATATCGAGGACGTACCTGGGATATTCGTGAAGGTCTCTTACCTTCTGGAAATTGGGAATATCGAGGGCGTACCTCGCATATTCATGAAGGTCTCCCACCTTGTGGTATGGGGAATATCGAGGACGTACCTTGGATATTCGTGAAGGTCTCCCACCTCCTAGCAATTCGGAATATCGAGGACGTACCTGGGATATTCGTGAAGGTCTCTCACCTTCTGGTAAATGGGAATATCGAGGACGTACCTTGGATATTCATGAAGGTCTCCCTACCTCCTGGCAATTCGGAATATCGAGAACGTACCTTGGATATTCGTGAAGGTCTCCCATCTCCTGGCAATTAGGGAATATCGAGGACGTACCTGTGATATTCGTGAAAGTCTCTCACCTCCTGGTAATGGGAATATCGAGGACATACCTGAGATATTTGTGAAGGTCTCTCACCTCCTGGTAGTTTGGGAATATCGATGATGTACCTGGATATTCATGAAGGTCTCTCACCTCCTGGTACAGGGAATATCGAGGACGTACCTCGGATATTCATGAAGGTCTCTCACCTTCTGGTAATTGGGAATATCGAGGACGTACCTGGGATATTCGTGAAGGTCTCTCACCTCCTGGAAATTAGGGAATATCGAGGACGTACCTGGGATATTCGTGAAGGTTTCTCACCTTCTGGTATTTAGGGAATATCGAGGACATACCTTGGATATTTGTGAAGGTCTCTCACCTCTTGGTATGGGGAATATCGAGGACGTACCTGAGATATTCGCGAAGGTCTCTCACCTCCTGGTAGTTGAGAATATCGAGGACATACCTTGGATATTCACGAAGGTCTCTCACCTTCTAGTAGTTTGGGAATATCGAGGACATACCTGAGATATTCGTGAAGGTCTCTCACCTCCTGGTAGTTTGGGAATATCGATGATGTACCTTGGCTATTCGTGAAGGTCTCTCACCTCCTGGTATGGGGAATATCGAGGACGTACCTGGGATATTCGTGAAGGTCTCCCACCTCCTAGCAATTAGGAATATCGAGGGCGTACCTGAGATATTCGTGAAGGTATCTCACCTCCTGGTAGTTGAGAATATCGAGGACATACCTTGGATATTCATGAAGGTCTCTCACCTCCTGGTATGGGGAATATCGAGGACGTACCTTGGATATTCGTGAAAGTCTCTCACCTCCTGGCAATTCGGAATATCGAGGACATACCTTGGATATTTGTGAAGGTCTCTCACCTTCTGGAAATTGGGGAATATCGAGGATATACCTTGGATATTCGTGAAGGTCTCTCACCTCCTGGTATAGGGAATATCGAGGACGTACCTGGGATATTCGTGAAGGTCTCTCACCTCCTGGTAATTAGGAATATCGAGGGCGTACCTGAGATATTCGTGAAGGTATCTCACCTCCTGGTAGTTGAGAATATCGAGGACATACCTTGGATATTCATGAAGGTCTCTCACCTCCTGGTAATTGAGAATATCAAGGGCGTACCTGAGATATTTGTGAAGGTCTCTCACCTCCTGGTAGTTAGGGAATATCGAGGATATACCTTGGATATTCGTGAAGGTCTCTCACCTCCTGGTATGGGGAATATTGAGGACGTACCTGGGATATTCGTGAAGGTATCTCACCTCCTGGTAGTTGAGAATATCGAGGACATACCTTGGATATTCATGAAGGTCTCTCACCTCCTGGTATGGGGAATATCGAGGACGTACCTTGGATATTCGTGAAGGTCTCTCACCTTCTGGAAATTGGGGAATATCGAGGACGTACCTTGCATATTCATGAAGGTTTCTCACCTGCTGGTAGTTGAGAATATCGAGGACATACCTTGGATATTCATGAAGGTCTCCCACCTCCTGGCAATTCGGAATATCGAGGACATACCTTGGATATTCGTGAAGGTCTCTCACCTTCTGGAAATTGGGGAATATCGAGGATATACCTTGGATATTCGTGAAGGTCTCTCACCTCCTGGTATGGGGAATATCGAGGACGTACCTGGGATATTTGTGAAGGTATCTCACCTCCTGGTAGTTGAGAATATCGAGGACATACCTTGGATATTCATGAAGGTCTCTCACCTCCTGGTATGGGGAATATTGAGGACGTACCTTGGATATTCGTGAAGGTCTCTCACCTTCTGGAAATTGGGGAATATCGAGGACGTACCTTGCATATTCGTGAAGGTTTCCCACCTCCTGGGTGATTGCAGGCGCATAATGTGGTGGAATACTTGAGTAGCTGCTACAATTTGGAGGACAACTCGGACAAGTCGAGTGTCACGGAAATGGAGTATCCAAACGATGATCGGTACTTCAAAGACAAGAGGATACTTGGACAGTCACAAGCATCCAAACTTTAAGGACAACTCGAACAGGTCGAGTGTCAAAAGAGGGAGTACTTGAGTAATGGCAGGCACTCAAAAACAGGGGGATATCTGGATAGTCGCAAATATCAATACTCTGGGGACAATTCGAGCAGGTCGAGTGTTGATGAGAGAGAGTATCCTGGCGAATGGTGGGTACTAAGAGATATGGGGATACTTAGATCGATGCAAGCACCCAAACTCAAGGGATGACTCGAATAGGTCGAGTGACAAGAAGAGAGTACCTGGACAGTGGTAGATACTTTAAGACAAATGGGGATAGGGATATGCTTATCTGGCAGTATCTCTAATCACTGAGAGTATGCTTGCTATTTAAACAATATGCAAACACGTACACAATGATTGTATATGCTGTAAATTCATTAAGCTCAAATGCGATTTATGCATGACGACTTTGTCAGTTTTGTATCATCCGAATTCCGATGGGGAAGATTTTGAAAGACAACTCTCATTTAGAATGTAGATGTCTTGAGCATGCCAGATGAGGGACTTTCAGTCTGAAAGGACTTTTCACTCACTCTCACAGAAAGGCTGTTTTATCCTAACCATTGATGCAGGATTTATAAGGACCACACTTCTCACTGTCATCATGTCAGCAGGGGTCCGAGTATTCTCGCAAGTGGTACGACTTTACCAATGTGAGAGGTCTTTGTTGAAATTGTGATGAAGACTTGGTTAGCAGCTCATCAAAGGGGACCATCAAGGTTGAAGTTGATGGACGAAAATGTTGCACGATCTTTTCCGGGTTTACAAGTCAGGAATCTTGCGAAAAGAGATAGAGTAATCTTGCTCGTACTTCTTCGAGCGATACTTATGCACATATGAAATCCTACGTTAATTGAAGTGCCCCTAGTCTGAAGAGACTTTTTTTTACAATGGGAATATAACGTAGACTCGGCTCACATGTAGAAGGGTGAGAGTTGGTGACTGTCTCAGCATTCGTCACTGGTCTTTCTTCTTACTGTCAAATGGAGGTTTTACAACCACAACTTTTTCTTGGCTGTACCCTTTTTTTTTTTTGGTATTGGGGGGCATTGGCCTTGCTTTTACCAAGCACACTGCTTTTTTATGCCCCCGTTTTTATTCCAGTTCCTCATTTACGGGCATTGACCTTGCTTTTACTAGGTACACTGCTTTTTTATGCCCTTGCTTTTTCATTTTTGTTGCTTGAGGAACTGATCCAGGCGAGTTCAATCGAAGCATCATTATTTGGACTTTGAATCTTTATCTTCAGCCAGCACTCTAGGCTATGGCAACAATTTCTGCTTTGTCTCAATGTGAGGGTAAAATTACAGACTCACTTGGGTTGTACAATGTATACAAATGCATAGAAAAGGAATTGCTCTTCGTCATTCTAAGGCACTTAAATTAACGCGAGTGTTCATATGCAATAAAGACACTCGAAGATTGATGCAAGTGCGAGCAAGAGAATTTCTATCCCTCTTCTCACCTTGTGATGCTGATTTGCCTTATCTTTGACATGCTCCAGTGTGGGGTGATTCTTGATGAGAGAAGCTTCACCAATGTATGGGGCTCAAAGGGGGGAGCAATGAAATGCCTCTCACTATTTTGGTTATCGTACCATTCGCGAGAGAACTCTTTATCCTGCAGTCATAGAATTTTCTGCACTCATCTCACAAGTGTATAGATGAGGGGAATGTGTGTAGGATATGGCTTGCCTGTCGTCATTCTGACGCACCTCATCCAGCATGCTCATTTAATCTTGTATTCTTCACTTAGCTGTCTATTCTAGTAATCCTCAATGGAATCAGTGATTTAGACAGACAAAATCATCATGCAAAACTCCATTTGGAGAAAGGCATGCAGCATTTTTTAAAGTATGAGAGAGTTTGTACTCTCAAAACAAATGAATGATTTTTACTCGAGAGAACCTATTGACAACTTTAGGGGTGTTTACTTGGTGAAATTGCATTTACAAATGTGTTGATTTTGAACATCAAAAGAGTTATTCACAAAGGGGTGTCAATGACACAAGAAGGATCAGCTGGGATTGGGGATCTGATCATTGATTTGACGGCCTTTCTGCTTTTGCCCCTGCAGAAGAGAAGATATGGAAATAAATCAATTAGTAGGGCCAAGATCACGCTTGATTTGAGGCCTGAAAGGTTTCTGTCATTTGCTTTGGCGATACTTGAGACACCATTTGGCTTGGGAGAGCTTATCATGGTCTGACATGCCTCTCATTGATTTGTTTTCTGCATTTTTGACGATTAGGTGATCCTGCAACAGACGAGAGGGATCATGTTAATCAGAAGCTCTTTCAAGAGTCAAATAACTTGGAAGTGATACAACATTACCCTTCACTGGTTTACAGATGTTTGAATAGACCTGAAGTACGAGGAGGATATAAATTCCTGTAATTTTTACTCCGTTAGGTCATTTGCGCTCTTGTCATTTGCAGGTGCAAGAGAAGCAAATTATCATTTAGGGGGCTAACAGTCGCGTCGGGGATTCGAACCCTCGACTTTGGATCATTTTGCTCCTTCCTGGCTACCACTCGGCTAGAGGCGCCAACAATGTCCGTGGGGGGAGTTTCCTTTTCCATTTAACCGAATCGATTCTTGGATGACGCGTCCTTTCATACCAAGTTAGGTAGATCGATGTGGGTCACTTGATTTGCCCAAATTAACCATTAAGTTTGTTTCTTGAATCCTAGGCTTCCTGTCAATAGGAGAAAATGTGTCAAAAATGAGTTCAGATACTAGGAGTATTGGAAACGATACCAAATTACTCTTCCCGAGTTTATATTTGCCGACTCTTAGAGATATTTGAGTGTCAATGATGGTCTTTTGTCTTTGACACAGTTCAATGTCTTTTTGATTGGCCCTCCTCATTTGTGGCCCTGCATGCATGATTGCTGGTTGTTGATTCATCTTCAACGCCTTCCTTCGTGGAATTTTTCTTCCGTCTTTGACTATAGCTACATTGAGCAAAAGTCACGTACCTCAAGCTTCTATGGAATCGAGATAGACAATAAAAACCTCCGTTTTCGATGGCAATTATTTTTGGAAGAATATGTGTCTCGGAACACGGAGTGAAGCTTCCAAACTCTAGAGTCATTGTCTGGAGTGGGGGCTATAGATCGCCTTGACTGTCTGGATTTTCTCCCTATTGACAAAGTAATGAATTCGGAGGAAGAGAAGAAATTTCTTCCTTGTACTTCTTGGCTTGTCGAAGCTGGAAATCCCTTCGGTGAAACCGTGACGTCTAATTGCTCGGGCATGTCGGGGGAGGAGATATTTGCTCCATCTTGAAAAGGAATTGGACAGGAGTGAGGTGGAATGCCTGAGCTCGAGGACGGCCCGCAAACATGGGAAGGTCGAAAGCAGCCTGGATGAGGTTATCCTGCCTCGAGCTACCATGATGTGCATGCTTCGAGTTTAACCGTATGCCTATGCCTATTACCTCTTTTCGTTTCCTGTACAAAGAAGAGAGGAGACATCATTTTCAAAATTATGTTAAGGAAATAAGACTTACCTTCTTTGAAGCAGGATGATCCTTTTCGTTTGCCCCTGTTTCCTTGAAAGGGTGTCTTTGAACTTGGTGAGTTCACATGATGTGCCAGTTTCAAATGCCTCATGTCATACTAAGTCAAAGGGGATGATATTCTGAGACATAAAGTGAGAGAGTCGAAAGACAAACATAGTTAAATTTATCATCTTGTTTTGACGAAAGCTTTCGGTGATGAAATATTTTTTTATTTTCAGAATATGTCTTTGGGGGAGAAAAAGCATGAGGAAGCCCAGCCCTCAGTATTCTCCTTGGATGATATTTTCTTTTCATGGTTGGATAACATCACTGGGCTGGTTTGGAATACCGCCTCATGCTTTCAAAACAAAATATTATAACCATACATTAAAGTACTTGAATGAAAAAAGACAACAGTAGCACACTAGATAAAAACAAACAGAACTAATAAAAACTCCTATGAAAAGGAGCGCTTTGATAGTGCTGGTCCTGAAGTCAAACGTCTTTGAATTCCTCGCCTCCAGTAGACTCAAAGTATTCGCATGCGATAACTATTTCGTTGAAGCTACGGAAGTGTAACCCATGCAACCAACAGCGATGTTCATGGGGGAAAGTTTCCATGAACCGCTTTATCAATTCTTCTTGATCCGTTGAGGGTAGGTTTGCATCATAAAAGCCCTCCACCTTCCCGCATATGCTCGGCAAGCCTCCATTGGTCTTCTTCCGAAGTGGGCCGAACTCTCGCAAGGCGGCTCGGGCCCAATCTGGTTTTGGTACCGATGCAAGAATGTGGAAGACAGCTCATTCCAATCCTTTACGAGGTAAATACTTGCGGTGACGAACCATTGCAATGCAGACCCGTAAGAGTTTCTTGGAACGCCCGAGTTGTGAACGACATTGAGCCATGGTATCGGCTCATTTCGGTGTGGAGATATTGCAAATGAGCCACGGGGCAAGTCGTGCCGTTATACTTGCGGAAATTAGGTATCCACACTTCATTGGGGGTCAAGATCATATGAGTGCAAGACGGGCCCGACATGTCTTGGTTAGGCCACTGGTTTTCCCACTACATGTTCGTTGTAATGGTGAATTTTTCTGTTTCAGGGAAGTTGGACTCTACCGAGATTACTCCATTGCTTTCTTCTGGGTCAAAATTTCCGAATGAGGATGAAGTATTGAAGCTATTCTCATGGTCAGAGGACGAGTTTAGCAGCTCGTTGGGATCGTAGCGGATAAAGACGTATGTTTCCTCTTCGACGGGCCTTCATCCGGGTGAGAGTAGGAAACAGTTATATGATGAGTCGTCAGTTTCATTGAAATAACGCTGGAAATCCTTGGGATTGTATTCTAGGGACTGGAAGTCATCAGGGTCATATTCTAGAGGGCGGTAGCCTTCGGAGTCGCATTCCAGAGAATACTCGAAGTTTTGGTGCGGCGGTTCACCGTTATCAAATTTCGCCCGTCGGTGGTAGATGTCAAATTGATTTGTTTAGGCTTTCTTTTCTTGGCTCCTGGTCCAAACCTTTTGAGTAAGGCCCTTCGTTTCGCCAGTTCGATTTTGTCGAGAGATATTAAGGCTTCACTCTCTGTGTCACTTTCTATGTTGATAGGGGCCGTATTCTTTGAACCCTAGCTCTTGCAGTAAGCTTAGGGAGCTGTCCTGTCGTGCCCCGATCTTGAACAGGCTCCGTGTCTGTGATCTCGTACATAGGTTCCTTGCCTTTCCGAGTGGGAAACTTTTCAATAATATGATCTCGCTCGCTGCCCGTTCATCATGCAAGGCTTCATTGACATCTTCTTCTCCTATCTCAAAGAATCGACGGCTCCTCGTGCTCAGGGATCATCGGTTCTTCGTAGGGCAATGCGATGTCAGGGCTGATGTCAATATTATATTCTTGGTGGAAAACATGAATTAGTTCCTTCTAGGTTTTAAGGGAACTAATCCTTCTGACAATGTACCATCGCAAGGCAGGGCCGGTCAGGCTTGATTGGTATGATTGAATCATCCTTTGGACCAGGTAGGCTTGTAAGTAGGTCTCGGGGCGGAAGGTATCGCATACCTTTCGCATTCGGGCGTTCCGAGCTCTTCGGGGATCTCAAAACCGGCATAATCGGACGAGTTGATGGGATTCGCTCCCGCACTGTCTCAACTTTTTCATGATCTTTTCAAGCTGTTTATCTTGTTGGTCATTATCGCGCATTTGCGAGGTGCCGAGTGTGCTTAAAGCAGTTATGGAGTTGGGTTTAGCTTGAGTGGATTCCATTTGCCTTGAGAGTTGTCAAAGGACAATGGACATCTGTCCTACGCCATCTTCAATGTTGGTGAGGCGATTTTGTACATCATTCTGATCGGGTCCTATCACGTGAGGCCATTCGCGGGTGGCTGATAGTTGACGATTCATAATTACCTGTGATGCAAAAATCATGAATGAGCACGAAAGCAAACAAAGATTGATCCATGGCAATGGTCTAACTGCTTCTTTATTTATCAAAAGAGGATTTTATAGACCACACACTTCCGACATTTAAAACTTGAAATGACAGAAGGAAATACTATGTATTAAACAAAAGTCCCTAAACAATGGGACGGAATTTTCACAATATCAACACTAAGGGACACATGATTGCTATTTATATGCGACGGGGAGCCTTATTCTTGCGCAGATGCTTGTCTTCTTGGATCGGCTTTGAGACATGTATCCAGCCTATCCCCAAATCCCCTTGCATAAGCTCTGCTTGTTCATGCCGGTTGATCTCGCTGATTGGGTGAGGAATCGATGGCTTCCACTTTGTCGGGATATGATGGTTGTGGATGTAGGACTCGAGGCGTGATGGGCCTTTTCTTGTCCCTCAAGCCCTTCAAGTATCACAATTCTTTTGCGATGGCACTGCTCCACGTTTCCTCGATGATGTCAATCTCGAATGTGTATTCATGACTTTGATGGGTGAAAAGGAGCGGAGGGGCCTTCCTCTTGAAAGGTGGTGGGATCTCTTGAAGGGCTCTGTACTGTCGCGCCACCCGATATGGGAAATAAGAGATGCCGCCGGTGAAACCAAGCAACGGAATTGGATGGCGGCGTACGCAAGCAAAGTAAGCTCTCTTTTCATGGAACCAACCAGCACACCATTGGAACGCCTCAGGAGCTGGGTTTCTTAGAAAGTTTATCCAATTTAAACAGCTTTGGCTAGGAATGTATGGTCCTAAAACCATAAATTTCTGAAATGGATTTTCAAAAACATTTATTTCAGACGATCGCATGAAGCCTCTAAATTCGCTTAGGTGAGAAAAGAACCGAGACTTGTAAGATTTGGGGAGACCCGCATGACTTTTCCGTGTTTTCTTTAAAATGATTGAGGGACAAGAATGTTTCAGCTAAGATCATGTTGACATAATTTTGCCCCCTTAAGATCGATCAACTATCCATGCCATCTTTGGACTTATGACATTTTTTGATTGGGGGAAATGATGAACCCGAAAAAAGGCCAAGAGGAAAATCTCGCTTTTCGAGTCATGGGTTGATTTTCAAACAGGGCGATCAAAAATGCTAGGGGGCAGGTACTATGGTTGTTTTCAAGAATTTGCCTCATAATATGAACTTTAGCTCCTAAGAGTCGTGCTAACCCACGCAACGGGATAATGCCTGTTGATGGCCTAACAAGCCTCTTCTCGAGAGGCATTCCAGTGATGATGCTGTATTCTTCCAAAGTTGGGGTTAGCTCGAACCTACCAAATATAAAAGTAGTTGTCTTTGGGCACCAAAAATGTGCCACGGCTTGTATGACTTCGGGGTGGATATGGACTCGAATCAACGATAGAAGATGACCGACTTTGGCTTTCACACGCTCTTGGGCATACTGGTCCAATTGACCCCACCATCTGAAGAGCTCGCCTTGGGAGTGGGAATAAGCTGGATGTCATCTTCTCCCATCGCATATAAGCGGGACTCGAAAAACTTACCATAAATTGCCATGGGTCAATAAAAGGACTGAGTAAAAGTAAATAAATTACTTTGCTTTTAAAGAAAATGGCAAGCACAAAGACATGCACATGAGATGTGCGGCTCGATTTCTAAGCGAGAAGGCTTGTTGAAATTAAAAGGATATCCGCCCGTCGCAGTCTCGCGTTAGCAGCATACCCTCTTAACCTCGGCTAGAGAAATTCGAAGAAAAGAAAGGCAACCTCTACATCGCAGTCTCGCGTTCGAGGTCGTATCTTTCTTGACACCATCCTAAATATCATATGGCGGCCCAGGTCCGGCGGCCGAGTTGTGTGTGTCGTGTGTAGTGCTGAAACAGTAAAACATGCACAACAATTCATACTCATAGGAAAATCTATTTTAAGCAAAATAAATTTCTAAGCTATTG
This sequence comes from Eucalyptus cloeziana, assembly GCA_014182715.1. NCBI lineage: Eukaryota > Viridiplantae > Streptophyta > Magnoliopsida > Myrtales > Myrtaceae > Eucalyptus > Eucalyptus cloeziana. The sequence continues at coordinate 13,344,995 of CM024640.1, forward strand.
ACCTGCATAAAAAAAAAAAAAAAAAAACCTAAGTCAGTAAAGAATTTAAACAAGGCAAAAAAGGCCTAAGTCTTCAAAGTCCCCAGTGAGTCGCCAAGGCATCGCGACCTCTTTCTTTTCGGCGCCCGAGGAAGGCGGGCGCCTCTGAGGCTAATGGCTCATTTGGATTTAATTAAGCCCGGACTCTCCCAAGTCTACCAATTCACGACTTTAATAATCTGAGTTTTTAACCTGTAAGTTAATTTTTTAAAACGGAGTCGCCACTAATCAATTTGGGGTGGGTTGATTAGAAACCCATGCGAAATATTGGGAGAAATATTCGCTCTGCGCAACCGAGAGAAATTAGGATCGGGGACTTGATTACACTAGTTCATCACTAATGCCCTTTCGGTACCTAACCTTATTTAAACCCTGAGGCTTTTGGATGTTTTAGGGATTTTCCACGCATTTTTGGGGTCATTTTCTATGTTTTTGGACATAAAAAGGACTTTTGATTTTTTTTTTTTCGGATTTTTAGAAAATATAAGTCTTTTTGGTTTTTTCTGATTTTTGGCCTTTTTGGAAAATATAGAATATTTTTGATTTTTGATTCTTGATTTTTTTTTTGGTTTCGGAAAATAAAATATTTTTTAATATTTTTTTTTTGGAAAATAAAGTATTTTTTATTTTTCTTGATTTTCTTGAAAATAAAATATTTTTATATTAAAATATTTTTTAATATTTTTCGAAAATAAAATATATATTTTTATTTTGATTTTGATTTTTTTGGAAAATAAGTTATTTATTTAATTAAAATGTTATTAAAAAATAAAAAAGTGATCGCATATGGCCCGCGTTGCCCGACCACCTCGATTTTTTTGCCTTTTTTTTTTTTTTTTTTTTTTGAAAACGGTGCCGTTTGGGGGGAACCGGTGAAAACCCTACCGGTTCCCCTCGACCGGTCGGCCAACGACACGGGTCGCGACACGCTTGATGGAAACCCTAGGGTCTTGCCGGGTCACGCGTCCGGCCCGGTGACGATTTTCGCGAGCGGCCGTTGCCTTCACGATCCGGCGGCCATGGCGAGCGATGGGGGGGAAGCATCCGAGCGGCGGCGGCGACTTCGGACGCGGCCACGGTAGAGATGGCCAACCCGAAGCAAGGTGGCGACGAGGGGCGACCGAGATGCTCACCGGCTCCGGGGACTTCAACCGAGGCTCGTTGGTAGAGGGGCAGCACGGCAGTCGATTTCCAGATCTGCGTCCGCGGATCTCGGCCCCTCCGATTTCCCTCCTCTCTCTCTCTCGGCCCCGAGATCCGCTCGCGGATCCGGGGTTTTGCTGCCGCCGGCCTCCCGATGTCTCTCGGTGGGAGGTCGTCTAGCTCGCAACCCACCTCCTTTCTCGCGGCTCCTCTCCTCTCTCTTCCTCGGATCTAGGCTTGCGGCGTTCGGGCCTCCCTCGAAGTCTCTCGAGGGAAGATTCCGGCGCTTGCAAGCTTTCGATCTCTCTTCGCTTCCGTCTGGTGTGCCTTCGTCGGGGGCCTATTTATAGGCGGAGGGTGTGCCGGTCGACGGAGGTTCGGCCGTCGATCGGCGTGCGTCGGCCGACGGCCTCCAAGTGCGGCGAACCGGCGTCCCTTCCACCCACTTGCGCGTCCCATCCAACGCCAGCTACTCCACGTGCGTGTCGCCGTCCGTCCGTCCATCGGCGCGCGCTCTGCGCGTGTATTGCAGAGGCGGATGGAGGAGGAAGAAGGGTTGATTCGCGTGGGCTGGGCCGAAGGAGGATGGGCCGCAGGGGCCCATGCGGAGGGGAAGGCTGCTGCTTTTTGCTTTTGTTTTGTTTTGTTATTTTTTGTTTTAATCATTTATTATCCGAAAAAGGAAAAAAGATAATTAATAAAAAAACCTAATTTGAGAAAACGGAATTTAGGCGTCAACAAACATCAAGGATTAAGAAGCTGGACCCTCGTCGAATATACCGTTGCAGACATTCGGGGGACAATGCTCTGTGTGCCTCCACCCCCGTTGCTTGTGCTCGTCATGCGCTTGAGCAGAACCGTTATTTTGTGGGTCTGTGCAAGAGATAAGAAGTGGGTGATTCGGAGCACAAGAAGTATCGCCTCCGGATGAGAGTTGGTCATTTTGTTGAGTCGAAATTACCACAGGAAGGCACGGACGACGCCACAGTTACCCTGCTTTCGGAATCGGCAATGTCCAAGACACAGCAGGGACTTTCTTCGGTTGTGGTGGACGAAGTTTCAAGTTAGATAGGAGGTAATTCTCCACGTATTTTCTTCTCTCCACGGAGTCATACCATTAAATTAGGAAATAAATTAAAAAAGGCATAGTGGTGACTGATCCAAAAGGCCGATATTATTTTCGAGGCGTGCTGCTTTTGTAAATATTGTGCCGCATGCCAGAACTTGCGAAACGAAACTGGGTATATAGATGGCAATAAGAGATCGGGAGATGTATCAGTTTCATGACGCAGATCATGAGTTATAGCAGCTTCTCATTATGTCTGTCCTGAGACTGCACCCTCAAACGGAATTCGTTTTCCGCAGTTTGGTGAGATTTCTCAAATGCAGAACTTATTGAAATCTTCTCAGCATTTGCCATTGAAAAGTTTCTCCCTTCTTGTACACAGACCAATCTGTGAAAAGAGTTTGTCGTATGATGTTTATAGCTTGGGTTGTCTGATGCAAAGCAAAGGTAATCGGTTTATCAAACGCTGGTCCCTCCTTTTGGTTTTCCTGTGCTCATTTTCCCAAAGGAAAGCATTGAAATTTCGATTCAAGTAGCTGGCAGGAGCTTAATATCGAGTGAGATATAACAAAATGCTTGGAAATTAGGTTATATAACCTTGTTTTGACTAGAACTTGGTTGAGATTGGCTTTGAAATCACTGCACTGTAATTTCCTACGTCATTTTTTTAAAACCCATGTTAATTTCATCGACCACTAGGCGGTTGACCTAGTGGTAAAGGGGTTATTTGTCTTTCATGAGTTTAATTCACATCTAGAGCGAATTACCGTATGGCTTGTACCATATTGCCTAATTCCAACGTATAGTGTGCAGAGTCTTCCTGGTTATTAATATCTAGGAGAGCCTATGATGACGAGCTCGCCAACCATGAATTTTTGGATCGTAAATTGTACAAATTATATATGGTTTCAACCAAACATTCTATAGAGGATATAGGCCCTTCTGGTAATGCTTAGAAGGGGTTGTTAATGCTGGTTGCCCTTCCAGCCTTTTTATCTACAGAAAAGAAGATCACATGCATGATTGGCCAACTATACAAAAACAGAATAGAACGCACGAAGCTATAAAGGCCCAATAATGATACATACAAGAGCAAAGGCCAGAAAGGCCCACATGAAAAGGCCTTGTAGCACCCCCCACACCCCTCTCCCCTCTTCCCTCTCTCGGGCTACCGCAGCTCTGACGATAGGCGTTCAAACTTGAAAATGTCTTTAGATATCATTTGTAAAGTAGTTCCATGTATGGTAAGAACATCATAATATTCATTTCTTATCAAACAACTTTTAATTTCTATTTACAGTATTTAGAATCGTCAACGCTTAATATTTAGTGCCTAATTTATGAGTCGTATCAAACGAGTCTAGAGAGAAGTATGTTCGGCATCACAAATTGTTCAAAATTAAAATTCATTTACTCACTCAAACTAGAGAAAGAAGAAATTTGGATCGAATGATTTGAAAATAAGGACCTGAATTGGCCTTGGTTGTTTTAAATAAGGGCCTGAAGTGACTTTGGTTGTTTCAAATAAGAACTTGACCTCACCGGTCGCCGGCCAATTAAATTTTCCAACTAGTCAAAGGTATTTTTGTTATTTGTCATTTTCCCTTATTTTCTTTCTTTTTTGTTTTTTTGTTCTTTTGTTTTTATTTTTTGTTTATTTTTTGTTCTTCTTCTTCCTCTTTGCCGGTGATTGGCCGGCCATCGGTGATGCCCACAGAGGGCTAGGCGAGGGTTGCCCTCACTGACAAGGGCCACCCACATTGGCCATAGGCCAGGTGACCCTTGCCTAGGGTTGTCTACGAGGTCAGCCCTTGTCGACCCTAGGTGAGGCTGACCCTTTGGTGAGGGTCGGCCTTGCCTGCCCCAAATGAGGGCTCGACCACCCTAGCCAGCGATCGGCAAGGTCGTCCAACCCTTGCCGGTCGCGGGCAAGGCCAACCTCGTCAGCAGGCGATGACCCTTGCCGGCCCTTCCTAGCGGTCAGTCTGGCGAAGGTCACCTCACCCAAGCGAAGCCGTCCCTCACCTGTGGCTAGTGTGGGTTGCCCAACCCTTTATGGGCATCGCTAGTGGCCCAACGGCCGGCCAGTCATCAGCAAAAAGGAAGAAGAAGAACAAAAAAAGAAAAAAAAAAGAAAAAAAATGGCAAATGATAAAAATACCCTTGATCGTCGGAAAGTCAAGTCCTTATTTGAAATAGACATAGTCACTTTAGGCTCTTATTTGAGAAAGTGATATTACTTTGGTCCTTATTTGAAATAAGGTCCACTTTGTGTCTTTATTTGAGAAAATAATGGCGACTTGAGGGTTGTTTTGGAATTTTCCCTAGGTTATACATATATTGTTGTTTTGTTTTTTTCCATTATTCGGTGCGGAAGAAATAAGAAGGCCTATCTTAAGGATAATTGCCTTTTGGATTCCCAAACTGAAATTCCTGCTGCTTCTACTAATGTTGGAATTAAACGAGGACTCATAGATGGTGAAGAAGAGATATCGCATATTTATGGCCAGTTCTTGTGGGATATTACTGAGCATTCAGCACAGGCAAAAATCCCTTTCAAGAGAAACATACAGATCGAAAGGGTCACTCTCATCAATTATGGTAAGCTAATCGTATTCGTCGATGTCGTTGACTAGAATTGGGTATGCACTCCTACTCTTTCTCATGGCAAGCTTGAAATAAATCCTTTTTCTATGGCTGTGAAGTATTTTAGTTTACGAGAAATTATGCTGTCTTCTTTGAGGAAATAGATTGTAAGAAAATTGATATATTGTGGGATTGGTCGTAATCTGATTAGTTGATGATCAAGTTACTTCGGTACTTGTCCTGCATTGCTTCTAATTTTTTTTTTTTTTTCTCTATAGTATGCGATCCTGTTTGATTTTTTGAGACCGCGTTTAATGTAATGGAACGCCTTTACAATTGCGAATCTGTGGTGGCCTGATGAAGGATCCGTAAGCTTTTAGGGGATTGGTTCTTGTTTTGTGTCATTGCACCTTGCGTACAAGAGGGCGTGCAAATGAGCGCGCGACATTCTTCTGAAAGAAATTAAGCTGGGTAATTTTGGCTATTGGAATGACGTAATTGCGTTCGGTTGCATCTGATTTTCCGAATTGCTTGTGCGGTCTGCCTAGTTTCGACTCTGAATGCTACTTAGTACTTACGAAGGCTGTCATCGAGTAAATCTGCTTGGGCATATTTATGTATCAAGTGTGAAGAGTTTTGTAGCATACGGGAGCTGACTCCAGGTGACAAGAAAATTGTTCCCGTTGTTGAGCATAGCAATATTTCATATGCTTTTCAGCTTCTGCCTATTTCTTTCAGTGTAGATAGGAAAATAGGATTAAATGCAACTTCTCATGATGAATCGGGAAAGATTGAAGGATTTTAGGATTAAGTTTTGAACTTAAATCTTTATGCCAAAGTTATGGGGGAAAATTGACGTGTGCTTCTCTGGTGTGGGGAGGTCCATGTGGATTCCGTGGTGGTAAAAAATGATCGATGAGGAAATTAATGGCATGTGGTTGATCTCTGCATAAGTCGTGTGTATCTATCTTGTTCATTGGTAAGGCTTATGTTCATTCCGTTGTTCAATTTGTAGAATTAGTGTTAGCGGATGCTCTCGTGTGGCTGGGCAATAAGTCTGGTTTGTTCTGTGTATGTGGCTACTCTACATAGAATACGTCTTCTTTGAGCATAAGGAAAAGGTATATAAGTTGTAAGTAGGTTAAATCAATGTGCTTGATGTACAAGTACTGTTGTCCTTTCCATCTGAATTGCTCATGTGGCTTTAAAAATGGCATCTTCTCACTTCCCAGCCACTAGGGTGTTCAACCCAATTCGTATTGCTGTGATTTTATTATTTGGTTTGGACTTATTGTTATTCATCGTTGTGTCTTGATATGTCCATCAACTATGATTTTTACAATAGACACTGAAAATTTTCTGAAATCCATTGCGTTTCCATTTCTATAGAGGCTCATTTCTAATTTTTGTTAGTACACCGAATCACTACTAGATCAGCTTTATATCTCCCTCTTGCCTTGTCATATGTCTGACTAGTTTATAAATTCCATAGGTATTCACTGCCTGTAGTTGATTCCTCGCATATTTTGGTCACACTTTTACTTACACGCTTTAACTTACATGGTTTGACTCTCTAGCCGCGTTGAATTATATAATTACTGCTGGATTACTCTATTTTGCGTCCCACTCCATGTTGAATTACAATCAGAGAGTCGAGTCATGGTGAATGCAGGAGACCATGTATGTGTTCATGTTAATATGCTAAATTGTGAATTATGATTCATTTTGCATGTTCATTATGTTGAGAGTGAATAGACTGTACGTGTGGATTGAAGAGTTAAACAAGTGAAGATGTTGGCGTGACGGTGCAATTGATGCTACCTACATGTGTATGTGTAACTTGTGAAATGTGCTTTCATGTAAATTATTGAATGGATTGAGTGTGATGTTTGCAAAGGTTTCATATGTTTATAATTTTCTATAAGCTGGTTGGTTGAAGATTAATGCTCAAGTTATTTTTGGCTAAGACTAGGTGATTCTAAATTTGCCTATGGAAGTATATAAGTAGTCATAGATATGGTATTGTGTTGATTGTTCTTGGAAATTTGATGTCCATATCTTTGATTCTCACAATGTGGAAGGGACAAAATTTTGTTTGCCAAGCATACCCTGTTATTTTCTTATGACTTCACATTGGTTAGGAAGGTGATGACTCTAAAGTTGCTGGGCCTTTTCTTGTTACAATTTTTCTACTACTCGTCCTTCAAGCTGCTTGTTTAATTAAACTGAGGTATTATGTCTCCAAGCATGGGTTAGTAAATAACAGATTTGCAGGTTAGATGAGTTGTAATTTTGTAGTCATATGAATATAAAACTATGGCACTTCACATGGTGGATTTCCCATTGTATTAGAAGGATGAAGTGATTCTAACTAAATCTTAGATTCTGATGAGACAAGATTCACTAATGAATATGTGTTCTCCTTGGGGAGGTGCAAATGAAATTATGGGGGAAATGACAATCCTACTAAACTAAAAGTTAATTTGGTGGAAGCAGATGATTTGATGACGTATTTATTGTGGCCATTTTCCAAGCCAATACTATGGCTAATGTGAAAGAATGAGTGGTAGACTCGGGTGCTACCAAGTATATATGTTGGGAAAATAATGCTTTATCCTCCTACGCTTTAGTAAGGGAAGGAGAAGAAAAAAAATTTCAATAATTTGAGAAATACTCAAGTTTTTAAGGAAAGGGAAAATTCTTCTCAAACTCATATCTGAAAATGAGGCTTAGTAGTTGAGAAACTTCTTAGTAGATGTTCCTAAGGAATGAAATGACACCTTCTGTGTCTATATATAGCCATTGCAAAGAATGAAACTATTAATGATAAAAAGAGACGTCTATTGAGACATGATGTGGTAAAACAATTGTTGAAAAATGGAATTATGTCCATCGATTATATGAAGTCAAAAGTAGATTTGGCCGATCCTTTGACTATACATCGAAGGGAATGAGACATGCCAGTTAAAGAAAATCAACAGTGGTAATAACCCAACCAATATGGTTAACTATTTAATGAATTAGGTTCATATAGGTAATAACAAATCACTTTTTGATCTAGTGATGCACAATAAAAATCGTTGTCCCTCCTAAGGTGAGAATAGTATAAAACTGCAAGGAAAAAGAAGTTGCGCTAAACCCTTAATGAAATTTCATAGCCATTATTGGTGGTGTATTAAACTGCAAAATACACTTGATTGAATCGCCTATATAAGTGTGGAGTAGGGCCACTCCTATGAGAATTATTGGTAATAATTTCTAGAACACTTATGAATAAACCAAGCTCACGCATGGTCTATTAGCGCAAAACCGCATTGAACAACAAACCTTATGGGAGTGTAATGTGATTGGTAAAAATTATAATTCACAAAAAAAAAAAAAAAAAAAAAATTATTAGTTCATAGAAGTTTCGAACTTTACCAATGAGTTCATAAATTATATTTCGTTCTTTTTAATGTTAATTCATAACCTAACAAATACCAGTTCCATTTTTTCAAAAATTTTTGAAATATATAATTATGACAGCATGAAAGCCATCACTTTTGTAATAGTTTTGCAACAGTCGTATAACAGCTTTTCGACAGCTTAACGGTTTCATAACATTGCAGTTATTTCTTCATAAACTCTTCATTATTTTATAACGGCTATATAATGGTCATATTATTCTTTAACTACATATTGAATTATAATGGCTTCCAAATGACTATTTCTTAAATATATATATAGTTTGAAATAATTGAGAAGTGATATCGATATATCAAAACAAGAAAAATCCTTATTTCTCTTTTCTTATCTCCTTACATGTTTTTCCTTTCATTGTTATATACATACGGTGTTTTGTTTCCTTCTATTATTCAATGTAGAATAAAGAAGAAGGTATGTTGTATCTTGAAAGAGTAGCTGCTAAAGCTTTAAGCATCGAGTTTTGTATTTCAAAGGGCGAAATTATCATTAAAAACAATGCTTGCACGTCTCAAACAATTGATTTTATATTCTAATCTTTTTCAACAATTATTGTTATTTTCATGTTATCCAACATTTTTTCCAACAATTTCTTCGCCATACTATATCCTTAGAGATTGTACACACCAAGATTTTGTCCATGTATCTAATCACTGCAGTTGGAGGCTAAGCTTTGATTTTTGCGGCTGGTGGAGCTCCTCTTCTTCCACTGTCTCTCTCTGCCAAATTATGAAGCAACGCCTGGTGCCCATGCCATCCATGTAATCTTCCGAACTGGCTATGTACCTGTCTGATTCAGGCACTTTGAGCCTCAGTTTGTTGAGGTTATCATCCAATCCCAAAATATCCGTCCAATCAAGAATTCGTTTACGCACGCTCATGCAAATTCTCGAATCCAGAGCCTGAGCACGTCACACCGCCTCCTATGCGCGTCGTCCTTGTCATATTTATCTATGTTCTCGTTATCCGATTGGTTATCACCTTTCCTATTCCCTTCGCCTCTTTCATATCCCTCGCGATTACTGTTCTCTTCATTCTCTTCATTCTCTTCCTCATTATCCTCATTATCCTCATCTCACGCAGAGGGTGGCCATTCGAGCAATTGATGCCTAAGCTCATTAAGCCGCTTGGGCAACTTGCGCAGTCGGTTTCCTTGCAGCAAGCGGTGTGAGGGAGAGAAGTTTGCTGAATGTCAGGACGTTAATAGGAGACGCTGAGGAGCTTGAGTTTTCTTCTCCTCAATGATTCTGCAAAAAAGAAAAGGAAGAAGCATGATGAATGTGGGATCTGCAAGGAAAGAAAAGAAACAAATAAATGAAAAAAGGGAGGAAAATATGATCAAAACATGTGACACAAAGGGGCAAAAAGGTAAAGACACTGTTTTTGGGAGTCTCAAAGTCAAAACTATAGTGGAAATAGCATGACTCTATCTTTTTGGGTGTAATTTGACATTTATATTATGAAACTGATAATGTCAGAGATATGATAAAAATAGGATATTGCTTGGCTAACAGTGGTCATAACTATTAAAATGTAAAATTCAATTCTTTCATAGTGTACTTGCGACAATATTTTTCACATATTATTAATATAAAAAAAAAAGTCATATTAGTAACCCACACGTGTATTTAACTAATTTAATGAGATACCAAAACATTATACAACAAGTGAAAAATTTTGTACACTACACTGAGTCTCATTTCGGCATTTGTTGAACTTAGACACAATATGTATTTATCTAATAAACTACGGTTGCCCACTGATCATCCGATCGTAGGTGAAATCCAATCCCGTAGGCATTCTCTGCTTTCTCCATGTGCCCATTGTACCGTTTGGAGAATAAAGTGCATGCAAAGGGGACAGAAATCAAGAAAAAGAGGTCGAAGGACAAGCAGTCTCCCCACTTCTTTTTTCCCCCTTTCCCACTCACTCACTCTCCACGGAGAGCACGAGAGAGGAGAGAGAGAGAGAGAAAAAAACCTTGAGCGCTTAGTTCCTTTTTTTTTCTCCTTCCTCCTTGAAGCTTCTCCATCATCTCCATCATCTCCATCCACCATCTCCATCCACTACAAAATCCACACACTCGAGAGACCTCATCTTTGCACACACAGAGGGTTCTCGGTTTTTTTTTTTTCTTTTTTTTCTTTTTTTGTTTGGGAGAGGACGTTCGGCAAAAGGGTTCGCTCACCAGAGGGAAGAGAGAAAACCAAGAGACTGGCCGAGATAGAGGGAGTTAGAAATTTTTCCCGCTCCCTGGAATCGCAGTCGCCTTCGTCAGAAGTGCGTCGTCACAGCGACCTCCCGAACCAAGCGTCAGCCATGGATAAACCTTCGAGCGGGAGACCTCCGCCACGGTTAGCTCCTCATTCCCTTTCATTTGCTATGTAGATGTGTTCAGTGTATCGTACGATATAATTTTAATGTTGTTTTGGCCAGAAAACGGCTGCCGCTCTAGAGCAAGTTTGTCTTGGTTGTCGCCGGTAATGGACCAGTAGCGGCCGACGTGGTGGTCCGGTGGCAGTCAAGTTCGGGAAGAAGACGACGATCTCTTTGGAAAAAAAAAAAAGATGCTGAGAAATAATATAAGTAGAGAAAATGAAAAAAAAAAATCGAACAAGAAACAAAAATTCGGATCAGTGGCCGAGCAGAATTAGAGAGACGGGTTGGAGTTTGGGCTGAGATTGAGCGGGAATTTAGGAGTTGGGCTTGAGCTGCTGCAAAGGCTCAAGCCTATCAGGAATACCAATGGACTGGGCCAAGAACATCATGGGCTCAAATATTCCTGGGCTAGGTATACAAATTGGGTCAGATTAATCGGTCGTAAATTCGGATAGGGCCCTAGGTCCGGCCCGGATTTAGATCCAACCCGGACCCTATCGGTCCGGGTCAAACCAGTAATCGGACCGGGTTCCCTGACTCGGTCCGATGTCCATTTTCAGAATAAAAAATTAAAAATTAATTAAAAATTTTCAAAAAAAGTTTAGACATTAGTTTTTGACTAGTCTCATTAGATTTATAGTGTTAATTCTAGTTTATAACTAATTTAGCATAAAAAATGAAAATTTTTGACAAAAAATTGAACCCAAAATTGAATAAACCTTTAGGGCTTTATAATTGGATTTTTGAATACTTTCTTTAGAGACAGTGCTAGGTTGTTATTTGTGCACTTTCATTGCGATTTTTCAATATATTGATTGATAACTTTTACTTTTAGCATGATTAGGTTAAATCATTAGGATTGTAATAAACAATCATCATCTATACATTTAGCAGACGAGAATCTTAGCACTTAGTAACTTTAGTGAATAAACAATTAAGCTTATGTACCGAAATAGCATTAATTAGACAATTACTATAATCAAGTCACTAATCCCTAGATTTCTGATTAGAAAGCAAGGTAGTCTCCCGTGTTTAGTTTCTAGCCGATCTTAATAGACTAATGGCAATTTCTCCTTTCATTGAATTCTTAAGATCAGTAGAACTTAAATTGCAAATTCCATATCACGCGATGTATGGTTTTAGGAGAAACCATGTTTTTTTTTTTTATCAAGAGTTCATTTGCAATGTTGTCACATGCAGGTTCTTAGCTATGTATTATTCAAACTATCCATAAACAAATAACTCTAAATCTATTCCTTGAGGGCGGCCCCTTGAGGATGGGTTGTGACCACACATACAGTCATATCAATAAAGTTTAAAATTCTAAGATCCCAAAGATGTAGATTCACAAGACAAATAAAGTGGAAAAATTATTTTTAAAAAAAAGTTATAAACCTATTGCATTTACAGTAATTAAGTCATAAACCTTTTTTTATTTAGTCAATTTAATCATAAATATTTTGATAATTTTCCAATATAATCCATCCGGCCAGTTTTGGCCAAATCACTAATGTGGGTGCCAACAATTCTTCTTGGCAGCATCAATGTCCTCAACAATTTTTGTAAATTTTAATTTTTTTAGTTTTTGAATTGTTATTTATTTTTCTCTTTTCTTTTTTTTTTCTTTATTGCAGTTGGCAAGGGCTACAACCCTTGCCAACTACCCAACCATGAGCGAGGGCCGCCTTGCCTAGGCGAGGCTACCCCTCGCTAGGGTAGGGCAAGGGTGGCCCTCTTGAATTGGTCAAGGAGGGGCCTCGCCTGCATAGGACGAGGACGGCCCTCACCTAGCCCTCATTTAGAAAAATTTCTAGATTAGCTCCGGGCTGTGCCCGCTCGTATAATGCAAGTAACCCGAATTCCAAAAGAAGTTGGTGAAATATTGACCAAACAACTGGAAAATTCGTGTGGAGAGACACTAATAAGATCCATTTTGATGTCATCAGCCACATCATATCTCTTGCTTGTTAGTCACACCTCTGTCAATCTCTTTCAAGATCCCGAATTTCGAGAGCCTGCTCAGCTTTTGTACGTATCGACAGAATAGGATATGCGCAATGGTTCATCTACATTCGATTATTATCTAGTATTGCAATTTCTTTTTCATAATTTTCTATCACTAGTATTCCTTCCTTCGATTTAAAAGAAGTTGCAAAGAGTGAGACGCATAAACCTTATCTTTGGAAATGTCTAATTTTACATTTTTCTTTCTGTGAAAATAAAAACGAAAATGGAAAAGAAAACTTTCTATTTTCCATTATCTGCCCTATATTATTTTCAACGTGACTCATTCGAGAGAGTTTACACTAAATCTTTTGAAACATGTGAGGCCACATCATTTGTAAACATAAGGAGATGGGAATCATTTGAATTTTGTTTGATAATGCCATTACTAATCTTTAAAATTTTGCAATATGTTTAATCAACTCCTTAAATGTTTTTGTTTTGATGAAATTGAGTCTTTGAACTATATAATACTCTTCTTTCTTCATGTTAGTCCTTCCATGAAAAATATGACCATCATCTTATGATTATTTTTTTACAACTTTGATACATAAAAGAATAGCTACTATGGTTTTCAAATTGGCTACTCTTATCTCGATTTGGCTTTTCAGGTTCTAGTGCATCCTATATTTTCTTCCACGTTTGATAGGAGAAAACAACACACTTAGATTAGGGAAAAATGACTTGTTCATTTCACCGGTTCGGATGGGTTCCGGTTGGGTTTGCTTGGACCTCAACCTTCTAAGGTCTTGCCTAAGCTCAAACTTGTGGGATTGGGCAAGTGGTTAGGCCCACCCGAAGAAAAAAACCTTGGACAGGCTACACCCGCCCATTCAGCCACCTTTTTTTTTTTTTTTTTTCTTTTTTTAACTTGCCATCTAAAAAATACATAGAAATGGAAAAAAAAAAAAAAAAAAAATTGTAGGTACATTGTGTTATTTTATTTTATTACTTTACCTATGAGTTTTATAGTATTTTAACTATTATATTAGAAATTTCGGCTTCTTTTTATCCAATTAATGTTTATAATTTAAATATCAAAGTAATATTATTGATAGAACATAATTTATAATCTCTTTTAATTAAAATATGGGCTGGCCAAGCCAAGCCTCAAGAGTCAAGGCCCTTGTCCGGGGTTGACCCGCCAATTGACCGGATCTGAAAACTTTGTCTACGCCCACCTAATGGGCCTAAAAAATGCAGCCAAGCCTGCCCAGGCTATCCGAACCGTTTGCCCATTATTTAGGTCTACTCACACATGAAAATAGAGACTAAATAATTAATAGTTAAAAATATGTTGTTGTTGCAAAATTGAAAATCACATATATTTTTATTATTAATATTTCTCCGAACTTTTATTCATCCTTTAATAGAACAAAAACAAAGGGAATTAGACATAATTGCAATATATTCTATGCAACCTTTAAAAAGAAAAACATTTTGTTTCTTGAAAAAATTTATATATGACTAGATTAGATGTATCATGTGAGGAGAAAGCACATTGATATGTGGCATTATTTTATTTGAGATATTCTCACTAATGGTTATATCAAGGTCATGAAAATTAATACAAAAAAATCCAGTTGATATGTTGATGAAGGCCTTACCAATTGCCAAATCCAAGCATTGATTTGGTTAGTGTTTGCTGCAATTGAGTTTTACTCTACTAGGGGGAGAAGATTATGTCTTATTCAAGCAAAGATGAAGATTTGTTGAGTATGTCTTGAATTCTCTATAGGCTTGGGTCAATATTAGAGCTTGGGAGAAGTATAAATATTGCTTTTCTCAAGTTATTAGGTTAAGAAGCAAGACATAAAGAGTCTTAAGTTTTTGAGCATTTTTTGTAATCCTTGAATTTTCATAGTGGATTTTGCTTCTCCTCTCCCGTGATTTTTCCATTCTCCACAAAAATCTGCATGTTCCTTTATTCTTCTCAATTTTAATTTTGTTGTAGTTTTTGCATTAGTCATAACAGAGACATTTTTTGGATGTCCTAAATCATATGGTGAACACCAAAATTTGGAGGCTACTATTGGGCCGAAACGGGAAAAACGAACACTTAGAGGCAAGATCAAATGTCTAGCAAGGTTGGTTGGTTGTTTGACTAGGATGTAAAAGCTGGAAATTCGAACATTTCAAACACCAGCCCTTCCTTGATCAGATGTTTGACTTAAAGAGACTTCGAACATCCAAACCAGGTGGATGTATAAATGAGCATGGAATAACAAATAAAACACCAGATTTCACGTATTTTGCTTATTATTTCAAGCCTAACTCAGAAGGAGTTTTTAAAGATATTAATTATTTGTAACATTGGCTAAGTAGTGAGTTGATATAAAATATTAAGTGTAGCAACAAAGATACTCAATAAGAAGGTCCAAAGGAAAAAGGTTTGTATGGATGCTTCAACTATTAGAGAGTGACACATATATAAAGTGTTAAGACAGTTTAGCATGCAGAAAGCCAAACCAGTGAGTACTCGACTAGTTACATAGGTTAAACTTTTTAGCTAGTCTTGCACTGTAGTTAGAGGAAGATAAAGAATATATGTTTCATGTTCCTTATGATAGTGCTATTGGTAGTGTTATTAGTAATCTAGAAAGAAACATTAGGAAGTAGTGAAATGGGTCCTAAGGTTCCTAAAAGGGTCAACATATGAGTTTAACATTTGGGAAGAGACGAACTTTGAATGGTATAACAGTTAATAGATTGTAATTTTGCTAATGACATGGATGGACGAAGGTCCTTGAGAGGTTATGTGTTCAATTTTATGGGTTCTGTCATCAGTTTATGAGGGTAATTACAATTTGTAGTTGCTTTGTTGACACTTGAAGCAATACATATGGTGTCAACCAAGGAGATCAAGGAAGTTATTTGGCTTAGAGGCTTGTGTTATGGCCAAATATGCAACCTAGAGATGGATGGATCGGTTGATAATTGAAATTTGATAGAATTTGTAGATTTATATAGTCAAGTTTGATATTTGTAGGAACTTTTATTTTATATACAAGAATAAGATAATGATATCAAGTGCGATATGCTTTTGTCAAACTAAAAATTGGAAATTAATAGAAGAGGTGAACGCAAATTTCATAGTGGTTTAGTTTAGATTTCTTGACTAACAGCTACCAATAAGCTTGATTTTACTAATAACTCTTTTAAAGTTTACAACATATCCGTGTTGATTTTACCCAAAGTTGGTAGATCACATTACAAAATTCCAAGCACTATTACGGTGCTCGTATATTTCTCAAGAGATATTAAAATCAATGAAGCACCTCAATAAATGAAGCTTTCTCAATTTGTAGGTGTTCTTGCAATTCATGTCTTCTTCAACGTGTGTTGATCTTTTTAAAGTCTTTAAGATCCTAGCTAATGATTGGATAATCATTAAAGGATCAATTTAGTCGTTGAAGATAAGCGACACAATCAACGGAGATTTGGTTGCCCATACAATCAAATCTTCTCAACAATAGCGTGGTTTCTATAAATAGGATTGCCTATATTTGGAAATGATCCTTTTCACCAATTTGATTGAAAACAAATTGGATTCCCCCTCGTATATCGTTTCCTAGAGTATCGGGCCTGTGGCTTGCTGTCAATATTTCTTAAGACTTAAATTGATAATCAACGGAAATTTTAGGTATTCAAATCATGAAGTGTAATCATTTAGCAAATACATTCTTCTCAAGTGATACAAGGGACTAATTCTATCAGCAACACGCATCTATTAAAGCTTTTTCATTGATTCTTGATATACATACTACATTCCACTTTCTCTTCTAGAGTATAACCGATACTATATGAATTGTTCACCTTGTTATAGTACCTCCAAGTCCCTATAAACTTCCTATTCTTTGATGTATTCACCTCCATCAAGGTCTATCCAGCTGTCAATAGTCTTTCACTTTATACTTGAGGATCCATTAGTGGTTATAAAACTCTACTTGTATAGTCCATCTTGAGATAAGACACCATCTATATCAAATATTGATATAGACATAAAGTTCTGTCAATTTCAAAATATCATAGGATGTTTTCCCAATAGCTGACTCGATAATCTAAGATTATAGCAAAAGAAGATTGTTCATTATCGCAACAATCAAGTACAACACATTTGACCAAAAATCAAATGTATCACAAGCGGACAAAGACATTAATAATAGGCACTATTTTTAATCCATGATTCTGTTAAAAAAAATGTACACAAGAAATGATCTACTAGACATGTTAACAAAGCATATCCTAGCAATAGACCTATTAAAATGGGTTTTAAATCCATATATGACTCATTTAAAACATAAATGGGTCATATAAAGGTCACTTCAATTTTGAAGAGCCTAACTTAAATGGGTTTCAAATTTAAAGGCTTTAATAAATGAGTCTAAATGGGTTGAGTTTAGAACCCGTTTTCAACCCACTTGGCTCACACACTCTCTCTCCCTATTTAGCCTTACAAAAACATTTTCAAAAAATAGAAATTATAGTTATTTTTTCTTTTTATTTTCCCAAAAGAATGACCGTTTGGAAAACATTTAAAAAATGGAGTCTTAATTTCAAAAAAAAATTATAAAAATTGTCTATTAGATTTGTATTGCATGAAAGTGTTTTAACAATACCATATTTTTGAAAAATCATAAGAAACAAGCTTTCCTAGATTTAACTAAATGGATAGGGTCAGATGTGAGTTGGGTATATGTCGATAAATTTGTGTTATGATAAATGAGTTATAAACGAGTTAAATGAATTAATTTGAGTCGGACCATTTTTGATTCAATTTAAACCTAACCCTACTCACCTGTTTGACCAGTTTACCCATCAATCAAGTTCCAATATTGTTTGAACTTGATCAATATCTGTGGTAGGTGAAAAGATCATGCGGTGGACAACCATAATGAATCCAAAGTTCTGGGGTTACTTTGGGTCAGAAACGAGAAGAATGGACTTTCGAAGGTAAAATTGGACATCCGGCCGAGGCTGGTCGGATGACCTACTAGGATGTAAAAGTCGAAAATTCGAGCATTTTGGATGTCCGGTCCTTCCTTGATTGGACGTCCAACTTGAGCAATATTTTGGCCGAGAGATTATGTAAGTCCAACTCGCTTCAATCGGACGTATGAATGTGCACAGGACCGAATAGAAAACAAAGGTTTCGACCTATGTCACTTATTACGTCAAGTCCAACTCAAGGAGAGCTTTTGGAGAATCGCAAAGAGAAACTTATTGTAAGAGGTTTTCATGATTAACTCGTGGGGCTTATTTGGGTATAATCCAGGTCGTGAAACACTTGTAAGTAAATATGACTAAATGATTATAATTTCCTCTTTATCGATTATAGTGGAACTATGTCATCGATCTCTTTGTAGAATCGGCACACCGTTAAAGTACATAAATTCATTGTGTTAGGTTTATTTATTTTTATTTTTCTTGCATTTATTTCTAGCTCAAATTGTTTTGGTTTTGTATGCTCTAACACTAATCAAGTCCCTATACTTCAAATTTATCTAATCAAATCCTTTTACTTATGCAAAATGTTTAATGAGGTCTTTTTGGTACAAAATTCGCCAAATCCAAATGACATAACCGTCACTGATGAATAATGTGAATTAAATATTAACTTACATGGACACCACTGTAGGGTTGGAGTTATTGAATGGATTAAGTTTTTTAAGTTTGCTTTCGTTCTCTCATCAATTCACTACTCGTGGTGGGTGTTCACATAGACTATATTTGATCTAAGTTATGCTTCGCTATCTTTTAATTGTCGCTCAGTTGGATTTATCATTTCATGTTGGAGGACTTGATTAGAAAGGCTGAAAACATAGAGACTTGATAAGAAAAGTAGCGAAAAAACAAGGACAAAAAAAGAAAAAAGAAAAATTGAGAGAGAGACGATGGCCTTAATAAAGTAAATGGCAAAGTTTTTTTTTACGAGAAATTAAATTGGGCTAATGGGCCAAGGTCCAATGCACTAAGTCCATTGGATCCACGTGCATGGATTTCCCTATTCTTAGCTGTTTATTCCTACATGCGCCCCTCGGGTCCGTCGATCGTGTTCTTCAGGCTCCGCCGCCGCGAGACCAGAACTTGGAAATCTCCTTCACCAGAGCCTCCAAAAACGCGAACATATTATTGCTGTTCCCTGCAAAAAATCTCCGCAACTTTTCTGATAGTTGTCCAGCTGGTCCACAATGAGGAACATGATCAATCATTATAAATAGCCTGAGTTTTTTCATCTTTTTGAACGAGTCTGCATTTATGATCAAGTCTTCTACAGCAACCTTGTCTAGTTTAATACCTTCAATGGCATTTGTTCCCTGGTCGAGTGAAATAAAAATAATTATGCATATTGGAAGCACTTGGAAATCATTATCAATATTGGAATAGGCCATTAAATGCTTACTGAATTTTGCTTAAACACTTGTAGAGCATCCTTGTGATGCCATATTCTGCTTCGCTTGCTGGGATTTTTAGGGCACTCTTGAATGACGATTCGTCTACCCATTTCTTCAAACAAATCATGCATCCATATTTTGTTATTTTCATCAATGTATATGAGCAACTTTTGAGCTAGAATCTCAATCCCACTATTAGCATGGACACCACATTGGTCTAGGGACTTGATGATCTCTTCTTTGTCATATCCATTAAGAAAACAGGCGATGTCGAGAAAAATCGTCCTCTCGTTGTCCTCTAGGCCATTGATAACAATCCTTAGTATGTCATGAACCTTTACCTGACGGATTTTTTTTAGTTGACCAAAAACTCCTTGCCATTCTTTGATGCTTTTGCCGTTCAAGAAAGAACCCATTACGGTGAGTGCCAAAGGAAGCCCTTTGAAAAAACTGGTGAAGCAATTTGAGAGCATCTTATAATCATTTTTGGGATATCTTTCTTGGAATGCACTCCAACTGAAAAGCTCGAGAGCTTGGTCATCATTCAGTGGTCGTACCTTATAGATTTCAGCACATAGATTGATTAAGGTTTCTTTGTGGCGAGGTATCAAAATGACTCTACTTCCCGAGCCTAAGTTTAATGCCTTAATCAAGTCGCTTAGTGGCTCCCCCAACCCTTCAACATCATCAAACACCAACAAAACCCTCTTGTTGTGAAGCTTACTCCTCATCAAGTTTATTGCTACAAGAATATCATCGCTAAACTCCAGATCACTAGGAATGTCACCATAAAAGGTCTCCAACATTTTGATGAGGCCAGCTTGGCTCGATATATCCATCATGTTTGAGAGAAAGTAACTCCGATCAAATTGATCTGCAATTCGGTGGTACAAAGCTCTTACTAGTGTAGTCCTACCTATTCCGCTTGTCCCGGAAATTCCCACGATTAGGACCTCCTCAACCTCTAATTGAAGTAAGGAGTACAGGGCTTGTACCTGAGAATCTAACCCAACTAGATGGAAAGCAAGTGGTTTCTTGTG
Source organism: Eucalyptus cloeziana (assembly GCA_014182715.1). Classification (NCBI taxonomy): domain Eukaryota; kingdom Viridiplantae; phylum Streptophyta; class Magnoliopsida; order Myrtales; family Myrtaceae; genus Eucalyptus; species Eucalyptus cloeziana. The sequence goes on from CM024640.1 coordinate 13,365,109, forward strand.
TAAGCCGCTTAGTCTTCTTGAGATTTTCTCCACTACGGATTTGATGAATTCAGCTTCAAGTCTGCAAATTGTCGACGACAAAGGTCTAATTGGTTATTCATGCCACTAACAAACTGAAGAAAAGATAATTATGGTTATAATCTAGGACTTTGGAGTATCGTCCATATAATTGAATTCAATATTCAATATCTAATCCAATATAATAGGAGGCGTGTGAGAGATTGGCTAATTTTTTAAGCCACAAATTAAAAGAAGCGGGATAGATATCAGTCGATGAAAAACATTCTGTATGCTCACCGAAAAAAAGGTTTAGCTATAGAAAGTTTCTTGGACAGACAATGATGTCATATAGAAAGTTGAGAGAGAGAGAGAGAGAGAGAGAGAGAGAGAGAGAGAGAGAGAGAGAGATTAGAGAGCAGCAATAACAAGATAGAAGAGCAACGAACTGGAGGCAGAATATTCTGTTAAACCCTAGCAAGGTACCAAAGTCCAAACAAAACAAAGACTGACTACTGTTTTTCTTTTCTTTTCGGTCTTTGACAGAAAGATCATTCCATAATGGAAAGTTTTCGTGGTGAAGGAAAGGCTGCATCATAGCTAGGGTTTACCCTGTGCTGGCTGTGGAAGATGTCTGGACTTGCCGGATTTCCTTCTCTTTACTATTAACGAAAATAATGGGAGTTCTGATAACCTCATATAGAAAAAGAAGCTCATCTGCCTTCAAATTCACCCACTTGTATGTTTTAAACAATGAAACTCAGAGTAAGTGGGGGAAATGATGCATGAAGGAGTGATTTCTTTATGCTTGAGGGAAGAAGTGAGGAGAATAAATTGGTTTGTTGTTTGGTTATCAAATCCAAAAATATGAAATGAGGGTTACAACTTGAAAAAAATCTGAACACTTCTTTTCTTTCCAAACAATGACCTAACGTATTACTTAGCTGAACACTTCAAGTTTGCTATACGTTGAAATCAGCATTGGCTGAAACATATGCTTCAGGGGTAAAATCTGATAAACACTAAGAAAAAATGGTTATTTATAGAAGATAACAGACAGTGTCAAGGACTGTAAGCATAACAATCGTAATAGCACAAAATGTCGTGTTTTTTTCCTGCCAGCTGTGAACTATATATATATAATGAAAAAAAAAACTGCAGTGTTGATGTTGAATTTCTTTGGTGAGCCATACAATTGAGTTGGAGTCTTATTCTATGAAAGTTCGTTTCCTAGTAAAAGGATTCCAAGCATTTCCAAATATTCCTACTGCCCACAGCCCAAAAGACTGGCCTTAAAGAGCAAGTCTTGTTGTTTCACGGACAAAATAACTTCCTTTAAGAATCCTCTCTAGAAAACACTGGAGGAAGAGAAAAAGTTGATGGAAATTTGTTTGTAAAATAATAAAAAAAAAGAGTGCATTTTTTTTGTCCCACGTAGGAAAAATGGGAGGAAATTGGCCAATTTATAAGTGTGAGGTTTCCTTTATATACCAAAAGAAATGGTTGGATGTAAGCTAGACCTCATTATACCCCCGTGCGGGTGCGCGAATAATTAGCACTAATCCCTTTGTTATTTTATTTTTATTTTTATTTTTATTTCGTACAGTTATCTTATAACTTTAATCAATTCAAAGGTTGTTTTGTTTATTGAGAATTTTCGGAAATTAATTAATTAATAAATAAATAATAATTTCGAAATTTTATTTAATAAATAATAATTATTATTTTTATTCCGAATTTTTGTTTGTGTCTTTTCAAGATAACCTTTGAATAAGATACCCGTTCAGTTTGTAATCTTTCCCGAAGGGTTGCATTTGTTCAGTTTTTTAACTTCTTACAAATGGACGCCGTTGTTCATTTGAGTAATTTTCGAAAGAATGTGTTTATTCATTTTCGCAGCTTTTCACGAAGAGTTGTCTACATTTTTTAAGACTGTTTTATATATACTTGTCAGATTGAGGAAGAATGAGTGTGATCATTTTTCATCTTTTCGAGTCTTCTTTCTGAAAACTACATCCATCTTTTCAATTATTTCTTAGAGAGATCCTGGAGAAATACTAGAATTGCTATCTAGTATTCTCATTTTGAGATTTTGTTGTATCCTAGAGGATATTTGTTAGTGACCATTAGCAACTTTGTGGGGCAAATAAATCCTTAAAGAAAGGGATATCACGCCTCAAAGTCCGACTCGAATACTCTAAAGATCCGTTTTCATTATTCTACCCTATTCGAAGCAGTATTTTCCCAACAAAAGTTAGTACCTGTTTTCGAGAGGCCAACCAGTGAGATTGCCCGCTTTGCAGATAGCATCTCTCCACCTCTGGATGTTGTCCACATTCTTCTGCCCAAAACCCTTCTCGCTTTGGCCAATCCGTGCGAATGGTCCAGACTGCTCACGCATCTCTCTAGGGTCGACGTCCATGAAAATAAGGAATACCAGCTGGCCTTTCTTTTCCTTGCACTCGAGGATCTTATCCAGTTCGTCCAAGCACCATGGTGAGGAGGCGTAGTTTTGAGAGATGACAACAATAGCACTCCTCGATCGCTCAATTGCTTCATTGATTACTGGTGCAATCTCTAGTCCTCTTTCTAGACTATGGTCGATAAATGCCCTTATCTTGTTCCGCTCAAGAGCGTCATAGAGATGGCTCACAAAGTTGCGCGTGTCAGCTTGTTTATAACTAATGAACGTATCATGAACACACCGAGGAATGGAGGAGGGGCGAGAGAAGAGTTGTGGCCTGGCGGTTAGGCTATGTGGGAGAGAAGAGAAGCGGTGTGGAAAGAAAGAGGTCAAAGTGAAGGGAGAGACTTGCAATTGGAATTGTGATGCTCTCTTGTGTAGGAGGCCTAGATACAATGGAGGAGGAGCAAAAGGAGGGAAAAGCTTGCTCTTGAGTTGGCCAAATTGGACCATCATTTGACTAGAATTTGCCATTGAAACACCCCCAAAATCAAAGCAAAGAAATTGCTGTACCGTGTTCATTCATAATGCAAGCTCCCTCGGCCTATTTATAATGAAAATCAGATTGTGAGCCCCTCTCTCTCTCTTTCACACGTGCTCGTAGAGATAGAGCGTTTTTGTCAATCATGGTACATTGCAATATCTGTCCATAGTTGTTTTGTTCATCAGATGTTTTTCTCCATTGCTCTCTCGGCACATGACAACTTGTTACGGTGAGACATGACTGTTTCACCTTTTTTGGAAAGGTTGTACCGCTCGGGAACAGCTACTCATTAAAATCTGACACAAACCAGAGCAGAACCAAAGTGCCGGTGGTGATCAGCCGATGCATTCTGACCACAACGAAAGGTTTTCAAATGAGCCATGAAACATGCGGCCCCGCTATTATGGGATGCTGATAGAGAATAGTATGAAATGAGCGAACAGACGTGGGTTTTACTGCACATTGAACACCACGAAGATTTTAAAATAAGACATGCGGTCATCAGCATATTACACTGAAAAAAAGAAGACTATTACATTGAATGTGAAGTCAATATACCTCATGAGAAATTAGATACGGGGTGATCCGAGGACATCTTTTTATCACAATTAGATAAAAGGATGGAAAATGCTAGGTAAACTTCTGGCCATAGTTATTGTTGGAAGAAATTCTTGAAAACCACCGACAACTATACAAATATTTGAGACTCGCAAGCACTAGTGTGAACATAACTATTTGGGTGTGGCGGGAACAAGATAATGCATGAAACCAGGACACATCAGCGCGGCTCTATCTCTCCTCCTCACAGTTGAATCTGGACCCAAGGGTACCCTCACTGAACCCTAATACTTGATGGATCCCCCCTAAACCTGGCTTCCTTAAAGTGAATATGGATGGGGCTTTTCCTACTGGCACGGAAATGGGTTCGATCGCGTGTCTATGTCGCGATCACACGGGCACCTTGCTTGACGGCTGCTCCAGCAACGTCCAAGCCTCCTCCCCCCTTCAAACTGAGACCCAAGCACTATTATTCACCCTCAAATTTCTGTTACAAAGAGGATTGGCTACCACCTACCTCATCCTCGAATCGGACTGTCTGGAGCTGGTGGAGACTGTGAATCATCGACGGCCGCCATCACTGGATTGTAGACCTTTGCTGAAGAATGCTGCCACCCTACTTCGAAGCTACCCTAATCTATGTTTCTAGCAATGTAGGCGTGAAGCAAATTTCTCTGCCGATTGGGCCACCAAGGCCCAAGGCCGAGGATCTCTGTGTCCGAATTGGGCTGTTGCTCCCCCCACATCTCTCTTGAATCTGCTTTGTAACGATGCCCTGTCTTTCGACCAAAAAAAAAATAAATAAATAAATAAAAAAAAAAAACGATGCCCTGTCTGAGGGTTGTGACATTTTCACTTTGTAAATGATATGCTCAGCTTTCGACCAAAAAAAAAAAACTTAAGAAATCTTACTTGGTGGGCTAGCAAACCCGCCAAGGGGCATGATTTTCCAAGGGAACCCGGCATCGAGTCACCCGATTTCCTCGATGGAGAGAGTATCGTTGCTCTCACTTTTTTTTGGCTTTCTATATTAGTTCATGTTAATCCTGGCTAATTTACCTTAAGCGGATGTCACCAATATTTATCTTAAGTCAAATTTAGATATTGGTGACGTCTATCTAGATAACCCACTATTTAAAAAGTTAATAAGAGAAAAATTGGGTCCTTCCATGGCTACCACGTAATTGGATTGAAGTAAGGTTAAAAGAAAATGTCTCGAACTTCAAATACAATGGTGAGGCTAAACACGCTGGAGTCCTAAATGTCGCATCGGTTGGTCAATTGAGATCTAAATGTTTAATTATAATAAGTGGAGTCCTAAATGTTGGATCGATGGAGACTTTTTCACGATAAAACAAGCCATGTGAGACAACGCCAAGCTCTCTCTCTCTCTCTCTCTCTCTCTCTCTCTCTCTCTCTCTCTCTCTCTCTCTCTCTCTCTAGACATCAAGTTACTCTATTAAAAAGTTTCTACATACATCAAACTTTGAATTTATTAATTCCAAAAAATCAACTAAATTTTGACTATCGACCTTTTCACCCCCCTCTCTAAATTGCATATTTAGCAATAACAATTGATGTGATACCAGCTTGCTCATATATTTTGAAGTGATTTATTTCAAGAGCATAAGTATTTGCTATGGCTAGTCATATTGGTGTAGGAGTCTGTGAAGGACAATCAATGAGGAGACCTCTATAATTTGATGGAACATACTACAGCTATTGAAAGTGCACGTGGCAATAATAATGACAAAGTGAAGTACTATGTGACGGATATAGAACGGAACATTCTTTCAACTCCAATTTTAACTCTATGTAAGTCTTAAAAATTTGAAGAACAACGATGTTCATTGTAAACGTGTTTACTTTTAATCTTTGCAAGGAATTCATTTCTATCAAACTGTCCCCCACAAAATCCTAAAATCAAATTTCATCAACCTTATTTTAAGTTATCCAAAAACGTGTTTTCATTATGTTGACTACTTAATAGCATGTTAATGCGAAATATGTTTGATGGGTACATAAAATTTGCTTACAGTGCATTTAACAGTATATGATTTTTAAGCAATTCATGCAGCGTGCGGGTGGATGACTAATTGCAAATAAAATGAATTTCGGACTAAAACTCAGCATTCGCAAACCTTATATTTCTTATCACCCTTTTTTTCTTGTTAACCTTTCCGAGGATTGACTAATGTGAGTCCATGACGCTGATCGGGTGTTGGCCGCATAGTCTCTATTGCCACTGAGAACTTCCTTCTTCTTCTTGTTTAAGCGAGACTTCATCCGTTCCTCGAAAAATGTTGCATTTCCCTAAAATATTTTCTAGAAATTATTTTTCAAGAAAATAATCAAGAAAATAATCATATATATATACATATATTTTTTTTTTGTGTTCCACTGAAATTTGAAATTGAACTAGAAAATATTTTCCATTGTTCACTAAGAAAATCTCATTGCCCATGCACCCCTTTCAATAATTTTTTCATTATTCTTTTTAAAATCAAATTTTAAAATATTTTATAGTATTTTTTTTTTTTCTCATTTTCTTTGATTTTCTTTTTCTTCTTCATTGGCCAGTCGTCTGCAATGGTGGCGATCGGCGAACAGCCATAGGCAAGCTTAAGCCTCACCACAAGTTGACAAGGCTCGAGCTTGCAAGATTCAGGTGAGGTCAAGCCTCATCGGCTTGTGGTGAGGTCGAGCTTGCTCGACGTTGGGGAGCTCGGGCCTCACAAGTTCTAGTGACCTAGGTGGGGCTTGAGCCTCACCCTGCCCAGCTCACCAGATCTAATGAGGCTCAAGCTCGCTTGAGGTCGTGCTTGAGGTCGGTCAAGGCTCTGGTGACCTCGAGTAAGGCTAGAGCTCACTTTTAGCCTGTCCCCAGCCAGCCAATGAAGAAGAAAAAGAAAAAGAAAGAAAATGAAGAAAAGGAAGAAGATTAAAAAATATTTAGAATTTGATTTTTAAAAAATAAAAGGAAAAAGTATTTGGTGAAAGAAAGTGAGGTGAAAGAAGATGTGAAAAATGTATTCCTATTTTTAAAAAGCGGAAAACATTTTTCCCTAATTTAGAAGACTTTTTTCTATTAATGGAAAATGTTTTTTCCAACAATTTAATTTTTGTGAAACAAACCACGGAAAATCCGGAAATTTTTCCAGAAATGAATGGAATCTAAGAGGTTGTTTGTCTTCTAACACTCTTTTTATGCTCTTATTGAATATTATGAGTATACTGACAAGTAATAGATGGATCACTTTAATTAGGAGAAGTATTACCTTTCAAATCTGTTGGCCTCGTGGACATTCTTTTGGAAAACACATGATCTAAATAAGCCCTTTACGCTAAATTTGATCGTCAAGATCATGTCACTGAACTGTCACGACCCTCTTGATATGAATTTTGAAGGTTTAACAAAATTGCTAGGTGGACACGTACAATCCACTTGTGAGGTGACACCTACTCTTCGCATCTACTCTCCAAAATCCGGTTGACTGCAACATGATTTCTAATTCTTTATTAATTCAAGGAGACTAGAGTTGTCACTAACCTATTTTAGGCTAGTTAGGAGTTAACTAAAGTGTGGGAGGCCAGAACCAAAGATTTCGGGTTAGTGCACTTGATTATGCTAGTTTTAGCTAATGCTAGTCACCAATACCTTTTCCTTTTTAATAAAACGTTATCTCACATGATCTTTTTTCCAATTTTATTGCAAAACGTGCAAATTTATGTGACCATGCATAAGCGCGGAAGCAGTAAAAGTCACTTGATAATCATAAACATTTAGTTCAAGCAATATGTAAAAACAACTTGAGTCCTATTGGGCAAAATTAATGTAAAACTCTGTCACTGACTCCAACGAGCAAAGCGTGAAAGGCTAAAATGCATCCCTACATGCCCACTTTGCATGAAAGCTCTAAGTTTTCTAAAGGGTTAATACTACGTACTTATATAAACAATCCCAAACTGATATACTTGTGACAAATTTATCTTTCATTAGTTTTCATTAAATTTTATCGTCAAATTATTGTTGTGGACGATATGTGGCAGTTTAACAAATATACCAATTTAGGGTTTTATTTTCCGTTTGTCATAATAGTGTACCGCTTTATAATTTTTTCATAATATTAATTAAAATAACAAAAATTAACAAGAATAAATTTATCAAAAATATACCTATTTGAGGTTTTTGTGGTAAAAAAAAGTTTATATTAATTTATTACATATATACTAATTTAAAGTTTTTGATTTAAAAATTAATTTTTAATAAATTTATCACATATATATTAATTTAGGAATTTTCATGATATTGACTTCTTTTTTTATATTTTATTTACTATATAATTATGAAAGATTTCCTAATCACCTATACGTTATGTCTGATAACCTGGATACCTATACATGCGTTCTAACTGAAAAAGAAGAAGCAAAATAGAAGACAACTAGGAAGTACAAGCACGAGATGTGCACCGGACGCGGGCTGTCAGCCTCTGACACGACCGGGAAAATGGGTCCGGTCTCTGACCATGGCGTCGAACGTGATCCGCCTGACCAGAGGCACCCGCATGCCGCCAACGACGAGGGAAACTTCCGAAGCAAGGCTCCGACCATTGATTGATCGCGAGGCGAAATTAGCGGGAGGGTGTGCGACACATCTCTCCTCAGTTCCACTCATCAAAGCCCCACCGACAACGTGTCCTACCCTCTTTGTCTTCTTCCTGTTTTGTGAAGAAAACGAGAGCAAGAAGATTAGAAAGTTATAATGAGCAACGAAGACCTATAGTCAAAAACTAGATTAGGAACCGGACATGAAATTTAATTAATGAAGTCCGAAAATTATTCAAAAAATTATAAATTTACTTTATATTTATCAATTCAATCACAAATCTTTTTTATGTTTGTTAATTTAGTCATAATTTTTTTTATATTTTGCAAATAAAATCAATCTGGTCAATTTTAGCCAGAGATCGTTGATATAAACACCGGCCATTCTATATAACATGATTGACTCTAATGTAAACCATTTTAATAATATTTTAATATTTTTACATTTATTTTCTTCTCTTTATCTCTTTATTTTTTTTTTTCATTTTCTCTTCTTTTTTTTTTTTTTTTTTTTTTCCCTCCACCGGCCTTATGCAAGGGCTACCCTCACCTAAGTGAGCATGTGACGCCCTCACCAGCACCTAGCAAGGTCACCTCGCCGGCACCTAGCGAGGTCAACCTAGGCAATGGCATCCCTCACCCAAGGCTTGCCCTAGCCAAGCTAGGCATAGGCGTCCCTCACTTGAGGGCGGCCCTCACCTAGGGCCCTGCGATGGTCAGTGGAGGGAAAAAAGAAATGAAAGAAAAAAGGAAAAAACAAAAACAGAGTAAAGAATGAAGAAGGGAAGAGAAGAAAAGATTGTCTATATCAGTGTTGACCGTGCCATGTAAAATGGTCAATTCTCCAACTCGGTCCCATCGGTTTGATTTTCGGTTTTATCCTAAAACCATGGTTATCCCTAGCTGAAGTTGACCAAAAAAATGTGTCAATGGGAAAGAGAGAATGTGGATGGGCATGACGGTACGTGGAACATGAAAAGGTTTACCTTCAACAAATGCAGCTATTTTTTTGAATAAATAACTTTAGAAACTTTAAAAAATTATATTCTATATGAAATTAGTTATTTCCTAATTCATTATAGAGCCATCTAATCTAACATCTAGTGTATTATAATGAAAGCCGACTTTTAAACCTTAAATGCTTCAAATTTAATAGAAAATTATATTATTTTCTAAATAAAATTCTGAGGGGGTTTTTTTTTTTCGAGAGAAATGAAATATTAAATTTTCTCAAAATCTCATTCTAAATAGAAATATTGCATTATATTGTGATACTTTATATTCGTAGTAAAATAGACAATATGCAATATTTATGAGATAGAGAGAAGTTTTTTTTCTTTTTTGCAAGAAAATTTTAAGAGTATATTTCAAAATATCAACATAGTCATCAATATCATAAATATATAATAATACTCAAAGTAATAAGTGGTAAACTTAACTTCATAAGAATGATGAAATATTATCCTTATACATTTAATCAAAACAAGACATATAAAACTTTTATTAAGTGTAGAGTGAATTTATATGCGAGACAAATAACTTAAAAATCTGATGATCTAATAAACTATACATTTTTTTGTGTGTGTAAAATGTAAGTTTTACAGAGCAGATGATGTACAGTAGCTTATGGGTTTCCTCCAGCATTACAAATATAGCTAATAATTTGAAAATATGGATGTGGGAAGTCTCCACATAATAACCAAAACAACATTGGCCCGAGAAGGTTTAATTCTTCACTCTACCTCTTACATTTTTATGCTTTTTAGCGAAAATAATATGGATGTTGGTTAACTTGTTTGAAATTGCTTATGATTGCGCTTCATCCAAATGCCACAAATGATTGCTAGAAAGGATACCTTGAAGAGACTTGTCACCACTTTGTCCTTTGTTGCTCTAATCATCCATTAAAGTTCCTCATTCAATGCTCCTAAAGAATGCTTAATCCCATGTTGTGTAAAGATATTGCGCCATTTGCTGACTATCCACTCACATTGGAAGAATAAATGTGTTTTGCCTTCTACATCGCCCCTACAAAAGTTACACTAGATATCAATAGAAGTTAGACATTAGCTAACAATCTTTACTCGCGGTAGTCTATTTTTGCCAATGAGCCAGCCCATGAAATTGCGTTTGCTAATGGGGCTAGCCCAAATTAGGTTATACTAGTCCATAGCTGATCCTACATGTCTAAGTTCATCATAAATTTCTCAACAACAATTACCTGAGCTATGGATAACTGAGGTTAGAATAGGTCATAATTTAAGAAGACATCACCAATTCTAAGCCACACCGCCTCTAATATTGATATGCATAATTGAAGTACATCTACATTCGGTGTTGCGAACCCATATACTCCAAAGGGAAGAGGGTGGAAGATTGATGAGGTTCCATAGCATGTGGCCCAACAAAACTTTGTTCATAAGTTCAAATCGAGCAATCCTAATGCTCCTTCCCTTTTAGATGAACAAACTACTTGCCATGCCACCTTGTACAATCCATGATTTACTATATTTCTTGACCATAGAAATTGACAGATCCTTTTCTCAATCTCGTATATGGTTTCTTTGGAATTAAGAACATTTACATCCAATAGGCGCAAATGGGGAGGAGGACTAATTTGGCTAATTGTAGATGCCTTGCTTCATGCCCTAGTTTTCAATTTTCTTAAAGATCTTTTCAGTAAGATTCTCACAATCATTGTGAATGAGTCTCCTAGTAACAAGGGGAACACCTAGGTATCTAATAGGGAGGAGATCTATGGAGAAAGGTTTGTGGTCCAAAGGAGCTTTTCATCCTCATTTACTTGAGAGAAAAAGATTTGGTATTTGTTAGGGTTAAACCGTAGTCATATGAAAACTGCAAATTTGTCAAGGGCATCTACAAGGCAAATGACAGAATTTACATCTCCATGAGCAAATAAGAACAAATCTGCTAGAAAGCATAAATGAGTAATCTGTTGCGTTTTGCAACGAAGTGATACTTGAAAGCAAAAGCAACAACTTTTACACTAACAATTCTATTAAGAAGCTCCATAACTAGGATAAAGAGGTGTGGAAAGAGAACAACCTTATCTTAGCTCATTAGTACTATGGTTAACCTATTGGCCATTGAAGTTCACTAAAAATCTCGATGTTGTTGACACCTGATTTTAAGTCAACGCATCATCAAAGGTAAGATCTCAAGATTAGAATTTATGATTGTGATGGAACTCGTTTCTCAAACAAAAAGTGTAATTTTTCATTTCTTTTTCATTAGCCCTTCATTTGTGATAAATTTTTTAGTTATTTTCATCAACAAGCCAAAAAGTCAAAGAGTTGACTTTTGAGTTGATTTTTTGGTCATTTGACCTAAAAGTCAACTCCCGATCAAAATTTAATTTTTTGCATAAAAAGTTCACAATTGGTCCCTATTTCATTTTGGCCATAAAATATTTAAAAAAAAAAATCAAAGTTTTGATCATTGAATCAACTTTTTAGTCATTAGTCACTAAAAAGTTGACCTTGACTCAAAAAATTCAAAAAATGCAATAATCCAAAAATCATCTTATGTAAGCTTCAATTTGACTGAGGCATAAAATATTTCTCAAAAATCGATTAAGAATCTTGTTTGCTGATTTTTTTTTTTTTTTTTTTGATTTTAGGTTCAAAATTGATAAAAAAAAAAAAAAAACAAAATTATTTTCATTCTAGTCATATTTTAGCTTAGTTTTCTTCATGACATTTGATCTAGAGGTCATTTCACATGCACTCGTTCAACCAATTTTGTCATTTGACATTTTAGGGTGAAAATTTTCATTTTTAGCCCTAATTAGGGGTTCCGATCGATTTTACATGATTTGCGCAATTATGCCCCTAGTCAACTCTTTTTTTAAAAATATTTTCAACAAAAAAAAAAAAACCTATTTTTTAATATCAATCCAAATCCAATATCAATTTTGGTAAATTCACGTGGGAACTTTCCAATTTAAAAAATTTGGCACATTCAAAGTTTGTGAAATCGAGTTATTGAGTTCCAATTGAGCCTATTCAATTTGGCCTATTTTATTCTAGCATTCAATTGAAGTAATTGAGCTTCAACTTGACCAAATAAATTCAATTTCAAATGTTAGTTTAGCTTGCAGTCTCATTTTAATGGAAATTAACCCAATTCGGCCGTTTTGTGTACAATTAATCGCCTTGGAGTAACCCAGTTGCATTCAATTTGACACAATTTGTATAAAATAATTTTAGTTTCATTATAATTGGATATATTTAGAAAATTAGGACAAATTTGGAGCCAAGGTGAAGTCGATTCAACCCAATCAAACCCTAGTCAAACCAATCCAATTGGGTCAACTCAATTTTGACCAACATTGACCTACCGTTGTTCGATGGCCACTTCCGATAGTGAACAGTCGTTCATGACCATCCAAGCCCTATTTGGCGGCCAACTCTCCCTTGTGCATTAAAAATACCAAAATGCCCTTGGTTCATTTTTAGTTCAAGAAAGATGCAATCTTAACCATTCATCAAAGACTTCATCTAGTCCATTGGATGAGACACTTCACTTCATCAATCCATGTAGCATTAATTCTAGAAAATCACAAGATTACTTAACATCTAAGCATGTTTGAAGGCCTTAGATCTATGGCCTAGTCTCCTTTAGCTTGATCTCCTGCTCGGCGACGGTAGAGTAATTTGCTGGTTTCCAATCCTTATCCAGTGGTCAGCGGTGGTCTTTTGGCACGATGCCATTCCTCGACGAGTCCTCAAAGTTATTTCAACCGGAACTTCTCTGATCATCCACCGATCATCATCATCTTTCTCAGTTTCTTTGATCATTTTTAATTGATTGATTGAGCTTAGTATGATTATATTCTCATACACGATCATCGTGATTTTGACTCAAATTCATTGAAGATTGAATGCAACAAATGTATAATGCTCTGATGCTTGAATACGATGAGGCGAAGGCTAAGATTCACTCTATAGATTATTATACATGCTTAAAAATGATCATTGGATGAGTTGAGTTGATTAAGAAATGATTGATTTCATGTTCTAGAAATTCAAATGTATTTCTGGACCGTTCTGTTTCTAGTGATGATATGAGCTTGTAAACGATGATATCTCGTAAAGATGCATTCTAGACTTTTGACGTATGCATGTTGAGAATTCGATTTCATATATTATAAGCTTTAATCGAACATCGTTTGCTCTGTTAAACTTACTTCACAGTATCATGTTCTGATATGGAAAATTGATATTTGTTCTATTTGTTAATGTGTTCTGATTGATGTTTGTGGCTTCCTAATGTTTTAGAAATTTTTGTGATGTGATTTTGGAGTTGGTGCCTTCAATAAAACTCGTTCATGACATTTAGATATAGGTCATATAAAATTTTCATGAAATTTGAGAGTCATTTGATCGGTCCAATCGTCCTTCAATCGTCCATGTTGGCTTCTAAAAATGTGATTTCCAAACTGACCTTCATGTATCTTTTTTTTTTTTTTTTTGTAAGGTAAGAAGTATATTGACTTTCAACCAAGCATGGCTATACAACAAAAGAAGCTCGGCTCCAACAAAACTTGCACTCTAGATGACACACAAATCATCACAAGTGGAAGGGTGCACCTTCATGTATTCTTTGATTTTTATAAAATCACATGTTTGAAATCTAGAAATGCATCCTCCATGAAGAATGTTCATCACATATGAATCTATCCGTTGTAAAATTTTCATAAGAAATGCAGTTCATGTAATGACCCCAAATCCATTTCTAGGGTCTTAAGCGACAAGGGTTATTTTCGCGACATCCTAGGCTCATTGCTGTCCCAATTCTTTTTATCTTGTTATCATGCATTTGCAGAAATGTGAACAATTAACTGTCCAAACAAACAACAGCTAGAAGACTGGGACCTACATCAAGTAGAACACACTAATTTATATTATAACAGCACTTTTACAAGCCCTTTCTTTATGGGCCCTCTTTTCTTTTTACATCACAGTACAAGTTTTTCACATAGGCCAAAGGAAATCCTATCTCCTTTAGCGTGATTGCATGTAACATCCTCGATTCCGAGCCCATAAGGCTCAGCCATAAGGTCCAAAAGGGGATCAATCATGGGTCATTGGCCATGGATCGATAGTTTGATCGACAAGGAATCACATATCGGTCATGGTTTGACCGACCGATCGGTCACGAATTGGTCGAGGTGTCGGTCGTGAATTTCTACCTACCATACCGATGGGATATGATCACCAGCTCATAAGATGACTTTTTGATCACAAGGATTGGTCATGGGATGATTTTGGATCGGTAGATAGTCATAGTGCCCGACCGCGGGTGATTTCGTCTAGCTATGCACCGATACACAAACGATCTGACTCGATTAAATGAAATCATCTTCCAACCAAAACTGTATCATTCCCTATTTAATTCTTAGTGATTGGAAAGGAATCTTAAATTGGTGATGTCCGATCATGGATTGATAATGCATTGACCATGAGCGACATAGATGGATCGGGTGCTAATTGAAATGAGCTCAGGGATAATCCTAGCTATTCCATCACTAATTCTAAGGTCCATGAGTCCCTTGGCTTAGTGCTAAGCCATAGGTAGCTTTAGGATTGGCCTTGAACCGACCGAAGGACAACCGACCCTTTAGGCTAATCGACCGTCCAAAGGAACGGTTTGAATGAGCATGGGCACAATGGCCGAACCTTGGGTGTACATGATTCGATTTTTTGAGGTGTACCTAATGATCCCTTCTCTGGCCCCGGAACTAAATTAGATGATCGAATTCTCTAGATTTGCCTTCTTGATGAAGAAAAGGACAAAATAAGGAAAATTCTAGAACCTCCTCATTAAATGAAGGGGTGAGATGTCCTTTGAAAATTCAAACATCATGATGGCAGCCCAAAATATATTTCAAGTTCTAGAAAATGTAGCACATAAGTGGACCAATTGGAGAGCGATACACGGGCCCTCATTAATGATCAAAGATTCTAGATTTGCCGAGTTGGCAACTATGGTACCATTATTGTCAAACTCCATTAAATGTTCATTAAATGTGGGGTATAGATGGTTCAATGGAAGAGCGAAAAGCGGGCCTTCATTGATCAAAACCTATGGACTAGATTGCCAAGCAAAGCCTTTTAGCCATGACAACTCACTTTTTAGGTGCAATCATGAGGCAAGTAGAATTGCCACACAAGAATTTTAGGTGGGCCACCTTGAAACTTAAGATTGGATCATGTGGCTCAGTAATGATGGCATCAAGGGTTATAAATAGAAGAAGTCCCCTTCATTTCCCCACCTTGCCTCCCATTTCCTCCTTCCTCCTCCTCACGCCCTCCCTCTCTCTTTCAGCCTCCAAGCAAAGCCGCCCCTCTCTTGTAGCTCGCGCTTTAGTTTAAGGTTCGCCTAGAGGGAGAGAGGGTGATGATGATAAGGCATGAGAGAGAGAGAGAGAGAGAGAGAGAGGGAGAAGAGATGGGGTGGCGTGTGTGGTATTGGGGGAGGGGGGGAGGAGATGCCTCTATTTATAGGTAAATCTTTCATCATTACCCTTCCAAATGGACCAATAAGCTTTCTTTGGGTGGCATGCCTAGGCTGATAAGGTGGCAAGGCTAAGGAGAAAGATGTGGCTAGCCTAATCCCTAGGGCCACACTTGTTCCTTCTCTTATTGGGCCATTTGGGGTTTGAGTCATCTTTGTAATGATGACTATATTAATTATGGGACACCTAAGCCTTATGACTCAACCTAGTATTAATGCACTATGGTCCAAGAGCATTTAATGCATATTTATCCCAATCCAAGAAGACTCTAGATGGCTTGCTCCTCAAGTTGGGCGTGTAGCCCCTTCCTCTCCAAGTTTGGCAAGTAACCTCCCATTCTAAGTTGAAAAATAATTTCAAGCAACTTTTGAAATCAGTGTTATTACCTTATTAAACCGGCTCAAAAAATTATAAAATTTTTATATGTTGTCAAGAAGATCTTAAGAAACATTTTTCATGAAGGAAACTTAGCCAAATTCATGCTGTGGGAAGAGCAGAAATTCATTGAATACAATCCAAAAATTCGTCCATCGAGCAGATTTAATGATCAGAGAGAGAGACTCATTTCGAAATCCAAATCTTCACAAAACTCTTTGAAATTTTAATAGATTGTATTGATGTCATTTAAAACTTTTGTGAATAAAACATGTCCAAATTCGAAAGGGAATTTTTTATAAGAATTCGAGAAAGTAACTTGGTTACCGTTTTCACTATATTGGGTAGGTTCTATATGGTAATTGATTGGGCCTCTATCATAACCATTTCATCTAAAAAAAAATGAAATTTAGGTATGTTGTAGAGCAATATATTTTGAACAAATTTCAAGAATGAAGTTTTCTAAAATTCGAATCATAAAAAGCTCTATAAAATTGGCAAATAGTGAAGGTTCAACAATTTCAAAAATCAAAGGTGGCATATCTAATTAGAGAGAGGTAATTGTTGGACATTCTTATCCTCCAAGTTTCCAACTAATTAAATGGCTAAATTCCAAGAGACAATAATGTGAGCTTATCTTAAGTTCAAAGTTTGGACTTGACTTGTCTTCTCTCCCTTTTCCTCTTAGGCATGTGGCCCTTTCCTTGTGGACTCCAAAGTCCACATTTTACACTTTGGTATTTAGGGTATGATTAGGCCTAGGCTATAGGAACACCATTTTCCACACTTCATTTAATACGTTCACATTTGTTCATATTTGTTCACACTTGTTTTTCTAAGAAACTTTGACTAGTCCAAGTTTCATACTTGTCTTCCAAAGCTAACGCCTAATGTGCCATGTATCCATCTTACTCAATGCTCCTTAATTAGCTACAAGATGAGGGCATTAAATGCAACTTGGAAAATCTCAGTTTTGAAGGCCTTGTCATCAGGTAGGGACTAATCAAGTTTGATCAGGATCGACTATCTTATTTGGCTCGAGGTTCGTGCCTAAGCCATGATCGAATGAAGTCGGACGCAACCGAGCATAACCAATGAAATTGAGTTCGGACTCCACAGTTACCGTGTAAAGGGCTCAAAGTTGAGAATGTTACAATTTCTTTTTTTATTAGGCTAACCCACAAAACTACTTCATTTTTATCATCTCTCTCATCAGTTTCATAGTATAAATGCTCCATTACACCCAACAAAATTTCATTTTATCATGCATCTTATTGTAACTTTGCCTTAAAAATGTTATCGATTTTAATTTAGCAAATTATATTTTCAATTTTCTATTTATGACGGCTTAAGAATACACAAGTAATTTCCTAGTTTTGTCAAAGAGTATAAGCAAAACTATATTTCAAAGTGAAACATTAAAATTCAATTTAATTATCTAAGTGATCTTGATCATAAATGGAAAAGAAAAATTGATCAAAATATGAAAAAGGTTAAATTATTAAAAGCATGATAAAATGTCAAACATATTTATATCTAGATCATATCTAAATATTAACAAAATATAATTACATAAAGGGAGGAAAATAATCTTCTCGCTATTCTACTCTAATTATGAAGAAAGTAATTTCTATCGATTGTAGATTCAATCTCACACTAAGAGTATCAAAACTTTGAATTTTGCTTAAAATGTTCCTTTGAAAAAAATCTGATATGAGTTTGAAAGTGAAGAGGGCCTACATAAATTTTTGACCCCATCTTGCAATTCATATTAAAATTTAAAAGCTTAAAAGAAAGCACAAATTAGCAATGTTTAACTTTAAAAACCTACGAACTTATTCCGAAAAAAAAATCACAATGTCAAAATCGGCAAGATAATTAGATTAAAATTTAATTTTCAGTTGAAATAAATTTTTTCTCAAACTATTTAATACAAAATAAGCAATTGATTGTGCATTCATAAACCGTTATAACTAGAAATTTCGAATATTTTATGCAACTTTTGTGACTAAAAGATAAGATCATAAATAAAAATTAACAACCTTATATACACAAAATGATAATATGATAGATGGTAAGATAATATCTTTTGGGCCGTACTATTTCCACTATGATTTTAGCTTTGACACTCCCAAAAGCAGTGTCTTGACCTTTTGCTCGTTCGTCTCACATGCTTTGATTAATTATTCTCACTTTTTGTTTGGCAGAAGAATAGTCCAAGTGCCATAACTTCAAGACGAGAGGACACTTAAGTGCCATAACTTCCCGAAAAGGTACACTTAAGTGACAGTTTGAAGTTAAATGGAACATTTAGGTGCCACTCCGGCGAAAATCTGGCCAAATGGGTGATGTGGCAATTTTCCGACAAGTTGGACACAAAACGACATCGTTTTGCATGCGACGTTGCGAGAAAATGCAAAAACGACGTCGTTTTTGTGTCCGATGTGTAAATAATTAATATAAAAATTAATTAAATTAAATTAAAACTTAATTTTATTTAAAATATTCTAAAAAAAAAAAAAATTATAATTTAAAAACTTAAAATTTAAAAAACTTAAAATTAAAATAACTTAAAATTAAAAAAAAAAAACTTAAAATTTTAAAAACTTAAAATGAAAAAATAAACTTAAAATTTTAAAAAAATTAATTTTTTTAAAAAGGGGGGCCGAAGGAGGCGGCAGAGGTGGCAATTTTAATTTTTTTTTTAAGGTTTTTAAATTTTAAGTTTTTTATTTTATTTTTTAAAATTTTAAGTTTTTTAATTAAAGTTTTTTAAATTTTAAGTCTTTTAATTTTAAGTTTTGTAAATTTTAAATTTTAAATTTTAAGTTTTTTAAACTTTACGTTTTTTAATTTTAAGTTTTTTAAATTTTAAGTTTTTTTAATTTTAATTTTTTTAATTTTTAGAATATTTTAAATAAAAATAAGTTTTAATTTAATTTAATTAATTTTTGTATTAATTATTTACACATAAGACACAAAACGACGTCATTTTTTTCATTTTCTCTCCACGTCGACGCAAAACGGGTCGTTTTGTGTCCAACTCGCCGGAAAATTGCCACGTCACCCATTTGGCCGGATTTTGGCCGTAGTGGCACTTAAGTGTTCCACTTTACTCCGAAATTGCTATTTAAGTGTACCTTTCCAAAGTTATGGCACTTAAGTGTCCTCCTGTGCCAAGTTATGGCACTCCAAGTGTCCCAAACTCCTTTTTGTTTATATATTCCTTTGCTTTTCTTGCGGGACCCACGTGTTTTGGGATAAGTACACTAGAAGCGCCAAAAGTTGTGTATAGTGCACACTTTAGTGCAAAAAAAAAAACCGGATAACTTAAGTGCCACTTTTTTTTAAAAAACGATCATTTAAGTGCCAACTCCGATCTGAATCGCCAGAAATCTGATATAACTATTTTTTTATTAATTTCTCAGTCTTATGTGGCTCGCTAGTGTGCCTAGTCAGCAAATAACCCCTAAACGACATCATCTAAAAGTTGTGAATAGTGATTATTTGAGTGCCAAATTTTATTTAAAGTGATCACCTCAATGCCAGTCGTTGTTAGAAAGAGATCACTTCAGTGCTAAGCATGCCATGTGGATTAGAATTTTTAAAAATTTGCGAAGTCATATTATAATTTTAATCATAAAAAACTTGTAATCAATTTGATCGAAAGTTCTCGCCATTGGCACTTTAGTAATCGCTTTTTCTCCGATTTAACACTTAAGTGAACCAGCAAAAATTTTTGCACTAAAATGAGCGCCGTACACAACTTGTGGCACTTTTAATATACTTATCCCCACATTTCTCCTTCCTTCTTTCCTTTTCTTCTATGCAAAATCTTAGACAACAAAACTTTAGCTCCACCTGATTCACATTCATTTTCTTCTTCTCCTCTTCATACTCAAGATCAACTATCAGCAACTCAAACTAGCAAATCAAACATGTATTCCTCCCACCCTACTACGACACAATGCAATCTCCATGATAACCATACCCACGGGGCAATTTCTATTGGATATTTCAACAATTTTGAAATAATTGTTAGAAATTATGACCAACATGAAAGGCATCATTTTTGTAACGGTTTTACAACAGTCATATAACGGCTTTCTAATGGCTATATTATTTATTCATAAACTCTTCATTATTTTATAACGGCTATATAAAGATCATATTCTTCTTTAAGTACAAATTGATTTATAATGGTTTCCAAACGGTTCTCTTTTTTACATATAAATAGTTACTTTGACCATAATAGGAAAGTGATATTGATTTATCAAAACCAAAATATCTTCATTTCTTTTTTCCTATCTCGTTACGTCTTTTTCCTTTCATTACTAGATTATACATATAACATTATTCTATTTCCTTCTATTCTTCAGTACAGAATAAATAAGAAGGTCTGTCTTAAGGATAATTGCCTTATGGCTTCCCAAACTGGAATTGCTGCTACGAGATGTTGGAATTGAACGAGCATTCGGAGATGGTGAAGAAGAGATATCGCATATTCATGGGCTATTCTTGTGGGACATTACTGAGCATTCAACAGATGCAAGAATGCCTTTTAAGCGAAATGTAAAGATCGTAAGGGTTGCTTTCATCAACTATGGTAAGCTTGTCGTTTTCGTCAATTTCGATGACCAGAATTGGGTATGCCCTCGACTCTTTCTCATGGTGAGCTTGAAATAAATGCTTTTTCTATGGCTGTGAAGTATTTTGGTTTACGAGAAATTATGTTGTCTTCTTTGAGGAAATAGGTTGTAAGAATTGATATGTTGTGGGATTGGTTGTAATCTGATTAGTTGATGATTGAGTTACTTCAGTACTTGTCCTGCATTGCTTCTAATTTTTTTTTTTTTGGGTTATCTATAGTATGTGATCTTGTTTGATTATTGTTAGGCTGCGTTTAATGTACCAAAACGCCTTTACAATTTCGAATATGTGGTGGCCCAATGAAGGTTCCGTAAGTTTTTAGGGGATTGGTTCTTGTTTTGTGTCGTTGCACTTTGCGTACAAGAGGACGTGCAAATGAGCGCGTAACATTCTTCTGAAAGAAATTAAGTTGGGTAATTGCTATTGGAATGACGTAACTGTGTTCAGTTGCGTCTGATTTTTGGAATTGCTTTTGCAATCTGCCTAGTTTCGACACTGAATTGCTACTTAGTACTTACAAAGGCTGCCATCGAGTAAATCTGCTTGAGCATATTTATTTATCAAGGGTGAAGAGTTTTTTGTAGCATATGCGAGCTGACTCCAGGTGACAAGAAAATGGATGCCGTTGTTGAGTATAGCAATATTTTATATGCTTTCAGCTTCTGCCTATTTCTTTCAGTATACATAGGAAAGAAGGATCAAATGCAACTTTTCGTGATGAATCGGGAAAGATTGAAGGATTTTAGGATTAAGTTTTCAACTTCAATCTTTATGCCAAAGTTATGGGAGAAAATTGATACGTGCTTCTATGGTGTGGGGAGGTCCATGCGGTTTCGATGGTGGTAAAAAAATGATCGATGAGGAAATAAATGGCATGTGATTGATCTCTGCATAAGGCATGTGTATCTTGTTCATAGGTAATGCTTTTGTGCATTCCGTTGTTCAATTTGTAGAACACGTGTTAGCGGATGCTCTCATGTGGCTATGCAATAAGTCTGGTTTGTTCTATAAATGTGATTGTTCTACATGGAATACGTCTTCTTTGAGCATAAGGACAAGGTATATATAATACCGGTCTTTTTAGTTGACCAAGTCAAAGGTGGTGGGACCCACTTTAAAAAAAAGGAAAAAAAAAACAAAGAAAGGCTTGGTCAACAAAAGAAACAGAAGGGGACGTCTCGGTTATAAAGGACGCCGAGAGCTCGCATGCGAGAAATGGAAGAAAAAGAAAAGAGAGAAATAGCGCACTCACTGTGACATCCCGAATTTCCAATTCTAATTTCAATAAATTGAAATGGGCATTTCATCTGCATGCATATAGTTCTTTCCCTGAACTGATCACTCATGGGATAACTAGTCTATCGGGTGAAGCCATTAAGAAATTCTAAGGCATCGGACTCGAGAATTTGACCAGAAAACGACCTTTCAACCGAGTTGATCCGCAAGGGTCATTACGGCACGTTAAAGATCGATTAGAGACCGGAGATAGGTCGACTCGATAGAGGCATGTGATCGAGTGTGGGTGATTCCACCCGATCGCACAATTCTTGTCGATCGGCACCGGGCCGGCTTTTTCGTCATTTGGGTACCCTGCGTGCCGTGTTTGAAACCTTGAGATTTTCCCGACAACCGAGAGTCGCCAATGTGTCAAAGATGTACATTGTGGCTTGAATTGATCAACCACAGGTCAAATGCATGAAAATTTCTAAAAGCTACCGGTAGATCAAGACGCGCTAATATCGTGCCTGAGTGAAATTAACCGTGAAATTGAGATCGAATTTAGAAATTGGAAGTCATGGTATGTCACAAATCATTTTAGGAACATCGACTCATCTTCAGAGGATTTTTCATGCAAACCGAGTTTTTTAGCAAAATAATCAAATTATGGCTAATTTGGTTCGGAAATTTTGTAGGCCCGCTTTTGGTTATATTTTGGGATCTAAGTTGGTTCTATGGTCAAGTGGTTAAGTGAATTGAAGTGTGGTAATATTGGGTTAATTTTACGGGTTTTAATTTGGCTCAATTGGAAGTGGATTGAATGAAATTAAAGAATGTAATGCACAAAGTTTAAAAGTTGGTATGCCACGGCGGAAATTAAAATTTGGACCTATTGGGAAGATTGTGGTGGAAGATTTGGGTGAGTGGGAAGTGATGTCATGGTGAGGTCATGCCACCATTTTTATTGGCTTAAAGAAAAAAAAAATGAAATGGTCCCCTTCTCTCTCTCTCCACCTTCCCTCTCTCCCATTGCCTTTCTCCTCCATCTCCATGGTGCGAAGACCAGAAAAATTGCAGAGGAGAAGCTGGAGCAGCCATGGCCGTCCGCCCGCTCCGTCGCCGCTCACCGCCGCGATCGGCGCGCCCGCCGGCGTCCGCGTGGCCGCGCGTGCCCGCCATCGGCTGTCGGCTCGCGCGCCCCCGCACGCAATCCGGTTGCCTTAGCAGCTCGCCCGAGCAGCTCGGGCCCCGCCGGAGCTCCCTTCGCCGCCGCCGACCTCCCCACCGGCCCGTCCAAGCTCCGCCGGTCCTCCTCCGCCCAAGCCGACGCAGGAACCACCCTTCTCGGCCCTAACTCGGCATGCTTGCAAAAATGGGTTTTGTAGCCCAAGGTTTTGGCCCTTTTGGCCGCCTTCCCGGCCCCGGTTGCTCGGCCCGCCTTGAGGAAAGTCGATCCTCGCGTCGGCCTTGTCGTTTTGGCGTGCTCGGCTCGCTAATTTGGTGAGTTTAACTCACTAAACCTTGATTAGAGGGTTAATAATACCCTAAGCGTGCTTAGTCTAAGTTAAGTGAGTTTAGGTGGGTTGATTAGTTTATTTGATTGTGGATTAGATTAGTGTGTTTAATTAAGTTAAATGGTGTTTAGTTTAAAGTTAAATAGGTTTATTTTTAATATAAGCCTTGATGTGACATAATGGGTTTTATTTTTGATTTATTTAATTGTTTCGAAATTCTGGAATTAAATAATATATTATATTCCGAAAATCATTAAAATATTATTTATTTAAAAAAACTCGAAAAATTATTTTTGACTCAAATTGCTTAGAATTTCGGGCCGATCGTCATTGTGCTCTTAGAATTTGAATTTGATGAACGGAAGTAGCAAAATTGAATGTCGGCTATTATTACTATTATTTATTTAAAAAAACTCGAAAAATTATTTTTGGCCTCAATTGCTTAGAATTTTGTGCTGATCGATGCTTTGTGCATTTAGAATTTGAATTTGATGAATGGATGTGACAAATTGAGTGTTGATTGTGATAAATAGGGTTTTTAATCCTAAAACCCAAGTGTTGGATTTTGATGCGAAATTTGATTGTTATGGTTTACTATTGAAATTAAAGTATGTGATTGAATTGTGGAATGTCCAGGAAGTCAGTAATGATTGTCGTGTGTTGGTTAATGAGGAACCGTCCCCGAGCTGTTGAGCTAGACGTACCCCTATATGGGATGCCCGCGCAATGGATGCCGGTCGCGGTAGAGAGGCCGGGCCGACGGACCGATGCTCCTTCGGGAATGCCGTCGACGTAGTGACGAAGCCGCGCTCCATGGGGGGAGGCGATGCCTGACATGAGTGTCAGTAGATAGCTGAATGGCGAGTAGGCTATGCCCTTGTGTGGCGGTGAATAATTGGAATGCGAGTTGAGTACAATTGTGATTTTACATGAAAGTGATGTCGTTCCAATTATTTAAGCTCTTATTATTACCTGAGTTTGCGTGATATATATATATTGTGCTAACCTGCAGGGAGGAATTAAGACGAGGTAAGTCTTCTGTGTGTTGTGGCTAGGCCACCCGGGGTGTATTTTCTTTCTAATAGGGGTTTAGGGGTTGAACTTGCCGAGACATTGTCTCATCCCGGTTTGGGGACAACAATTCCAGTCCCCGGTGGATGGAGCGGCTAGATAACTTTGGTTGGCTCGAGGAGTTACAGAGGTGAAGTCATAAGGATTGGAGAACGTGTTCGACTTGTAGGTCGTAGGACGGTTCCTTTTAAGAGCCGGTCTTTCGTAGACTTTTGGCTGTAGGCCTTTGTTTATAATTCTGTTGAATTTTGAAAGTGTTATGTTGGGGTTTTGCTTCCTGCTTTTCTATCCCGTATTTCATTGTCAGGGTTTTTATAATACGTTCCGCATGCGCATAATGAATTTTAATTGGGTCGGCGACACTACCTGGGAATGTCGCATTTGTATGACCATGGTGGGATGTTCACGTGTCTCGGGGTTCGGGGCGTGACATCCCCGTTTAAGTGGTATCAGAGCATGGTTTGTGTATGGAGTGATAAGGTGCGATGAGTCATGGGATAGTTAGTAGGAAAGACTTTTATTATGCTGATGCATGTGGTTGATAGCTGTTTGGTAGTATGTTTGTGGGGTCATTTAACCTCGTAAGAGTACCGCTGCAAGTCGGTGCGAGAGTGTAGCTGGAAAAGCATCGAGCGATCCTAGGTTTGTGGGGATCGTTCTAGCACGGTAGTCTTTAGGAAGCTTTTGAGTCGTTCCAAGATCAAGATCGAGCCGCCGTTGTTGCCGTTGTCACCGTTGTTGTTGCCGTGTCGTAATCGTTGTTGTTATTGCGCCTGTTGAGGCCCAAATTGGAGTTGTGACCAGGGAACAAGTCACTGTATCTGAGTCAAAGTTCAGTTAAGCAGAGATGGAAATCAATTGGAGGAAAGGTCGATGTAAGAGGAAATGTGCCCCTTTCACCTAATCGGAAGAGTAGAATTGGAAAGTCAGTGCCCAACTCGACCGGTGAGTGTTGTGTCTGTAAGAGAAGACATGGATGTGTTCCGTGTTGTAAGAGGGAAAAGACTTGTTACAAGTGTCGCCAATACGGCCATTTGATCAAGGGTTGTCCGTACAGATAGGTGGAACCACAGCAGTTTCTGTCACCGCCGTCAATAGAGCAGAACAGGGGAAACATGCCTCAGGACATTTAGTGGGGTACTTGGAACAGAACCCCAGTGCAAGGAAGGGTGCATGCTATCACCCGACAGGAGGCAAATGACTCACCAATCGCGTGCCGAGTTTGTGGAAGGAAACATGAATCGTTAAGTGTCCCGGTTTAACGGGAGCATGCTTTGTATGTGGCCGCATGGCCATCGGGTTAAGAACTGTCCGCGTAAGTTTGGGAGAGCGTAAGCATTGTTACTGTAGATAGGACGCCATTAGGATGGCTAAAGGAGCATGAATGAGTCGACCATGCATCGATCAAGGGAATGGTGTTTTTGAGATGTTCTTATCAGAGTTGCGCAGCAGAATTTTAAGTGAAGGTTATAGAATTTTCGTTGTGGTAATAAAGTAATAGAAAGATGAATCTTTGACTATAATTGTACTTGAAGGGTTTGTTTAAGTATGATTTGGAAGTCATTTTATAAAAGGTTTGGCTTGAGGAAATTTCTGAGGTTATGAATTGTAGAAGTGATATAATTTGGTTTGTTCAATTAGCGTGCAAAAGTTCAGACTTACCGAAAGTCGAAGAGGACCTTCACTCCTTGTCATTCATCACTGAAGGTGACCTGGTTCGGGTTGTTGGTTACCGAATCTACCTGGCAACTGTGATGGATGTGTCAGTTGAGGAGCCGATTATGGAGAACATAATCGTGGTACTGAAGTTTTCTAGGGTAATTCTTGAAGAAGTGTCAAATTTGTTGTCAGAAAGAAAAATAGAGTTCGTAATTGAATTAACACCCGGAATGGAGCCAGTCCCTAAGGCTCCTTACCGATGGTATTACTCGAGTTAAAAGAATTGAAGGTCCGTGATGCAAGAATTGTTGAATAGGGGATTCATACGTTCCTAATGCATTACCTTGGGGAGCACCCATTCTATTCGTGAAGAAGAAAGTTGGTTCGTTGTGTTTGTATATTGATATTCTTCAAGATCGATCGGAGGTCGTGGTATCATCGTTGAGAATCGGAAGAAAGACATACCGAAGTTAGCATCTTGCACTTGATACGGCCAGTTATGAGTTTATGGTAATACCGGTGGTTTGATGGACACCATAGCTATTTGTTTGGGTCTAATGAACAGAATGTTTAAGGGTACTTAAATTAGTTGTGATCATGTTCATTGAAGTTATCCTAGTGTGTTCAAAGAGTGCCGAGGAGCACGAGAGACATTTGGGGATGGTACTTCAAACCTTGAGGACTCTTCAATTTTATGCTAAGTTTAGCAAGTGTGAGTTTTGGATGACTCGTGTTGCGCTTCTAGGTCACGGGATTTCAGGCGAAGAAATCTCCGTAGACCCCGTCCAAGATTGAAGCAAGTGATAGTTGGCCGAGATTGACTATAGTGACAGAGATCAAAAGTAGCGAGTATTACAGATAGTTTGTAGAAAAGTTTTCGGTGTTAGCATCGCCGTTGACGAGACTTATGAAGAAGGAAGAAAAGTTGTGTGGTCAGTTAAGTGTAAAAGTAGTTTATAAGAGCTTAAGCAGAAGTTAACTACTGCACCTGTGCTCACTATTCCATCCGGTCCAGTAAGATTCGAGGTCTACAGTGACACGTTATTTAAAGGATTGGGTTGAGTGATGATGCAAAGCATGACGGGGTTGTTGCATACACATCCCGTTAGTTGAGAACTCATGAGCTGAATTACCCGACGCATGACTTGGAGTTCGCAACTTTAATCTTCGCACCGAATTTGGAGATGTTAGTTATGTGGAGAAAGATTATGGATCTTCACCGATCAGCATAGCCTTTAAGTATTCATTCTCTCAAAAAAAAAAAAATTTGAATATGAGACAGCGTTGCTAGTTGGAACTTTGGAAATACTAGAGTTGTGATCAGTAGCGCAAATGGTACTTAAGGAATGGGTTTTAATTGAGAAGGCACAAAACTCGGGTTTTAAAATTGAGGTAGGCTACCTTTAGACTCTTATGGCCATCCTCAGAATTGAGCTGGATGTACAAATTAGAATCAAAATGCTTCAGTGGTCAGATTCAGAGATTCAGAAAGTCATGCAAGCAAATACAGAAAAGAGAGAAGCCTCACTTCCAGATTTTTTATAACGGAACACTAAAGTTCCGAGAGCGATGGTGTGTACCTGACAATGTGGCATCGAAAAAGAGAGATCCTATCAGAAGCTCATTGTAATAGTTACAGCATTTATCCTGGTAGTACCAAGATGTATCTAAATCTGCGTCGACACTACTAGTGATGGTATGAAAGCGGACATCGCCAAGCGTGTCGCCAGTGTTGGATGTGTCGGCAGTCAAAACCCAGCACTATGAACTGGGAGGATTTTTGTAACCTCTCAAGATTCCTGAGTGGAGATGGGAGCATATCACGATGGACTTCGTGACTGGGTTGCCAAAGAGTCAAAAAGGAAATGATTCAGTTTGGACAGTAGTCGATAGACTGGCAATGTCGACTCACTTCATTGCAGTACGAAAGAACCTTGATTTGAACAAGCACGTTGAGTTGTACGTGCGTCAAAGAGTTCGTCTATTTGGAGTGCCGGTGATGATTTCTTTAAACCAAAACCAAAATTCGTGACTATCTTCTAGAAAAGTTGCAAAGTGTTTTGGGAATGAAACTGCAGTATAGTACGAATTATCACCTTAAGACGGGTGACTAGTTTTAAAGGACGATTCAGATCTTTGAGGACAGGTTGAGAACATGTTGGTTGGTTTTTAAAGGAAGTGGAAAGGAACAACTCCTTCTCGTTGAGTTCACTTACAGCGACAGTTGCCAGCAGAGTTTTCAGTTGGGTTCTAGTTTCAACAGTACAGTCAGATGGTTCTTTCGAAGCAGAGCGTACAGAACTTCAGTTGGTCATGGTGAGATCAGAGAACATAAAATCGCGGGTCCAGAGTTGGTTCAGAATTCAGTGATTCAGTTGCAGTTATCGGAGACAGACTTGAGGCCACTCAAAATCGCCAGCTTAGCTTCGCAAATTAGTATCGCAGACCTTTGGAATTTCAAGTCAGGGAAATATATTTTTCCTTAAATGTCGCCTTTGGTAGGGACATTGTATTTTGTCAATGAATGGAAGATGAAAGAGAGTTTAAATCGGGATCCATCGAAATTTCGGTTCAAAGGAGGATTTTCGCTTTAAATGGAAAAAGAAAGCAGTTTGGAACACCGTCGGCGCCTTTAGCCGAGTGGTATGCGGGTGTGAAGCAGCGGGTCCAAAGTCGGGAGTTCGAATCCCCGACGCGGCAGTTAGCCGCCTAGTAGAAAAAAAAAAAAGAAAAAAAGAAAAAGAAAAAGAGAAGAAGAACCAAAATTTTTTGCAGCTTTTATTTTTGCAAAAGTGGGCAAGTGTTTAGCATTTTGAATCCGTAATAGTTTGGACAAGTTTGGAAGTGATCCGGCAATACCTTGCGGCAAAGTACGAAAAGTGCAACCGGGAAAGAGAAGAATCGTTGAGACGACGGTACCCCTACCTTTGTATTTAAGAATTTGGTAAAGGTTTAAATTTCGAGGACGAAATTTTTATAAGAGGGGAAGAGTTGTGACATCCCGAATTTCCAATTCTAATTTTAATAAATTGAAATGGGCATTTCATCTGCACGCATATAGTTCTTTCCCTGAACTGATCATTCATGGGATAACTAGTCTATCGGGTGAAGCCATTAAGAAATTCTAAGGCATCGGACTCGAGAATTTGACCTAGAAACGACCTTTCGACCGAGTTGATCTGCAAGGGTCATTACGGCACAGTTAAAGATCGATTAGAGACCGGAGATAGGTCGACTCGATAAAGGCATGTGATCGAGTGTGGGTGATTCCACCAGATCGCACAATTCTTGTCGATCGGCACTAGGCCGGCTTTTCTGTCGTTTGGGTACCCTGTGCCCGTGTTTGAAACCTTGAGATTTTCCCGACAACCGAGAGTCGCCAATGTGTCAAAGATGTACATTGTGGCTTGAATTGATCAACCACAGGTCAAATGCATGAAAATTTCTAAAAGCTATCCGGTAGATCAAGACGTGCTAATATCGTGCCAGAGTGAAATTAACCGCGAAATTGAGATCGAATTTAGAAATTGGAAGTCATGATATGTCACAAATCATTTTAGGAACATCGACTCATTTTTAGAGGATTTTTCATGCAAACCGAGTTTTTTAGCAAAATAATCAAATTATGGCTAATTTGGTTCGGAAATTTTGTAGGCCCGCTTTTGGTTACATTTTGGGATCTAAGTTGGTTCTATGGTCAAGTGGTTATGTGAATTGAAGTGTGGTAATATTGGGTTAATTTTACGGGTTTTAATTTGGCTCAATTGGAAGTGGATTGAATGAAATTAAAGAATGTAATGCACAAAGTTTAAAGTTGGTATGCCACGGCGGAAATTAAAATTTGGACCTATTGGGAAGATTGTGGTGGAAGATTTGGGTGAGTGGGAAGTGATGTCACATGAGGTCATGGTGGGCCATTTTTATTGGATTAAAGAAAAAAAAATGAAATGGTCCCCTTCTCTCTCTCTCCTCCTTCCCTCTCTCTCCCGTTGCCTTTCTCCTCCATCTCCATGGTGCGAAGACCAGAAAAATTACAGAGGAGAAGCTAGAGCAGCCATGTCCGTCCGCCCACTCCGTCGCCGCCGCCGCCGCCGCGGTCGCCGCCGCCGCCGCCGCCGGCATCCGCGCGCGGCTCGCCGGTCGGCTCGCGCGCCAGCCGCGCACGCGACCAAGCCCGCTCCAGCTTCGCCGCCCCGCCCGAGCCGCTCGGGCCCCGCCGGAGCCCCTTCGCCGCCGTCGACCTCCCCACCGCCCGTCCAAGCTCCGCCGGTCCTCCTCCGCCCAAGCCGACGCCGGAACCACCCTTCTCGGCCCCAACTCGCAGCCTGCAAAAATGGGTTTTGCAGCCTGGTTTTGGCCCTTTGGCCGCCTTCCCGCCCGGTTGCTCGGCCCGCCTTGAGGAAAGTTGATCCTCGCGTCGACCCCGTCGTTTTGGCGTGCTCGGCTCGCTAATCCGGTGAGTTTAACTCACTAAACCTTGATTAGAGAGTTAATAATACCCTAAGTGTGCTTAGTCTAAGTTAAGTGAGTTTAGGTGGGTTGATTAGTTTATTTGATTGCGGATTAGATTAGTGTGTTTAATTAAGTTAAATGGTGTTTAGTTTAAAGTTAAATAGGTTTATTTTTAATATAAGCCTTGATGTGACATAATGAGTTTTATTTTTGATTTATTTAATTGTTTCGAAATTCTGGAATTAAATAATATATTATATTCCGAAAATCATTAAAATATTATTTATTTAAAAAGAAAAACTCGAAAAATTATTTTTGACTCAAATTGCTTAGAATTTCGGGCCGATCGTCATTGTGCTCTTAGAATTTGAATTTGATGAACGGAAGTAGCAAAATTGAATGTCGGCTATTATTACTATTATTTATTTAAAAAAAACTCGAAAAATTATTTTTGGCCTCAATTGCTTAGAATTTTGTGCTGATCGATGCTGTGCATTTAGAATTTGAATTTGATGAATGGATGTGACAAATTAAGTGTTGATTGTGATAAATAGGGTTTTTAGTCCTAAAAACCCAAGTGTTGGATTTTGATGCGAAATTTGATTGTTATGGTTTACTATTGAAATTGAAGTATGTGATTGAATTGTGGAATGTCCGGGAAGTCGTAATGATTGTCGTGTGTTGGTTAATGAGGAACCGTCCCGAGCCTGTTGAGCTAGACGTACCCCTATATGGGATGCCCGCGCAATGGATGCCGGTCGCAAGTCCAGAGGCCGGACCGACCAAGGGGGGACCGATGCTCCTTCGGGAATGCCGTCGACGTAGTGACGAAGCCGCGCTCCATGGGGGGAGGCGATGCCTGACATGAGTGTCAGTAGATAGCTGAATGGCGAGTAGGCTATGCCCTTGTGTGGCGGTGAATAATTGGAATGCGAGTTGAGTACAATTGTGATTTTACATGAAAGTGATGTCGTTCCAATTATTTAAGCTCTTATTATTACCTGAGTTTGCGTGATATATATATTGTGCTAACCTACAGGGAGGAATTAAGACGAGGTAAGTCTTCTGTGTGTTGTGGCTAGGCCACCCGGGGTGTATTTTCTTTCTAATAAGGGTTTAGGGGGTTGAACTTGCTGAGACATTGTCTCATCCCGGTTTGGGGACAACAATTTCAGGTCCTTGGTGGATGGAGCGGCTAGATAACTTTGGTTGGCTCTGAGGAGTTGCAGAGGTGAAGTCATAAGGATTGGAGAACGTGTTCGACTTGTAGGTCGTAGGACAGTTCCTTTTAAGAGCCGGTCTTTCGTAGACTTTTGGCTGTAGGCCTTTGTTTGTAATTCTGTTGAATTTTGAAAGTGGTATGTTGGGGTTTTGCTTCCTGCTTTTCTATCCTGTATTTCATTGTCAGGGTTTTTATAATACGTTCCGCATGCGCATAATGAATTTTAATTGGGTCGGCGACACTACCTGGGAATGTCGCATTTGTATGACCATGGTGGGATGTTCACGTGTCTCGGGGTTCGGGGCGTGACACTCACGCCAAGGGAAGCTTGCCAAGTCGAATCAACTACACATCACAACGCTCGGTAAGTACTTGCACACCTTGTTTGTCCAATCATTGTAAGTTTCGGGTTTAGGGCTTAAATTCAAAATTATGTGAAAATCGAGCAACGAAGTTCGATTTTTGAGTTGTGAAGCTTTGAGATTTCATGGACATAGTGCTTTATAGCGTTATGGAGCCATGGGTTTTGTCAGAGCGAAACTCTAGGATTTCGCATTTGAGTTTCGCAATGCATTTAGATTTGAGTAATCAGTTCAAGTGAGTGATTTGTTAGCGAGGGGGACTATTTTGTTAGACTTTAGGCATATTTTAGTTGTTTCATAGTTAAAGTAGAGTTTTACTTAGTTTAACGTCGGTTCTTGTTTAATTAATAGGATTGCGTATCATTGGCTCGTTTAGTTATGCATTGTTTTGTTTGGGCATTTCCAGGTGAGTGGTGCAATCTCATCTTTGAACTTGTAAACTCATATTTTGAGAATGAAAAGTATAAGGTATATTATGGGTACATTGTGAATTGGCTGAAAGGCAAAATTAAGGTTCATAGCATATTTGATGTGTAACTTTAGATCCGGCATTTATTACTTTTTATTCATTTGAGAATGTTTTAAGAATTTAAGAAACATGTTATGAAAAGTGCCGTGAAAGTTTATGTGTATATTACAATGAGAATTGATTTATAGAATGGTTCTTTGATGATTTCGGAAATGTTCAATTAGAAAGACGTTTCAGAATGTTACTAGGTTATGAAATGAATTCGGAAATGGTGTAGAAATATATTGTGAATAATGAAGGGAGTTGGGAAAGATGATATATTTTGGGTTTGTGAAACCTTTTTATGAAAGAATTCCGGTGACTTTAGTATGGTTTATGAAAAGTGATTTAATTCGGCATGTGAAATTGATTTATGACACAGATTCTAAATTGGTTTGTGATGCAGCCCATATTCAAGATCAACTCATTCAACCCTCATCGAAAAGTCCCTCATCAATAAGGCCTCATCTATTACTATGACATAAAGACTTGTCATACCCCATGCATCAAAGTTTGTATCAAGACTCTTTGGGAGAACCACAAGCATTGGAAATATTGTACATTTAATAGCTTATAGTTTTTAGGTAATTTATAGTTTCCAGGCTTGACTTTAGTTTTTTACTCTTCTTTTGTATTTCTATAAAAGGTTGTCGAATCTCTATAAATTGGAGACCGAGTTTGATTAGTAAAACTTGCTTAATGCGATTCCCTTGAACCTTGAAGAGTTCAAATCCCCTTGAAAACCTAGAATAGTTTTCATTCCATCCTTAAAGAGTCAAGGCTTTTAAAGCCTGCATCATTGAAGAGTTGCAACCATCAATCTCAAAGAATTAATGTCATTTCAACTTCCTTGGAGGCTTAGAAGAGCAACCATTGAAGTTTCTATCCTTTTCTTTATTTTGTCCATTCCTGTTTGGCCCACTTCCATCAAAATTCAAAGTGCTTATCTGAGAAAACTCAAAACATGAAAGTTGTAGATTTTTGAGTTTCCGTTCATTTGGCTTTAGAATCAAGTCATTCCTTTTTTCCAAAGCTTGCACATAATAGAAATTTATGCTTGATTTCGTGACCAAGTTTTCATACGTGTGAGTCACTCTCCCAATCCTATTGTTTGAGCAGCCGACCTTGGGCTACATTAGTTTGTGGAGAGAATTGACTTGTGAAAGGCTATGTTTTGGTTTGTGAAACCAATTGTGATATGGATTGGTAAAGAACTAAGTGCTACATGATAACTTAATTTCATGGGAGCTATCTCTAGGGCCTTGTACTATTGATATACGTGATTCAAGAACTAAGTGCTACTCGATAATATAACTTTGTGGGAGCCACCTTTAGAGCTTTGTAGTCAAGGGCTAAGTACTACATAATAACATAATTTTGTGGGACCCAGCTCTAGAGCCTTGAACCATTAATACATGTGGGTTAAGGATTAAGTGCTACACAATAACGTAACTTTGTGGGAGCCACCTTTAGAGCCTTGTAGTCAAGTACTAAGTGCTACATGATAATGTAACTTTATGGGAGCCACTTTTATGGCCTTGTACTACTCAAGGGCTAAGTGCTACACGATAACATGGTCTCATGGGAGTCATCTTTAGGGCCTTGAAATGTGATGTGCTAAGATTAATCAGTGGAATAGACCATTGATGTGTAATAAGAGTTTGATTAAGGGAATGGACCATTGACATGAGAAATGACGAGTTCAACTATTGAACAAACCGGTGATACTTGTTTTGATGTTGTGGATGAATGACAAATTCTACTACTGATATAGCTGGGTTGAAGTATTATATAACTCATTTTAGTCTTGCAATTTGTTATATGTTGGATTGATATAAATGAGTTATGTCTTTGAGTTCTAAATGTGCAATGTGGAGGCTTGATATGCTTATAAGATATATACTATTCATTAAGCTATGGTTGTTCATCCATGTCTTTCCCAATCTTTTCAAGACCCTCACTTAGTGGCCGTTAGAGCGAGAGCATTTTCGCAGAAACTTTTGGGAGTTGGATTTTGGTCGCTTGAGGTTACATCCTATAGGTGAAAGGATGGTCGTGTCATCCCGTTTCTGATAGGATTCAGGGTGTGATAGTATATAAGTTGTTTAGTACATAGTAGATTGAATCAATGGGCTTGATGTACATGTGCTGATGTTGTCTTCATCCGAATTGTTCAAGTGGCTTTAAAAATGGCATCTTCTTAGTTCCCCGTCGCAAGGGTGTTCAACCTAATTACATATTGTCTAAATCTATTGTCCAATAACAAAATCTCTCTCGATATGCAAAGCACTCCTCTACCGCCATGGTAGTTCGTTGTCCGTGAAGCTCTAATCACCCAATTACTTTGATTACCGCACTTTCTTCGCAAATCCCACCTACTGGAGGTCCATTTTCACTGCATTGGATGAACAATTCTACCGATTTTCTTCGGTGGGTTATCCACTCCTCTGTTTCTTCTTCAATTTCATTGTCGTATCCTAGACGAGACATCACCCTCAAATTAGTGTGGGTCTAAGGTCTTGCATGTCATCGATTCTTCAAGCTCGAAGGTCAAGTCAGCTCAATTCCGTTGTTCCGATGGTAAGGTTTTCTTCCCCTTCGCACTATTCTTGCTACCATTTCGTCCTGCTGCCAGATGATTGGCTTAGGGTGGGCTAGCCAAAGCTTCTTGTTCCAAGTAATTTAGGGTATTATTGGTATTGGATAGCTCAAATGGCCTCGCTTGAACCAGAAGAATCGTTGCGACTAGCTGCCCTATGTCAATGACTGGGTCAATTGTGCTATGAAAAGGAAGTAGAAATTTGGGATGAAGAACCTCCTCCGGAAAGGCTGAAAGAGTGTCGACTAACCTTAGTTGGGACCATATTCTCCAATCCTTCTGTTAATATGCAAGCCTTTCAAAGCACCATGAAGCGGGCATGGAGGACAAACCGTGTCGAAATATCCCAGAGGGATGCTGGCCTGTACATTGCAAAATTTCAATTAGAAATCGACAAGCAGAGAATAGCTGATGGTGGTCCTTGGTTGTTTTCAGGACATTTAGTTATCTTTAAGCAATGGATACCTAACATGCCTTTGCACTGTTATGACTTTACTTGTTTTGCTTTTTGGGTACAAGTTTATGGATTACCTTTGGAATGGAGCACTGAACAACTCATCCGACGGGCAGTTCATCAGGTTGGTTCTATGGTCGCAGTTGATTCACCAACAACAGAGGGGTCAGCGATAAGAAATGGCAGAGTTAGGATAGACATAGACTTGGACAAACCTTTGAAGACTGGAAAGCTAATTTGGATAGATGGGAAAACTTTGTGGCTTGATTTTAGATATGAAAGATTGCCTCACTTTTGTTATTCATGTGGAAAAATAGGACACTAAGCGACGCATTGCAAAGAGTATCCTTATGATGAAACACAAATAGAGGGTAAAAACAAGATGGCCTATGGCCAATGGCTACGCGCTGAAGTAAGAGAACATAGTCTCTATTGGCAAGCATTCTATAACCCACGGGAAGCCACACAACAGATGGAAGAGACAATACTTGAGACTCCCCCTGGTCTGCAGCAAAATATCCCTTTACTACCTCCACTTGCAAATCAAGATAAGTCGACAGATGTGTTGCCTCATCATCAAACCCACATGCCAGCAATTGAACAGGGGGCTCAGCCTACTACTGATTTGGTTCCTGCATCGGCTAAATTAAAGGCAATTTAGACTCCATAACTGGACAAGACACCTCAGATACAAAGAAAGACAATCCGGAGTAATATTATGGGGGGCACATCTAAGAAACAGAAAAGGTTTTCACCCATGAGATGCGACACTCCACCCCTTCAGATTTTGATGATACTCACCTGATGGATACTCCGATGTATGCTGCAGAAGAAATGGCCAAATGGGCGTTGGTGGCTAGCCCTCAATAGCCACCCACAAGCAAATGAAACTACTCTGTTGGAACTGTCAGGGTTTGGGCAATCCCTTGACAGTTCAATCTCTTAAGGCCTTAGAGGCCAAGGATAAGCCCGACTTGGTTTTTCTAATGGAAACCAAGAATATTGAATCGGTACTAAAACGCTTGCAGCGGCGTTTAAAATTCCAGCATGTTTTTGTTCGTAACCCTGTTGGTCTAAAAGGAGGTCTAGCACTTCTATGGCATGATAGCTTATCTTTAGATATCATTCACTCTTCAGATGATTATCTTGATATGATATGCAGCGACTTGGTCGAAGATAGAACTATGCGCATTACCTGCGTCCATGCCCCCTATTCCTACCACAAGGGCGTTATTATGGCAAGAGTTACGGTTGATTAGTATCTCAAATACCTTGCCTTGGGTTTGTGCTAGCAATTTCAATGACATACTCTACCCATGGGAAAAGGTAGGAAAGAGGCCATCTATTTCATTTCGTCTCTCTTCCTTTCGGTCTTTTATCAATGATTGTTCCTTAATGGAAGTGGAAAGCAAAGGTTGTATGTTTACCTGAACGAACAATAGAACCGGGGATGATCTAATAAAAGAGCGAATAGATCGGGTTCTATGTACATCAGAATGGCGAGTTTTATATCCTGAGGCTGAAGTATTGGCTTTGCCGGCTGTGGGCTCTGATCACAGTCCCCTACTGCTAACCACAACAACACCGCCCATAAAAGGAAGCAAACATTTTGTTTATGAAGCATATTGGAACCACGATCCCGAATGTCAGGAGATTATCTATAAGGCCTAGAATTCAGTTCAGCAACGTCATCCTATACTCATGCACAAGTTACAGGCTGTTTCTATGGCTTTAAAAGCCTAGAGTCGATCAAAATTTCAAAATGGCCATTTGCGGATCAATGCACTACACCAACAACTAGCAAACCTCACCAATAGTACATCTATCAACACTCATGAGATAGAGGCAGCTTCTATTATTCGGGATGAAATTAGACACATATGGTAGCAAAAAGAGCAATTCTGGGCCATGCAGTCTAGAATCAATTGGTTGCGTTGGGGGG
Organism: Eucalyptus cloeziana; assembly: GCA_014182715.1. Taxonomy (NCBI): domain Eukaryota; kingdom Viridiplantae; phylum Streptophyta; class Magnoliopsida; order Myrtales; family Myrtaceae; genus Eucalyptus; species Eucalyptus cloeziana. The sequence goes on from CM024640.1 coordinate 13,402,783, forward strand.
ATAAGAACACAAAATTTTTTCATGCCTCAACCATCTAAAGATGCCAAAGAAACAGGATAATAATGCTACAGGATGCAAATCAGGAATGGGTGCGGGATCCTCAAATACTAAGGGAGATGACGACTTCTTTTTTCTCAAACTTATATGCTTCAGAGGGGTATCGTGACTATGGCCCTGTCTTGGATCAATGCCCTACAATTGTCACTCCAGATAACTATTTAACTGCTTTGGTCAATCTTGAAGAGGTGCGCAAGGCGACTTTCTAGTTGGGGATTTCTAAAGCTCCGGCCTAGATGGTTTGAGCGGTTTGTTTTACCAAACACACTGGGAAATCATCAAGGATGATCTTTTAAGGTTAGTGTAGGATTTCTTTAATTCGGGTGTGCTACCTAGCAAACTAAATTGAACCATTATTGCTTTGATCTCTAAGACCAATCACCCTGAAAGACTAGATCAGTACAGGCCTATCAGCTTATGCAACTACGCCTATAAAATCATCTCGAAAGTTATTGCCAATCGCCTGAAACCATGTGTCACGACCTCCTTTTTCCGTTCGGGGGAAAAGAAAGAATGGTTTAGGGGTATTTGCCTAAAGAGGCGGACCAATGGCCCTAAATTAGGCACGGGCTCTCCCAAACCCATACTCGCGCGACGTTGGATTTTGTTTTTTTTTTTTTTTTTTTTGTTCTTAACAACCTAAATATTTCTAGGAGTCGCCACTAGCCTATTGGGGTTGGCTAGAAACCAATCGAGGCACGGGAGTGTTGTCTCGATTCCTACGCAACCAGAGATTTCTAGGAACGGGGACTTGTTTACGCCAATGTTTCTATTAGCGCCCTTGCGGTACCACTAACTTGGAAGGTTTTAATCTAAATGGCCACACAATCTTGATTACCAATTATAATCTTTAAGAAACCGCTAAGTGTCCATGCAAATGTTTTTGTAGTTTTTTTTTTAATGTCTAGACTAATCCTAACATAATTTAGAGAGAAATTTACACTCAAATTAATGAAAAGCGGTGCGTAAGTAAACATCCAAGAAATTGAAATAACTTGAGAATAAATGCGAAAATGAAAACCCGATACAAGTCGGGCAAATAATATTACATGGCCTTGTTATCACGCCCGGGACAGGACCCCGTGAGCAAAATGGGAATTTAAATATGCATGAAATTATTCTAAATGCATGAAGTTACTCTAATTGATTTTAATCTACGTTAAAATAGATTATTTACAAAAATGGTTCTAAAATAACAAAATATCATTAAATTAAGAAAATGACCTTTTAAAAAAGGGAAAATTTCCTAGATGTCATTTCTATCATAACTTGATACCATCCATCATTTTTACAATTTTTTGAAATTTTCATTTTTTTCATTTTTTTTAATTTTTATTAAAAAAAAATCCCTAAACCGATATATGCCAATTTACACTAATATGGGACTGCCTAGTACATGAATATAACAAGAACCAAGCTCAAATCGACCGTTTCAAAACCGAAACTCGATTTGAACATTTCATCGAACACTTAGCTTGCATCAAACACCTCAAAACGGCTTCTTCGGGCTATGTTCGTGGTCTTCAATCTCGGCTCATAAGCAATCTCATGTGAAAGAAAAGTATCAAGGATATACTATTACATGTAAAGAACCGGTTTAGCTAGAAATTACAGCCTAGAACTTGTAAGAACCAAACTGAAAACGGCCTCCAATATGCGGGTTGGAGCCGTTTTGCAAATCTGGTATGGAACCAAGTCAAACAGCCATGTCAAATGCCCGGATTGAAGCCCCGACAACCATCACATGCAACATCTATATGAAATATTATTCCACTCGGATGAAAATAGGTAACATTTAATCTCACATGCAACAAACATCACCGAAAACGATCAACCGGACGCATCAAAACGGACTCTCCAAGAAGCCCACATGCAAAACTCTACACTGACCAGCCAAGAACTAATGTGGATAGGCTTGGTTTTGACGATCTCATAGTTCACACGAGGATTTAAAGACCAAACCAAGCTGACCTATGTATCATTTGTACTCCCATATAACATTAATCAAGCTCGTGAAGATAGAAAACACATGTAAAGGGGAGTAGCAAGTCAAACATGTATGGCTCTTGAAGAGGTTTCAAACACTTAGAAAAATTTCAGCCTCAAAAATCAGTTTTCCGGGCTGGATTTCCTCTTGATTTTCGTTATCAAAACGTGTTCAAAATTAAACAAAAATACATCTAGGATGCTTACCTTGCTTCCTAGTTTCCCTTTCAAGTGACTCTTGGCCAAGAAAACCAAGAAATTGTCCTCTGGGAGCACGTAGAAGTTGGTTCCTTCAAACTGAAAGTGAGATCTGCAGAAGAAAAAGTGACAACGAAGGTTTTCGTTGGCTTCCAAAATTAGACTTCCAAACCTCCTTTGTTGGCCAAGTTAAAATCAACCAAAGCTATATGTATACTAGTTTGGGCTTCAATTCATGGCTTTCCTCATTCGTCTCTCACGTTTCTCAAAAACACTCGCTTTTCCTCACTCGTGAACAACCGGGCTCAACACTTAGAAAAATTTTCGGAATTTCTTGGCCCGCCAGGAGGGTGCTTTTCGGGGGGGGCTTTAGGAGACCTTCCCGAACTCCATTTGGGACGTGCGACCTATGGATGGAAAGCCCTTTGAGTGAAGTTTCACTCTCTAGTTGAAGGTTTTGGCTAATTTTGGCCGCAGGTGGGTGAAAATTTCGTTTTTCTCTCTCAAGGTCGGTCTGGAATTTCTGGGTTTGGCTTTCTGGAGTTGCTTCTGAAGGTGTCTTTGGGGAACGATCCCGAGCTCTCTCCTCTCTCTCTCGTCTCTCTCTCTCTTCCCTCAAAAGAGCATGCTTCGTAGATGTTATCCACCGAAATCATCAATCCCTTGGTCAGCTTTTTGTCCACCTGCCAAGCCCACCAACTGAGCAGTCTACCCACTTTCTGACTTAGCCAAAATTTTGAAGTTTTGCAGCTGTTGAGTGTGCGGGTTTTGCTGCGCCTTTCCCGTGCATTCAGCAGCTTATCCCTGGCCAATTTCCGTCCACTGGCACTACTCATTATGGTCTTCAATCACGTGCAAAGATCAGGCTGGATGGGCGGCTGAGTGGGATATGGTGGGGCCACCAAGTTGCTTACTCAGCAACTCCGAAATGAGACCAATTCGTGGACTAGGTTTTGGTAGCTCGTTTGAGTGCTTTAATCCATTAATTTGGCTGCGATTTTTGATTAATTAGCAAGCTCATGTATAGTAGTTTAAGATCTTGGCTAGATTTCATAATTTTACTCACTCAATATTGCAAGAAAATCCCTCAAAGTTGGCCATTTTCTTAGCCGAAAATACCCATTCCAATGCAAATTTAGTCCTTTTCGCCCGATTTGATTGATTCGAGTTGGCCCAAGTTCAATTTCAACTTAATTGGTGACCAAGATGATGATTTAGGGTTCGGGCAAAATTTTGCAAATTTTGCGAATTGGTCCCTCAACTTTTGAAATTGCAATTTGGCCCCAATTTGCCATTTTAATTCCAACCTGACCTCCTGGGCTTGGCTAGTCACATTTAGATCATTGGCCCCAACTTTTTTTCTTTTTTGGTTTTTTTATTTTTTTATTTTTTTATATTTTATATTTTTTATATATTTTCAATTTTTTTTAAAGTAAAAATATCTTCCATTTAAAACACCATATTAAATGCCTAGATAACCTATATGCAAGAATTTTACTTGAACTATTTTTGTGGAAAAACAAGTTCCCATTTTTTTTATTATTATTATTATTATTTTTTTTGGAAATGATTTTTGGGCAAAAATTTAGGTGTCGACACCATGGTTTCCTAATCTAATTGCTAAGAAACAGGCTGCTTTTGTTAGTGGAAGACAAATCTAAGACAATATTTTAATTGTTTAGGAAGTTATGCATTAGTTCAAAACAAGGAAATGGAAGCGAAAGCATAAGGTATTAATCAAGACAGACATGCATAAAGCGTATGATAGAGTGGAGTAGGATTTTTTGAGAGACTATTTGATCAAATTGGGCTTTCATCACAGATGGGTTCTTTGGGTTATGCAATGTATAACTACACCATCTTTCAGTGTACACTTTAATGGAGAGCAACTACCTTATATCCAACCATCAAGGGGACTTCGTCAAGGTGATCCACTATCCCCTTATATTTTCGTGCTAGTGGCAAATGTTCTTTCTACCTTAATTTCCCAAGCTGTTCAAAGCAGCCATCTTAAAGGGATAAAGCTTGCCAGGTCATGTTCAACTCTATCACATTTATTTTTCGCCGATAACTCAGTCTTTTTTCTAGATGACACAATCACTGAATGTCAGAACATGTCAAATATTCTGAATCAATATTGTCTAGCCACAAGACAGGTCATCAACAGAAAGAAATCTGGCATGTTTTGCGGTAAATATTGTCCTATGAGTTTGCAGGAAAACTTGGCAAGGGAATTTCGAGTTCCGGTACTGCAAAGATATGGCAAATACTTAGGTATACCCTCGGACTAGGGACGATCAAAACAAGAAATGTTCTCTTGGATCTCAGTGAGGGTAACTGCAAAATTGGAAGGGTGGAAAGAATGACTATTATCTAAAGGGGGTAAAGAAATCCTACTCAAATATGTAGTGCAGGCTATTCCACAGTATGCAATGTCCATTTTCAAGCTTCCTCAATCTATTTGTAAGGGGCTAGAACAGCGAATATCTAGTTTCTAGTGGAAGAACGACATAAGCAAAAGAGGGGTGCATTGGCAGAAATGGGATGCATTAAAAATCAGCAAGCATAGTGGAGGTCTAGGTTTTCGAGACTTGATAGCTTTTAATAAAGCTTTGCTAGGTAAACAAGCCTGGAGATTACTTCATAGTCCACTCTCCTTATGGAGTCAAATATTTAAAGGCCTTTATTTTCCTAATCAAGCCTTCCTCCATGCAAATACTGGGTGTCGCCCATCCTGGGGCTGGTGAAGCCTTCTTATTGGAAGAGAGGCCATTATCCCTAACTTGCGATGGTCTGTTGGTGATGGTAAGAGTATCCAAATCCGAAGGGATCGATGGTTACCTATTAGCACTATAGCAGGACTTGCTGCAAGAGAAGAACCCGAATTGGTGGCTAATCTTATTGACCCTAACCACCAATCCTGGAATCTTCCTCTTCTCAAGCAGCATTATGATGATTTCATTATTAATGAGATTATTCGAATACCTCTTAGACTAGTATCTGCTTCTGACCAATTAGTATGAGCAGCAACAAAGATTGGTCTTCATTCGATGAAGAGTAATTATCAATCTCTAATTAGTACAACAATCAACAGCAAAGATCATGCATCTTCAACATCTTTCAGGCATAACAGAACCCTTTGGACGCGCATATGGACTATGAGAATAGAACCCAAAATCCATATGTTCTTATGGTCAGTCTATCACAACTCACTCGCAACCAAAGCAAATTTGTTTCAACGACATATCATATCTGATCCTATTTGTCGCCTATGCAATCAACAAAACCCAGGAAACCATCGAACACCTCTTTTTCTACTGTTCTTGGATAAAAGAAGTTTGGAAGCATCTTGATCTAAAGGCTTTACTCACATCTCATTCAGTTAATCGCATGGATGTTTGGATCACAACAAAGGTAATAGCTCAGAATACAATACATGGGATAGAGACTATTGCGCACATCTTATGGCAGATCTGGCAAGGCCACAATAACTTTGTCTTTAGACATCAACAACCGCATCCCCACATCGCCGTTGAAGACGCTCTAACACAAACCCGAAGCTATGACAGATCTAACCCCAGGCGGCAGCAACTGGAGTCCTCTACTCTTCACACCGAATATCTTTCGAGACCCCCTGATCGTGGCACCCTAAAATGCAATATAGATGGGGCCTACAAGATAGGCAGTCATAAAGGATCAATGGCATGCATCAATCGAGATTACAGGGGAAGGCTTATTGATGTTTTCATTGCAGATTTTCCAGCGGCCTCTGCGCTTCAGTCCGAGGTACAAGCGCTTAGTTTTACCCTTCGCCATTTGCTGCAGCAAGGCCTCCACAACGATCACCTTGTGATTGAATCAGATTGCTTGATCCTCATCGACACTTTGAACCAGAGTAAACAGCCACCGTGGGAGGAAAGGGTACTCTTCGATGAGGTCAAGACGCTGCTTCTCTCGTACCCTAATTTGCAACTCTATTACTACATAAGGGAGGCAAACACGGTGGCGGACTGGGCTGTAAAGGCCCATAGCAGATTCGATCAAGCCCGTAATTGGAATATCTTTCCCCTTTTTTTCCTTCTAGACCTTGTGTATGCGGATGTTGTTGCAAGTGGTTGTACATTTTCGACGTTTTAATATATCGTATATTTCGAAAAAAAAAAAACTAATTCATATTCCCGTGATTTTATTTATATGATTTGGACTTATTGTTATTCATCATTGTGTCTTGATCTGTCTATCAACTATGATTTTTACAATAGACACTAAAAATTCCTCTGAAATCCATTGTGTTTCCATTTCTATAGAAGCTAAATTCATATTTTTGTTAGTACACCGAATCTCTGCTAGATCAAATTTATCTCTCACTCTTGCCTTGTCACATGTCTGACCAGTTTTATAAATTCCATAGATATTCACTGCCTATACTTGATTCCTCCACATATTTTGGTCATACTTTTACTTCCATGCTTTAAGTTACATGGTTTGACTCTCTATCTATGTGAATTATATGATTACTATTGGATTGCTCTGTTTTGCGTCCCACTTCCATGTTGAATTAAGATAAGAGAATCGAGTCATAGTAAATGCAGTAGTCTTTTTTTCTTTTCTTTTTCCATTTGGTCCATGTGCATAATACTGATTGTAGTTTGTTCATCTACTTAGAATAATAGTACATAAAATATATCTTGAAATTCCTATTTCCATGGAAAGATAGATAGGGGTATAGATGGATATTCTAAAATGAACTAACTAGTATTATTGATCTAGATATAATTCTGCTAGCGTCGTTTAGTGTATTCACCATGTATGTGTTCACATTGATATGCTAAATTGTGAATTATTATTCATTTTACATGTTCATTATGTTGAGAGTGAATAGACCATACGTGTGGATTGAAACCGTGAAACAAGGGGAGATGTTGGCGTGGTGGTGCAATTAATTCCAACTACATGTGCATGTGTAACTTGTGTAATGTGCTTTCATGTAAATTGTTAAATGGATTGAGTGTGATGTTTGCAAAGGTTTTATGTGCTTATTATTTTCTATAATGCTGGCTGGTTGAAGATCGATGCTCAAGATATTTTTGGTTAAGACTAGGTGATTTTAAATTTGCCTTTGGAAGTATATAAGTAGCCATTCATGTGGATATGGTATTGTGCCGATTGTTCTTGTAGAATTGATGGCTATATCTTAGTTTCTCACAATGTGGAAAGGACATAATTTTGTTTGTTGGATATACCCTGTTATTTTCATGTGACTTCACATTGTTTGGGAAGTGATGGCTCTTAAGTTTTTGGGCCTTTTCTCGTTACAATTTTTCTACTGCTTGTCCTTCAAGCTGCTTATTTAATTATATTTGAGGTATTATGTCTCCCAGCGGGGTTAGTAAATAATAGCTTATTTGCAAGTCATATGAGTTGTAGTTTTGTAGCCATGTGAAGATAAAACTATGGCACTTCACATAATGGATTTCCCACTGTATCAGAAGATACAATAATGCTAACTAAATCTCAAATTCTGATGAGGCAAAATCCACTAATAAATAGGTGTTCACCTTGTGGAGGTGCAAATGAAATTGTCCAGGAAATCACAATCTTGCTAAACCAAAAGTCAACTTGGTTAAAACAAATGATCTGATGACGTATTTATTGTGGTCATTTTCCAAGCCAATATTATGGTTCATGTGAAAGAATGGATGGTAGACTTGAATGCTACTAGGCATATATGTTGAGAACATAATGCTTTGTCCTCTTACGTTCTAGTAGGGGAAGGAGAAGAAACAATAATTTGAGAACTACTCAAGTTTTTTAGGAAAGGGACATTTTTCTCAAACTCATATCTGAAAATGAGGTTGAGTAGTTGAGGAATGAAACGACGCATTCTATGTCTACATATTGTGATTGCTAAGAGGCAATAGCCATTGTAAAGAATGAAACTTTCAAAGGTAAATAGAGACACATCCAGTTGAGATATGATGTGTTAAAACAATTGTTTAAAGATGGAATTATGACCATCGATTATATGAAGTCAAAAATGGATTTAGCCAATCCTTTAACTATACATTGAGGGGAATGGGACAAGCTAATCGAAGAAAATCAACAGTGATAGTAACCCAACCTACGTGATTGACGATACCATGAATTATGTTCATATGGATAATAACAAGTTACTTATTGATCTAGTAATGCACTATAAAAATTGTTGTCCCTCCTAAGGTGAGAATAGTACAAAACTACAAGGAAAATGAGGTTGAGCTAATCTCTTAATGAAATTCCATAGACATTATTAGCGGTGTATTAAACTGCAAAATACACTTGATGGGATCACTTATTTATGTGCAAAGTGGGGCTGCTCCTATGAGAATTATTGGCGATAATGTCTACAACACTTATGAATAAACTAAGCAGGCGCATAGTTCATTAGCGCAAAACCCCTTTGAACAACAAACCTTGTGGGAGTGTAATGTAATTGGTGAAAATTATCATTCACAAAAAAAAATTATTGGTTCGTAGAAGTTTCAAACTTTACCAATGATTTCGTGAGTTATATTTCATTCTTTCTAGGGTTGGTTCATAGCCTAACAAGTATCAATTCCGATGCATTACTCTTCAATAACCCAGCATTATTCTATTTTCTTTTCAATTTTTTTTTTTAAAATATGTGAGGGATTATAGGATATTTTTGCAGTTTTGAAATATTTATTAAAAATTATGACTATCATGAAAGTCATCATTTTTGTAACGGTTTTGCAACGATCATATAATGGTTTTTTAATTGCCATATAACATTTTTCAACGGTTTTATAACATTGGAGTTATTTCTTCGTAAACTCTTCATTATTTTATAATGGCTATATAATGGTCATATTATTCTTTAAGTACAAATTGATTTATAATAATTTCCAAACAGTTCTCTCTTTCTTTTATATATAAATAGTTACTTTGAACATAATTGGGAAATGATATCAATATATCAAAATGAGAATATGTCATTTCTCTTTTCGTATCTCATTACGTATTTTTCCTTTCATTGTTAAGTTAAATACAAAATGTTGTTCTATTTCCTTCTATTATTAAGTGTGGAATAAAGAAGAAGATCTATTATATCTTGAGAGAATAACCACTAAAGCCTTACCCACTGAGTTTCGTACTATGAGGGATGGAATTATCTCTAAAGATAGTGCTTACATGCCTCAAATAATTGATTTTATTTTATTATATTTTTCAATATATCTCGAACAATTATTGTTGTTTTCATGTTATCTAACCTTTTTTCCAACAATTTCTTCGCCATCACTTTGATTGTCACCATATCCTTACACATTGCACACACCAAGATTTTGTCCTTTGATATAATCACTGCAGTTGGAGGCTAGGCGCTGATTTTGCAGTTGGTGGAGCTCCACTTCTTCCACTGTCTCTCTCTGCCAAATTCTGAAGCAATGCGTGGTGCCCAATGTCATCCATGTAATCTTCCAAACTAGCCCTCTACCTGTTTGGTTCAAGCACTTAGGCCTCAGTTTGACGGGTTATCATCCAATCCCACTAAAATGTCTGCCCAATCGAGAATCCATTCACGCACTCTTCGAGCTCACATTGCAAATTCTCAGATTCGGAGCCTGAGAATGTCACCCCCCCCCCCCCCCTCCGACGCACGTCATCCTTGTCATATATATCTATGTTCTCTCCTCCGTTCTCATTATCCAATTGGTTATCACCTTTCCTCTCCCCTTCGCTTCGTTCATATCCCTCGCGGTTACTGTTCTCTTCATTCTCTTCCTCATTGTCCTCATCTCACGCGGAGGGTGGCTATTCAGGCAGTTGATGCCTAAGCTCATTAAGTGGGTTGGGCAACTTGCGCAGTCAGTTTCCTTGCAGCTAGTAGTGTGTGGGAGAGAAGTTTGCCGGACGTCAAGACGTTATAGGAGACGCTGAGGAGCTTGAGTTTTCTTCACCTCAATGTGATTCTGCAAAAAATAAAAGAAAGAAGGAAGATGAATGTTAGATCCCCAAGAAAAGAAAAGAAATAAATAAACAAAAAAGGGAGGAAAATATGAGCAAAACATGTGAGACAAAGGCGCAAAAAGGTAAAGACGCTGTTTTTGGGAGTGTCAAAGCCAAAACTGGAGTGAAAATAGCGTGACCCCATGTCTTTGGGTGTAATTTGACATTTATATTGTAAAACCGATAAGATTAAAGAGATGATAAAAACAGAACATTGCATGGCTGATCATGCCGTTATTCTCCATGAATAATAGTACCTTGTAAACCACAAATGACCATTGAAGGGATATTGGCAACCGGAAGTATAAATTGGCATGTAGCAAACTTTAGAAAGAATCTTGACAAAATTTCTCGGAATTTGGACAATATTCCTTTTTCAAATAAACAATGAAATTAACAAAAAGAAAATACACTTGATGCTTGTGAATTTTTTTAACAGCTTTGAATAACTATTAAAATGTAAAACTCAGCTCTTTCATGGTGTACTTGTGACAATATTTTCACATATTATTGATATAAAGAAAGCCATATTAGTAACATACACGCATGTATTTCACTAATTTAATGAGATACCAAAACATTATTCAACAAGTGAGTACACTGCAGTGAGTCTCATTGTGGCATTTGTTGAACTTAGACACAATATGTACTTATCTAGTTAAATAAATAATTTTTCACGACTACAAATGTGAAAAAAGTTTTACATAGTGATGTTTTCAATAGAAATCCTAAATTTATTTGCCTTGTAATAAAAATGTTATAACTGGTCTTTCTACATGAAATTAAAATATTTCATGTTGATAATGCTTCAATAAAGCTCTTTTCAATTTCCTAAGATTTTCCATTTTTTTTATTTAATCTGAAGAATCCCACTGAGTGGGATTCATAGATTTCTCCCTTGAAAAATCTTGTGTTTGGGGGAGCACCGTTACTCTCCAAGGACTAACGATGCCATCACCCCATCATTTTTATTTCTTTTTGGTCGGTATCACCTCATCATTACTCATAAAAATAATGATAGTTTTGCGGTATGATTAAAAGAAAAGAGGAGTGTTTTAGCCAAATATGGGTGGAAATAGGCTGCTCCTTAGAATAGTATTCATCAACTTTTACCCATTAAATAAGGTCATTTAAAATTGCATGCAACATTAGGAATAGGTCATGTGCATGTAATTTAGTATTAAAATTTGCATTACATGCATTTCTTATAGATAGTTTTCATAAATAAAAAGAAAAACCAAACAAAAAAGAATTATTTAAATTTGCATGCCACAATAGGAATAGGTCATGTAGACGTAATTTAGAATTAAAATTGCATTACATGCATTTCATATAGTTAGTTTTCATAAATAAAAAGATAAACCAAACAAAGGAGAATTAATTGGAGTTGTTGATTCATTAGTAGAAATCATGCTAGGCATTGCATCTTTAATAAATACTTTGCCGGTGTTTGGGAAATTAATTAATGTGCTTTAAATTCTTTCCATATTCTTGCCCATTATAAACAGAATTGATGGTTCAAGTTGCACCATTACTCATAGAAAGTAACCGTTTATTATGCAAGCACAACTCTATTTCTATACATCCTTGAAAATAATTTAACATTTTTAGGTCATGCTTCATTATTTTGGCTCAAAATTCTCACAAAATAAACATGTGAGCACCTAAATTTTCTTGACTATTAAGTTCAGAAAAATCAAAATTCAGGATAAACAATCATGGCGAGTCTTGTTTCTTGACCAAAAATTAGTTAGTTGTTCTTAATATTTCAATTGCATATATATGTCAATTTAGTATGGACATGTAGAATTAGACTTTTAAATTTCATGTTTTTGCAAAATTGGCCAAAAGTTAAAAAAATAGAATATGATAAAATTTATCCTATCTTAAATTATATCTCAAGAAAAAAAACACAATCTTATTATCTATCTTTATCATATCTCCTTTTTTTTGCCTATATTATTCTTATATCCAATTTTTTTTTTGATTTTTTTTGTTGGGGAGGGAGGGTTCCTGGCGGAAAAAAGAAAATTGTAAACTATGGTTGCCTACTGGTCTAATCGTAGGTGAAATCCTATCCCATAGGCGCTCCCGCTTTCTCCATGTACTCGTACCGTTTGGAGAATAAGGTGCAGACGAGGACACAAAAATCAAGAAAAATGTCAAAAGGACAAGGACACTCCCTACCTCTTTTTTCTCCCATTTACACTCACGCCCTCTCTTCACGGGAAGCACGAGGGAGGAGAAAGAAGAAAAAAACCCTTGAGCGCTCAGTTTCTTTTTTTCCTTCCTCCTTGAAGCTTCTTCGTCATCTCCATCGTGACAACTCCATCTCCACCCACCATCCCATCCACTACAAAATCCACACACTCGAGAGACCTCATCTTTACACACACAGAAGGTGAGGGAAGAGAGAAAAGCGAGAGACTGGCCGAGATAGAGGGAGTGAGAAATTTCTTCCCGCTCGCTGGAATCGCCGTCACCTTCATCAGAAGTCATCACAGCGACCACCAGAACCAAGCGTCGGTCATGGACAAACCTTCGAGCAGGAGACCTCCCTACTTACGGGCGATGAACGCGGTTTGAGTCCGCCACGGTTAGCTCCTCGTTCCCTTTCATTTGCTATGTAGACGTATTCATTGTACCGTACGAAAGGAATTTGATGTTGTTTTGGCTGGAAAATGGCGGCCGTTCTAGAGCGAGTTTGTCTTGGTTGTTGCTGGTAATAGACCGGCGGCGGCCGACATGGTGGTCCGGTGGCAGTCAAGTTCAGGAAGAAGACGACGATCTCTTGCGAAAAAAAGATGGAGGGAAATAATATATATAGAAAAAATGAAATAGAAAAATGAGAAAAGAAATAAAAATTCGGATCAGTGGCCGAGCTGAATTAGAGAGACGGGTTGGAGTTTGGGCTGAGATTGAGCAGGAATTTAGGAGTTGGGCTCGAGCTGCTGCAAAGGCTCAAGCCTATCAGGAATACCAATGGACTGGGCCAAGGACATCATGGGCCCAAAAATTCGTGGGCTAGGTATACAAATTGGGTCAGATTCATTGGCCCTAAATTCAGATAGGGCCCTATGGCCGGCCCGGATTTAGATCCAACCCAGACCCTGTCGGTCAGGGTCAGACCAGTAATCGGACCGGGTTCCCTGACTCGGTCCGCTGTCCGTTTCAGAATAAAAAAATTCAAAAATTAAAAATTAATTAAACATTTTGAAAATTTTTAAATTTTTTAAAATGGTTTAGAAATTATTTCTTGATTAGTCTCATTATATTTTTGGTGTTAATTCTAGTTTAGAACTAATTTAGCATAAAAAAAATGAAAATTTTTGACAAAAAATTGAACCCAAAATTGAATAAACCTTTAGAGTTTTACAATTGCATTTTTGAATACTTTCTTTAGAGACGATGCTAGGTCGCTATTTGCACACTTTCATTTCGATTTCACTTCATTGTGTTTTTTCAATATATTGATTGATAATTTTTACTTTTAGCATGATTAGGTTAAATCATTAGGATCGTAATAAACAATCATTGTCTATACATTTAGCAAACGAGAATCTTAGCACTCATAATTGGTAAACGATTGTTTGGTAACTTTAGTGAATAAATGATTAAGTTTAAGTATCGAAATGGCATTAATTAGATAATTAGTGTAATCAAGTCACCGAACCCTAAATTTTTTATTGTGTAAAAAGTAAGGTAGTCTCCCATGTTTAGTTTTTAGCTGACCTTAATAGACTAGTGATGATTCCTTCTTTCATAGAATTCTTAAGATCAATTAGAACTTAAATTGCAAATCCCTTGTCATGCGAGGTATGGTTTTAGGAGAGACCACCTTTTTTTTTTATCAAGAGTTTGTTTGTAGTTTTGTCAAGTGAAGGTCCATTTGAGACCTTAGCTATGTACTATTCGGACTATCTCATAAACAAATACCTCGAAATCTTTTTCTCGAGGGCGGCCCCTCGAGGATAGGTTGTGACCACACATACAGTCATGTCAATAGAGTTTAAAATTCTAAGATCCAAAAGATGTAGATTCACAAGACAAATAAAACGGAAAAATTATTTGCAAGGGTCATAAACCTATTGTATTTATGTTAATTAAGTCATAATTTTTTTTTATTTAGCCAATATAATCCTAAACATTTTGATAATTTGTCGATATAATCCATCCGGCCAATTTTTGTTGAAATCACTAATGTAGATGCCAACCATTCTACTTGCAACATTTAGCATTATCAACAATTTTTGTAAATTTTTTTTGACTTGTTTATGTATCTTCTCTTTTCTTTTCTTTTTCTTTATTGTAGTCGACAAGGGCTACGGCCCTCGCTCAGGTAGGGTGAGGGTGGCCCTCTCTTGACTTGGTCAAGGAGGGCCCTCGCCTATGATAGTTGAAGGCGGCCTCACCCGCATAGCATGAGGGCGGCCCTCACCTAGCCCTCATTAAGAAAAATTTCTAGATTAGCTCTGAGCTGTGCCCACTCATATAATGCAAGCAACCTGAATTCCAAAAAAAGTTAGTGAAATATTGACCAAACAACTAGAAAATTTGTGTGGAGAGGCACTAATAAGAGAAGAAAATCCACTTGATTGATTGGGATATGGTAGCTGCCAAGAAAGAGAGGTGGTGTAGGTCTTCCAATAGCTTAAGTTTCCGAAATCTCGCATGCTTAGCAAAACTCCAAAGAATGCCTCCAACAACCTCCAAAGCTATGGTGTCGGCTTCTGAAAGCACCTAATCTTGCTCAAGTGGGCTCTGTCATTTAACCTATGTTACAACTCTAGGATTCTCTAATGTTGTCCGTCGTGGTTCCTGTTATCTTCTTCATGATTTGATCTTGCGGGTCACATCTTCATCATCCCATTGTCCGAAAAAAGATATCATATGTATCGATATCTAGATATTTGGATTTGTGTATGAAGATATGATATGATAGATCTATCTTAACTATATAAATGGATCTTGTGTTATGGAATTAAAGATCTTGAAAAAAAAACAAAAAAAAAAAAAAAACTCTTGTGTTGTGACTTTGAATAAACCTTTCTATGTGAAGAAAATAAATATCAATTTATTCCTCTTCGGTATTCTAGGAACAATAAATGGAATTGGAAATATGACAGATTCTTGTGGAGTCTAGATAAATGGGAAATAAAAAAAAAAAAAATCCAATCTTACAATTTTTTCTCTATCAAATTTGAATATTAAAAAGTGAATATAGTCATGATTCAATGGGCTAGGTCTTCTTACTTTTTATTTTGTTTGTTGATTTCTAATTTTTAAGATATTGGGAGGTCCAGTTCTACGAGTCCATTTTGATGTCATAAGCAACCCCATATCTCTTGCTTATCACACTGTCTGTCAATCTCTCTCAAGATCCCAACTTGCAAGAGCCTGCTCAGCTTTTGTATGGATCCACAAAACAGGATTTGCGCAATGGTTCATCTACATTCGATTATTATCTACTATTGAAATTTCTTTTTCATAATTTTATATCACTATTATTCCTTCCTTCGATTTAAATAAAGTTGCAAAGAGGGAGGCGCATAAACCTTATCTTTGGAAATGTCTAATTTTACATTTTTCTTTTTGTGAAAATTAAAACGAAAATGGAAAAGAAAACTTTCTTTTTTTCCATTACCTACTCTATGTTATTTTCGAAAATGTGACTGATTCGAGAGAGTTTACATTAAATCTTTTGAAACATGTGATGCTACATCATTTGTAAACATAAGAAGATGGGAATCATTTGAATTTGGTTTGATAATGCTATTACTAATCTTTAAACTTTTGCAATATGTTCAATCAACTCCTTAAATGTTTTTATTTTGATGAAATTGAGTCTTTGAACTATATAATACTCTTCTTTCTTCATGTTAGTCCTTGTATGAAAAATATGACCATCATCTTATATTATTTTTTTACAACTTTGACACATAAAAGAATAGGTACTATGGTTTTCAAATTGGCTACTCTTATCTCAATTTGGCTTTGCAAAGTTCTGGTGCATTGATAAAAATCCTATATTTTCTTCCATCTTTGATCGGAGAAAACAACACACTTAGATTAAGGAGAAATGACTTGTTTATTTAACTGATTCGGATGGGTTCTAGTCGGGCTTGCTCGGACCTCACCCTCCTAAGGTCTTGCCTAGGCCCGAACTTGCAGGATTGGGCAAGTACTTAGGCCCACCCCAAAGAAAAACCTTGGACAGGCCACATTCACCCATTGGGCCACCTCTTTTTTTTTCTTTTATAATCTTTAAACTTTTCAGCTAAAAAATACATAGAAATGGAAAACAAATGAAAAAAAAATTGTAGATACATTGTGTTATTTTATCTTATTACTTTACCTATGAGTTTTATACTATTTCCACTACTATATTTTGAAATTTCGGCTTCTTGTTATCCTATTATTTTTTATAATTTAAATATCAGAGTAATATTATTGATAAAACATATTTTATAATCTCTTTTAATGAATATATGAGCGAGCCAATCCACGCCTCAAGAGTCAAGGCCCTTGTCGAGGGCTGACCCACCAATTGACCAGATCTGGAAACTTTGTCTAGGCCAACCTAATGGGCCCAAAAAAATGCAGCCAAGCCTACCCAGCCAAGCCGAACCGTTTGCCCATTGGTTAGGTCTACTCACGCATGAAAATAGAGACTAAATAATTGATAGTTAAAAACATGTTCTTGTTGTGAAATTGAAAATCACTTAAAAATTTTTATTATCACTATTTCTCCAAACTTTTCTTCATCCTTCAATAGAACAACAATAAAGGGAATAAGACATAATTGCAATATAATCTATGCAACCTTCAAAAAGAAAAAAAAAACTTTTATTTCTTCAAATACTTTATAAATGACTAGATTAGATATATCATAGGAGAAAGCACATTGATGTGTGGTATTATTTTATTTGAGATATTCTTACTAATGGTTATATCAAGGTCATGAAGATTAATACAAAAAATAATCCAGCTGATAGGCCTTACCAATTGCCAAATCCAAGCATTGATTTGGTTAATGTTTGATGCAATTGAGATTTACTCTAATAGGGGGAGAAGATTATATGTCTTATTCAAGCAAAGATGGAGATTTGTTGAGTATGTCTTGAATTCTCTATAGGCTTAGGTCAATATTAGGGCTTGGGAGAAGTATGAATATTGCTTTTCTCATGTCATTAGATTAAGAAGCAGGACATAAAGAATCTTTAGCTTTTGAGCATTTTTTGTAATCCTTGAATTTCCATAGTGGATTTTGCTTCTCCTCTCGCCATGGTTTTTCCTGTAAGGATTCTCCACATAAATCTGCATGTTCCTTTATTCTTCTCAGTTTTAATTTTGTTGTACTTTATGCATTAGTCATAACAAAGACATTTTTTGGATGTCCTAAATCATGTGACGGGCACAAAAATTTGGAGGCTACCATTGATCCAAAATGGGAAAAACGAACACTTAGAGGGAAGATCAAATGTCTGGCAAGGTTGGTTGGTTGATTGTCTGACTAGGATTTAAAAGCTGGAAATTCAAAAATTTCAAACATCATTCCTTCCTTGATCGGATGTTTGACTTAAGCAGTTTTTTGATTGAGAGACTTCAAACATCCAGACCAAGTGGATGTATAAATGAGCATGGAAAAACAAATAAAATACCGGATTTCACGTATTTCGCTTATTATGTCAAACCTAACTCAGAAGGAGTTTTTAGATATATTAATAATTTGTAACATCAGCTAAGTGGTGAGTTGAGATAAAAGATTAGGTGTAGCAAAAATGATACTCATTAAGAAGGTCCAAAGGAAAAGGTTCGTATGGATGCGTTAGCTATTAGAGAGTGATACATATATAAAGTGTTAAGGCAGCTTAGCATACATAAAGCCAAACCAGTGAGTACCCGACTAGTTACATATTTTAAAGTTTTTTAGTTGGTCTTGCACTGTGGTTAGAGGAAGATAAAGAATATATGTTTCATGCTCCTTATGGTATTGCTATTGGTAGTGTTATTAGTAATCTAGAAAGAAACATTAGGAAGCTTTCAAATGGGTTCTAAGATTCCTAAAAGGGACGACATGTGAGTTTACCATTTGGGAAGAGATGGACTTTGAATGGTATAACAATTAATAGATTGTAATTTTGCAAGTGACATGGATGGGCAAAGGTCCTTGAGAGGTTACATGTTTAGTTTTGTGGGTTGTGTCGTCAGTTTATGAGCGTAATTACAATTCATAGTTGCTTTGTTGACACTTGAAGCAATACATATGGTGTCAACCAAGGAGATCGAGGAAGTTATTTGGCTTAGAGGCTTGTGTTATGGTTAAATATGCAACCTAGAGATGGATGGAGGGATAAGTACCAAAAAAGTCCTAAACCTATTGCATTTGTATTAATTCAGTTCTAAACATTTTCACATTGATACAAATTCAGTTTATCCGGTCAATTTTGGCTAGCCAACGCTGAGGTGGATGCCGGCCGGTGGTCGGACGTTAACATGGACACTGGCCAGTGGCCGGATGCTGACATGGCAATTTTTCAATCATTTTTTTTTTTTTGAAATTTTTTATTAATTTTGTTCTTTTATTTTTCCTTTTCTTTTCTCTCTTCTTCCTCCTTGGACTATCCTCACGGTGGTCGGCGAGTCTCTGGTAAGGCTTGTCGGCCACTGGGCTAGGGCCGTGAAGCCCTCACCTATGGCCGGGGCCTCGCCTATCGCCACGAGCGAGCTTGGTCTCTCCCAGATCTAGGCGAAGCCACCTCGCTCATAGCCCTGGGTGAAGCCGCCTCACCTGTGATCCTAGGCAAGGCCTCGCCAGCCACCGCGAGGACAATTCAAGAAGGAAGAAAAGAGAAAAGAAGAAGGAAAAAACAATTAATAGAAATTCGAAAAAGGTTAAAAAATTAAAAAATTACCACGTCAGCATCCGGCCACTAGCTAACGTCCACGTTAGCGCCAGTAGGCAAAAAATGGCTAGATGAACTAAATTAGTACCAATGTGAAAATGTTTAGAACTTAATTTGGTTCAATTGAAAAGTTTAGAACTTAATTGGTACTAATATTATAGGTTTCTGACTTTTCTAGTATTTTTCCCAATGGATAAATACGTTGATAATTGAAATTTGATAGAATTTGCAGATTCATAAAGTCAAGTTTGATATTTGCGGGAACTTTTTTTTTTTTTTTTTATATGAAAGAATAAGCTGATGATATCAAGTGTGATATGCTTTTGTCAAACTAAAAATTTAAAAATTAATAGAAGAGGTGAATGCAAATTTTATAGTGGCTCGATTTAGATTCCCTGACTAACAGCTACCAATAGGCTTGATTTCACTAATAATTCTTTTAGGGTTTACAACGTATCTGTGATGATTTTACCCAAAGTTGCTAGATCACATTACAAAATTCCAAGCACTATTAAGATGCTTGTATATTTCTCAAAAGATAATAAATTAGTGAAGCACCTCAATAAATGAAGCTTTCTCAATTTGTAGGCATTCTCGCAATTCATGTCGTCTTCAACGCGCGTGTTGATCTTTTCATAGTCTTTAAGATCCTAGCTAACGATTTGATAATCATTAGTAGGATCAATTTAGTCGTTGAAGATAAACAACACAATTAGTGGGAGATTTGGTTGCCTATAAATCAAATCTTCCCAACAATAGCGTGGTTTCCACAAATAGGATCACCTATATTTGGAAATGATCCTTTTCAGCAATTTGATTGAAAACAAATTGGATTCCCCCTTGTATATTTTTCCCAGAGTATCGAGCCCGTGGCTTGCTGTCAATATTTCCTCTGACTTAGATTGATAATTAACGAAAATTTTAGGTCTTCAAATCATGAAGTGTAATCATTAAACATGTACATTCTTCTCGGGTGATATAAGGGATTGGTTCTATCAGCAACGTGAATCTATTAAAGCTTTTCCGTTGATAGTTGATATACATACTATATTCCACTTTCTCTTCCAGAGTATAACCGATACTATATGACTTGTTCACCTTGTTACGGTACCTCCAAGTCCCTATGAACTTCCTGTTCTTTGATGTATTCACCTCCTTCAAGGTCTATCTAGCTATCAATAGTCTTTCACTTTAAACTTGAGGATCCATTAGTGGTGATAAAGCTCTACTTGTATAGTTCATCTTGAGATAAGACAACATTTACATATATCAAATATTGATATAGACATAAATTCTGTCAATTTCAAATTATCACAGGATGTTTTCTCAACAGTTCACTCGGTGATCTGAGATTGTAGCAACAGAAGATTGTTCATTAACATGACGATCACGTGCAATACATTTGACCAAAGATCAAATGTATCACAAGCAGACAAAGACATTAATAATAGGCAGTATTATTTATCCATGATTCTATTCAAAATCTGTACATAGAAAATGATCTAGTGGACATGTTAACAAGGCATATCCCATTAATAGACCTGTTATAATGGGTCTTAAACCCATATATGACTCATTTAAAACATAAATGAGTCATATATAGGTCACTTTAATTTTGAACAGTCTAGCTTAAATGAGTTTCAAATTTAAAGGCTTTAATAAATGGGTCCAAATAGGTTGAGTTTAGAGCCCATTTTCAACTCACTCAGCTCAAACACTCTCTCTCCCTTTTCAGCCTTGTAAAAATGTTTTCAAAATAGAAATTATAATTCTTTTTTCTTTTTCTTTTGTTTTTTCATCCTTCTTCCATCTTCTTTGGCTGGTGGCCAGCCATGGCGATAACAAGTGACCAGCCAAGCAAGGGACGAGCTCACCAAGGTCTAGCGCTCTTGAGGCTTGAGCTTGTCGATTTGGCGAGGCCGAGACTCTCCGACATTTAACGAGGCTTAAGCCTTATCAATCTAGCAAGACTCGAGCTTGCCAGATCTAGTGAGGTGGAGCCCTTCCCTAAGGCTAGCTTAGCTCGGCTCATCAAATTTGGCGAGGTGGAGCCTTACCCGAGGCTGGCTCAGCTCAACTCACTAAAATCAGGTGAGCTCTAGCCTTACCGATCTGTGGTGAGGCTTAAGCTCGCTTGTGGCCAATTGCTTGCCATTGTTGTGGCTAGTAACCAATCGAAGAAGGAAAAAGAACAAAAAGAAAATTGATTTTTAAAAATAAAATTCAATAAAAATTCTATTTTTAAAAAAATATATATAATAAAAAAAACATATTAAAAAGAGTGTACGGAGAATAATCAAATTAGATCTTTTATATAAAGTGGTGGAAAATACTTATTTATTTTCATAATTCAAGCAAATTTTAGAAAATATTGTTATTTTCCAAAAAAAAAAAAAAGACTTTTTGAAAAACATTTAAAAAAATGGATTCTTAATTTATAAAAATTATAAAAATCGTCCACTAAATTTGTATTCCATGAAAGTATTTTATAGAAATACCATATTTTCATAATAAACAAGCTTTTCTAGATTTAGTTAAATGGCTAGGGCTGGGTGTGGGATCGAGTATGTGTCAATAAATTTGTATTCAGATAAATGAGTCATAAACGAGTTCAACGACCTAATTTGGGTCAAACTATTTATGACCTTATCTAAACCTGAACTTACTCACCCATTTGACAAGTCTACCCATCAATCAAGTTCCAATACTGTTTGAACTTGATCAACATTTGTTGTAGGTGAAAAGATCATGTGGTGGACAACCACAATAAATCCAAAGTTTTGGGATTACTTTGTGTCAGAAATGAGAAGGATGGATGTTTTGAGGTAAAATTAGGCATTTGGCCTAGGATAGTTGGATGATTGACATAAGAGCGCGTTTAGTAAATACATTCCGAGAAACATTTTTTTTTATCAAAAATGATTTTTTTCTAATTCTGTGTTCGAGAACAATTTTTTAGTAAAAGAAAATATTTGGTAACTCCATAAAATTTTTATTCCCAAGATAGAAATGTGTTTGGTAGGATTCTTAATTTTTTTTTATTTCTTTTAATTTTTTAATACTTTCATTATATTTTCTTATTTTTCTCTTCTCTTTTTTCTTTTTCTTTTTCTCTTTGCCAGCCGAGGTCCGACGAGCTCACTAGAGCCTCGCCATGCTAGGGCGAGGTCTAGTGAGCTCGCGAGGCTCACCTCACAGACCACCGGTGAGCCTCGACCTCGCCTAGGCGACACAAGGTCGACCTCACCCTGGCCTAGCAAGGCCGAGCCTCACCCTGGCTGAGGAGGCCAAGCCTCGCCATGGCTCGGCGTTGTTGGGGGCCGACAATGCTCCAGTGACATCACCGGCCCTCATCGGCGGTCGCCGCATTGGCCATGGCCAAGGCTGGCAACCGACTAAAAGAAAGAAGTAGAAAAGGAAAGAAAAGAAGAAAAGAGAAGAAGAGAGAAGAGAAGAAAATTAAAAATTTGTTTTTGTTCTTTTGATTCTTAGGAATTGTTCTCGAAAACAAAAAGTTACTTTTTTCTACTTCTTGTTTCTATTCTAAATCTATTCTTAGAAACAAAAACAATATTTTTTTTTTGTTCCCGAGAACAAAAATTTTACCAAACATGTTTATATTCTTTTTTCGTTTCCTGAAACAAAAGAACAGAAATAATTATCCTGGAGAATATAAATTTTTTTCACCAAATAGGGCCTAAGATGTAAAAGCTGAAAATTCCAGCATTTTGGATGTCCAATGATTGGACGTCCAACTTGAGCGATCTTTAGGCCAAGAGATTATGTACGTCCAGCTTGCTTCGAGCGGACAAATGAATGTGCACGGGACCGAATAGAAACATAGGTTTTGACCTATTTCACTTGTTACGTCAAGTCCAACTCAAGGAGAGCTTTTAGGGAATCGCGAAGAAAAACTTATTGTAAGAGATTTTCTTGATTAACTCGTGGGGCTTATTTGGGTATAACGGGGTCGTGAAACACTTGTGAGTAAATATGACTAAGTGATTATAATCTCCTCTTTACCGATTATAATGGAACTATCTCGTTGATCTCTTTGTAGAATAGGCACACCGCTAAAGCATGTAAATCCATTGTGTTAGGTTTACTTCTTCTTCTTTTTTTGCGTTTATTTCTTGCTCAAATTGTTTTGGTTTTGTATGCTCTAACACTAATCAAGTCCCTATACTTCAAATTTATCTAATCAAATCCTTTTACTTATGCAAAATGTTTAATCAAGTCTTTTTGGTACAAAATTCGGCCAAATCCAATTGACGTAACCAATTATAGTGGAACTATCTCGTCGATCTCTTTGTAGAGTAGGCACACTGCTAAAAGCAAGTAAAAATTCATTGCGTTAGGTTTAATCTCTCTGTTTTTTTTTTTTTTTTTTGGGCATTTTATTTCTCGCTCAAATTGTTTTGGTTTTGTATGCTTTAACACTAGTCAAGTCCCTATACTTCAGATTTATCTAATCAAATGCTTTTACTTACGCAAAATGTTTAATCAAGTCTTTTTGGTGCAGAATTCAGCCAAACCCAATTGACATAACCATCATAGAAAGCTGAAGACTAATGTGAATTAAATATGACTTACATGGATACCACTGTAGGGTTGGAGTTAATGAACGGATTAATTTTTTTTAGTTTGCTTCTATGCTCTCACCAATTCACTATTCCCAGTGGGTGTTCACATAGACAATACTTGATCTAAGTTATACTTCGCCGTCTTTTAATAGTTGCTCAGTTGGATTTAGTCAGATTTTATGTTGGACGACTTGATTAGAAAGGCTGAAAACATAGAGACTTGATCAGAAAAGTAGCAAAAAAACAAGGACAAAAAAAAAAAAAAATTGAGAGAGAAACGGTGGCCATAATAAAGTAAATGGCAAATGGGCCAAGGTGATCCACGTGCGTGGATTTCCCTATTCTTAGGAGTTTATTCCTACATGCGCCCCTCGCATCCGTTGACCGAGTTCTTCAGGCTCCGCCGCCGCGAGACCAGAACTTGAAAATCTCCTTCACCAGAGCGTCCAAAAGTGCGAACTTATTATTGCTGTTCCCTGCAAAACACCTCCACAACTTCTCTGATAGATGTCCAGCCGGTCCACAATGAGGAACATGATCAATCATTATAAATAACCTGAGTTTTTTCATCTTTTTGAACGAGTCTGCATTCATGATCAAGTCTTCTACAGCAACCTTGTCTAGTTTAATACCTTCAATGGCATTTGTTCCCTGGTAGAGTGAAATAAAAATAATTATGCATATTGGAAGCACTTGGAAATCATTATCAATATTGGAATAGGCCATTAAATGCTTACTGAATTTTGTTTAAACACTTGTAGAGCATCCTCATTATGCCATATTCTGCTTCGCTTACTAGGATTTTTAGGGCATTCTTGAACGACGATTTGTCTACCCATTTCTTCAAACAAATCATGCATCCGTATTTTGTTATTTTCATCGATGCATATGAGCAACTTTTGAGCCAGAATCTCAATTCCACTATTAGCATGGACACCGCATTGGTCTAGGGACTTGATGATCTCTTCTTTGTCATATCCATTAAGAAAACACGCGATGTCAAGAAAAATCGTCCTCTCATTGTCCTCTAGGCCATCGATAACAATCCTTAGTATGTCATGAACCTTTACTTGACGGATTTTTTTTAGTCGACAAAAAGCTCCTTGCCATTCTGTGACGCTTTTGCCATTCAAGAAAGAACCCATTACGGTAAGTGCCAAAGGAAGCCCTTTGAAAAAACTGGTGAAGCAATTTGAGAGCATCTTATAATCATTTTGGGGATATCGTTCTTGGAACGCATTCCAACTAAAAAGCTCGAGAGCTTGGTCATCATTCAGTGGTCGTACCTTATAGATTTCGTTGCATAGGCTGATTAAGCTTTCTTTGTGGTGAGGTATCAAAATGACTCTACTTCCTGAGCCTAAGTTTATTGCTTTGATCAGGTGGCTTAGTGGCTCCGCCAATCCTTCAACATCATCAAACACCAACAAAACCCTCTTGTTGTGAAGCTTACTCCTCGTCAAGTTTATTGCTACATGAATATCATCGCTAAACTCCAAATCGCTAGGACTATCACCAAAAAGGGTCTCCAACATTTTGATGAGGCCAGCTTGGCTCGATATATCTGTCATGTTCGAGAGAAAGTAACTCCGATCAAATTGATCTGCAATTCGGTGGTACAAAGCTCTCACTAGTGTAGTCCTACCTATTCCACTAGTCCCAGAAATTCCCACGATTAGGACCTCCTCAACCTCTAATTGGAGTAAGGAGTACAAGGCTTGTACCTGAGAATCTAACCCAACTAGATGGAAAGCAAGCGGTTTCTTGTGCAAGCCACTTAGTCTTCTTGAGATTTTCTCCACAACGGATTGGATGAATTCAGCTTCAAGTCTGCAAATTGTCGACAGCAAAGGTGTAACTGGTGATTCATGCCACTAAGAAGACAAGATAATTAAGATTATAATCTAGGACTTTGGAGTATCGTCCAATAATTGAATGCAATATTCAATATCTAATCCAATATAATAGAAGGCGTGTGAGAGATTGGCTAATCTTTTAAGCCACAAATTAAAAGAAGCGGGATAGATATCAGTCGATGAAAAACTTTCTGTATGCTCACCGAAAGAAAAGGTTCTGCTATAGAAAGTTTCTTGGCAGACAATGATGTCATATAAAAACTTGAGAGAGAGAGAGAGAGAGAGAGAGAGAGCAGCAATAACAAGATAGAAGGGCAACGAACTGGAGGCAGAATATTCTGTTAAACCCTAGCAAAGTATCACGGTCCAAACTAAACAAAGACTGACTACTGTTTTTTCTTTTCTTTTTGGTCTTTGACGGAAAGATCATTCCATAATGGAAAGTTTTCGTGGTGAAAGGAAGGGTTGCATCATAGCTAGGGTTTACCCTGTGTTGGCCGTGGAAGATGTCTGGACTTGCCGGTTTTCCTTCTCTTTAATATTAACGAAAAGAATGGGAGTTCTGATAACCTCATATAGAAAAAGAAGCTCATATGCTTTCAAATTCACCCACTCCAATGTTTTAAACAATGGGACTCAGAGTAAGTGAGGGAAATGATGCATGAAGGAGTGATTTGTTTATGCTTGGGGGAAGAAGTGAGGAGAATAAATTGGTCTGTTGTTTGGTTATCAAATCCAAAAATATGAAATGAGGGTTACAACTTGAAAAAATCTGAACACTTCTTTTCTTTCCAAATAATGACCTATCGTATTACTTAGCTGAACACTTCTATTTTGCTATACGTGGAAATCAGTATATGCTGAAACATATGCTTCGGGCGTAAATCTGATAAACACTAAGAAAAAATGGTTGTTTATAGAAGATAACAGACAGTGTCAAGGACTGTAAGCATAACAATCATAATAGCACAAAATGTCGTGTTTTTTTCCTGCCAGCTATGAACTAGTGAATATATATATATGAAAAGAGGCTGTCAGTGTTGATGTTGAATCTCTTTGGTGAACCATAAAATTGAGTTGGAGTCTTATTCTATGAAAGTTCGTTTCCTAATAAAAGGATTCCAAGCATTTCCAAATATTCCTACTGTCCACTGACCAAAAGACTGGCCTTAAATAGCAAGTCTTGTTGTTTCACGGACAAAATAAGTAATTTCCTTTAAGAATCCTCTCTAGAAAACACTGAAGGAAGAGAAAAAGTTAGTACCTGTTTTCAAGAGGCCAACCAGTGAGATTGCCGGCCTTGCGGAGAGCATCTCTCCACCTCTGGATGTTGTCCACATTCTCCTGCCCGTAACCCTTCTCGCTTTGGCCAATCCGCATGAATGGTCCAGACTGCTCTCGCATCTCTCTAGGGTCGACGTCCATGAAAATAAGGAACACCAGTTGGCCTTTCTTTCCCTTGCACTCGAGGATCTTATCCAGCTCATCCAGGCACCACGGTGAGGAGGCATAGTTCTGAGAGATGACAATGATAGCGCTCCTTGACTGCTCGATCGCTTCATTGATTACTGGTGCGATCTCTAGTCCTCTTTCTAGAGTATGGTCGACAAATGCCCTTATCTTGTTCCTCTCAAGAGCATCATAGAGATGGCTCACAAAGTTGCGCGTGTCAGCTTGTTTATAACTGATGAACGTATCATGAACCCACCGAGGAATGGAGGAGGGGTGAGAGAAGAGTTGTGGCCTGGTGGTTAGGTTATGTGGGAGAGAAGAGAAGTGGTGTGGAAAGAAAGAGGTCAAGGAGAAGGGAGGGACTTGCAATTGGAATTGTGATGCTCTCTTGTATAGGAGGCCTGGATACAATGGAGGAGGAGCAAATGGAGGGAAAAGAATGCTCTTGAGTTGGCCAAATTGGATCATCATTTTACTAGAATTTGCCATTGAAACCCAAAATCAAAGCAAAGAAATTGCTGTACCGTGTTCATTCACAATGCAAGCTCCCTCGGCCTATATATAATGACAATCAGATTCTGAGCCTCTCTCTCTCTCTCTATTTCACACACATGCGCGCGCAGAGACAGAGCGTTTTTGTCAATCATCGTACATTGCAATATCTGTCTACAGTTGTTTTGTCATCAGATGTTTTACTCCATTGCTCTCTCGTCACATGACAACTTGTTACGGTGAGACGTGACCGTCTGACCTTTTCTTGGAATGTTGAACCGCTCGGGAACAGCTACTCATTGAATTTTGACACAAACCAGAGCAGACCCAAAGTGCCAGTGGTGATCAGGCGATGCATCCTGACAACAGCTAAAGGTTTTCAAATGAGCCATGAAACATGCGGCCTCAATATTATGGGATGCTGATAGGGAATAGTTTGAAATGAGTGAACAGACGCGGGTTTTGCTGTACATTGAACGCCACGAAGATTTTAAAATAAGACATGCGGTCATCCACTGACAAAAAGAAGACTATTACATTGAATGTGTAGTCAATATAACTAAAAAAAAAATAGATATGGGGTGATCCGACGATATCTTTTCATCACAAATAGATAAAAGGATGGAAAATGCTAGGTAAACTTCTGGCCATAGTTGTTGTTGGAAGAAATTCTTGAAAAAAACCAACAACTAAACAAATATTTGAGGCGCGCAAGCACTAGTGTCAACATAACTATTTGGGTGTAGTGGGAACAAGAAATGCATGAAACCAGCACACACCCAGCAGGCTAATACTTATAGAAACTTTGGTGGGACTGTCTAGCTAAGTAACAGCAAAAAAGATTAAATAGTAAACGGCTAGAATTTCGGGCAGGGGAATCCAACTTTATAGAACGTTGGGCTCAATCTCATGCGCGCTAGCTCAACATATTTTTCCTGTTGATTCCAAGCTTGCAAGATGAACCAATTAATAAGTGAACTAGAGAAGCATCTCAACCAATGTGGGACGAGTAAAAAAAAACAAAAAACCAAGCTTTCTGAAATACTCTGTAACTATTATACCGCATCATCATTTTCTTCTACCCTCCTTTTCTTGGGGATAGTTTTGGCTTATAGTAATTTGCTAACTTGGAGAGATTAGTTGATGAAGGATGTGTTGAGAAAACCTCCTCTAGTTTTTTGAAGTTGACATAATTATTTGTCTACATCAAATGTTAGACAAATGCATATATTGTCTTATCTCAGGTTGAACAAATACAGGTGAAGCTCTATTAACACTAATAGAACCCGGTGTACGAAGTAAAAAGATTGATAATGGCTGGAAGCACCTTAATGGAGGTGAAATAGTTCATGAGATTGGGAAATGCATGAGGATTTGGAGGTATCGTGAAAGGTTCAATAGCTTATACAGTCGTTATAATACGTAGGAAAGCAATATGAAAGTCAACCACCAGCGGGGAATCCATATATAAGCTGAGAAGAACATGCATATTATATAGATACCTTTTACGATTTAAAGACCCAGATATTCTGTTGACTATTAATCTAAATCTCAAGGAATATTAATAGAAAGCCACATGCTTGGAGCTCTAAAGAATGATACGTGGAGGAAAATCCAATCAATCGTCAATCAAATTGATGGAAATGATTATTTCCTAAAATATAGTATTTGATTGTATGAGCGACCAAATTTCCTAGTAATTGTGCCGTTTATCTTCAACGACTAAATTGATTTTCAGGAAGATTATTCCATGGATCTTGAAGACTATATCAAAAGATCAACATATGGTGAAGAACACATGAATTGCGAGAACAACTAAAAACTAAGAAAACATTATTTTTTTTATACACTTAGGTTACGTTTGGTTGTTTTGATTTTTAGTCATGATAGAACTGAATAGGATATGATATGAAATTTTGGAATTTTGCTTTTTTTTATCCACTATTTTGTTGAATTGCAAAAATAAAGTCGGATATATTCACATCTTATCATTTGCATTGCTTGATATAAATAGTATATTACTATAAATGAACCTAACAATTACATAAATAGAGACGATAATAATATCTCATAACACTCTTGCCTACTTCATTTTATTTGCTTTTTTTTTTTTTTTTTTTAATTTTTCTCTCTTTTTAATTCTTTTTTTTTCTTTAAATTTCTTTGTCCCCCTTCCATCATTCTCTAATACAATGTTATTAAATAGTAAACTATAATACTAAAATGCCTAAAATACTAAATATATATTTATATATTGAATTTATATTACAAGATAGAAAGAAATTCAAATATACTAATAAAAACATGAATAAATAAAAACGAAATTGTTGTTTTTTCGTTATTTTGAATTTTTAGTTTAGAATTCAAATATTATTTTAATTTTATTAATTTAAGAAGTTTTTATTCTAGAAAATAAATTTTATATCATGAATATTATAAATCCTATCCACCTTTATTCCACTTCCTCCAAGGAATAATTTTATTCGGGTATTATCTCTTTGTATGCAACTCTATTATAACTAAATAAGGATATGATAAATTTTATCTTAACCATCGAATATAACCTTATATTTTTGTTGAGCAAAAAGTCATTTACTAAGAGTGATTCACTATCTGTAATCTCTTTTGAGAAGTGTATGGGTGCCATAGTAGCGTTTGGAATTTGGTAGTGTGATCTAATAGCTTTGAGAAGAAGCAGCATGGTCCACTTTGTAACCTCTTAAGGAATTTATAGTGAAATCGGACCTGTTGGTTAGTCTAGGGCAGTGGACATTTTTGGAGCTAGCAATACAACCTAGATGAGAAGTAAATAGGTTTTTCTCAAACTTCAAACAAATATTTTTGCTAAAGACTATAACACTAGTTTGGTAGTAATCAGTAGCAAATCAATGGGAACATGTATAAGTGTTGCTGACAAGTAGATATAGCAAATAATAAGTTAATAGAAGCAATAATGAGAAATTAGAGAAGATTGTATGGGGACTTATGGAGGTTTGGTTTTATCCTTAAGCCTACATCCTCTTTCCAAGGTAACAAACTCAACACTGGCTAGAGTCCCTAGGAATCTTTAAGGAAAGTTACAATCAACACATACTGTTCTTATAAAATGATATATGACACTATCATGACATGAGTACTGCTGTTACACTTGTACACTTGCTTTTAACACGATTACAAAGCATCATGAATATTGCACAGAGAACTTTTAGATGAACAGATGTACAATATTATCAAAGAGAAAGAATAATGAACAATGCCATTATTTCTTTATTTTATGTTCAACCCTTTTTAGCTTCTTTAATCCTTATATAGAAATCTCCAATCCATTTGTTGGAGACTCTTTGGGGATGCAAGGAGACGTTAGGGATTGATTGGAGTAGTTACCAAGGTCAGAATTGTCTAAACAATTCGTTGCTGGAGCAATTCCAAGTTTTTCTCAAAATGGAGTCTATTGATGCTATACATCTATTACTCCTTTGGAAATCCGCATATTGTTATGTTACTTGTTCTCGATTCTCCTATGGTTTTCACGACATGTTAACGGTTTTAGTCCTTTTGACAAATGGTTGTCTTCAAACAACTCATTCACCAACATTCTCAAGACTTGATATAAGAATGATACAAAGCTTTTTATCACTCGATACCAACACATGCATATAATTATTAGTCTGTTGATGCTGTCCATGGTTGAACTATGTGAAATGATTAGTGATCAATCATCCAATGATCTTTCTCAGTATATTAGCTTCCAAAGACTTCATGTTGATGAAATGTTGACTATGATACCAATAAGTCTTCATGAGATCCTCATCATATTCGACTTATTCACCTTCTGTTGATCACCATTAGTCTTCACTAAACTCTCAAATATCGTTGATGTCATCATGGTCTTTCTTAAGCTTTCCACGACTATCTGCACTTGTTGTGAAGATATTAGTACAAAGGATAGTTTTAGAATCATCAAAATTTCATAGGGTTGTTTTCTCAATAGACGTAGGCTTGATTTAAACCGAACTACTATTATAAGATTTATGTAGAATTCTCTCTCTCTCTCTCTCTCTCTCTCTCTCTCTCTCTCTCTTCTAATCGACCAAATTTTGACTATCAACCTTTTCATCCCCTCTCTAAGTTGCATATTTAGCAATAACAATTGATGTGATAGCAGCTTGCTCATATATTTTGAAGTGCTTTATTTCAAGAGCATAAAGATTTGCCATGGCTAGTCATATTGGTGCATAAGTCTGTGAAGGACAATCAATGACGAGACCTCCATATTTTGATGGAACATATTATAGCTACTGAAAGTGCACGATGAAATCATACATCAAATCAGTGGATCCAGCAAGTGGCAATAACAATGACAAAGTGAAGTACTATGTGACAGATACAGAGCGGATCATTCTTTCAACTCCAATTAGAAGACAACTGTCAGCCTCTGACACGGACGAGATGTGCAACGGACGCGGACTGTCAGCCTCTAACACGACCGGGAAAATCGGTCCGAGTCTCTGACCATGGTGTCGAACGTTATCCACTTGACCAGAGGCACCCGCAAGCCGACAACGACGAGGGAAACTTCCAAAGCAAGGCGCTGACCATGGATTGATCGCAATGCACGTCGCGAGATTAGCGGGGGGTGTTCGTCATAATGAGCATTGAAGACCTATTGCCAAAGCCCCACCGATAACGTGTCCTTCTCTCTCTGTCTTCTTCCTGTTTTGCGGAGAAAACGAGAGCATGAAGATTAGAAAGTCATAATGAGCATTGAAGACCTATTGCTAAGCTGAATTAGGAACCACACATGAAATTTAATTAATGGAGTCCGAAAATTATTTAAAAATCATAAATTTATTTTACTTTTATCAATTCAATCCTAAATCTTTTTTTTTTTTGTTAATTGAGTCATAAACATTTTTATATTTTACGAATTAATTTTATTTGGCCAATTTTGCCTAAAGATCGCTAATATGGACGTCCGTCGTTTTACATAACATGATCGACGTTAATGTAGACGATTTTAATAATATTTTAATGTTTTTCAAATTTTTCAAATTTTTTATTTATATTTTCTTCTCTTTTTTTTTTCCTTTCCTTTCCTTTTTTTTTTCCTTTTCTTTTTCCCTCCACTAGACTCAGGCAAGGGCTACCTTCTCCTAAGTAAGTGTGGGACGCCCGCACCAGCACCTAGCAAGGCCAACCTAGGCAAGTGCATCTCTCGCCTGAGGCTAGCCCTTGCCAAACTAGGCACAGGTATCCCTCACCCAAGGGTGGCCCTCGCCTGAGGCCTCACGATGGTCGGTGGAGGGAAAAAGAAAAAAAAAAAGAAAAAAGGAAAAAAAAAAAATAGAGAGGGCAAAGAATGAAGAAGGAAAGAGAAGAAAAGATTGTCCACATATCATGTCATGTAAAATAGCTAATTTTCCAACTCAATTCCCATCGGTTCAATTTTCGATTCTATCCTCAAACCATGGTTACCCCTAGCTAAAGTTGACAGAAAAAGGTGTCAGTGGGAAAGAGAGAAAATGCGAATGGGCTTGACGGGTGGAAAATGAAAAGTTTCACCTTCAACAAATGTATCTTTTTTTTTTCTTTTTGGATAAATAACTTTAGAAACTTTGAAACATTATATTCTATATGATATTAGTTATTTTTTAATTTATTATATTGTCGGCTAATCTAACATGAATTAGGAACCACGCATGAAATTTAATTAATGGAGTCCGAAAATTATTTAAAAATCATAAATTTAATTTACTTTTATCAATTCAATCCTAAATCTTTTTTTTTTTTTGTTAATCGAATCATCAACATTTTTATATTTTACGAATTAAGTTTATTTGGCCAATTTTGCCTAAAGATCACTAATATGGACGCCCGTCGTTTTACGTGACATGATCAACATTAATGTAGATGATTTTAATAATATTTTAATCAAATTTTTATTTTATTTTTTTTTTCTTTTTTTTTTCCTTTCCTTTTTTTTTTTTCTTTTCTTTTTCCCTTCACTGAACTCAAGCAAGGGCTACCTTCACCTAAGTAAGTGTGGGACACCCACACCAGCACCTAGTGAGGCCAACCTAGGCAAGTGCATCCCTCGCCTGAGGCTAGCCCTAGCCAAACTAGGCACAAGCGTTCCTCACCCGAGGGCGGCCCTCGCCTAAGGCCTCGTGATGGTCGGTGGAGGGAAAAAAATAAAGAAAGAAAAAGGAAAAAAGAAAAAAGAAAAAAGAAAAAAGAA
Source organism: Eucalyptus cloeziana (assembly GCA_014182715.1). NCBI lineage: Eukaryota > Viridiplantae > Streptophyta > Magnoliopsida > Myrtales > Myrtaceae > Eucalyptus > Eucalyptus cloeziana. The sequence goes on from CM024640.1 coordinate 13,436,558, forward strand.
AAAGAGAGAGAGAGAGAGAGCAAAGAATGAAGAAGGAAAGGGAAGAAAAGATTGTCCACATATCATGTCACATAAAACAGCTAATTTTCCAACTTAGTTCCCATCGGTTCAATTTTCGATTCTATCCTAAAACCATGGTTACCCCTAGCTGAAGTTGACCAAAAAAGGTGTCAGTGGGAAAGAGAGAGAATGCGAATGGGCGTGACGGGTGGAACATGAAAATTTCACCTTCAACAAATGTAGCTTTTTTTTTTTTTGGATAAATAATTTAGAAACTTTGAAAGATTATATTCTATATGATACTAGTTATTTTTTAATTTATTAAATTGCCAGCTAATCTAACATCTAATGTATTATAATGAAAGCCGACTTTTGAGCCTTAAATGCTTCAAATTTAAAAGAAAATTATTTTCTTTTCTAAATAAAATTATAAGGGTAATTTTTTCGGAGAGAAGTGAAATATTAAAATTTTCTCAAAATCTCATTCTAAAATAGAAATATTTCATTATATTGTGATACATTATATGTGTAGTAAAATAGACAATGTACAATGTTTATGAGATAGAGAAATTTTTTCCCTTTTTGCAAGAAAATTTTAAAAGAAGTAAATTTCAAAATATCAACATAGTCATCAATATCATAAATATATCATAATACTCAAAGTAATAATTGTTAAACTTAACTTCATAAGAATGAGGAAATATTATCCTTATACATCTAATCTAAAGAAGATGTATAAAACTTTTATGAAGTGTAGAGTGAATTTATATGTGAGACAAATAACCTAAATATCTAATGATCTAATAAACTATACGTATTTTGTTTTGTATAAAATGTAAGTTTGACAAAGCAGATGAAGTATAGTAGCTTAGGGATATCCCCCGGCATTTTAAATAGAGCTAATAATTCGAAAATATGGATGTGGGAAGTCTCCACATAATAACCGAAACAACATTTGTCCGGGAAGATTTAACTCTTCTCTCTACCTCTTAAATTTTTACTCTCTTTAGCCAAAATAATACGGATGTCAGTTGACTTGTTATGGTTGCGCTTCATCCAAATGCCATATATGATTGCTAGAAAGGATACCTTCGGGAGTCTTGTCGCCACTTTGCCCTTTGTTGCCCTAATAATCCATTAAAGTTCCTCATATCATCTTCCTAAAGGATGCTTAATCCCGTGTTGTATAAGGATATTGTGTCATATGCTGCCTATCCACTCACATTGGAAGAATAAATGTGTTTTGTCTTCTACACCGGCCCTACAAAAGTTACACAAGATATCAATAGAAGTCATACATTGGCTAATGATCTTTACTGGTGGTAGCCTGTTTTTGCCAATGAGCCAGCCCATAAAATTGTGTTCGTTAATGCCACGGGTCCAAATTAGGTTATATTACTCTACATCCAATCCTACATGTCTAAGTTCATCATAAATTTCTCAACAACAATTCCTCGAGCTATGGATAATGAAGGTTAGAATAGGTCATAATTTAAGGAGACATCACCAACTCCTAGCCATACCGCCTCTAATGCTGATATGCATAATTGAAGTACATCTACATTTGGTGTTGCGAACCCATAAACTCCAAAGGGAAGAGGATGGAAGATTGAAGAGGTTCCACAGCATGCGGCCTAACAAAACTTTGTTCCATAAGTTCAAATCAAGCAATCCTAATCATTCTTCCCTTTTAGATGAATAAACTACTTGCCATGCCACCTTGTACAATCCATGATTTAAAATATATTTCTTGTCCATAGAAATTGACAGATCCTTTTCTCAATCTCGTATGGTTTCTTTGGAAGTAAGTGTTTTAGTATTAGAAGAGACAACTCTCAAACATTCACCGAATGCAAACATGATAATATTTATTTTCCATATGTAGAATCTGATGATATCGGGTTCCTCGTCTGTATCAAAAATGAATAAGATCTTTGGTACACAAATAAAATAAAATGGGACACATTAGTGTCAAGCAGATTTCTAAGAATAAAGTACAATAAAAGGGACACATTGTTGCACATGGAAATATTCAAGCCAACATGAAGTCAAAGCCTAGGTGGTAAGAGGTATTTTTGGTGGTAGTAGACAACTATACCAGATTCACTTAGGTGTTCTTTCTCGCTTATAAAATTAAAGCATTTCAATGTTTTTCAAAACATGCAAAGAAAGTTCAAAATAAAAAATGTTACATTATTTCTTGCATCAAAATAGATCATGCAGAGAATTTTAAAAATCAAAGTATGAGTTTTGTGATCAAAATGGTTTATAACACAAATTTTCATCTCTATATACTCCAAAACAAAATGGAATTTTTGAAAGAAAAAATCACTCTTTACTAGAAATGTGAAGAAACCTTTTGATTGAAAGCAAAATCCCTTCAATTTTTTTTCGCAAAAGCTGTTTTAACTACATGTTACATTATTAATTGTGTGTTTCTTAGACCGTTACATGAGAAAACCTCTTATGAGCTTTACCAAGGTAAAAGGACCAAATGTTGCATATTTTCATGTATTTGAATGTAAATGCTTTATTCCTAAGAAAATGATCATCTCAACAAGTTGGATGAGAAATTAGATGAAGAAGTATTCCTTAGTTATTCCACAATGAGCAAACCTACAGGGTTTCAATAAAAACTCTTAGGATGGAGGAATCAATATACGTGAAGTTAGAAGAAAATCATAATCTAGTGGATATAAGCAATGAGCCAGGTTATACTTAGGTGCCCAATTATACTCAAGCACCCGAATATACTCAAGAAGGCGATATACTAAGGAATCTAGAACATCGCTAATATCAACTAGTCTGATTCTTCAAATACAAATCGAGCCAATCGAGCCTGGACAAATGCTGGAAATACAAAAATAGTCATCCAAAGGAGCAAGAAATCTAAATGAAAATGTCAAAACTCGATCCTCATTCGAGTAAATGATGAACACCGTGGCACTTGTTTCAGAGATTGAACTAGGAGTTGATAAAGCGCTCTCAAACATAAGCTGCATAGAAACAATACAAGAAGAACGGCATAAAGACACTAGAACCAGTTTGATCCTTTTTTTGTTTCTTTCCTTCTTTTGCAGATTGTTGTTCATCTTCTTCTCTCTTTGTCGTCCATCTTTGCTGAACGTAGAAGCAAAAAAGCGAACCAATCTTCATCTTGATCTATCCTCCATCGTTGCCTGAAATTGCCATTGAGCTTGGTGTCTTCGAGATCTTGACCAAGATTGACGATCATGAGCTTTGCCCCGTGTCTGAGCTACATCGCTGCATCGAGCTGGAGCCCTAATTATGGCGGCTCAAGCTCTGTCACGGCATTGAGTTGGGATGAAACTCTGAAAATGATTTGGGTGTTCTGATCTATAACTTTTAAATCCATTGTGCTCCATGAAATCGACTGGCAATTTTTTTTCCTTCTATTCTTTTTTTATCCTTATATGATACAACTAACGCATGAGTTTGTCATCACGAGTTTGTCATACATCGTCTATTCTTGAAAATCAACTTAAGTTGGAGTCCGTCGGGCATCTAAGCAAGTCGAGCTTGAGTATCTAAATCAAAACTCACGGGCAAGAGGCTTAACTTTTCCTAGAGATTGAAGAGGAAACCGTGAGAGTAGGTTAAGGAAGACGAGGAACAGGGAACACAAAAGAAAAAAAAAGAAAAAGTTCAGAAAATTAGGCAAAATGACATCATTTTACTTCAATTTGTCCACGTCAAATCCCCGACTATACCATGTAAGACGGTCGGCACTGAGTGGACCGTCACATCAACAAATTTTGGTCAAAATTAACTAGAAAAATTATATTGGCAAATCATCAAAAGAATTAGGACTAAAATAGCCAAATTGAAAATTTTGAATTGAATTGGCCGTTATATAATAAGTTTAGGACTTTTCGGACAATTTTCCCCATAAATCTTCGTTCCTATTCTTTCTCATATCAATTTTTGTTACCTTTTTCATAGTTTGACGTGTATGAGTCCATGACAATCGAGAGTTAGTGGCAAGATATTTATTGCCTCTAAGAACTGCGTTCTTGTTCTTTTTTAGTGCACGTGCATATTAAGAAGTTATTCATCTGACAATACGTTTTTTTTTCCATTATCTTCTCAAATATAATGAGCATATTGACAAAGTGACAAGTAATAAATCTTTCAAATCTGTTGGTCCCCTAGACATTCTTTCCAAAAACACTTACATAAACACTTCACGCTAGGTTTGATTGTTGAGATTATTTCACTGGATTTGTAACATAACAAATAAACACAATCTTTCTCATACGACATATTTTCTTTGGCGGATGAACAAATATAACGTCAAATATAGGGCATATCCTATCCAATTGGGTGTTTTGACGATCGCAGATTAGGACTAGGGTTAGAACTAAAAGCTAAAATAGTAATTTAAGTTGGAAAAAAAAAATGGGGCACTTGGTGAAAAAGTTAATTACTACAGTTGAAAAGAGATCACCGTGAGTTGGTCCATCTCACCACCACTTGAGGTAGGCTGCGTTTAGGAGAGCATTTCTAGAGTTTTTAGGCTTTCAAAGGTCATTGTGCCAAAGTCGAGGTATTTGGTATTAATGCCAAAGGCTCTTAAGCTTCTAAAGTCTTTGAGCCCAAAAGAGCCCAATGCAACTGCAGAACATTGGCTTTAAGCATTCGAAAAATGGTACTTCAAGGAATTAATAAATGTCATTGCAATTTTTCCATCACTAACAGTTTTGTATATCTACGTTGCACTCGCTCCTCAATTGTCAATAGTCTCTCAAACACCGCTCTTGGCAGCCAAATCTAGCTTACCGAGAGTCGAGGATTGAAGATCACGGGGTTGTCTCAAGCGACATCTAGTGGGTCGCGAATCTGTCTCAGGTTGAGGATCAAGAGTCGCCAAGTGTCCCGCGACGACGCTTGCCTCTGGTCACCAGGTTGCTTCCAGTCCCCTGGTCTATTCACGCCCGTGGTTCATGCGAGGTCACCGAAACGGCGAAACCTAGCAGCCCTGACCTCTCTTTTTTTTCGTTTTTCTAAAATTTTAAATTCTTTACAAAAATATACCGAAAGCCAATTATTCAAAATGCTATTTTTTTAGCAATACACCTTGAATCGAAAAATTCTTTTGCCAAAAGCTATCCCGAATGCAACCAATGACCCCTCATGGTAGTCGCTGGAGATAATTCCTCAACGAGAATTTCATTGCAATAGTGCATTCTTGGTAGGTTCATTATTTTATATATGGACTGATAGGTATGTGTGTCCCTAAGAATTATTTTTTTGGTGAATTATATGACCTGTGTCGTATTGTACTTTAACTTTAAACTGAATTTCGCTTAGTTATTATACCAATGTTCCTTCACTATGTATCTCTTGTTTTTTCATGCTGTTCATTCGTTAAGTTAAAAAAGTGGAGTCATCATCATAAAATTAAAAACAGTATGAGGTGTTAAATAATAAAATATTCATGTCCTCAAGACATGCTTTGCTTAACCAAAAGACAGAGAAAAGTTCAAGAATGAATCCTATCGTGGGGGAAGTACAGCGTCACTATCGGAAGATCTGATTTTGTTTGACATGTGTCTCCGGACAAGAATTACTATTTTCACAATGCATTTATTTTATGAAAAGTCAATACTTTAAACAAATTCTAAAAATTATCTATTTATTATTTACAAAAATAAATAAACGAAAAATATTTTTAACGTTTCTTAAATTGTTTTGACATTTAATTATTGTCAATAATAAAAATATTTTTCATTAATTAATTATTTTAAACGATACAATTGATCATTTTAAAGAAAATATTTTTTAAAATTATTCAATTTTCGTGAACCAAATAGAGTCTAAGAACTAGCCGTGGAAACTATCATTTCTAGTCATGCTACCCACAATCTCTCATAATGAAAATAAATGTAGTACCAAATTATTCCCAAATTAAATTAAAAAAAAATTGGCCTTGCATACCCCTACTATCACTCATCCTCAAAGCTGCATTGAATCCGTGTCACCTCCTCGTCTCTAAATTGGTATTTTTTTATCAGACCAAAAAATTTTAACCCAAAATTGAGACTTGATCTAAAGTTGGTACCGTTTACATGACCAAAAAAATAAATAAATAAAGCTATATTGAGACTCATGTTAAAATTGGTACTTTTAACAATAATAGGCCCTATTTTTATAAAGATTTTTTTTTTTCATTTTCATTTTCGTTTTCATTTTCCTTTTTCATATTGTTTTCATTTTCATTTTTTGTTTTTTCCCTTTTTACTCGTCGGCCACCGACGAGGAATTATTAAAAAAAAGGGTTAATACTTTAAAAACCCTAACTTGGTACACCTGTGATAAAATTTACCCTAAACTATTTTTCTGACCACCAAAAACCTCAAACCGGTACACCTTTGATAAATTTATTCTAAACTGATACACTTGTGAATATGTTAGTTTTCATTAAATTTTCTATAAAATTATTAAATTAAATTACACATGACGGTTGGTGATGTATCAGTTTAGAATTTTACTCTCTGTTTGTCACAGTTATATAATTTTTGTGATTTTTTGTGGTATTAATCCAATTTAAAAAATGACATATTTGTCACAAATATATCGGTTGACGGTTTTTGACGGTTGAATAAATTAGTTTGAGGTAAATTTATCACAAGTGTATCAGTTTAGGATTTTTTATGATCAATTAGGGTAAATTTATCATAGGTGTACCAATTTGGGTTTTTTTATGATTAAAAAAATAATTTAGAGTAAATTTGTTACACATGTACCAGTTTTAGATTTTTCAGAGTATTAAACCTTTAAAAAAATGAAGATGAAGAAGGAAAGAAAATTTTGGAATTAAATTAACCACCATATAATATATTAAGAAATTTTTGGACAACTTTTCCCAAACTTTATTATATTACTGTCGATTAGTTTAGAAGGCTGCTTGGCATAGATGAAAAAGCTCAAATGGTCAACGAGAGAAACCCAAAGTCTCCTCGTATATTGTATTGAAAAACGCAGAGAGAGGATGCATGGCGGCGCAATTGATCTCTGAGTTTTTTAATTCTTTATGAAGTTGATCACGATGAAAGAAAGGACGCATGGCGCCGCAATTATTAGTCCCGTCTTTAACAAAAAAAAAAATAGTAGATAAAATATTGCGTGGCCTAGATGCGATTGAGACTCACCTAGATCAGGCAATGGTTAGTCCTATTGTTTAAATTGTTAATTATTGTGAAATGATTCTATAGCTTTAATGATGCATGAGTCATATCAGTGCCGTAAAAAATTAAAATGCTGTCATGTACAAAAGTCACGTATAAACTATTTGAATACTATTATTGTCTTACATGTGTTTCTCAATTAAATAGACACAAAAATTCGGTGTTCTTTTTTATGATTCCTTTGGAAGCTATCCAGGTGCCATAGTGCAACCTTTTGGGGACTACCATCTTACGTGTCAGTCATTTAATTAGCCCCGATCAAATATGAAGACATTGCTTCAATAGACAAACAAAATCTACATTAAATAATTCTTCTCATATTTTTAAGGGTAAAATCATTACTTTTCTATTGGAGTAATCATTTAACAAACTCTACCCCAAACAATTCCCTTAGAAATCACCAATTTTAAATCGAGTCTCAATTCAGTAAAAAAAATTTGTCTCATAAATAGCACCAACTTTAACTTAGGTCTTAATTTTGGTTCAAATTTTTTTTATCTCCTAAAAAGGTATTAATTTAAAGTTGGATTTCAATTTTAGCCTAAACTATTTTTTGTCTCAAAAGCACAAAATTTCCAGTTAGTACCTAGATATGGCCCTTGTCAAGTTTCCATCAAGTTTCCAAAGAGCACACATGAAATGCTGTGTCGAATTTTTAACAAAATTATAAAACGAAAAGTTGACAATAATTAGGATATCAATTGAAAGTTTGTGCTTTTTGATGAGACAAAAAAATAAAAAAATCAAAGCCAAAATTGAAACTGAACCTAAAGTTGATGCTTTTTTAAGAGGAGAAAAAACAAGTCTTGATTATAATTATGACACAAGTTGGTGTTCTTTTATGAGACCAAAAAAAAAATTATTTGAATTGAAATTACTACCCGACCTTAAATTGGTGCTTTTTAAGGAAATGAGGTCTTTGCCACTCAGAAAAATTCTAGATTTGTCCTTGGCTATACCCACTCATATAATGCAAGTAACTTAAAATCCCAAGGAAGTTGGTATAATATTTGATCAAATAACTAGAAATTTCGTGTGGGGGATATAAATGAGAAAAGATAATCCCTTGCTTAATTGGGATTCGGCAGCTTTGCCCCCGAAAGAAAAAGAAAAAAAGAAGAAGAGGAGGTTTAAGTCTTACAAATACTAATTTCGAAGTCTCGCACGCCATGGTATCAGCTTCTAAAAGCAAAATACATGCCATGCCCCAGCTTGATTTCTTGAAAAAAGACTTGAAAGAACTCATTCATTTAGAAGAGTTTCGTTAAAACACAGATTTTGACATTTTTCACTTATTATGTCAAGTCTTAACTCAAATAGAGCTTTCACAGAGTTGTAAAGAGAAACTTTCACATGAGATTTTCTTGATGAATTATTGTGAGTCTCATTCGGATGAAATTGAGGTCGGGAAACATTTGTGAGTGAGTATGATTAAGTGATTGTAATATTCTCTTTGCCAATTATAGTGAGATTATTTCACCACGTAAATTCTTTATATCAGGTTTACTATATTTTTTTTCTTTTTGCATTTATTGCTTGCTCCTTTTTTTTTTTTTTTTTTTTTGCACTTCATATTTTACATAACACAAATGAGGTTCCCGTACTTTCGAGTTTTCTAATCAAGTCCTTTTACTTGCACAAAATATCAAATAAAGTCTCTCGACACAAAATTCGCCCAAATCCAATAGATGAGGCTGTCAGAGGAAGCTGAAGAGTTACTGCAAAATTCGGCCAAATCCAATTAATGAGGCTGTCAACAGAAGTTGAAGGGTAATATATATTAAATATTGCCTGCATGAACACACTTGTTGAGAGGTCATAGATAGTGAATTGATTAATTTTGTTTTTAATTTGTCTTTCATCCTCCCACCAACTCACTATCTGCGATGGCTGTTCACGTGGGCAATATTAATTCTATGTCATGCTTTGGCGTCTTCTAACAGAAACATCAATTGGATTTGGCCGAATTTCATGGTGGAGCAATTTGATTATAAAAATTGAAAGTATATGGACTCAATGGAAAAGTGATGAAAGTATAGGACGAAAAGTAGAAAATGAGAGAGGGGGAGGGGGGCTGTGCCCTTAATTAAGTAAATGTGCAAAGCAATTTGACAAGACGTTTAAATTAGGCTACTGTGCCAAAGTCCAATAAGCTAAGTCTATTGGATCCGTGTATGGACTCAAGTTTGGACCGATCAAATGAATATTTTCTGGTAGAGGTTGAGATGGGCCAGCATCAAGATAAAAAAATCGGGTTCTTCAGGCTCCATAAGACCAGAACTTCGATATATAAGATTATTTCCTGCTGCAAAAAGGCTTGTAAAAATTTATTACTTCCTTTGCTACTGCAAAAGGATACTGAATTCCATTATCTATAAGAATTTATAAGGCAGTAGAAAATATAAGATTATTTCAGTCAGGTGGAAACCGACGCCAGAAGGGTTTATCCTCCATGCCCCCACTCACATGCGGTGATGTCGTTCTTCAAACTCCCCGATACCAGAAGCTGGAAATTTGCTTCAGCACAGCCTCCCAACACGCCGACATATCAATGTTGTTTTGTGCAAAATGTCTCCACAGCTTTTTCGATTGACGTCCAGCTGGTCCACAAAGAGGCACATGATCAACCATTATAAATAGCCTGAGTTTCTTCCCATTTACATGTTTGCATTCATGATCGAGTCTTCTACATCAACCTTGTCTAGTTTAATGCCTTCAATGGAATCTGTTTCCAATCAGAGCAAAATAGAAATAATTATGCATATTGAAAGCACTAAAAGACAAGCAGATAATCCAAACCCGTTCCAAAAAACAACCAGTGCAACTCTAAGAACAATGCGCAAATTTCTCTGAAAACCGAAAAGACGCTGCGGCAAAAGAACTTTCTAAATGAAGCTATGTCCATTTAATGATGAAAGGACAATCGAGAGGATATAGACTATGTTATATAGCCATCGGTTCAACAATAAGCAATATCATTTTAGGGAGAGAATACCAAAGCATGAAGTAAAGATCCTAAACCCTAATTGCAATCTAAAGTTTTTTAGACCACTTGTAAATGCGATGTCTGCAAAAAGAAGAGATACATATGTGTTCAAATTTATTTTTAATTTGTACATGCTTAAACTTTTAATAAATTTTACCAAATTTGTTCATGACGCCATATTCTACTTTGTTTGCTACGATTTTCAGGGCACTCTTGAATCACAGGTCATCTACCCACCTATTGAAGCAAATCATGCATCCATATTTGTTATTCTAATATGGCATCAAGGCCAATATTTTTTCACAGTTTATTCCATGTAATGCGGGCTCTCAATTGTTAAATTTCACTTGTGTTAACACCTAAATTTCTACATAAAAAATGGATTAATTTTTATCCCCAAAAAAAATTAAGATTGCATAACATTTAGTTTAGAAACATTTATTTTATTCTATTTTTGCATTGGACCAACGGTGAGCGTTAATATGGCGTAAGATTTTTCACATATTTAGGTGGGATTTTTTACATATTCAAGTAATATACATCGGGAGATACATTTTTGGGCAGAAATGAAATTTTCGGATAGAATATTTGAAAAATATCAAAAAAAGAATATTTCGCGGGGTGCATATATTTCAAACTATATATTAAGGAGATTATGCACAAGCAAAATTAGAAACAAAATATGTCACAAAGATCTAAATTTTTCGGGTGATGTGTGTGTACGGCAGAAAGGGGGAATTCGAAAAAAATTTAGAGTAAAAACGTGAGGGGCTTCTCTTCGTTCGAGGAAGAAACAAAAAAAAAAAAAAGGAAAAGCTGCCGAGGGAAAAGGTCAAGGTTAGCTAGGGTTAAAAAAAAGAAAAAGAAAGGTGAGAGAGGGTACGTGCGTCGAGGGAAGAGAAAGTGAAAGAAAAGTGAAAGAGGCAGAGAGAGTGACAGGTGAGAGCAGAGAGAAAAAAAAAGAAAAAAAAGAAAGGGAAAAAGCAAGAACAGAAACAGAAGAAGAAGACTTCTTCCTCGCGGCCATCCGACATCCTGCGTGCGCAGATTCTTCCTCCCGTTGCTGCCTCGGTCACCTCTTCGCCGGAGCTCCACGCCGCACCGCCGCGCCACCGCCACGCAGCAGCCTGCCCCGCTCTGCTGGTCTCCGCACTCCGCCTCCCTCTGCCCGTGCTTCTGCCCGTGCCCCCGCTCGAGCGCCGGCGCCACCTCCGCTGGACGCCGAACGCTCGCGAGCGCCACCTGCGAAGGCTACTCCGTCGCCCCCGTGAAGCCGTCGCTGCCCCCTGCTCTGTCCGTGGTCTGCAACCCAGCCGTCGCGGACGCTCGCAGCCGCCGTCTCTGCCCGACATCTGCTGGTCGCTCTGCCCCCGTGTCCCCGAAGCCTTCGCCTGCTCGCCCGTCGCCCCGGCTGCCGTTGTCTCTGCCGGACGCCGCGCCAGCCATCCGAGTTTCCCTGCACCCGTGTAGCCGCTCCTGTTCCGCCCACGATCCTGCAGCGACCCGCACGCGGGCCCGCGCCTGCCCCTCCACCCGAGCGCCGACGTTGCTTCCGCTCGCCCGCCGTTCCGCCAGCAGTCCGGGCCCCCCTTGCCGCTTGACTTGCAGCGCCCTCCAGCGACGACCGCAGCAAACCACCGTCCTCCAGTCCACGCTGCCGCGTCCGGCCTTGTAGCGCCTACAAGTTTTATTTTCTTGCAGATTTCTTCGGGGGCCCAGTCTTTAGCAGCTAATGCCTCTGCCGTGAGTCCCTTTCAACGAGAATTTGTTGAAGAGGAGAAAATAAACGTCAAGTGGCGGTCAAAGTGGAGGAAAGAAGAATCGAAACACAGAGGATCTATTCCATTACTTGCAAACAATATCAATGCCTCCACTTTCCGAATACACGGTAGAGAGGAGACAAGGAAGAGGAGAAATTCCGAAAATTCACTCCTTGGGTGCTCGTTGTTCATGTTTTCCCATGAGTCACCACCAAGCCATCTCACCGTAAGCCCGCTCTTGCCGAGCGAGACCTGCACCACCGCCCACGGTTGCTCACCACCACGGCTACCCGTCCTTGGGCCATGCCAAGGCGCCGTTCGTTAAGCTCGATCGGGAAGTTGAAAATCAATTAGGTAGTTTTTTCTTTTATTTATTTGTCTTATTTTATTTATTTATTTATATATTTTTATCATTTTACTTTATTTGTTCTTTTTTAGTATAATTATTTCTTAGTGTAAGGATGAGATGTTTGACATGAAATACCCTCTGAAATTTGTGATTGATAGTCCGATTTTCGCGCCCGAAATCTGACTTATGCGATCGCTTGAAGAATTGACAATCCGATCTAACGCCCGAGATTCGATTCGCGATTTATTTAAAATCAATCCAACCCGATCTCATGTCACTTGAATCAATTTTGTTTTCATAAAAAAATCCAAAAAATTTGAGTTAGATTAATCTATGTCTTGCTAGGGTTTGCTACCACATTGCTTGAATCAATTTTGTTTTCAAAAAAAAATCAAAAAATCAAAAAAAAGTTTAATTATTTGGCAATTTTAATTTCGAATTTCATAAAAAAAAAAAAAATAGAATTAGGGCATTCTTTGCACATCATTGCATATTAGAATAAAATTGTCTGCTTTATTTTAAATTTAGATTGATTTTTTTAGATAGATTGCATCTTGGGTTAGAGATTGATAAGTTAAGATAATATCTTAGTTTAAATTAGGGTTTAGCCTGATCTAATCCTTAATATAAGTTGGATAGGATCTTAATCTAGCTAGATAATTTTTGCAATTTTCTAATTTTGAATTTCATGGAAAATACAAAAAAATTAGAATAAATCAATTCCATTCTTTAAAATAGACCGCATCTTATTTATGTCATATAGGTAGGTCCCATGTCATACAATTTCATGTTAGATTAGTAGCATGCATTACATAAAGCATGATTCTCATTAAATAAGTGAAAACAAACAAAAAAAAGAAATTGCGTATTAATTAAAAATCATATTTAGGATTATCAATGTGAATTCTGATCTAACACTACAAATGCTTTCATTGCTATGAGGTAAGCCTTGCAATTTATTTACTACTTTATCTGGATGTTAAATTTGTGGTTTGCGCATCTGCATGATCACCTCATATGTTAGGGAAGTGAATTGAAATTAATTCAAGTTGCCTGCAAGACATTTTTTCAAAATAAAATAAAAAGGTACCGAAAGGGCGTTAGAGAAATCTAGCATAATCAAGTCCCCGAACTCATAAATTTCTAGTTCATAGAAGTAAAGTAAATCTTCCGTTACTTTACTTGGGTTTCTAATAGGCTCACCAAAAATAAATTAGTGGCGACTCCTAATTAAAAAAAATCATTTGCATGTTACAAACTTGAACTTGAGTCGTGAATTGGTATAAGTTTGGGAGAGCCCGAGTTAAGTCTAGACTTAACAATCCATTAGCCAAACCTAGGTGGTGCACCCAAAAATTTGGTTGTAATAACTTGTTATTCCTAATCTTGCTTACATGTGAGAGGGATATTAAAGTATTCCAAATACTTGCATGCAAGAAGGGTGTTAAAAGTACCTCTTTTTACTTTTCAACTCTAACAAGGTGAAAAAAACAAAAAAGAAGTAAAAGGTCTTGAGAAGAATATGATTTTATTTCATCTTTGTACATTGGTAACGTAGGGAATCGGAGTAATAGGGGATCTCGAGTAACTAGCATAGCCGCTAAAGTAGCTAATGATTATATGCTCTTTATATGTATATAGTCTACCTTCACTATCAATCTAAACTTTTAAGTTAGATTTTCCAACAATAGTAAAATTTGAATTACATAAAACATCCAACTGATATCTCTTTTCTCTTATCACCTCTGTGATCAATCAGAGAACTTAAATATATGGAAAAAACTATTCCGCATGTATAATATGAATTTCAAAGTCTTTTATGCAAATTATTTTGCAATCATGAATGTTCGCCGTAGACTTGAAACATAGTACTGAATCATCCAGTTAATCGAGTGTTGGGCCTTAATTTGCTCCGATTTGCTGAGGTGGGACATTAATTTTTGCGAGTGATTTATGTTCTCTTGATTGAATTTGAACATAGATATTATTTCCTTTATTTTTACTTTGCAGACTGTGGAGGAGGCTTGCACCAAGTACTGTGCGAATACCTCTCGCTTGGAACAATTGATTGCTAAGTTTCTATTGAAAACCTTCAAACAAATCGGTGCAATAGGGGTTATCAACTTTAAAATGAATCGGTCACTAACTTAGAATGGGGAACCGATCCTATGACATCCAAATTTCAATAGGGTCTGAACTGGTCGGTTCTTTAAAGTGAAATGGCAAGTCTATATATTATCAACTAGATCTCGAAGTGGAATGGCCACTAGAATTGTGGATAGAGGCCCACCATATTTATGTTAATGATGAATCTGTACGAACTTTTGTTATTGCAACTTTAACTTTGTTCAACCTGCAATGGCGATATGAAAGTCATCCTAAAGTGATGGGATCTGCAATTATTCTTTATAAATTAATCACTTGTTGTTCATCTCCGTCTAGCGAATGCAACGAAGTTTCGTTGCTCTGCACTAGCAACGACTGCTGAAATAGAATCTGAAAAAGCCTGACCCTTTTCTTTATTATTCTTTCTTCCCCAATCATAGTTTTAATGCATGTATTTGTATTCCCAACTATGTGGGCAACGCTTGACGATTCTGGACACCTTCAATCAGTTTGAGGAAATATAAAGGATGTCCTTGAATCGGTCCAAGCTATTAAAGCTAGCATCGTTATTCATGGGATTGGAAATCGTTCCGTCTCAAAAGAATTGGGGGAGACAGTGATCTACTTGTGTGGCTAAATCCCTGTAATTTCAGTTTTTCTAGTTAAATCCTTCTTATCCTTACACAAAACATCTAGTCAGGTTCTTCGAGTACAAACTACAGCAAATCCAACTGACCTGGCCGTAAAAAGAAGCCGAAAAGTAATGTGAATTAATTATTAATTACGTGGACACTCACCAAGGCATTGTAGACAATGTTAGCTGGATTCACTCCTATGTGGAGAAAGCCTAATGAGTTGCAAGCCCAAAAAGGGCTTGAGCCCATATAATAAGTTATATGGAGAAATAGGTTTCTCACTATCTTTATGAGTGGTAGCCGCAAAAGAAAATAGTAACAAGAGAAAAAGAGAAAGCAGAAAATCTAGGAGTTGAGGCAATATCTGATTTACATCAAGCTGGCATCGGAGGTCGATTCGTTGTCCGATTGAGCTGAAATTTTGTCAGCATGTTCGTGGTGCAATCTTCTCGAATATGAACGGTTTGATTTTCGTTTGAAGCTGCCTACATCAGGTTTTTCATGGATTGATCAAAATCTGCATTTTTGGTCCGATTTATCCTTAATCTTTTGTGAAGTTCATGTGTATTGCCAAGAATTATGTTCTTGATATCTTTGCTGCTATGTACCTCTAGTATTTGCTAGAGAAGAAGAATTTTGTTGATAGTGAAGATTTTCGAGTGGACTCCGGTCTCGTGGTTTTTGATCTCCTCACATCGAGGAGGTTTTCCACGTAAAAAAATCATCTTGTATTCACGTGCTTGGTATTTATTTTACTCTACTATATCGATTCCTATTAGGTTTACACAAAATGGGAGATTATTTTATTCCGCTGCGTTAATTCGATATTGTTCGAATTGTTATCGTTCTCCCATCAGATAGTGAATGAATTTAATTCTTTTTTATTTTAGTTTTTATGCTCCGACTAATTCACTAACATGGATTTTGACTATCCTACGTGATATGGCCGACTCTAATGCAACTAATAGTTTTTATAATATTTTAATAATTTTGAAACCAATGGCCACTGACCAAGGAAGGTGGGGGTTTTTGGGAAAAATGAGACTTCTAAGGAAAACCATGACTTGTAAATAAACTAGAAAAAATATACAATGACCCGAGAACTACCATACAGCCGGCAACCGGCTAAAAGGGCGATCGAGCCCAAAACCTGGCCGTAGGTGAGTCGCACAAGCGACCGTGGGGATTTGAACTCGCTCCCTTCCAATAGAGGGATTGAGCACAAACCACGCGACCACCAATGGGGTGGGTTAAATATACACGGTGTTTTTATCATAGGAGTTGGAAAAATAGTTTCTTGAGTCTGGTCTTGGAAACCAACAAAAAAACATCATTGTCAGTTATTTTGCTTTGCGGATCCCATTTTCAACTCGAAGGAGCCGACTTCCAAGCACCTTCAAAGGACTATTTCTTGGCTTCTTCGGTCAAGAGACACTTCACATAGTAACTAGGAAGTAAGGTAAGGATCCTAGAATGTTTTGTCTTAATGTTGACATGGTTTAACCATGAAAAAGCAATGGGAAAATCAGCCTAGGAAACTAATTTATGAGGCTGGAGTTTTTTCTAAGTGTGGAACCAATTCCAAAAGTCTTGCATGTTTGAGTCTTATGCCCTTTTTTTGATGCATTACTAGTCTTCGTGAGCTTGGGAGACGTTATATAAGAGTACAAATGATGTCTGGTCACCTTGGTTTGGTCCTTAAACCTTTGTGTGAACCCCGAGAGTGCTCGGAACTTGAGCTAAAGAACTAAGTTGATCCATGCTGGTTCATGGCTGGACAGCGTGGACTCTACGTGTACGTTACTTTGAGAGGTTGGTTTGATTTGTGTGGTCAATCGTTCTTCGAGATTTTAATCACATCTAAAAGTTCACGTTACCTACTTGCATTTCGATTGAGTGGATTTTCCCTTATGTCTCGCATATGATAAGTGTTGGGGCTTAAATCTAGGCATGCAACTTATTTGTTTGACCAAGGTTCAAACCCAGTTTTGGAAAAACAGGTTAGACCCATGCCTTCGAAGTTAATTTTGACAGCATTATTGTGCATTTTAGGATGAGATCTCTTGTTAATAGTGCTTTGTGCATTTCTAGTATATCCTTGATGCTTTGCTTCCACTTAATGTCATCTATAGAAGGAAATCGAAAACCACAAACATGGCTAAAAAAACTGGCTTGGGCAATATAATCCACAACAAGTGTGTGCCGAAATGCCCAAATCAAGTTTCAATCTTGAATAGATTGATTGGTTTAACGAATTATTAAAAAAATTATATATATAAATTTAAAAATTCCAAAATTTTTTTCTCTAAAATTAGGAAAAAGCTTATAAATTAGATTTTGAATTTAATTCTAAATAAATATGCAAAAAAATTTGATCAGAAAAATTTTCTTTACCCAAAAATTGAACGAGCTCTTAGGGCTTTACAGAAGATTTTGAATCTTAAACAAATACTAGGTCATTATTTGCACCTCTCCGTTTTTTTTATTATTACTTGGTACTTTTGATATATTGATTGTTGTTTTTCTTTTAGGCCGGTGAGGAATAGAACCTTAGGACTCATAATCAGTAAGAAGGCTGCTTGAACATTTTGGTTGGTAGTTGAACAAGATTAGATACCTAAAGGGCACTAGTTAACT
Organism: Eucalyptus cloeziana; assembly: GCA_014182715.1. Taxonomy (NCBI): domain Eukaryota; kingdom Viridiplantae; phylum Streptophyta; class Magnoliopsida; order Myrtales; family Myrtaceae; genus Eucalyptus; species Eucalyptus cloeziana. The sequence goes on from CM024640.1 coordinate 13,454,239, forward strand.
AATTAGTGTAACCAAATCATCAGTCCTAAATTCTCTAATTATGTAGGAAGTTAGATATATTCACATATCTTACTTGGTTTCTAGTCGATCCTAATAAGCTAATGACGACTCTCATTTGAAAATCCTTATAATGTTAATTTGACTTAACATCGAATATCCCAATGTCCCACGAGGTATGGGTTTGGAAGAGCTGGTGCCTAATCGAATGCTTTAGGCACATCTTTTAGATAATACCCCAAACCTATTTCTTTTTCCCCTCTAGACGGAAAAGGCAGGTCATAGCAGCTCTTATCAAATAACTTATAATTTCTATTATAAGCATTTAAAATTGTCAACATTCAAGATTCATTGCCTACATTTTTAGCATTTATTTTTAAGTTTTATCAAATGATGCCTAAGAGAAGTATGCTCAGTATCATAGATTTTTCAAAATTAAAATTCACTCACTCACACAACTAAGAGGAAGAAGAGATTCAAAGAAAGAATTTATACAGGAATCTCTCTTATCTATGCACGCGCGTCAAATGCTCGATTACATTAATTCAATGTGGGCCAATTGCACCAACATGAAATCTGACTTTAGACATTTGGGAAAACAATCAAAGTTCTAATCCGACCACAAGGCGAACGAAATACCAAAATGTTTGTTATCTGCAGTGGATTTGTAAATGTGAAGGCCTCATTGTTATACAAGCAAACCCAACAAAAGTTTACAATATCATTTAAATTTAGACCTGATAAAAATTAACACGGACCCCAGAAGCCCCAATCCCCCCTGATAAATAGGGTACCTATGGACATTTTCGCAACCCGCCAAGCAAAAAAAAAAAAGAACTGTCAACCGCGTGTGCTCGAACATTTTCGGTTTGGGTTAGGTCAACTCAATTCAATCTAATATGACGTAATATGTGAAGTATCTTTATTGGTGCTTGAGTCGTAGTTGAAATTTTAGAATAGTTAGAATTATAGTCTTTGGTCTTGTTAGCTAAAATATTTCCGATATCCTAAAAGATTATATAATCTATATATTTTCCTATATTGGATGGATGAATCAAAATAATTTCAATAAGGCCAGATATACCGAGATCCATGGAAATTTGCTTGGCTAAGATAATTTTCCTGGCGGGTGCTTAAATGGACATATTATCTTAAATAACTATTTGCAGCTTTTCTCATTTCTTACTAAACCTTACTGGACAAATCTCGATATCTCGGACAGTCGACAGATTTTGACGCGGTTTCCGCCAGGGGAATGCTGTCGTTTGTTTGTTGGATGCCCATGCTTGGATCTGTTCACTATCCACGATTCTGGCAAAGATATTGAGGAACTCAAGAAAGTGGTCATTCCAGGAAGTAACTTTGGCTATCACATCAATCCACGAATGTAGGTTTATCATGTAACGACTCTCTCTCTCTCTCTCTCTCGCGCGCGCGCATCCATTTGCATTACTAGTCAATTAACTTGCCTTGCATTACGACTAAAATTTTCTATATCGCTTTGTCTATGGCTTTATACACTCATTATGTGTAATTTTTGGTGGATATTCTAATATGGTATCAAGGCCAATTTTTTCATAGTTCATTCCACGTAACGTGGCTTCTTGATTGTCAAATTTCACTTATTGTTCCTAATCTTGCTTACATGTAATAGGGGTATTAAAGTATTCCAAATCCCTTGTATGTGAGAATGGTGTTAAAAGTACCTCTTTTTGCTTTTCAACTCTCACAAGGTGAAAAATAAAAACAAACAAAGAAAGAAAGTAAAAGGTCTTGAGAAGAATATGATTTTAATTCATTGCTGTATGTTGCTAACAACAAGAGTTGGAGTAATAGGGGATCTCGAGTAACTAGCAGAGCCACTAAAGTAGCTTATATGCTCTTTATATACATAAAGTCTACCTTCACCTATCAATCCAAACTTTTAAGTTAGACTTTCCAACAATAATAAAATTTGAATTATGTAAAACATCCAACCGATATCTCTTTACTCTTATTACCTATGTGATCAATCAGAGAACTTAAATATATGGAAACAACTATTCCGCATGTATAATAGGAATTTCAAAGTCTATTATGCAAATTATTTTGCAATCATGAATGTTCGCCGAAGACTTGAAACATCGCATTGAATCATCCAGTTAATCGAGTGTTGGGCCTTAATTTGCTCCGATTTGATGAGGTGGGACATTAATTTCTGCAAGTGATATGTTCTCTTGATTGAATTTGTACATAGGTATTATTTCCTTCATTTTTACTTTGCAGACTGTGGAGGAGGCTTGCACCAAGTATTGTGCGAATACCTCTCTCGCTTGGAACAATTGATGGCTAAGTTTCTATTGAAAGCCTTTAAACAAATCGGTGCAATTAGGAGTGATCAGCTTCAAAATGAATTGGTCACTAACTTATAATGGGGAACCAACCCTGTGACACCCAAGTTTCAATAGGATCTGAACCGGTCGATTCTTTAAAGTGAAATTGCAAGTCTATATATTATCATCCTGATCTCGAAGTGGAATGCCACTAGAATTGTGGATAGAGGCCCACCATATATATCTGTTAATGATAAATCTATACATTTTGTTATTGCAACTTTTACTTTATTCAACCTGCGATGGAGATATGAAAGTCATCCTAAAGTGATTGGATCTGCAATTATTCTTTATAAATTAATCACTTGTTGTTCATCTCCTTCTAGCGAATGCAACGAAGTTTCGTCGCTCTGCACTGGCAAAGACTGCTGAAATAGAATCTGAAAAAGCCTGACCCTTTTCTTTATTATTCTTTCTTCCCCAATCATAGTTTTAATGCATGTATTTGTATTCCCAACTATGTGGGCAACGCTTGACGATTCTGGACACCTCCAATCAGTTTGAGGAAATATAAAGGATGTCCTTGAATCGGTCCAAGCTATTAAAGCTAGCATTGTTATTCATGGGATTGGAAATCGTTCCTTCTCAAAAGAATTGGGGGAGACAGTGATCTACTTGTGTGGCTAAGTCCCTGTAATTTCAGTTTTTCTAGTTAAATCCTTCTTATCCTTACACAAAACATCTAGTCAGGTCCTTCGAGTACAAACTACAGCAAATCCAACTGACCTGGCCGTAAAAAGAAGCCGAAAAGTAACGTGAATTAATTATTAATTACGTGGACACTCACCAAGGCATTGTAGATAGTGAGTGAATTTAATTCTTTTTTATTTTAATTTTTATGCTCCGACTAATTCACTATCCACAGTGAGTTTTTACATAAGTAATATTTAATCCGCACCACACTACGGCGTCTTTTGATAGCTGGATTTGGCCGGATCTTACGTCGGGAGTATTTGATTAGAAAAATTGAAAGTTTAAGAATAATAATTGGAAAAGTGATGGACATACAAGGACGAAAATAAAGTTTTTTATTAACAAAACGAGAAATGTATTTTTTTTGTCTTTTATTTATTTATTTTTAGAGAGAGAGAGAGAGAGAGAGAGAGAGAGAGAGAGAGAGGCAGCCCTAACAAAGTACGTGTGCAAAGCATTTTGACCAGATGTTTAAATGGGTGCAATGGGCTAAAGTCCAATAAACATAGTCTAATAACCGGCACGTCTAATAAACAGAGTCTATTGGATCCATGTGCATAGAATTATTGGGGTGGCGGGGGTGTGTTATTTACACGAAGGTCAACCATTTCTGCTTGTGGGTTTCCATTTTCTTAGGAGTTTATTCCTCCATGGCCCGCTCGCATCTGTTTGTCTTGTTCTTCAAGCTCTGCGAGACCAGAACCTGGCAATTAGCTTCAACAGCGCCTGCCATCACGCCACCATGATATTATCGTTGCTCCGGCCGAAACACCTTCTTAACTCTTCCGATAGATGACCAGCCGGTCCACAATAAGGGAAATGATCAGCCATTATAAACAGCCTGAGCTTCTTCATCTTTTTGAATGAGTCTGCATTCAAGATCAAGTCTTTTACATCAACCTTGTCTAGTTTAATGCCTTCAATGGCATTCGTTCCCTGTAAGAGTGAAACAAAAATAATTTCACATGTCAAAAAACAAGCCTAACTCTAATAATGATGTTTAAATGTGTATTAAAACCGTGTTAGGGTAAAAACCTCTATAACACAAGCAGCATTCATCTTATGAGGCAAGGATAGATTAGAGGATTTATATTGGGTTACGCAACCGTTGGTTTGACAATAAACACCGTCAGTTTAAAGAGAAATTTGACAAAGCATAAAATAAAGATCCCAAACCCTAATTTCTTCCTCAAAACCCTAATTGGCAAAAGTAAAAAGTGGCATATGTGTCTCTTGTGGTCATGCAAAAAAAAAAAAAAAAAAAAAAAAAAACTATTTTACATCTCAGTAAATGCGAAGTCCACAAAAAGAAGAAAAACATTTGTTCTCAAATTAATTTTTCTTTAGGACATGCTTAAATTTTTACCAAGTTTTGCATAAGCACTTGTAGAGCATCTTCATGACGCCATATTCTGCTTCGTTTGCTAGGATTTTCAGGGCACTCTTGAATTACAATTCATCTACCCATTTCTTGAAGCAAATCATGCATCCAAATTTTGTTATTTTCATCAATGTATATGAGCACTTTTGAACCAAAATCTCAATCCCACTATCAACATGGATGTCACAATGGTCTAGGGACTTGATGATCTCTTCTTTGTCATATCTATTAAGAAAACATGCGATGTCAAGAAAGATTGTCCTCTCATTGGCCTCTAAGCCATCAATGACAATCCTCAATATTTCATGAACATTTCCATGAGGAATTTCTTTCAGTCGATCAAAAGCTCCTTGCCATTCTTTGATGCTTTTGCCGTTCAAGAAAGAACCCATCACTATGAGTACCAAAGGAAGCCCTTTGGAAAAACTAGTGAAGCAATTTGAGAGCATCTTATAATCATTTTTGGGATATCTTTTTTGGAATGCATTCCAACTGAAAAGCTCGAGAGCTTGATCATCATTCAATAACTTTACTTTATAGATTTTCCCACATAGACCAATTAATGTTTCTTCATGTCGAGGTATCAAAACGATTTTACTTCCCGAGCCAAAGTTTATAGCCTCGATCAAGTGAATCAGCAGCTCCAACAACCCTTCAATATCATCAAACACTAACAAAACCCTCTTGTTTTGAAACTTAGTCCTCATGAAGTTTAATATTTCATGAGTATCAGCACCAAACTCCAAAACTCCATTGCTGAGAATGTCACCAAAAAGTGTATCTTGCATTTTGACGAGGCCCTCTTGGCTCGATATATCTTTCACATTAGCGAGAATGCAACTCCGATCGAATTGATCTGCAATTCGATCATACAAAGCTCTCACAAGTGTCGACCTCCCTATTCCGCTAGTCCCAGAAATACCCATGATTTGGACCTCTTCAACATCTAATTGGAGTAAGGAGTACAAAGCTTGTACTTGAGAATCTAACCCAACTAGATGGAAAACAGGCGGGTTCGTTTGTGAACACCTCAGTCTTCTTGAGATTTTCTCCACAACAGAATGGATGAATTCAACTTCAAGTCTGCAAAATGTCAACAAATAATGGTGTGATTGTGGTGATTCGTGCTAGTAAAACTAATCTAATTTAATATCCAACATCAAATCTAATATAATAGAAGTGGAATGTCAGAAGCACATTCCCCCTTCTTTCTTTGACATGTGCTCTTTTCACTTTTAGTATTGGGGCACATTTGCATATGTCACCCTTTTTTTTTTTCTTTCTTCATGTTTGATTTCCCTTACTTTTGTTATTCTTATCTTTTTGAATTTAAAAAAAAAAAAAAAAAAAAACTCTTTCTACTTTTTTAATTGGAAATGACACGTATCTTTATTTTGCATATGTCACACCTTTTTTTTTTTTTTTTCAAAATATTGACTATGCTTTTGTTGAAAAATTCATGTTAATCATAAGAATAAAATATTCAAACATGCCTCCCTCCACTTTTAACATAAATCATTTTAATCAAACATCCCAATATTACATGTGTCGCCATTTCAACTAATCAACAAAAAATCATGTTAATCATGATGAAACGTCTTAGTGTTAGTGTAATGACATGGTAATGTCAACTGAAATATGACTTAAGTCTCAAGATTCTATCTATTCAACAAATAAAACACAGAAAAATAACTGCTTTTCGTCAGAATTAGTATAGCCAGCATGGAAAAGAAGATGAATGACTAGTAGCCACTTCGGAAAAAATAGGCGATGACTGGACAGTCATAACCATACACCGATGCGAACTTCATCTCATGTTTATCTAAATTTCTAAATAAGTAAACATATAAAAAGTTCACCTATGGAACAATTAAGTTTACTTCAAGAGTTATTTCCATTAATCTTTATCATAAGCCTTTTCTCTGTGCATGTCATGGTTCTGTTAGGCTAGTACTCTACTACTATAATCAGCAGAATGATCTAAAACTTCATGCACGATTGACTTAATTATGAACAGCTTCATCAAATGCATTTTAGGTTTTTTGATAATGTCTAAGTTAGTGTTGGAATATGACTAAATTTTTTGTAAACTTCTCACCACACATAACCATATTGATATTCAGATGATTAACACATTTCAGGATATTCTACAAGTGGATCATTGAAATTGCGAGATATCTCATTTTCATTGGTATATTATCCTCATAAAAAGTCTTGAACCGAGCAAGAGAAAAGCTTGACTAATTGATATATTCCTTTTCCCTCTGTTGGACAGCATCAATGGTCAATAGAGGTCACCGACCTCAAGCAAGGGACGCCCTCACCTAGGATGGCAATCCTCACCCTCACCCATGCCTAAGCTAGCGAGGGCGCCCTTGGCACCTGCCTAGGCAAGGGTGTCCCACGCTTACCCAAGCAAGGGCTGCCCTTACCTTAGGCCAATGACCTTCACCAACCATCGACAAGGTCTAGCCATAGCGGTGGCTAACAAGGGGAAAAAGGAAAAAGAAAAGAAGAGAAAGAGAAAAAAAAAAAAAAAAAAAAAAAGGAAAAGAGAAAAATAAATAAACATGGAAATTCAAAAAAATTAAAAATATTATTAAAAATTATTAATATCAACAAGGTAGATGTCAACGTTAGCGCTTTTTGGCTAAAATTGGTCAAATGGATTCAATTGGCAAAAAGTAAAAGGGTTTAGGACCTAATTGGCAAATTAAAATATTTATGACTGAATTAGCAAAATTACATTAGGTTTATGACTTTTTGAATAAATTTCTCAAGAAAAGAGGGATAGAAATAGGTTGATTAAAAAATTCTCTATCCTCACTGAAAAAGAGGTTCTACTACAGAAAGTTTCTTGGCCAAATTGGAGGCTGAACTTTCTTCTGGACCTCTCAAAAAAAAAAAAAAGAATAGAAAAGAACTTTCTTCTAAACCCTAGCTAGGTACCACAGTCCAAACAATACAATGGCCGATAAAAACTTTTTTTTTTTCCTTTTCTTCTTTGCCTTTAACGGATAGATCATTCCACAGTGGAGAGTCTTGACGGCGAAGAGAAGGGTTGCATCACAGCTAGGGTTTAACCAGTAATGGCTATGGAAGATCTGGACTTGCCCATTTTCGTTCTCTAAAATATAAACGAAAGAAAGCATGGGACTTCTGATAACCTCCTATACGGAAAAGAAGCTCATAGCTTTGGAATTCACCAACTTGTATGCTTTCAACAACGGGACAAAGTGAGGGAAATGATGCATGAAGGAAATGGGCAGCGGGGAAGATCATTGGTCTCTAGAGATTTCTTCATGCTTGAGGGAAGAAGTGAGCATAATCAACTTGTTCGTTTGTTCAGTTAACAAAAACAACTTATGAAATGAGGGTTACAACTGGCAAAAAGGGAAATCCATCAATTTACTTTTTCTTTTCCTTTAACGTTTAACAAGGCTGTCTATCGTTTTATGTAGCTGAACACTTCTAATTTGCTAAATATGGAGGAAATCAGCATATGCTGAATCATGCTCAGGGGGTAAAATCTAATAAATGCTAAGAGAAAAAAAAAAGTTGTTTATATAAGGTAACAGAAGGCGTCAAGGAGTGTAGCTTCACGAAATATAATAGCACAAAATGTTGTTTTTTTTTTTTTTTTCTTGCAAGCTGTTAAAATCAAGAATATCTGAAAAGATATTCAGTATCGATGTTAAATCTCTTTGATGAGCCGAACAATTGAGTGGAGTCCTATTCTTGGAAAGTTCCTTACCTAGTAAAAGGATTCCGAATATTTTCATATATTCCTACTGCCATGGACCAAAGATGGGACTTTAAGGGCAAGTTTTGTTCTTTCATGGACAAAATTAGTAACTTCCCTTAGCATTCCTCTCAAGAAAACACGTGAGAAACTTAGTACCTATTTCCAAGAGACCAACCGGTGAGATTGCCAGCTTTTTGGAGAGCGTCTCTCCACTTCCGGACCTTGTCAGCATTCTCCTGCCCGAAACCCTTTTCGCTTTGGCCAATTTGCTTGAATGATCCGGACTGCTCACGCAACTCTTTGGGGTCGACGTCCACAAAAATGATGAACACCAGCTGGCCTTTCTTTTCCTTGCACTCGAGGATCTTATCCAACTCGTCCAAGCACCATGGCGAGGAGGCGAAGGTCTGAGAGATCACCACGATGGCGCTCCTCAACCGCTCAATCACTTCGTTGATTGCTGGTGTGATCTCTAGTCCTCTTTCTAGACTGCTGTCTACAAAGGCCCTTATCTTGTTTCGCTCGAGAGCGTTGTGGAGATGGCTCACAAAGTTGCGTGTGTCATCCTGTTTATAACTGATGAATATATCGTGAACCCAGCATGGGATGGAGGAGGGGGGCAAGAAGAGCTGTGACCTGCCTGTGAGGCTATGCTTGAGAGAAGAGAAGTGGGGTGGAAAGAGAGAGGGCAAACTGATGGGAGGGGATTGCAATTGGAGTTGTGATGTTCTCTTTTTTAGGAGGCTTGGATACGATAGAGGAGGATTAAAGGGAGGGAAAAGCTTGCTCTTCATTTGGCCAAATTTGATCATCATCTTACTAGAATTCGCCATTCAAACACGATCGAAGTAGAGAAAGAACGTACTGCTCTCTTGAGCTATTTAAAATAGAATTACAAATTCTGAGCTCTCTCTCTCACTCACTGCTTTTGTCCATTTTGTCGAGCTTGACGTGTCACAGCACTGTCCCTACAAATTGTAATATTATTCCGTGAGAAACGGCAATGTGTTTCCCCTTTTCTTAGAAATGGGAACCGCACGTGTGTGCAGCTGCTGATAGAATCTCACGCGAATCAAAGCAGAAACCACGTTCCATTTTGAGTCTTGGGACGCAAGTTATACCGCCCCACCATTTTCTTCCACCTTCAATTTTGAATCTTGAGGATACTTTTGCCCTAAATTACCTAGAGAGATTAGTTGATGAAGGATGAAAGATATTAATTATTGTTGTTAATAAAACATTCGTCAGTAGTATTTGGAAAAAGTAGAGTCTTAGTCTTCTAAGTTTAAGCATTCTTGTAATTTAGTCCTCTAGCATTCATTTCATACAATCAAGTTCTCTTTTTCAGTTTGTGCAATTTTGCTCCTCTAAGTTTTGTAATTTTCTTGATTTTTTTATCAATTCCTCACCAGCAAAAACTAATCCTATCGAGTTAGCATTTCTTTCTTTATTTTTCTCAGTTTGGCTTTCGATCATTTGCAACTCATTTGACACCACGTTAATAATGCCAATCATTACCACACTAATTTGATGATTTTGTCAGAGTGGTTAATAAAAGGACATGATATAATATATCAAAAAAGTTTGAGCACTGAATTGGACAAAATAAAACTTAGAGAACTAAATTGCATAAATTGAGAATGTTGGAGGACTTGATTGAACAAAATAAAAGTTAGAGGGCCAAATTACACAAACTCTGAGAATTAAAGGCCTAAAATTGTACTTAAACCTAGATTTTTTTAAGCGATATATACAATCAAAACTTGGAAAAAAAATTCAAATTGTTGATTTTCATCGAGATAGATGAAAGGAGTTGAAACTTGAAATTGTCTTGGATCTCACTTGCAAACTAAAAATATCCTGAATTTTAACTAGACAACAAAAGATCGAATTTTTATGATCACAGGGTTACCTCTTCATTCCTTAAAAGACAAAGTGTCGGAAAGGAACGCAAGCCCCATGTGAAGAAAGGATCTGGAATAGACCATTGGGACGGACCTTTCTGTTATATCATTTTTATATTTTAAAAGAAGGAACATTTTTTTTTTATCACGACAGTGGAAGCCTATTTGAAAACCCTGAATGCTGAAAATTAAAAAATTAAGCGTTTTTAAAAATCTGAACTAACGATGATTTAAAAGATTTAATTAAGTAAAAAAATCACTCGATGGTGTAAGTAAGGATTGGATTACTAATTAATACATTAAGTAGAAAAAGTAATTGATGTCAAGTAGAATTTTACATCCATATTGCCAAAACATATCCCCAACGATCACACTTCTATGTATGGCAAGAAAATTAATAATATTCGGTCATCAATTTTCAGTTATTATTTAACAACTTTTAATTTTCTATTTCAAGCATTTAAAATTGTCAACACCTTTCAGCGACTAAGATTTCAATTTCATTAAAAGAGTGCCCTAAGAGAAGTGTGTTTAGCAAGGTAGATTGTTCAAAATTAAAATTCACTCACTCACACTTCTTGGAGGAAGAAGAGACTCAAAGGGGAATGTCTCTTATTTATACACACACATCAAATGCTCAATAACATAGACTTAATGTGGGCTAATTTCACCAGCATGAAATCTGACTGAATATACTTATTTTGCCTTCTCTTTATACTTATTTTGCCTTCTCTTCAAAATACTTAAAAAACTCCCAAAACAATAAAAAATGATCTAAAACTGATAACCCGACAATCTCTCCAAGCTCTCAATGTTATCCTATTTATAGACACATCCAATACTACTATCATAAGGCTATTGCTTATTTTTTTGCTAAAATTAAATCACAGAATCCTTAATTTAGGCTGTGTTTGTTTATGTTTCTTTTTTTTTTTTGTTCAAAAACAGTTTTTTTTTTGTTTTTTTGTTCCCTGGGAACAAAAAAAGAAAGAAACAAGAAAAAAAAAAAGTTGTTTCTTGTTTTTGGAACAAAAATAAAGAACAAATTTTTCTCTCTCTTCTCTTTTCTTTTCTTTTCTTTTTTTCTTCTTTTCTTCTTCTTCTTCTTGCTTTGGCCGGTCGCCGGCCTCGGCCATGGCCGGCGACCGCCTGACGAGAGCCGGCGGCCTCGCCTAGCCACGGCGAGCTCGCGGCCCCGGCGAGGAGGCCGAGCTTGCCCAGCCACCGGCGAGGCTCGGCCTCGCCGGGCCAACGCCAGCGATCGGGCAAGCTCGGCCTTGCCGGATCTAGGCGAGCCTGAGCTCGCCCAGCCAAGGCGAGGCCGAGCCTCGCCCAACCACGGCGAGGCTCATGCTCGCCGGGGCCGGCGAGCCTCGCCGTGGTTGGGCAAGGCCATCGGCCCTCGTCGGCCGGTCGCCGCCCATGGCCGAGGCCGGCAACCGGCCAAAGCAAGAAAAAAAGAAAAAGAAAAAGAAAAAAAAAGAAGAAAAAAAAACATTAAAAAATTAAAAGAAACAAAAAAAGAACATAAATTTACCAAACATGTTTTTGTTCTTTTTTTTTTATTTCAGGAATAAGTTTACCAAACGCATTTTTTTGTTCAAAACTGTTCTCCGAAATAGAAATAGTTTTTTCTATTTCTGTTCCCTGGAACAAAAAAAGAACAAAAACACAAACAAACGCACCCTTAGTATCCACCTTCTAACACTTCCTGATTTGAATTCTTGAATCATAGAATTTTTCCTTTCCTTCTTTTTATTGTTTTTCCATATTTTCTCCATGTCTTATTATATTGTATAAATAAGGAAAATTCGAGTTACTAAAAGTAAATCCAAACATTTTCTCACAAATATTGCATTATTTATTGCATAAAATAGAGTTATCACGTGATATCTTGGTTGATTGACAATTATAATAAAGGCAAGAAATTTTCCATAGCTAAGTTGCTCTATTTTTGGAAACCAAAGATTTAACTGTTTGTGCAATCTATGGAAACTCAAGATTGATTGACTCTAACGACTAAATTGATCTACTCAATAATTGTCCAACGATTAGCTTGGAGATTGTCGCGACAAAAATTTTCGGGTGTGCCACATAAAATTAGGTTAATGGATTGCTAAGCCTAGACTTAGCTCGGGTTCTTCCAAGCCCATACCAACTCGCGATTTAAATTCAAATATCTAGCATGCAAAAGGGAGTTGCCACTAATCAATTTATGGTAGGTCGATTAGACACCTAAGTAAAATAATGGGAGAATCATCTTACTCCTACGAACTAGAAATTTGTGAGTTCGGGAACTTGATTATGTTAAATTTCTCTAACGCCCTTTCGGTACCTTTTCTTTTATCTTTTGAAAAAATGTTTTGCAAGCAGCTTGAATTAATTTCACTTTCCTAACATGTGAGGTGATCATACGAGTGCGCAAACCACCAATTTAACACTCAAGAAAGCAAATAAAATAATGCAGGACTTACCTCAAAGCAACGAAAGCATCTGCATTGTTAAATCAAAATTCACATCAACAATCTTAGATATGATTTCTAATTAACAAGCAATCACTCAATTTTTGCCTTCACTTTTTAATGAGAATATAGTCCATATGTAATGCAATGCTTATAATTTAATATGAAATAATATGGCATGACAAAATGTCTTAAACTATATGAATGATTTAAAAAAACTAATGATTTTTAACGAACATGCAATAATTAAATATGCAATCTAAATTAATTAAAATGACCTAATTCTAATGACGTGCAATTTCCAATTAAATGAACCTAATAATAAACCCTAAATGGTGTGCATTTAGTGGGTCTAATTCTATATGACATGCACATGAATTTTCTATTCTAAAAAAGTGCAATATATTCTAGAAATTGAAACTAATTTATCCTAAGACAATTTTTATGAAATTTGAATTTAAGGAAAATACAAAACATAACTATTTAGATTAAGATTCTATCTAGCTTATATTAAGGATTAGGTCAGACTAAATCCTAATTTAAACTAAGATGTTATCTTAACCTAGCAAGCTCTAACCTAAGATGCAAAAATCAATCTAAACTTAAAATAAAACATGCAATTTATTCTAATATGCCATGACGTGCAAGTAATGCCTTAATTCCTAATTTTTTTATGAAATTCGGAAATTAAAATTGAACATGCAATTCAGATAATAAAAAAAAAAAAAAAACTAATGTCCTAAATGAGTGCACTTTTTCTTTTTCTTTTTCATGGCTCAAAATAAAATCCCTAATCTAAACATGCAAGATAATTAAAAAAAAACAAACCTAATCTTTTTTGGATTTTTTCCTTTTACAAAAAATAAAATTGACCTAAACACCACGACATCAAATTAAACAAGATGAGATTGATATTCGAAAATTGGCGAACCATATCTCGCGCATGAGATCGGGTTGTCCAATTTTAAAATTAAATCGCAAATCGAATCTCGGGCATGAGATCGGACTGTCGATTTTTGCAAGGGATTGCGAGTTGGATTTCAGGCGCGAAAATCGGACTGACAAACCCTAATTTGAGGGGCACTTTCATGTCGGGAGCTCAACCATGTATCAATGAATAATTACATTAAAAAGGAACAAATAAAATAAAGTAAAAAAAAAAGCAAAATAAGGCAAATAAATAAAAGGAAGAAAAAGCTACCTAAATTGATTTTTTGCCTTTTCTTTTTTTTTTTTTTCCTTTTCTTTTCCTGTTTTTTCTTTTTCTTCCAAAAGAAAAGCTGGGCAGTTGGTGCGTGAGTCTCCAAGGGGTTGATCGGCTTGGCAAGAGGGAACTCCGGCAAGGATGCAGTGGGTGGACCGGCGGTGACAGCACAGGGGCAGAGTAGAGGACTCGTGTCCGGCAGTAAGAGGTGAGTCACGTGCGGGTGGCGTCCGGAGCGGCTGAATCGGGCCTAGCTTGGGTCAGATCTCGGCAGCAAAGGTCGGACAGATCTGGGTGGAGGAGCAGGCCGTCGGACGGGCGGCGATCGTCACTCGAGCGTGTGGGGGACTCGGGTTTGGTCTTGGTCGCGCGGGTTGACAGCAAGTCGGGTCGCGACTTCGGGCTACCGGCGTCGCTGCTCGAATCGCAGGTCTTGAGCTGATGCAGGTGGCTAGAACAGGGGCGGAGGCGCGGTGGTGCATGGGCGAGCGGCGTGGAAGTCCAGCGTCCGGCACGGTGAGGCGGCGTCGCGTGCGAGGCTTGAGGCGAGGTCGCGGAGGAGCTGGGTCGGTCTGTTGCAGATGCAGGGCAGCAAACGTGGAGAAGATGATGAATAGTAAGTGTCTAATCACCCCTCCTCTGCTGTCTCTATCCTCTCTCTCCCTGCCTTTTAACTTTTCCACCAAAGGGGCTTCCGAATGCCTTCCCCTTTTTTTTTTTTCGATCGAAAACCCAAAAAAATAAAAGAACCCCCATACCACTCGTGCGCATATGTCTTTTATAGGGGAGATCTTAGGATTTTAATTTTTTTTCGAATTCAACATCTGTAACATTTTTTCACAAATTTCTCACCTATTGATAACGATTCAAGATTTCAATAAGATTATTCTTTAATTCCAAATCTTGCAAAGATAATCGGCAATATTTCGTCATATCTACCCAAAAATTTATCATATCTCGTAAAAATTTCAAATTTCTGATTTCTCACAAGATAATTTCTGATCATTTAAACATAAGCTTGGCCAACTAATTTGAACACATCCTCCACCGATTCAATAAAAAGCAATAAATGCAACCTAAATCTATACGCTATGCAATTAATAAAATTAACCCCCTAATTTTTATGCAATAAAATAAATAAACTAAATCGCCAAAATTTAGGTGTCAACAAAAATGATCCTCATGGAAATTGTCAACGGGAACATTGGATGTTAAGGAAAATACAAGGAGATCAACAAGGCACCAAGGAGAGGATACAAGTGATTAACCATTCAAAATCCAAATTTCTAAAAAGCTTTATATTATATTATCTTTTGATAGCACTGAAATTATAATCTTTCGAGAAGTGTTGGCAATATCATAGTTTGTTTTTAGGTGTAAGACAATGTGACCTACTTGCTTAAGTATAATTTCTACTAGTTTTAAGAAGAAATGCTTGAGTATAAGCGGCAAATTCTACTATAACTACTCAAAGATTACTAGTAGAATCAAGCTAGTAGGCTATTATTCTGGGAGAGATGACTTAGGTTTATAATAAGTCGAACCACTATATAACTTTGGGTGTATTGTTCTCTATCTCTCTGCTTATATTCATTATTGTGAGTGCCAAACACTGGAGTGCAAAAACTTGACACGGATGGACACTTAAGTGCCAAAAGTTAAAAAAGTGATACTTAAGTGCCAAAATCAAAGCAAAATAAATCACTTAAGTGCTAACGGTAAGAAAATCCGACCAAAATGCTGAAGTGGTGATTTTCTAACGAGGTAAGTACAAAACGACGTCATTTTGCACATTAATGTGGCTAGACAAATGCAAAAACAACATCGTTTTGTCTCTGACATGGTAAATAATTAATATAAAAATTAATTAAATTACATTAAAAACTAAACTTATTTAAAAAATTAAAATTTTAAAAAAAAAAGGTGGAAAGAGGAGGCATGCAACTGAGGGCTGAGCCCTCGCCACCGCCACCTCCCTGTTGTCGTCAGCCCTTCCCGGCGACGGCAAGGAGGTGGCGACAATGGGGCTCGGCCCTCGCCAGCCTTCTTCCTCCCCCCCTTTTTTAAAAAAAAATTAAAATTTACATTTATTTATTTATTTATTTTTATAATTTGATTTAATTAATTTCTATATTAAAATTTGAATCCGCACAAAAACGACATCATTTTTGCATTTCCTTGCTAATTCATGTCTCCGGTGAGCCACATAGGCGAGAAAAATAAGAAAAATTGCCATATAGAATTTCCGATGAGGTTCACCAGAAATGACACTTAAGTGTCATTTCCTAAGTTTTGGCACTTAAGTGTCCCTTTGTGCCAAATTTTGACACTTGAGGTGTACTTCTTCCCATTTTTGCCTTATAAAAGCACACCACTTAATATAACTCGATCCTATCTATATCGATGTACTATTTTATTTATTATGCTTATATCAAACTTGACATTTTTAATTCCGTAATGTTTTGTTAGGTTTCTTGAAATTACCTATTCACTTCCATTCAAGTGGCACTATCAGCCAACAACAATTGTTATAAGAGCACGGTGCTCATTGTTTTGAACTATTTACATCGTGAGTTCATGATCAATTCTAGCTAGCGTGATTGGACCATGTATTGTTGAAGGACAGAGTAACACCATACCTCTTTACTTTGATGGCAAAGATTGTGATATCTAGAATGAAAAAATGAAAGCACATATCCTTTAATGTGGGAAGTTGCCCAAAATGGAGTGAATGTCACAACATCAAGCCAAAATGCTACTGTTGTCGCTATAAATGAATTAAGGAAATCAAATCAAACAAGAGTTCCAGCCTAGCGAACCATCAGTCCACAAGAATTACTTAAACAAGAAGCACTTGATGCTAGAGCACTATAATCTTTATATTGTGCATTATCTCATGCTAAATATAACATTGTTTCTTCATGTGAAACAACAAAAGAAATATGAGACAAATTACCTGTGACCTTTGAAGGAGCTAACAAAGTTAAGGTGACTAAGACAATCATTCTCTTTGGTAAATACGAACCCATCAAAACAAAACCAATTGAAACTGTCACTAAAATGTTCAATGGATTCACCAAAGTCATCAATGGACTAGCTTATCAGGGGAAGACTTGCACCGCTGTTGAGAAATTGAAGAAACTTTTGTGAGCACTCTCAAAAGAATGGAATAACATAAAGACATCTATTTGAGAGACACAAAGGATCATGCCTCTTTCACTTGATGAGTTAATTGAAACTCGATTAGCATACAAGGCAGAACAAGTGAATGATGATGATGATCCCAAAGGTGAGAAGTCAATTACTTTAAACTAACATTTGTGATACTAGTGAAACAAATTCTAAAGTAAAAGAAGAAGACAAAGAAGTACTAGCCTTGATGGTGAAAAAATTCAGGAATATGGCAAAGAAAGGAAAGAACTTCAAAGGTAAAAATCCTTCAAGTGCAAAGAAGAAGGTAAGGACATAATCTGCTTTGAATGCAAAAAACATGGGTATATTAAACTAGATTGTCCACTTTTGAAGAAAAGAAAAAGCATTTTGAGAAGAAGAAAGCCCTCAAAGTAGAGACCTGGAGTGACACTATGTGTTAGGACAGTGATGAAGATGTATATGTTAACATTTATCTAATGGTAGATTCAAAGTATGAACAAGAAATCAAGGTAAATTACCTTAAAATCCTTGATGACGAGTTAGATTTTATTGATGAATTATGTTTGAAATTTAAATTTACTCTTAGGAAAATCATAGAGTTGAAGAAGGAAAATGGAAGGTTAAGGCAACAAGATCTTTCCAAAGATAAAAAGATTGTTACTTTAAACAAGGAAGTTTTGGAAATCATGGAAAAAGGAAATTTGCTTGAAAATGAAAATGATTCTCTCAAAAATAAAATTTGAAATATTTCAAACATAAAAATCTCTTGGTTCGAAAACCTAGCAACATATCTTTTCCATTCAAATTCCACATTACGACAAGTCCAAACTAGATTGTTGTCGTCACCTCCTTTTTTTGGCGCCTCTCTACTCGCGGGCGCGGGTGAAGACTAATGGCTCGACTAAGTATTAGACTTAGCATGGGCTCTTCCAAGCCCACTAATTCATGACTTATAATTTGAGTTTTTAACTTGTAAGTTTATTTTAAAATAAGAGTTGCTACTAATCGATTTAGGGTGGGTCAATTAGAAATCCAACTGAAATATCAAGAAAAATACTTCACTCTTATGTAACTAGAGAAACTAAGATCAGTAACTTGATTACACTAATTAATCACTAATGTCCTTTGGGTACCTAATCTTGTTTAAATATCAAGTAAAACATTTGTGTAGCATTTTATACCAATCACAAGTTCAAGGATTCAATTCCTAACCAAACTGAGGAAATAGAAATCCATGCATCATAAGAGCGTAATAAACCTATATTTGTTTCCAAGAACTTAAACACGATTTGGTTTTCAAGGTTTTCTCATGCATTTTGTAATTTTTAAAAAAAAAAAAAACAGACTATTTTTTTGCTTTTTTTCTGATATTTTGGAAAATATAAATTATTTTTGGTTTTTTCTGATTTTTTTGAAAATAAAATTTATTATTTTTATACTAAAATATTATATTATATTATATTATATTATATTATATTATATTATATTATAGAATTTGGTGGAGCCGAGTCGAATCCCCATATTCAACCCAAGGCTAGACTGACCTAAGCCTGCCTGCCTGGGTCCTCAACGTGAATGGGCTCAACAAATGAACCTAGTCCAACAACCCATCCTCTAAAAAAACATAAAGGCCTAGCTCGCGTTTGCCATACCCAATAGCCAGGAACCCTACCCGACTGATACCCTCGCACCTGACCCAAAGCCACGACCTGGTTTGTAGCTTCCTCAACTCCTCTATCATGAGCCCCGACGAAGAGAATCGCGGCAAGCAATGGCGATCAGCCCAGACCTCTCGGTTATGGTGGCAAGGCCAGTATCTCAACTGCTCTGGCTTTCTCAATCGTGATAGTGCCATGAGCTAGATTGGTGACAGGTTAGCAAAGCAACGAGCAACAGCGTTGGGGCAGCAGCGGTCGTTAGGGATTTCGAGGTGGGGGTTTTCGCAAGTTGGCCGAGAGAGGACTCTCTCTCTCTCTCTCTCTTTCTCTCTCTCTCACACACACACAAAGATCTCACTCTCTTTCTCTTAGACCTGATTTCCTCCTCTACCCTCAAATCTTGGGCCTTTCACTCACTGCCCCCCAAATCTTGCTCACGTCTCCCCTTTCAACTTGCTTAAGCCTCCCCTGATGTCTTTCAGGGGAAGTCCTCTGAGTTCGTTGCCTACCCCTTTCTTAAATGAGTTCACAGCTTGCCTATTATAGGTGAGGAGGGTCCGGTCGATGGAGGGTTAGGCTGCCGGCCCTCGGCACTCCGACTAGGCCTCCTCTTGGTTGAACTGGCATCACCTCGGCCATATGCTCCATACCTTGCTCTGCATTGAAGGCATGCAATCTACATCCTATTCCTCCCGATTTCTCGCCGACCATCGCACTATTCCATGCGCAAGTGCTATCCGAGCGTGTGTCGTTGTCGACATGCATGTGCTGTAGAGAAGAAGATCCGAGCGTGTGTCGTCTTCAACACGCATGTGCTGTAGAGAAGAAGAAGAAGAAGAAGAAGAAGAAAATGGGGGCCGGGTCAAGCCGTGAAAGTGAGAGGGCCAAATGGGCCTGGGCCCATATGGAAGAAAAAAAGGAAAAAATGGGGCTAGGTGTGAAGGAGAGGCTACGGGCCTCTCCTTTAAAAAAAAAAAAATAATTATCAAAAAATAGTTTAAAATAAGGAAAATAAAATAGAAAATAAAACTTAGTAAAAGCAAATGAAATTAGCATATAGATGATGAGAAAAATCACTTTTGTTAGGGCCAAGTTGGTCCCTAATTTTCTTATGCAACTTAATTCTAAAAACTTAGTCAAAATTTAAGTGTCAACAATCGCCCTTCTTTGAAGGTGAGCTAGCAAAGGTCTCATTCAAAAACGAAACGATGCCGAAATTTTTCCCATGAATGAGCAGTAGATGCTATCTTTTTGGGACTAGGTGTCCAATGCAAAAGGAGTAATATAGCATAATGCATATTAAGACGAATAAGAAGATACATGTATTTACTTACTCGGAAGGAGTGATACGTAATGTGAGCTTGAATTTTTTGTCAAGTAACAAGGTTTCATCTTACCTGATGACGTGGGGAAGCTACTTTTCCAAGATTCTAACCTTTTTTCAGTCGTCTGCTAGAGCAGCATGTTGTTTGTCTAGGATCCAAACCTTTCTTTGGTCGCCTTGATGGGAAATTGCTTTTCTAGGACCTAAACCATTCTTTGGTCCCCTGTTGTAGTAATAAGTTGTTTGTCCAGGACTCGAACCTTCCTTCGGTCACCTTGACAGGAAATTGTTTTTTTTAGGACCCTAACCATTATTCGGTCACTTGTTGGAGTAATAAGTTGTTTGTCTAGGACCCCGACCTTTCTTCAATTGTTTTGACGGGAAATTGTTTTTCCAGGATCCGAACCATTCTTCGGTAGCATGTTGTAGCAAAAATATGTTTACCTAACTTTGGGTTATAAAGCACGCCGCGTTAGTAAAGAATGACTCCGAGCTACAGAAGCATGCTGAGTCGATGAATGGGGACTTCGAGTTACGAAAGCACGCCAGGTTGATAAAAAGGGACTTCAAGCTATGGAAGCACGCCGGGTCAATGTAGGAGGACTTAGGGCTACGAAACTATGCCGGGTCGATGAAGGGGGACACCAGGTTACGAAAGCACACCGAGTCGATGAAGAGGGATTTCAAGCTACGGAAGCACGCCGGGTCGATCTAGGGAGACTTCGGGCTACGGAAACGCGTCGAGTCGATGAAGAGGGACTTCGGGCTACGAAAGCACACCTGGTCAATATAGGGGACTCAAGGCTACGGAAGTGCACCAGATCGATGAAGGGGGACACCGGGCTATGAAAGCACGCTGATTCGATGTAAGGGGACTCCACATTATTAAAGCACGCCGGTTCGATGAAGTGGCAATAAAGGGGACTGGATGTCTGTTCAGCAAGTGACTTTTCTCAAGTGCACCATAGGGAAAGTAACACTTCAGGATTACCTGGATGACCACAAGCACTCAAAAGGATTGGATTACCTAGATAGCCACAAATACATAAAGTGGTAGAATACTTAGACAGTCACAAATATTTAATGATACAAATTGGGGACAACTCGAGTAGGCCAATTGTCATGGTGATAAGAGGGCATACTTGGGTAGCCGCAGGCACACAAAACAGTAGAATACTTAGATAGCTACAAGTATCCAATGATACAACTTGGGGACAACTGAGACAAGCTGAGCGTCATTGAAAGGGAATACTTGGACAGTGGCAGATACTAGAAGACAATGGGATATTTTGGCGGTCACCAGTATCCATATCCTAAGAATAACTCAAATAGGTCGAGTGTCAATAAGGGAGAGTGCTCGGATAGTGGCAGGTACTCAAATACTAAGGGATACTTGGGTGGTCACAAGCATCGATACTCAAAAGACAACTCGAACAGGTCAAGTGTTGATAAAGAAAAGTACTTGGACAGTGGCGGGTACTCAAAGACAGTGGGATACTTGGTTAGACACAAGGTTTTTTTTTTGGAAATATAGGTAGAGATATGCTTACCTTATGATATCTCTGATTTCTAAAAGTATGTCTCCTATTAGACAATATAGAATACAGATACATGATTATACATGTTGTAAATTCATGAATTCAAATGGAGTTAATGCATGACAATCTTGTCGGTTTTGCATCACCAAAGTTCCATTAGAGAAAATTTTAAAAAATAATCTTCATTCATAATGTGGACATCTTGAACATGCCAAATGAGGGACTTTTAGTCTGAAAGGGCTTTCCACTCACTCTCATTGAAAAAGGCTATTTTATCCCAACTATTAATGCAGGGTCTATAAGAAGTACATCTTCTCACTGTCTTCATGTTGGCAAGGGTCCGAGTATTCTCACAAGTGGTACTAGAGGTGAGCACGGTTCCCGAGTAGAACTGGGAACCGGAGAACCGCACCGGAGGGTCCGGTTTGGTTCCCAGTTCTAAAGAGATCGGTTCTGGTTCCCGGTTCCCTTTTTTTGGGAATCGGTCAAAATTAAAAAAAAAAAAAAAAAAAAAAAAAACCCTAGCCCCTCACTTCCCCCAACGGATTTCCCCCATTTTCTCGTCGAGTCCCCCTTCTTCTTTCTTTTCTCCCCTTTTCCTCCTCACGTCACTTCCCGCCCCCAACTTTTTCTTTTCTCTCTTTTCTCTTTCCCCCTCTCGGCCGAACCCCCACTTCTCCTCCTCCTCCTCCTCTTTCTTCTTCTTCTTCTTCTTCTTCTTCTTCCGCCGCCGCTTCACCCACCACCACACCGCCGCCCCACGCCCTACTCACCACCACCTCTTGGCCACCAAACCACCACCACCCACCACTCGTCTGATGAGCTGTTTCGCCATTGAGCCTGACGAGTTGTCACACTGCCGTGCCGCCCCTCGACGCCTCTCGGCCCTCGACGCTACTTGACCCCTCGACACCCCTCGACGCCGCACGGCCCCCTCGACGCCCGCTCGACCCCCTCAATGCCGCCCGGCATCCCTTGATACCGCTCGCCACCCTCAACACTGAAGAAACTCGCCTCCTCCAGCTTCAGTCGCAGGTCTAATCTCTTGTTGTTTCTGCTCTTAACTGTTAGATCTAATCTAACGTTTTAGCTACTTTATTTGGTCAATTTCTGAGATGTGAGTGTCATGCTTGTGTGCCCTGATCCAAGTACATACATAGTGAGGGAAGAGAATTTGTGGGGGTTATGTCACGTAGGTTCTTCCGTATCCTAAAATAAGACCAAGATGGCTTTTCTAGGATCTTCATCTTGCTATTCAGTGGCTATTGTTGGGGCTGTTCTTGTTCTGGTTTTGAATGGGGCTGATTTGTGCAATGGAGGGAAGGCCAGCACTTTTGTCTATAAAGTAGAGAAAACTGTGGATATGCCTCTAAATAGCGATGTTTTCCGAGTGCCTCCTGGCCATAATACCCCTCAACAGGTCTCAACTGAGCTTATCTTCTTGTGTTTTCTTTTAGTATAGCACAAGATTTTTCTTCTGTTCATTCATGACTTGTGAAATGGTTGACATCTATGTGTAGACACACTAGGATGAGCTAGAGTCCCATTAATTCGGTTTCGGATTCAATGTGAATTAATGTTAGAGGTCACTGTTGTTAATTTTGTTCTATTCGTTGTGGTTTTTGATTTGGTTTTGATTTTGGCGCGAGTCTTTAGGTAAATATTGTGGCATCCGGAAATTTTGACGACCCTTGAATATATGACGACCGTGACTGATTATGGAAGTGTAGTCCAATGGTGTCGTTGGCATCATGTGCGAACACCGTTTTATTTCATTAATAGACCAATACCTCACATTTAGAAAACAGTCCGATTGTGGAATAAACTAGAGTACTGTCAAAAGCCTCTTTACATAAGGTTTTTAGTGAGACCAATCTCACCCATATTTTGCCGATCTTAGAAAAAAAAAATGAAATGATGATGAAATGTCATGGATTGACGAAGCTACTATTGGAATTCGTTATCGTTAGTACTTCATTCAACCTTATTGAGTTGTGCAAATTGCTTTGATGACGCTACACAATTGTACCACCAAAATGTATACGAAATGAGAGGGAAATTTTAGACTTCTATTAATTAAAATTCTGAGCCGAAGAAATAGAATTCAGTCGTGCATGAGGGACATGCACACCCATGCGGAAAAAGAGGAATCATCCGTGCCCGAAGCTACCCCAACCTCTCTCCATTTGGTTGACACCCTAGCCAATTATGAGAGGAAAATTTCTGACCATTGATGCCACGTTGCTTTCTCCCGGTCAGCCAGCAAATTGGGATTTAGAAAAGAATTAGTTAAATGGCTGAAGACACGTTGCAAGAAAGGAGCAAGGTGTCGAAGGAAGAGAAGCATGTTGGACACGTACGGATCCAGCTGCCCTTCATGCAGCCAAACCATGGAAAAATGTTCTCCTAGTTGACTAGTTTTGGTGAAAAACCAACGACTAATCAGCTCACTTGTACTAACTGGAGAGAAAAGAATTCGGGCAGAGGGAGAGAAAGGAGGTCGCCCATCCGTGCACCTTGCTGCCGCCGTCGACGCCACCCATCTTCACCACCGATTGACCCGCGTTCGAAGTCCCAAGTTTCTGTTTTTTTTGTTGGCCGATCAAGCTAGCAGTAGAGGCAAGTGAAGTCCTAAAACCTACTCTTTGCATTGCTGTGTGTATGTGTAGTAGATGGTAAGTCTTGGTTGTGGTAGATGGGATGAAATTTCGGAGCTATGGAGAGGGTTTTGTTGGTCATGCATGCTGTTTCTGGAAAGACCAGTTTGACCATCTTTGAGTTTGTGTGTTGCATGTGACTTTTTAGTCGGAATCTTGTTTTGATTCCTTCATGAAAGTTGTAGATAACACCTTGAAGAACAACATACTAAAATTTGAGGTAAAATGAGCAAGTGTAGCCTAGTGAATCGACCTTCTCTTGCAAACGGTAAATCTGGAAATACGGTACTGGACACCCGAGACTTCTTGGACCCATATGATGACTATTCTTTGGATATTTCACCTAGATCCCTTAATGAAAGTTGTAGGGGACCTCTTGAAACAAAACATATCAAAATTTCAGAGAAAAAGAAGAAGGATAAGTAGGTAAAAACTCGATATTTCGGAGATAGATATACTGGATGTTTCAATGTTAGAGTCAGAGACTTCGTACGTATATAGAAAATTTTCTAGAACGAATCTGGCCTAGATGTCTTCATGAAAAATATACTTTAGGGTCTTGACTATAACCTGGTAAAATTCCAGAATTTTTGAAGATCATTCGGGTATTTTAATCGAAATATCCCAAAAACTGCGCAATCTGACCTTGTTCGAATTTTGCATGTCGTAATGTGTGAACTATATCTTTTTGTGTGAATCTCTTTTGGGCATGTGTTCTTCATGGAATTGTTACCTTTAAGTCTTATCTAGCACATGCTCTGATTTGGTGATTTTTGAAGACCATATGGATGTGTAATTTAAATGTTTTCCAAAATTGTGCAAATCTGTGTATTTCGGACTTGATGATGTGGGAATGCATGGCCAATATTATTCTGTACAAATTTCTTTTGGAGAAATTTCCTTCACGTGATATCTTTATCTATGTCTTAACTACAACATAGTTAAATTTCATGATTTTTGAAGGTCATTTGCCTATTTAATCGACTGTGATTAGAAAACTGTGCAATCTGTGTATTTCGGACTTGATGATGTGGGAATGCATGGCCAATACTATTCTGTACAAATTTCTTTTGAAGAAATTTCCTTCACGTGATATCTTTATCTATGTCTTGACTATAACATAGTTAAATTTCGTGATTTTTGAAGGTCATTTGCCTATTTAATGAACTGTATTTTGAAAACTGGGTAAGCTGTACATTTTCGGAATTTTGATATTGCAATGCATGGCAAATTCTATGCTGTGATGCGTGATCTATATGAATTATTGCGTGAACTATGAGACTTTGGATCATTATTCATGAAATGATGTGATTGGCTTTCATGCATTTCATGTGACATTAAGGAAATGACAAATTTTCCATGATCTCAAAGAAAGATCTTATTTAAACCCTTGCATTAAAGGACATTTTCCCAATGCACATTACATGATTTCAAAAGAGTAATTTAAACCTATTGCATTGTAAATTTCAAATGTGAAATTGGAAAAAGGATGTATGAGAATATGGATTACCGTCGGAGGTGTGAGCCGACGACGCCCCGGGAGTGTCGGGATGCCCGGAGTGTGTGTGCCGGATGCCCGGAGGTGTGTGCCGGATGTCCTCGGGAGTTTCGAGATGCCCGGTGGTATACGGTACGTAATTCCAGGGGGAATGCTTGGTGGTATGTCGGTACGTAATTTCGGAAGCCCTGGAGGTGTGTGCCGGGGGGATTCCTCGTGATGCTAGTTGGGATGCGAGATGCCTGGAGGTGTGTGCCGGAGGTTCCTCGCGATGCCGGGTTGGGTGCGAGCAATAAATTGCGGGATGCAAACATTGGTCCCCAGGAAGAAAAATTGATGAGATCCTTATGAAAGATAAGAATTGAAAGTGAATCATGTGCATGGTGGTATATGCACATATGGCATGGTGATATATGCATGAATGCTTGATGATAAGTGCATGGTGATATATGCACATATGACATGGTGGTATATGCACATATGGCATGGTGATATATGCATGAATGCTTGATGATAAGTGTATGGTGATATATGCACATATGACATGGTGATATATGCATGAATGATTGATGATAAGTGCATGGTGGTATATGCATATATGGCATGGTGATATATGCATGGCTGCAAGGTAAGGTATGCTTGAATGCATGAATGATATGTGCTTTGTTCATGATACCTTGATTGTTCTGTTTGACGCATTGAGTAGTTTGGTGGATTTTTACTGCTAAGTGGTTGTACTCACCCCTTTTGGGGATTAACATTTCAGACTAGATAAGATTCATCTACTGCCACTGCCACCAGTAGATGGATCAAGTGGTTGGATACGACATGAAGGAGAAGAATAGCAAAGGAAGGAACTTTTGGACGCCGACACTGATCGATGGACTTTAAGTATACGGCTGTTGGAGGATATGTCAGTCATCTTTTGAAGTATAGCCAAGTATAGAAAACCATGGCATTTCGATGTACCGACTAAAGATGTTCATCTGCTTTATGTAAATAAAAGTGTTCAGCTTTAACTTATAAAAGATGTTTAGTTGGTGTGCACTAATTTTTGAATATAGGGAAGGGAGTTGTTGGTTATGCTTCCGTTATATGAATTGCGCAAAGGACCGATCTAAAAGATGTAAACGCCCAGGTTGTATAGACCCACTGCAATTGAAATGGTATCAGAGTGACATGTTATTAGGGAAAGTGAAAGGTAAGCGAACTGTGGCGACCCTAACGGATCGGGGGCCGTCGAGGGGTGCCACAGATATTACGCAAGGAGATCATGTGGGAAAATGAGTGATTGTGTCATGGGTGACTCCGGATGAATCTGGGTCCAGTGTAGTGCATTACTGGAGTGAAAATAGCAAGCACAAGAAAAAGGCAATGGGCAAAGTTAATCATTATAAGTTCTACAATTATACTTCTGGTTACATCCACCATTGCACCTTGAAAAACTTGATGGTAAATTTTTGAATTCCTCCAGAAATATTAGTCTGGTCTACAAAAATTGGTAAATGTAGTTGATGTTTATTCCATTTACTTGCAATACAACATTAAATACTATTATGAGGTTGGAATTGGACACACGGTCTGACAGTTCTAGTTCATTGCTCCTCCAGAGGTTGGCCCTGATGTTCCATATACTTTCGGTCTCATAGGTAAAGTAAATCATATTGTCATGCATAGATAATCAATGACTCAAAGTAGCTTCAAAAGCTCATTCCTATGTATGTACTATGAGTCTTTGTAGAATCATTTGGTTTTGATAATCATTTTCATCAGTAAGTCGCAGCAAATTTAGTTATGCCGGTAATTTACATGCATCCATGGTTGTACTTCTTTCTGTGCTCAGCAGCCGATGACCATTGCAGGGGATCTTGGTCAGACTTTTGATTCAAACCGAACACTCGCCCATTATGAGCATAATCCGCAGAAAGGACAGACTATGTATGTTGGAGACTTGTCATACACGGATGATTATCCCGACCACGGCAATGTGAGGTGGGATACATGGGGAAGGTTTGTCAAAAGAAGTGTAGGTTGTCCCTAATCGCTGTATTGCTGACGGTTACCTTATGATAATGATTTGCAGAAGGTGGGAGACAACCATTGGACTGGGCATTGCGGGTGAAGATTTCTCTAGGAGTGGCTAAATGCATTGCTCATATCCATTTAGCCAGAGGCGGGAGGTTTATCCATGGCAACATACCTTGAAGGTTGCATCTAAGAGTTTGGCCTGACTCCTCTAATCTGCACTCCTATAGTGCGTCCTAGAACTAGAAGTGTAGGTTATCGGGCTCCTGAAGTATTGAAAACTCGAAAACCCACACAAAAATTAGACATCTACGATTTTGGAGTACTACTCCTTGAAGGATTGTCAAGGTGTCAGACCCCGTTATGTTGAGTTCAAACTATATATATATATATATATATATATATATATATATATATATATATTGTTAATCATGATTTGAAGGATAAGCTCAAAAAAAAAGAGTGAGGATTAAGAGGTATAAGATTGTTTATTATTGCTGCATTCATTTTCATTTTTTTAAACTAAAAATGAAAAAAAAGAAAAAGAAAAAAGAACCTGTTGGAACCTGGAACCGATCCCGGAACCTGTGACGGGTAGGTTTCAGGTTCTTAGTTCCGACAGGTAGGTTCTAGGTTCCAAAAAATGAGGAACATGTACCTGAGGGTAGGTTCCAGGTTCCAAGCGGAACCAAACCGGAACCTGGAACCGCTCACCCCTAAGTGGTACAACTTTACCAATATGAGGTCTTTGTCGAGATTGTAATATAGGCTTGGTCAATAGCTTATCAAAAGGGATTATCAAGGTCGAGGCTTATGAAAGAATTACAGCATGATCATCTCTAGGTTCACAAGTCAAAAACCTTGCAAATAGAGATAGAAATAATCTTACTCGGACTTCTTCGAGCGATGATTATAGACATTTGAATTCCTACGTTAATTCAAATGCCCTAGTCTAAAGAGACTTTTACAAAGGAACGTAACATAGGCTTGACTCATGGTTTAGGGAAAAAAGGGATTCAAAAAAATAAAAATAAAAAAGTGTGAGAGTTGGTGATTATTTTGGCATTGCCACCGGTCTTTCTTCTCACCACCAGGGATTATTTTCATAGAGACTCTATTAATTGTACCACGACAACAACTTTGCTTGGGAATATAGATGGCTGAAATTTACTTTTTGTTTAAGGGCGTTGGCCTTGCTTTTATCAGGCACACTACTTTTTCATGTCCTTAGTTTTTTCACATTTATGAGCATTGATCTTACTTTTATTAGACACACTGCTTTTTCATGCCCTTAATTTTTCATTTTTGTTGTTTGAGGATTGGCTTAGGCAAGTTCAAACAAAACATTACTATTAGACTCTTGGGGTCTTCATTTTGTTTGGCACTCCGAATCATGCTGCTTGAACGGTAATGACTCCTACTTTACCCCAATGTGAGAGTGAAATTACAGATTCAATTAGGTTGTACAACATATACAAGTGTGCAAGGTAAAGAAAGAATCGCTCTTCATCATTCTAGAGCACTTAAATTATGATGAGTGGTCAAATGCAATAAAGACACCTAAAGATTAATGCAAGTGTGATCAAGAAAATTTATATCTCATTTCTCACCTTATGAAGCTGCCTCACCTTCGATCTGCTTTGGTGTGGGATGGTTCTTGATAGGGGTAATATGAAAGAAACTTCACAATTGTATGGGGCTCAAAGGGGGTAAGCAATGGATAACATATAGTGTTTAGGATAGAGAAATGAAATGCCCATCATTACTTTGGCTATTGTATCATTCGTGAGAAAACCCTTTACTCTACAGATAAAGAACTTTCTATACCCATCTCACAAGTGTATAAATAGGGAACTGTGTGTTTGATATAACTTGCCTTTCATCATTCTGATGCACCTCATTTAGCATGCTTGATCGATCTCATATTATTCATTCAACTATTTATTTTGATAATCATTGCTTGAATCAGTAACTTAGATAGACAATATCATCATGCATAATTCATTTTGAAAGGCATGGAGCATTTTAAGCACGAGGGAGTTTGTAATCCTAGTACAAACAATTTATCATATTCAAGAAGCTTTATTAACAACATTAAAAGTATTTATTTAATAAGATTATTCCTACAAAATGTTAAATTTTGAACACCAAAGGGGTTATTCACCAATGGGTGTCCATGGATTGTCCTTGTTCAATGGGAAGATGACAAATGAATGATCAGTCAAGGTTGGAAATCTGATCATTGATTTGATCGGTGTGTCTTCTTTTGCCCTGCATAAGAGAAGAGATAAAAATGAATCCATCAGTGGGGCCAAAAGAAAATGCAAATTGATACTTGAAAGATTCTTATCATTTGTTTTAGCGATACTTGGGATGCCATTTCGCTTAGGAGAGTTTATCAAAGTTTGACATTTCTCTCTTTGGTTCGTCGTTCACACCTTTAGTACTCAGGTGATCCTATAACGGATAGGAAGGAATGTGTCAGTATACGAATTCTTAGTAATTGAACAATTAGGAGCGATAAAACATTACTCTTTCATTGATTTGCAAATAACCCAATGGACATGTGGTCCTAAAACTTGAAGAGGGTATGAAGTCCTACACTTTTGATTTCATTAGTTCAAGCACTCTTCTGGTTTTTGCAAAAGCAAGAGAAACAATTTTTTTTTTTTAATTAGTATTTTACATGGCAAGCTTGTTGCCATTTCTGGGGATTGAATCCTCGATCGTTCCCGAACCACTTCATCACCCATACCAATAGGCCGAGGTGCCGGTGGTGTCCATAAAGTGCCTCCTTTTTATATAATTAAACCGGCTCTAAGACAACATGTCTTTTTACATCGATTTAGGTGAATTTGATATGGGTTACTCCCATGCACTTACTTGGCTAGTATTTATTTGCTCAAATTAGCCCATTGAGTTTATTCCTTAAATCCTTATA
Source organism: Eucalyptus cloeziana (assembly GCA_014182715.1). Taxonomy (NCBI): domain Eukaryota; kingdom Viridiplantae; phylum Streptophyta; class Magnoliopsida; order Myrtales; family Myrtaceae; genus Eucalyptus; species Eucalyptus cloeziana. The sequence continues at coordinate 13,484,791 of CM024640.1, forward strand.
CTTCTTGTCAAATAGGGAAACTATGTTAAAAACGAAGCTAGAAGGGGGATATTAGAAATGATACCAAACTACCCTTCCTCAAATGACTTCTTAAAATGTCTCAAATGTCGGTGATAGCCATTTTGTCTTACCACGGTTCAGCATTCCTTTTGATTGGCCTTTCTCATTTGTGGTCGATGGTCATTAATCCATCTTTAACACCTTCCTTCTGTAGAATTTTTTCCTGCCTTTGATTATACGAACATCAGCAACATTGGGCAAAGTGATGTACTTCAAGCTTCCATGGAATTTGAGATGGACGATCGAAACCTCTAGTTTTCCACTAGTAGTTACTTCTTTGACAGAGCATGCATCTCGACTATCTAGATTTTCTCCCTATTAACAGTAGTCAATTCATAGGAAATGAATGAATTTCTTCGTTGTGCTTCTTGGCTTACTAAAGCTGGACAACCCATCAATGAAACTACAATGCCTAGTCTTTTAAGGTACATTATGAAGGAGACACTACTCAAACTTGAGACAAAGTGGTATAGGTGGGAGGTGGAGTGTGCAGAGTTCCAGGGATGGTTTGTCGAGATAACTCGAAAAATTGGGGAGGCCAAAAGCAGTATGGAGGATTCACAAATTGCCCTGCCACAGTTGGAGTTCAACCGTGTGCTTGTGCCTACTATGTCTTGTCTTTCATCCCCTATAAATGGAAAAGAGAGAAATCATCATTCTCAAATTATGTTCAGGGAACAAGATGTACATTTTGTGTGTTTTTTTTAAATAGGGTGAATTTTTTTGTATGCCCCTGTTTTCTTCAAAGAATTTTTATAATCCAACGAGTTTACATGATGTGCTAGTCTCAAATGTCCCCTTCATGCTAAGTCAAAAGGATGATATTCTGAGATACGAAGTAAGTAAGTCAGAAAAACAAACATGATTAGGTTTGATGCATGCTTTAGAAAAAGTCTTTAGTAATGAAATCTTTTTCTTTTTATTTTCAAAAAGATTTTTTTTTTTTTTTAAAGAATTATAAAGAAGCCTAGCCCTCATAATTCTCCTTAGATGATATTTTCATGGTTAGATAGCACCATCGGGCTAGTTTAAGATACCCCCTCATGTTCTCAAAACGAAATATCAAATTGTACATTCACTAAGTGACAACAAATTACATTATTAGAATGGAAAATGCAATAGTAACATACTAGACATGATAGAAAACAAGAGATTATAAAAACAACTAAAACTCATGAAAACTCCTATGAAAGGGAGCATTTTGATAGTTGACGGTGTTTGGCCCGGAATCAAGCCGAAGTATTCACATGAGAGGAATACTTCATTGAAATTATGGAAGCGCATTCCATGCAACCAAGAGCGATGCTTACGGGGTGAAGCTTTTATGAATAGCTTTATCATTTCTTCCTCGGTTAGTTGAGGGATGGTTTGCATCACGAAAGCCTTCCACCTTTCTACATATGCTCGGAAATCCTCCATTGGTCTTCTTCTGATGCAAAGCAACTCCTTGTCAAGCAATATGGTTCCTATCTTGGCTTGGTATTGATGTAGGAACACGTAAGATAGCTCATTTCAATCCCTCATGAGGTAGATCTTTGCCATGAAGAACCATTGCAATGTGGGCCCCATGAGACTCTCTTCGAAAGTCTAAGTTATGAATGACGTTTAGTTGCAGTGTTGACTCATTTCAGCCTGGAAATATTGCAAGTGGGTCATGGGATAAGTCATGTCGTTATATTTACGGAGATTAGGTAATCCCATTTCTTTGGGAATCGTAATCTTGTGAAGGCAAGATAGACTCACCATGTCTTGGTTAGGCGACTAGTCCTCCCATTACATTGACATTTCATTCATTACGGTGATGAATTCTACAACTTTAAGGAGACTAGACTCTCCTAAGATCATTTCATTGCTTTCTTCAGCGTTGAAATTTCGAACCAATGATAAGACGTTTACATCATCCTCATGGTCAAGTGACAAATTTAGTAGTCCATCGGGAGATAAGCCTTGGAAGACGAATGTTCCTCCTAACAGGCTTTGGATCTTATGCATGGGTGGGAGGCAATCATTTGATAAATGACTGACCTCATTTGTATAATATTGGTAGCTCTCGAGACTATACCACGGGCGATGTTCGAAGCCTTGGCATGGTGGCTCATTAGCTGTCAGATTTTGTTTACATTCAGTGGTAGGTGTTGGCTTGGATTGCTTAGGCTTTCTTTTCTTAACATCTGGTCTTGACCTCTTAAGTAAAGCCTTTCATTTTGCCAACTTGAGCTTGTTAAAGGGTTTAGGAGATGGTAGAGTTTCGCTTCCTAGGTTGATGGAGGTCAGCAGTCTTTGGACCCTAGCTCTTAAGGTAAGCCAAGGAAGTTGTGTTGTAGTGCTTTGGTTTTAAATATGTTTTATAGTTTTGACCTCATCCATGAGCTCCTTGCCTTCTTAGTGGGAAGCTTCTCAATAATGGGATACTGCTCAGTGGTCCCTTCATCATGCAAGGCTACATCGATATTTTCTCTCATCAATCCTTTTTTTATTGGCTGCGGGTCAAACTGGATAGTCAAGCTCCTCCCGATGCAACATGTGCTCTTAAGAACTCATTATCCTTCGCCTTCACACCTATCGGCTCTTCGTAAGGTGGGTTGATGGCAATGTCGATGTCAACATTATATTCTTGGCAAAAGCATTAGTCAATTCCTCCCAAGTCTTAAGGAAGATAATCTTCCTTATAATGTACAACCGTAGGGTGGTCATATTTGATTGGTATGTTTAAATCATCCTTCGAACTAGGTAGGCTACAAATAGGCCTCTAGGTGAGAGGCATCGGCATATCCCTCGCATTTAGGCACTTTGAACTCTTTTGGAATTTTAACAGTGGCATAACTAGATGGCTCAATAGGATCTTGATCCTGTAGTTGGCTTAACTTCTTTATGATCCTCGCAAAGGGTCCTATCTTGTTGGTCATCCTATGGCAAGTTGGTAGATGTCACAAGTGTGTTTTCTCATGATAGAGTGGCCACGGGGTTGGGCTTGGTCTAAGTAGACTTAGTTTGTCTTGAGAGTTGTCAAAGGACAATGGACATTTGTCCCACACCATCTTCAATATTAGCAAGGCAATTTTGTACATTATTCTCATCAATTACTATTGCTTGAGGCCATGTGCGAGCAACTGGTGATCGGCGATTCATAATCACCTAGTATTGCAAAAAGATGAATGAGCATGGGAGTAAATGAAGATTGACCCATGTCAATGGTCTAACTAATTTTATTTATCAAAATAGGATTTCGTAGACAAGACATTTTTGACATCTAAACTTGGAATTAAAATAACATAATGAAAAACTAGATAGTAAGCGGAAGTCCCAAAAAAATAGGACTAGTAACAAGACAAAAATTTCTAAAAATTGACTCTGTGGGCATGCAATCACTATTTTATTTGCGACAAGGAGCCTTGGTCTTGTGAAGCTGTTTGCTTTCATGGACTAGCTCTAAGACATGTACCTAGCTTATTCCCAAGCCCCTTTAGCAAATGCTCAATTTGCTCATGTTGATTGATTTTGCTAGCTAGGTCAGGGACCAACGATCACAGTCTTGCCGGGATCCAATGATTGTGGATGTAGGATTTAGAGGCATGATAAGCCTTTTCCTTATCCCTTGAACCCTTTAGGCATCATGATCCTTTTGGTGATGGCATTTGCTCCATGTATCCTTCAATGTGAATCTCGATTGCGTAATCACGGCTTTTATGGGTGAAAAGGATTGGACAGATCTTTATCTTGAGAGGCGGCGGGATCACTTAAAGGGCTCCATGCTGACATGCTACCCTATATGGGTAATAGGGAGTGGCACCGGTGAAGCCAAACAATGGGATCGATTGCAACGTTTGTAGGCAAAGCGGGCTCTCTTTTCGTGAAACCAACTAGCATACCATAGGAATGCCTCAAGAGCAGAGTCCCTTAGGGAATTTATCCAGTTAAAGCAACTTTGGTTGGGGATATATAATCTTAAAACCACAAATCTTTGTAGTGGGTTTTCGAAATAATTTATTTCAGACAATTGCATGTGGCATCCAAATTCGCTTAAGTGAGAAAAAACCCAACTTGTAAATTTTTCGAGGAGGCCAACATGAGCTTTTCTCTATTTTCTTTAAAACGATTAAGGAATAGGAATGTTTCGACTAAAATCATGTTGACATAATTTTGCCCTCTCAAGATCTGATCAACCACCCATTCCATCGAGAGACTTATGGCATCTTTTTTATGGGGAAAAATGATGAACCTAAAAAAAGGGTATGAGAAAAATTTTATCATTGATTGATTTTCAAAATAGTTATTCAAAAACGGCAGTAGGCAAGTATTATGGTTGGTTTCAAGAACTTCCTTTACAACATGAATTTTCAGTTCTTAAATGTCAAGCTTACCCACATAGTGGGTCAATGCTTGTTGGTGGCCTGACAAGCTTATTTTTTAGGGGCATTCCAATAGTGATGTTATATTTTCTAGAGTTGGGTTTAGCTAGAACCTACCGAACATAAAAGTGGATGCCCTAGGGCACCAAAAATGTGCTATTGCCTATAGGAATTTGGGATGAACATGGATTTGGAACAATGATAGGAGATGACCGATTTTGGCCTTCACGCGTTTTCAGGCAAGTTGGTCCAACTGACCCCACCATTTGAAGAGCTTTGCTTTAGGAGCGGGAATGAACTGGATATTGTCTCTTCCCATTGCATATAAACTAGGACCCAAAAGATTGACCTAAATTGCCATGGGCCAACAAGTAAATAGACTGAGCAAAAGAATGGTAAAGAAATCACTTTACTTTTAAAGAAAATGGCAAACACATAGACATGCACATGATACATGTGGCTTGATGTCTAACTAAGAAGGCTCAGTGAAGTTAAGAGGTGATCTAATTGTCGTAGTCTCATGTCGGTGTCAAGTCTTCATAACCTTAGCTCTACCTAAAAAGTTTTGGGGAAAAATAAGGTGAGCTCTGTATCACAGTCTCGCATTCAAGGTGGTATATTTCTTAACACCATCCTAAAATATCCTATGGCAGCCCAAGTCCGATGGCCGGGTTGTGCGTGCCATGTGTAGTGCTAAAACATTAAAGCATATACAGTAGTTTATAATTACAAAGATTTTATTTTAACGAAATTAAAATTGATCCTTAAGCTAATATCCTGCGCGCGCGCGCTCACACATACAAAAGAAGAAAACCCAAGTTAGGGAAACATTTAAACAAGACAAAAAGGCCTAAGTCCACAAAAATCAGTCTCTAGTGGAGTCACCAAACTGTCGCAACCTTCTTTTCTCAGTGCTACTTGTAGAGGCGAGCGGAGGCTAACAGCTCGATTAATTATTAGACTTAGCATGGGCTCTCTCAAGCTCACTAATTCACGACTTATAATTTGAGTTTTTAACTTGTAAGTCAATTTTAAAATAAGAGTTACCACTAATCGATTTGGGGTGAATCAATTAGAAACCCAAGTGAAATATCAAGAGAAATACTTCACTCTTGCGTAACCAGAGACATTAAAATCGGGGACTTAATTACACTAGTTAATCACTAATGCCATTTCAATACCTAATCTTGTTTAAACATTAAGTAAAAACATTTATACAACATTTTATACCAATCATGAGTTCTAGGATTCAATTCCTAACCAGACTAAGGAAATAGAAATCCATGCATCATAAGAGCGTAATTGAAATAAGCCTATATTTGTTTACAAGAACTTAAACACAATTTGGTTTTCAAGGTTTTTTCATGCATTTAAAAAAAAAAAACTTTTTTTTGGCTTTTTCTGATTTTTTGGAAAAAAAATTATTTTTTTAATCTTTACCCCAAAAAAAGTTATTTTTTATTTTTATTAAAATATTTTTATATTAAAATAATAATATCATATTATATTATATTATAGAATCCACCAGAGCTAGGTTGGATCCCCACATCCAACCCGAGGCTAAATTGACATGGGTCCTCGATATAAATGGGCCCAACAAATGAGCCTAGTCCAACAACCCATCATCTGAAAAAATATAAAGGCCCAGCCCGCATTTTGCTATACCCAATAGCTAAGAACCCTACTCGACTAAGACTCGTGCACCCAACCCAATTTGCAGCCGCGACCCGATTTGCAACTTCCTCAATCCTCTGTCATGAGCCCCGATGGAGATGACCACGACAAGCGATAGTGATCGGCGTAGACCTCTCGGTCACGGTGGCGTGGCCAATAGCTTGACCGCTTTGGGCTTTCTCAATCGTAGTAGCACCATGAGCCAAATCAATGGCAAGTCGGTGAAATGATGAGTAGCGGCGTTAGGCCGGCAATGACCGTCAAGGATCTTGCAGTGGGGGTTTCCGCAAGTTAGCCAAGAGACTCTCTCTCTCTCTCTCTCTCTCTCTCTCTCATGTCTCACTCCCTTTCTCCCATATCCGATTCCTTCCTCCTTGCCCTCATATCTTAAGCCTCTCTCACCACCCCCTAGATCTCGCTCACTTCTCCCCTCTCAGCTTACTCACTCTCGAGCCTCCCCTGATATCTCTTGGGGGAAGTCCTCTAAGTTCGCCATCTCTCCCTCTCCTAAACGAGTTCACAACCCACCTATTTATAAGTGAGGAGGGTCCGATCAATGGAGGGTTCGGCAGCTAGCCCTTGGCACTGCAATCGGGCTTCCTCTTGGTTGAATCGGCGTCACGTCAACCGTCTACTCCACTCCTTGCTCTACATTGAAGGAGTGCGATCTACATCCTATTCCTCCAAATTTCTCGCTAGCCACCACACTATTCCACATGCGGGCGCAGTCCAAGCGCATGGCGTCGTTGTCGCACGTGCTGTAAAGAAGCAAAAGAAGAAGGAGGAGGAGGAGGAGGGGGTTTGAGCTAAACCGTGAAAGTGAGAGGGCCAGATGGGCCTAGGCCCATGCAAAAGAAAAAGAAGAAAAAAAGGGGCTGGGCATGAAGGCCAGCCCGCAAGAGGCTCTCCTTTAAAAAAATAATAATAATGATCCAAAATTAGTTTAAAATAAGAAAAATAAAACATAAAATAAAACTTAGTAAAAGCAAATGACATTAGTACATAGGTGAGGCAAAAAATCATTTTTGTTAGGGCCAAGTTGGTCTTTAATTTTCTTATGCAAATTAATTATAAGTACTTAGCCAAAATTTAGACATGAACAATTTTGAAAAGGAAGAAGCATAAAAAATAATTTTATGAAGGTTGAAGAAAGATTGAGGCATCAACCTTCAAAATTCACTTGCAAAAATCATTTAACAAAACATTTTGGCCAAGACTCCTTCAAGTACTCAAAGGAAATCATTCCAAGCAAGAATTCCCAAAAGTTTGGATAACAACTCAAAAGTTTATCTTGGGAATGGTATAGCTCTCTAACATGAAAAGGCCCAAGCAAATTTGGGTACCAAAGAAAAGAAGTTATGGACACCTGGAGCACCAAAACTTGGCACGGAGGACACTTAAGTGCTAAAAGTTTGGAAAGTGACACTTAAGTGCCAAAATCGGAGCAAAATGGATCACTTAAGTGCCAATCTAGCCAAAATCCAGCCAAATTGCTAACGTGGCTAAAAAATGCAACGTGACTGAAAAATGCAAAAATAATGTCGTTTTGTCTCGATGTGGTAAATAATTAATATAATAAAAATTGAATAAATTTAAAAATAAATTTATTTAAAATATTTTAAAAAAAAAAGGCGGGGGGTGGGGGAGCCGAAAGGAGGTGGTTGAGGCTAAGCCCTCACCGCCGCCACCGGGAAGGGGCGACGACGAAGGGGGAGGGTCGGCTAGGGTCGCCGGCCCCTTGCCAATCGGCGGCGCGAGGGCTGCGAGCCTCACCCGGATCGGGCGAGGGCTTGCGAGCCTCGCCCCGGATCTAGGCGAGGGCTCGTGGGCCCTCACCGCCCCCCCGTCGTCACCGGGAAGGGCCATCGACGATGGGGGAAGAGTTAGCCGGGGTCGCCGGCGAGGGCCGTGAGCCCTCACCGGCGGCGAGGGCGCGGCCCTCGGTGGTGAGGGGTCGTGACCCCCAATCGGATCGGGGGCGAGGGTCGCGGTCCTCGCCCTAGATCCGGCGAGCTCAAGCCCTTGGCCTTGGCCGACCAAGGCCCTCCATCGTCGGCCTTTCCCTGTCGCGGCGAGGGCTCAGCCCTCGCCACCTCCCTTTAGGCCCCCATTTTTTTTTTTAATTTTAAGTTTTTAATTTTTTTTAAAATAAATATTTTAAATAAATTTATTTTTGAATTTAATTTAATTAATTTTTGTATTTATTATTTACCACATAGAGACAAAACATTGTTTTTGCATTGTTTAGCCCATTAGTTGCAAAATAATGCCATTTTCACTCACCTCGTCGGAAAATCATCACGTCAGCAATTTGGCATGATTTTGGCCGGATTGACACTTAAGTGATCCATTTTACTCGATTTTGGCACTTAAGTGTCACTTTCCAAACTTTTGGCACTTAAGTGTCCCCCCGTGCCAAGTTTTGGCACTTGGGTTGTACTTTGTCCCAAAGAAAAGTGTGGATTTTTTTTTTTTTATATTATACATACCAAAGAATAAGAAAAATTGTACTTGAATAGTGGATGCTTAAAACTTTTGACTAGAGAGCTAAGCAAATTTGTTCAGCTTGCCAAGCTCAAAAGAGGAAATGTTTCATTTGGAGGCAATATTAAAAGAAAAGTCATTGATAAAGGAACTAAAGTGTAATGCCTTACTATCATATGTTTCCTTGCTCAAGATTGAATTACAACCTACTTAGCCTAAGTTAGTTGTGCAACATTGGATTCTAGATAAGCCTCTAAGAGGACAAGTGTTTTGGTATAAAGGACAACTCTCAAACCTTGACAGGATGCAAACATGGCAATATCTATCTTCTAGATGTAAAATATGATGATATCAAGTGCCTCGTTTGTATCAAAGATGAATAAGATCTTTGGTACAAAAAAAATGGGACAAATTAGTGTCAAGCAAATTTCTAAAAATGAAGTATAAGAAATTTGAGCTATATACATACTAGGTAGACAAGCAAGAAGTTCATTCAAACCAATAGATCATCTTTCTACAAACAAAGCCTACAAAATTTGACAATTGGCACCTCATCAAAATGGCATAGGGGAGAATTTGGAAATCAAAGTATGATTTTGTGATCAAAATGGTTTTCAACGCAAATTTTCTTCTTCTATCAAAATGGAGTTATTCTGGATATTTGGCAAAAAACCTTTTGATCGAAAGCTCGGGCATTTAAGATGATTACATAAGAAAGCCTCTTATGAGTTTTTAGTAAAAAAAAAAAAAAAAAAACCAAAGCATGCCACACTTTTGTGCATTTGAATGCAAATGCTTTATTCTGAATTCAAGATTTTCTCTCCCCGCCTCGGCATCTACTATCCATAATGTTTTAGCTTCTTGGCATGAGCCTCTTCCCGTGCTAAGCCAAGATGCTGACTGCTTTCGGTGGCTTGGTCATCCATCGGGAGTTTTTACAGCCGCCTTTGCTTAGGAAAGTATCCGACCAAGAGGCCAATCCGTGCCTTGGGCTCCCTTTATCTGGAACCGCTCATTGATCCCTCGATTCCAATTCCATCTATGGCTAATTACTAGAAATAGACTGCCTACTTAGATCTTGCTTATAACCTATGGTAGAATTTCGGATGCTAGATGTGTCTTTTCTAATTCTTGGCCTGATTTTGTTGGTCACCTATTCTTGGGTGTCGCACCACAGGGGATCTTGCTATCTTCTGGGCTACAAGATGCAACTTAGCTTGGCACAACAACTCATGGTCAAAAAACCTTCAATGGGCCATCAATTACCTTTCGGGGGATACCTTCTACAAATCTCTTGCTCGGTTCGCTTTTGGAGCTTTATGCAACATTATCTGGAAGGAAAGGAATAACATCCTCTTCCGTGATGGTAAACCTTCTTTGTTGATTCTCAAAAGGCGCCTGGACAAGGTCGTCAGGGACAAAGCCTTGACTTACTGTCAAGTCCTGGATACCCCATCAATAGGAGGATGCAACAATGCTGGAATTTTAGTCCTTTTATCTTTTCAGCCTAATTTGTTTGCATGTGGACCCTCCTCTTCGGCTAAGGTTCTTGGGTCTGCCACTAGTCTGTTGCTGGTGCTGCTGCAAGGGTTGGTGTTGTGTTGGCTACATTGCCTCCCCGTTTTGTCCCCTTTTGTTTACTGCCGCCTTTTAGCTTCTGGCTATAGCTGGTTCGCTGTTTGGTAGCCTTTCTTTGGCTGTTCTTTGTTTCCTTTTCTCAGTTTTCTCAGTACCATTCCACTCATTTTGACATGTATGTCCTTATGAGTGTAAGTTTTTGGTGCTGACCCCTCCTTTCTGTTTTGTTTGTGGTTTTAAGTCAACATATTACTTACCTTACCAAAAAAAAAAAAAAAAACAAAAAAAAAACAAAGCCTACAAAGTTTTCAATAGAAAATCTTAGGAAGTGGAGAAATCAATGAACGTGAAGTTCCGAAAAAGTCATACGCTAGTGGATATAAGCAATGAGCTTGGGTATACTCAGGTGCCCGATTATACTCAAGTACGCGGATATACTCAAGAAGGCAAATGTACTCAGGAATCTGAAATGAGAGCTAATATTAACTAGTCTGATTCTTCAAATACAATGAAGCCAATCATCAAAGCTTGGACAAAGACTGAAGATGCAAAACTAGTCATCCAAAGGAGCAAGAACTTGGAAATCTAAATGAAACTATCAAAACTCTCAGACAAAAGCTGGATGGAAGTAATACAAGAAGAATGACATAAAGACAATAAAACCAGTTTGATTCTTTTTATTCAGATTTCTGTTCATCTTCTTCTTTCTTTATCCTCCATCTTTGCTGAACGTAGAAGTGAAAAAGCAAAGCCATCTTCTTCTTGCTCTATCCTCCATCGTTCCCTGAGATTGCCTTCGAGCTTGGCGTCTTCGAGATCTCAACCAAGATCATCACAACAATGAGCTTCGTCGTGCATCTACCTTGAGGCCTAGATCTGGAGAGCTTGAGCTACATCGCTGCATTGAGCTCAAGCTCTAATATGGCGGCTCGAGCTCCATCGTAGCATTGAGTTTGGTTAAAACTCTGAGAACGATTTGGGCGTTCTAATCTATGTCTTTTAAACCCATTGTGCTCCATGAAATCGACTCGCAATTTCCTTTCTTCTATTCTCTTTTTTGCCCATATATAATACAACTAACGCATGAGTTTGTTATACATCAATCTATTCTTGAAAATAAACTCAACTTGGAGTTCGTCGGGCATCTTAGCAAGTCCAACTTGAGTATGTAGATCAAAACAGAATGGACAATAACCTAAACTTTTCTTAGAGATTGAAGGGGAAACCGCGAGAATGGGAAGGAAGATGGTGAGTAGTGAACACAAAAGAAAAAGAAGAAGTTCAGAAAATTATGCAAAATAACATCATTTTAAATCAATTTGCCCATGTCAAATCACTGACTGTGTCACGTAGGATGGTTAACGTTGACTAGACTGCTATATCAATAAATTTTGACCAAAAGTAGTAGGTTGATTGCATTGACAACTCATTAAAAGAATTAGGAATAAACTGGTTAAATTGAAAAGTTTTAAATTAAATTCATTGTTGTATAATAAGTTCAGGATTTTTTGGATAATTTTCCCCACGAATATTCATCCATATGCTTTCTCATATAAATTTTTGTTACGTTTTCATAGTTTGACTAGTGCGAGTCCATGACAATCGAGAGTTAGCGACAAGATATTTATTGCCTCTAAGACTTCGTTCTTCTTCTTTTTCAGTGCACGTCCAAATTATGAAGTAATTCATCTGACAATACTTTTTATTCCATTATCTTCTCAAATATAATGAGCATATTGACAAAGTGACAAGTAATAGAGCGTCACTAGAATCAGGCAAAGTGTTAATATTTAGAATCTGTTGGTCCTCTATAAATTGTTTTCAAAAAACACTTGAATAAACACTTTACGCCAAGGAATAAGAGGATTCAAAGAAGTTGGGGACTTGATCCCCTTATTTTCTCTTCCAAGGTGTCAAATATTTCTTTGTAGAGTTTGTTTGAGGGTTGCCATAGTTTTGGCTTTCCCGCTTTTATTTTACTCTCGACACCCTTCCACTCCTTATGACTTGTTTGTCACTATGAGTGCAAGTTTGTTGGTGCCGAGATTATTTTACTGTAAAGTTCCTTTGGTTAAAAGTCAATACTATACTTACCTTACCAAAAAAAAAAAAACACTTTATGCTAAATTTGATGTCAACATTATTTCGCTAGATTTGTAACATAACAAATAAACATAATATTTCTTATACAACAAATTTTCTTTGGCGGATGACCAAATATAACGTCTAGAAAAAACTAAAAAATATACATTTAGTTTGAAAGGGCTAGTGCAACCACCTAGAGGGGGTGAATAGGTGTAAATAAAAATCTTCACAAAACTTAGTAGATGTAATTTACTTTTAGAAGATGATAGACTAAGAACGTAATCATCTTTAAATGAATATGCAAGTATATGAATGAGAGTAAAGAGTTCAAGGAAAGAGAATTGGAACACAATGTTTATAGTGGTTCGGCTTAGACTAAGCTTACGTTCACTCTCTCGTGCTGACAGCCCACTGGTTGGATTCCACTATAAATTAAAAGAGATTTTACAACTTGTAATCTTTGACTTTCTCGGTGATGAGTCTCTACTGGTCTCTCACAAAGTCTCACTAAGTATCTCTCTCTTTTGTATACAACTTTGAGCTCAATGAATGAAACCAGTAAGTAACTGGAGAGCTTCAAACTTTGAAATTCTTCTTTCACACACACACTTGAACAACTTGAAAGTTCGCCTTAAATACTCTTTCATGCCTTCATAACCGTTGGCACTTACCAAATGAATTCTTCCAATCAACCTGTTGGACAGAATCAATCAAGGGGATCTTCGAGTCGCTAGATGATTGTGATAAAAGCTCGTCAATCATGTTCGCCCATATAATCAGGATCTTTAGTTTCCATAAGTAGAATCTTCCAAGTTTACTCGCCTCTCAAACGATCTTCATATCGGAGTAAGTTCCAATAAGAATAATCAATAAAGTAAATGCTAAATCCAGCCATAAGGTCTTCTAGAAACCATACGAATCGAATTCTTGAAGATAATCCCACATCTAGATAAGTCTTCATTCTTCGGTCTAGAAACTATTAATGAGGGCAGACTTTTTAGACTAAAGTCTCGCGGTCATCAGATTTTGACAGAATAGTCTGGAGTTCTTCGGATTATAACTTTTGAGTCTACAAGTCTTTAGACTAAACTTTTGGAAATGTTTTGTCAACTTCAAAACAGTAATGTTCTCTAACACAGTTGGGGAAAAAGGTAGGGCACTTGGTGAATATGAGAATCACTATAGCTGAAAGGCGACCACCAAGAGTTGGTCGTTGCCGCCACCACTTAAAGGTATTGGGTTCGTTTGGGAGAGCACTTCCGAGGTCCTTTATGCTCTCAAAGGTCATTGTGCCAGTTGAGAATAAAGCAAAACAAAGAAATAGAGAATTTTCTATATATTTTGATAGGTAGAAAAGAGACATGGAGAGTATATTTGTGGGCTTAGATAGAGAAAACAAAAAAAGAAATAATCAATTAAATATAGAAATCATACAAAATATGATAAATATCTCTAAGAGATATCTAAATATCTTAATTACTATCATCCCCTCAAACACAAGTTGAGTTTGAAAAATAATTTGAACAATGTCGCAAAATCTTCAATTAAAATAAACTCAACCAATGTGAGACAAGGTGGCTCTGAGCTTCCATTGACTAGAAGATTTCAATATGTTTCTAGTCTGACGGTTGTGAATTTGGTGGTGGTGTCGACTTCTCGAAATGAGAGGTAAAAGTCAAGAATTGCGGGTGTTGGAGTCAAATAGCAGGCGTCCTTTGCGATTGACTTTGCTATTGGGACAATAACTTAACAAACGTGGCTGATATGACTTGTGTGGCTATAGCAAGCGAAATAAGCTAAGCACCACTAAACAAAGGTTACTATGCGAAGACACATCTTTGCAACGTCAAAAAATACCTTTGATAAAAAGAAAACTCGACATGGTGACACATCATTGACATCATAACCCAACCACTGTGGCATTTACTCAGACAATAATAAGGCACTCGAATGAACAATGTCGAGTGGCAGGGATGTATTTATTTCGCTATTGTGATCCTTTACTACTGCAACTATGATGCAATGGTGCATGGAGAGTCTATTTATAGTCTAAAATAGAGAAAATCAAGTCAAAAAAATATATAATCAAAATAGATATAGAAAATCAAAGAAAATATCCTAAATATCCATTAAAGATATCTAAATATCCTAATATTACTAAGTTCCAAAATTGAAAGTATTTTGTAGTATAATGCCAAAGGCTCTTAAGCTTCCATAGTCTTTAAGCCCAATGCAACTCTAGATCAACATTGACTTTCAGCATTCCAAAAATGGTACTTCAAGGGTTTAATGAATATTTGTCATTTCAATTTTTCCATCACTAATATTTTCATATGTGTATGTTGCGCTCGCTTTTCAATTGTCAATAGTCTCTCTCGAACACCGTTCTCGTCGCCCAAATCTAGCTTGCCGAGAGTTGAGGGTTGTCTCAAGTGACAACTAGTAAGTCGCGAATCTGTCTCAGGTTGAGGGTCAAGAGTCGCAAAGGATCCCGCCACAAGGGTTGGCGAGGGCTGCCAATGCTCGTTTTTGGTCACCAGGTTACCTTTAATCGCCCAGTTGACGCTCGCCCTTGGTTCATGCGAGGTGACCAGATCCCAGCAGCCCTGCCCTCTCTCTCTCTCTCCTTTTTTTAACTTTTAAATTGCTTTACAAAAAATATACCAAAACCCAATTATTCAAAATGCTATTTTTTTAGCAATTCACCTCGTATCAAATAATTCTTTTTCCCAAAGCTATCTCAAATGCTCGCAATGACCCCTCATGGCAATCATAGGACATAATTCCTCAACGCGTATTTCGTTGCAAGAGTGCAATAATTATTGGTAGATTCCCAAAAGCTATCCCAAAAGCCAATTATATATTATTTTCTGGTTATTTAAATGACCTATGTCGTATTGTACTTTAACTTTAAGCTGAATTTAGCTTTTCTTATACTAATGATCCTTCACTATGTCTCTATTGTCTTTTCATACTGTTCATTAGTTAAAACACGGTGTTCGAAAAGGGGTGCCGCCGCCATTAAATTTGAGGTGTTAAATAATAAAATATTCATGTCCTAAAGGCATGCTTTACTTAACTAAAAGACAGAGAGAAGTTCCAGAGTGATTCTTTTTTTTTTGGTCGAATCTTATCGTGGGGAGGTATGTCACTATCGAAAGATCTGATTTTGTTTGACACGCGTACCGACAAATTAATAATTTAAAAAATAACTTTTCTAAAAACGATCTACTTTACGATCTAAAAATAAATAAGCAAAAATATTTTTAATATTATCAAGATTATTTAAACATTTAATTATTATCAATAATAAAAAAATTTTTCATCAACTAATTATTTTAAGCAATATAAGTGATTATTTTAAAAAAATATATATTTTCAAATCATTCAATTTTGTGAAAGAAATCGAGTCTAAAAACCAACTATGGAAACCATCATATCTTGTCATGGCACCCTTAATCTCTCATAATGAAAATAAATGTATTACCAAATTATTCTCATATAAAATAAACTACCATTGCATTTCCTCAAGGTTGCATCGAAGCTGCATCATGTCCTTGTCTTTGAATTGGTACTTTTTTATAAGACAAAAAAGTTTAGCCTAGAGTTGAGACTTGATCTAAAGTTTGTACTATTTTACATGACAACAAAAATTTGAGCCAAATTGAGACTCATGCTAAAATTGGCACTTTTAAAAATAAGAGGCCATATTTTTTTATAAAAAACTTTTCTTTGTCTTTTTTTTTTTTTCTTCTTTTTTTCCTTTCTTTCCTTTTACTCGCCAACCATAGGCATGGGTTTATTTAAAAAAGAATAAAATAAAATAATTATTATAAAAATTATTTACGTAAACACCAAGCACCGATTTGAATGCCAATTCAGTAATTTCCATTCAAAATTGATCGGAAAGATTAAATTGACAAATTATTAATAAGATTAAAACTAAATTGATATAATTGAAAAATATAGAATTAAATTGACAATCATACAATAAGTTTAGAAATTTGTAGATAACATTTCCCAAACTTTAAAGTGTATTGATTTGTTTAGAAGACTGCTTGGTATAGATGAAAAAGCTCAACAAGTCAACGAAAGAAACCCAAAGTCTCCTCATATATCGTATTGAAAGACGCAGAATGGACGTATAGCCGCGCAATTGATCTCTGAGTTCTTTTATTTGTTGGGAAGTAGGCGACGATGAAAGTAACACGATCATTCCTTTCGGGTTCTGCAATTATTAGTCCCATCTTTAAAAAATAAAATAAAATATTGCATGTTCTAGATGCTATTGAGATCATGCCAGGCATGCAATCGCTAGTCCTATTCTTTAAATTGTTAATCATTGTGAAATGATTCATAACTTTTCCTTACTTGAAGTGATGATGCATGAATCATATCAATGTCATAAAAATAAAAAATAAAAAAGCTATCATGTCACAGATATAAAATATATATATATTTGGATACTATTATTGACTTGTATGTATTTTCTCAATAGTCCTATTCTTTAAATTGTTAATCGTTGTGAAATGATTCATAACTTTTCCTTACTTGAAGTGAGATGCATGAGTCATATCAATGCCATAAAAAAAAAAAAATTTAAAAGGCCGTCATGTCATAGATATAAAAAATTATATATATTCGGATACTATTATTGACTTATTTGTATTTCCTCAATTAAATAGCCACAAAAGTTCAATGCTCTTTGTGATGATTCCTTTGGAAAGTTAATCAGGAAGGAAGTGACTTTAAGATTTCACCTTTTGTCGACCACCATCTTATGTGTCAGTTATTTAATTAGCCCCCACATATCCATAAAGTTTAATAAACAATTCTAAAATCATGGAGATGTAGCTTCAATAGACAAACAAAATCCACATTAAATAATCCTTATCATATATTTAAGAGTAAAAACATTACGGTGCTATTGACATAATCATTTACCAAACTTCGCCCCTATCCCAATTCCCTGAAAAATCACAAATTTTACTTGAATCTCAATCATATCTAAAACATTTTTTTTTTATGACTCAAGAACTCCCGTACAGTCGGTAGGCAGCAATGGTAAAGTAAATCCGAGGTGATGTTAACGGAGAACCCACTACTCCGATGTCACATTTAATACATCAAGCGCCTTTACTGAGTTTTGAACCCCTCACATTTGAAGAAAGATCAATGGAGTCCTTATCCAGTAGAACCATCACGGCCGGTGGTTCTAAAACATTTTGTTT
The DNA here is from genome assembly GCA_014182715.1 of Eucalyptus cloeziana. NCBI lineage: Eukaryota > Viridiplantae > Streptophyta > Magnoliopsida > Myrtales > Myrtaceae > Eucalyptus > Eucalyptus cloeziana. Next base: position 13,502,252 of record CM024640.1, read on the forward strand.
GTCCCATAAAAAAGTGTTAAGTTTAGTTTGGATTTTAATTCCAATCTAAACTTTCTTTATCTCATAAAAATGCATTAACTTAAACTTAGATCTCAAATTTAGCCTAAACTCTAAATTGTCTTATAAAAAAAGACCAATTTTTCTGTCAATGCCTAGATATAGCTCCTCTCTAACTTTCATCAAGTTTTTGGCGAGTGCATATGAAATGACATGTCAAATTTTTAATGGCATTATTAGAAGAAAACTTGATGGGAGCTAAGGTATCAAGTAAAAGTTTGTGCTTTTTTACGAGACAAAAAAGAAAATTCAAATTAGAATTGAAACTCAATATAAATTTGATGCTTTATTAAGAAAAAAAAGAGTTTAGGTTAGAATAGTGACATGAACTAAAGTTGGCATCCTTGTATGAGACAAAAAAAATGTACGAACCAAAAGCAGGTGCCGATACCTTAAATTGGTGCTTTCTAGATCCGTCCTGGCTACGCCCACACGTATAATGCAAGTGACTAAAACACCCAAGAAAACTGGTAAAATATTTGATCATATAACTAGAAATTTCTTACGGGAGATATTAACAAGAAAAGAGAATCCACTCGCTTAATTGGGATTCGGCCGCTATTCCAGAAAAAGAGAGGAGGTTCTTACTGAGTTTCGAAATCTCGCACGCCATGGTTTCGGCTTCTAAAAGCAGAAATACATACCTTGCCCTGGCTCGATTTCTAGAAATGACACTTGAAAGAAATTGTTCATTTAGAAAATTTGTGCTAAAACATGGATTTTAACCTATTTCACTTGTTATGGTGGGTCTTAACTCGACGAGAGCTTTAAAAAAGTTATTGACACATATATTTTGACGACTTATTAATTATTAATTTATTGCATAAAGAATTTGGGGAGTAGTAAAATAAATATCATTAAATTACATAGCACATAGGTACTCCGAGCATTTGCATTAATATTAATGGAATTTATTATTTTTTAAAAATAAAATATTATTATTTAAAAAAGAGAGAAAAAGGGGAAGTGAGATCGGGCCGGGTCCAGTTTGGCTCGGCCTCTTCCTCTCTCTTACCCCCGAGGGAGCCGGCCCGTTTTCCCGTTTTCCTTGGCCCGATCCGAGTACAATTTTCTTCCTCCCCTCCTCTCGCCCGCGTTTTGCAGAGAATGGCACAAGGGCAGAGAGCGCAGAGCAACGACATTAGAGGGGGCGTTCTAACTCCAATTTCAGAAGTGGTTCTTAGCTGAAAATGGACCGTGACTCGGGCCCGAGGAGGGAGGCCATGGTAGGGGTCTCGCTGGCAGTTTTTTTTTCTTCTTCTAAGAAAGAGGACCACCGAGAGAGAGAGAGAGAGGAGAGAGAGAGAGAGAGAGAGTCTGAGAGCGAGGAGCCCTCCGGCAGTCCGGCCATGCCCAAACTCGGTTCGATGACTCCCGGCTTCGCTCTCGACACCGTGGCTCCCTTTCCCTCCCACCGAGTCCCCAATAGGTCACGTTTCTTTTTTCTTGGGTCAAGCCATTTCACCTGAGGATCCCAGCTCAGAGGTGTCGAGGTGACTGGACGTGGTCTGATCCATCGGGTTCACTACCACAGAACCGGTTAGGGCCACCTTCCCCGACTGAGCTCACCTTCCCCTCCTTCCTACTTGACGCTCTGTTTTGCCCTGTCTCGGTTCAACCGAGACAGGACTCTTCGTTCTTCGCTCATGCTCGTGTTGAATGCAAATAATTCTGTCTCCGAGTTGGCCTTGAGTATTTTTTGTTATTTTCATGCTGATTTCGGCCCAAGTTCTTGTCTCGTTTGAGTCCGTGGCTTTCCTTTTAGTGTCGCGCACCACATGTTTGCCGAAATGCCTGAATTAGATCCGTAAACTTTCTCGAGTCTGGTTTGCCTTTGAGAATGGGTATCGGGCGTAGAGGAACGAATGAATGAGGAAGGAAATTAAGAGATTTTGGGCTCAGTTCTAGTAATGGGATTGGTCCACGTTGCGCTTAAGTTGAAGCTAGGCAAATACGGGCTGATTTTGATACTTAGCGAGCCTTGGGCCGGAAGTGTTAATTTGATAAATTTGGGCTTCGTTCTTTTACTACAAGGGTTAGTGAGTATTGAGGTTAGAGGTGTGCATGGTTCGGGTTGGCGGTTCTCAACCTAGAACTGGGAACCGTTTGCTAAAAACCAATTCCAAAAAATTGGAATTGGGAATCGTCCGTTAGTTGTATGGATCTACCCAAAAACTGGACCGTTGAATCTCGTGTTTCGGCAAGGCCCGGGCTTGACTCGAGTCCCCCTTTTAAAAATCAAAATATATTTTTAAAAATAAAAAATTCCGAAAGATGTTATTTTTTTCTAAAAATTAGGAAAAAGCTTAAAATGTAAATTTTGAGTAGTTTTCTCTTAAACTATGCAAAAACCTTTTGTCAAAAATTCAACTCAAAATTGAACAAGCTCCTAGGACTTTACAATAAAGTTTTGGATGTTATTGGAACAATTGTTAGGGTGCTATTTGTGCATTTCAATTGACACTTGATTGCGCACTTTCAATTTGTTTTCATAATCCCACCATCTCACAATCCATAGTGGGTGTTTGCGTAGGCAATATTAATTCCATGTCATGCTTAAGCATCTTCTAACTGCCGCGTCAATTAGATTTAGTCGAATTTCACGTCGAAGGGGTTTGATTAGAAAAATTGAAAGTATAGGGACTCGATTACAAGAGTAGTGAAAGTACAAGGGCGAAAAGTAAACAAATTTCAAAGGAAAATGAAAATGAGAGAGAGAGAGAGATGCGGTGGCCTGTATTAAGTAAATGGGCCAAGCTTTATGACAAGACATTTAAATTGAGCTAATGGACCCTATTAGCCTAAATCTATTTGGATCCACGTGCGGACTCAAGTTTGGACCGATCCAAGGAATACTTTTCGGCTAAGGTTGAGATGGACCAACACCAAGATGATAAGAATCGGGGTCTTCATGCTCTGTTCCGGCCAAACTGCTTCCACAACTTTTTCGATAGATGTCCAGCCGGTCCGCAATGAGGGACATGATCGGCCATCATGAATAGCCTGAGCTTCTTCATCTTTTTGAACGAGTCTGCATTCACGATCAAGTCTTCTACATCAACCTTTTCTAGTTTAATACCTTCTATGGCTCCCGTTCCCTATTGAAGCAAATAAAAAGAATTATGCATATCAAAAGCACTTGAAAATAAGAAGATTTTCTAAACCTTTCCAAAAAAAACAACAAACCGTGATAACACACGCGGTTTCTAAATGAAGACATACTCATCTTATGATGAACAAACGAGAGGATTTATACTAGGTTATACAACTGTCAACTAAACAATACAAATTGCAATTTTAAGGAGAAAATTAAAAATCACGAAATAAAGATCCTAAACCCTAGTCTCTTGCTTAAACTCTGATTGGCAAAAATAAAAATTGCATATGCCTAATTATTCAATCTAAAGTTTTTTATACCATGTAAACATGAAGTCCAGAAAAAGAAGGTATACATTTATGTTCAAATTAATTTCTTGTTAGGTTAATGCTTAAATCTTACCGAGTGTTGCCTAACTACTTGTAAAGCATCCTCATGGTGCCATATTCTGCTTCGCTTGCTAGGGTTTGTTGGACACTCTTGAATTACAATTTGTCTACCCATTTCTTGAAGCAAATCATGCATCCATATTTTATTATTTTCGTCAATGTATATGAGCGACTTTTGAGCTAGAATCTCAATCCCACTATTGGCATGGATACTGCATTGGCTCAAGGACTTGATGATCTCTTCTTTGCCATATCCATGAAGAAAGCACGCGATGTCAAGGAAAATTGTCCTCTCATTAGCCTCTAAGCCATCGATAACAATCCTCATTATTTCATGACCGTTTCCCTGAGGGATTTCTTTTAGCCGATCAAAAGCTACTTGCCATTCCTTGACACTTTTGCCATTCAAGAAAGAACCCATCACGGTGAGTACTAAAGGAAGCCCTTTGGAAACACTGGTGAGGCAATTTGAGAGCATCTCATAATCACTTTGGGATATCTTTCTTGGAATGCATTCCAACTAAAAAGCTCGATAGCTTGATCATCATTCATCGCTCTTACTTTATAGATACCCCCGGATAGACCGATTATCGTTTCTTCATGTCGAGGGATCAAAATGACTCTACTTCTCAAGCCTAAGTTCATTGCCTTGATTAGGTTGCTCACAGGCTCCAACAACCCTTCCACGTCATCAAACACGAACAAAACCCTCTTCTTGTGAAATTTACGCCTCATGAATTTTATTGCTCCATGAACATCGTCGCCAAACTCTGAAACTGCATCACTGAAAATGTCACCAAAAAGGATCTTTTGCATTTTGACAAGGCCATCGTGGCTTGATATATTCTTCACGTTCCCCAGAAAACAACTACGATCAAATTGATTTGCAATTTGGTGGTACAAAATTTGCACAAGTGTAGTCCTTCCTATTCCGCTAGTGCCAGAAATTCCCACGATTCGGACATCCTCAACCTCTAATTGGAGTAATGAGTACAAGCCTTGCAGCTGAGAATCTAACCCAACTGGATGGAAAGCGAGCAGGTTCGTGCCTAAGCCGCTCAATCTTCTTGAGATTTTTTCCACAACGGATTGGATGAATTCAGCTTCAAGCCTGCAAATTATCAATAACGAAAGCTGTGACTCTGGTGATTTATGCTAGTAAAGTTGGATGAAAGATCAATAAGATTATATTCTGAACCTTAGGACTATCGCCCGTCTAATCTAATTTAACATCCAATATCCAATCTGCTATAATAGTATATAGTGGCATGTAAGAAGTCGACCTGTGCTTGACTTAGTGTTCTCTCATCTTCGACTTTCTTTCTTTTTTTGAATTAATAATTATTCTTCAACAATAATACAATCTAAAGTAAACTATGCTAAATTTGAGGTCAACATTCCAAAGATAGCAACTTTTAACAAACAAAGAAGAGAAAATCTTTTGGCAAATCATTTTTGCAAGAAATTAAGAGAAAAGGGATTGAAATCAGTCAACGAAAAATTGCTTCAACTAGTTTCTTGGCCAAAAAAGGAAATACTATGAAAATAGGTAGTCGAAGGAGATAAATTTAACTTTTTTCAAACAGTCCAAACAAGGAAGACATCAACCTTTTTTTTTTCCTCTTGTTTGCCTTTTACAGATTCATCATTCCATAGTGGAGAGCTTTGGTGGTGAAGGGAAGGGTTGCATCACAACTAGGTTTACCCTGTGTTGGCCGTGGAAGTGGTCTGAACCTCCTACAGAATAAGTAGGGCTCATATGCTTTGGAGTTCACCCACTTGTTTGTTTTCAACAAGGGGAGTCAGAGTAATCAAGGGAAATGTTGCACGAAGGAAATGGGCATTTAAGGAATCCTCTTGAGAAAACACTTAAAGGAAGAGAAAGATAGTACCTGTTTTCGAGAGGCCAGCCAGTGAGATTGCCGGCTTTGCGGAGAGCGTCTCTCCACTTCCGGACCTTGTCAGCATTCGCCTTGCCTAAACCCTTCTTGCTATGGCCAATCTGCTTGAATGGTCCGGATTGCTCGCGCATCTCTCTGGGGTCAACATCCATGAAAATGAGGAACACCAGCTGGCCTTTCTTTTCCTTGCACTCGAGGATCTTATTCCAGCTCTTCCAGACACCAAGGCGTGGAGGCGAAGGTCTGAGAGATGACCACAATGGCACTCCTCGACTGCTCAATCGCCTCAAGGATTGTTGGTGCGATCTCTACTCCTCTTTCCAGACTGCAGTCGATGAAGGCCCTTATCTTGTTCCGCTCGAGAGCGACATGGAGGTGGCTCACAAAGTTGCGTGTGTCGGCCTGTTTATAACTGATGAATGTATCGTGAACCCACCGAGGGATGGAGGAGGGGGGAAAGCAGAGTTGTGGCCTGGCTGTGAGGCTATGTTTGAGAGAAGAGTAGTGGAGTGGAAAGAAAGAGGGCAAAGAGATGGGAGGAGACTGCAATTGGAAATCCGATGTTCTCTTGTTTAGGAGGCCTGGATACAAGGAGGAGGAGAAAAAGTAGGGAAATGCTTGCTCTTGAGTTGGCGAAACTGGATCGTCATCTTTCTAGAATTTGCCATTGAAACACTTACGAGAATGAAAGAAAGATCTGATACCGAGTTCATTCACAATGCAAGCTCCCTTGACCTATTCTTATAGAATTCAAATTCTAGCCCTCCCTCTCTCTCCCGACTCATTATGTACCACTTTTCCACATCCATCTCTCCACGTTCAAAAACTCCGGATAAAGTGAACAACAGAATTTTTCTTGTCACCGAACTAGTAAAATAAACACATGAATAATGTGAATAAGCGAATTTTTCTCGAAATGTGGGGGAAGGAAAAATGAGGGAAGAAAGCCCTTGGAAATGCTTTTCTACAACCCCTACCCTTTTTTTGAATCTTGGGGATACTTTTGCCATACAGTACTTGCCTAACTTAGAGAGATTTAGTCTTCATTGGTACTCGGGTTTCATCTCCTAAGTTTCAGCATTAGTGCAATTTGGTCCTTTAACATTCATTTTGTGCAATGAAATCCTCTATCCTTGTCAATTTATGGGTTTGGTCTACTAGGTTCTATTTTATAAAATCAAGATAAAGAGTTACCGTAAAAATTACAGCATCTTGGGCGATAAGAGTATTCAAAATGACATATCTCAATCAATTAAATTTCTTATTTACAGTAAACCAAGTAGAATTTGTCTTTGAGTAATGTATGATAATATGGTCATAAAACGTGTCATGATATTTTATTATATGTTTCTCCAGTCTATTCATCGCATTTTATGCGCGTTGTTAAATTATTGATCTGTTATCTAAAAATTGTCTTTTATTTTTCTCTAAAATTACTGTTACCTAGAAGCTCCCTCGTGAACTCGTGTGCCAGTCAAAATTAGTGGCTAGTAAATTATCTCTGAAAACAAGCAAAGATGCCGGGGATGCCGGTTATAAAGCCATATTAATAGGGTTAGCCATCCAATTTCCATGCTTCCTACATTTTTTTTTTTCACCATTTCATATGTTATTACTTTATTCCTTTTGTTGAATTCCCGTGCGTGTTGCTTCCTTTCTCGTACCGCGCCTATCGTACTAACGGATACAGAATAGACAAGGACAAAATTGCTATAAATTAATAAAAGTAATAGAATAACATTAATCACCCAGGCTTGGTCAAAACAACAGCGCAGGTGGTAGGCGAAGAATGCCTCCTTCCGAGGGCCCTAGATATCGCTATTTGATTAAAATTAAAGATGCATTCATCATCATTAATAATCCATCTTTGAATTAAACCTAAATCTGGGTGATTAGAAAATTATAGATAGCAAAGATTAAGAGATATCATAATCATAGCTCCATTTATTTTGCGAAAAATGAATAAATTTAGAAAACATATTTCTAAGAATAATCACATATATCACATGAAATAATTAATCAATAAAAAATATTTTCATTATCGACAACAATTTACATTTAAATATTTCCGTGAATGATAATTTATTTTTTCGTTCATTTATTTTTGTAAGTAATATAAATGATTATTTTTTGGAAAATGATTTTTGATTCACTCATTTTCCGCCGAAAAAATGGAGCCCATATCAATTATTCTTCATCCTCAGTCGCGTCCCACTCACATAAATTGCACGTTCAAAAGCATATACTAAATCCAACGAACAGAAAAGTAGTTGATTTAAAGGAGGGAAAAGGCCCTTGATCACATTAAATTTTCATTGTAACCCCCCCACATGGTGAGTTCCGGGTACATCAGGACATATCCCATATTTTATGCAGCACCTCATCATAAATCTTCTCAAACAAGCCTCGTTCTCCCTCCAACAATTCTTGCCGCGTGGGGTCTCCCTCCGCTTCTCCAACATCCAAATTCTCTACGAACGCATCCGTGGGTTTACTGTTCAATAATGGTTAACTCGGAACACAATGTAAATAAATTTTCTTGTTTTTTTTTTTTAGTGTTGACTGAAAGAAAGCAAAAAGAATGAAGGAAGGAAGGATATCGAGACTAAAGACGTAGGGAATTTTCTGTATATTGTCTTCAATAATTTGTAAATGTACAGACCTCCGTAGATATAATATAAGGAGTATACAATTAATGGAAGTAAATGATCCTATGTATCAAACTAAATCTAAATTTAATCTTTAATTGATATATACACAATTGTAATTAGATATAATCAAATCAAAACTTCCAATGAATATCTCGAGCAATTGCCGCATATCTTCCAACACTCCCCTTCAAGCTGGTGGCTTGTAGATGTTCAAGACGCCTAACTTGCTTAATAGATATGCGTGCTGTCTTTGACACAAGGGCTTGGTAAAGATGGATGCTAGCTGTTCTGTCGTCCCAATTCCTCGTCTCAATCACTCATTCTTGGATATTTTCCCGTGTAAAGTGACAATCCACTTCTATATGCTTGGTTCTCTCGTGCACTATAGGATTTGCTACAAGTTTGAGGGCCACATCATTATCACAATATAACTTCGTTGGTCCTTGCACTTGTACTTCGAGATCCTTAAGTAACCCTCGTATCCACATTATTTAACAGGTGGCTTTAGCCATAGCTCGATACTCCACTTCGGTTGAGGACAAGGACACAGTGGGCTGTTTCTTGGTCTTCCACGAGAGAAGTGATTCTCCCAATTTGATGCAATATCCAGTGACCAATCTTCAACTTATGGGACATGTTGCATAGTCTGCATCATAGTATGCTATCATCTTCATGTCACATTTTTTTAAATAAGAGTATCCCAAGTCCTAGACACTTCTTTAAATATTTCATGACTTTCAAGGCAGCATCTAAATGAGATCGCTTTGGATTGTGCATGAATTAGCTAAGCATCTATACTGCATAGGAGATATCAGGCCTAGTCATAGTAAGATATATGAGTTTCCCAACAAGTCTTTGATAGCCTGATGGATCTTTGAGTATGGGATCATCATTTTGAGATATGCCCTTATCATAATCTGCGGTAGTCAACTTAGTATTCTGCTCAATGGGAATTATAGCTGGCTTGCATCCTGATATACCTACTTCTGATATGATCTCTAATACAAACTTCCGGTGACTAAGGAAAATCCCTTGATCAGATCGAGCAATTTCAATCCCAAGGAAATATTTATGTACTCCTAAGTCCTTAATGTGGAAAGTGGGATGCAAATATTCATTGAAATTTTCTATGGCAGTTTTATCATTTCCCATAACAAGAATGTCATCAACATATATCATCAAATAAATAGATGACATATCTTTAGTCCATGTGAATAGAGCATAGTCATGTTTGGACTACTCGAAGCCTATTGTTGCAAGAGCATTTGCAAATTTGGTGTACCATTATCTGGATGCTTGTTTTAATCCATAAAGAGATTTGCGGAGACAGCATAATTTAGTCTCCCCCTATCTCCGTAAGCCCTGAGGAATATCCATATAGATTTCTTCGTCTAAATCACCATGGAGGAAGGCATTGTGCACGTCCATATGATGTAGAGGCCAATCATTGATGGCGGCAACGGTTAAGAATGAACGGACTGTGACATCTTTGGCAACTAGAGAGAATGTCTCGTGATAGTCAAAACCTTCTCGTTGGGTGAATCCCTTGGCTACCAACCGTGCCTTATATCGTTCAATGGAGCCATCAGCATGATTGATCTTGTAGACCCATTTGCAACCAATCAGTTTACGATTAGGTGGGAGTGAGACAAGATCCCATGTTTGATTATCAATCAGTGCCTGTAGTTCTGCTTTCATGGCTTGTCGCCATCTCAAGTCAATAGACACCTCATCATAACTAGATGGTTCATTGTCTTCTGAGAGGCGACTAATGTAATATCTATGTTCCTGTGATAATTTATGAAAGGAAACATAGGAGGAGATTGGATACTGAATACTTGGAGAATTGTGAGCTGCACCGATATAATCCTTGGTCCAGGTTGGAGGTCGTGTAACCCGACCAGAACATCTTGGATGATCGACTCTCGTAGTAGAAGGAATTGTCTCACTGGAGGATGGTAGTGCGATATCCTTGATTTCCTCATTAGCAATAGGGCCTTCTAGTGTGTTCTCCAAAATATCTTCTGAGGAGTTTGAATTCTCAGATAAAGTCAATGTTGTTGCTGGAATTAGTCCAAGAATAGAGGGAACATTCCTCGGTTGTGCTAGTGGTATGTAAGTAGAATCTCAAGGTAAGGCTTCATCAAATAAGAGACCACGAGGAGTGGATATTATCCCTGAATCTTCATTTGAAGATGTCTTCTCAGAGAAAGGAAAGATGTTCTCATGAAAGATTAGATAACAACTTATCAGGAATTCCTTTGTGGAAATCTCAAGAACCCGATGCCCTTTTTGTAGGTTGGGATATCCCATAAAAATGCATCGCCGAGCACGTGGACTCAACTTGTCTCGAGGACCCACTATTGCGACATAGCATAGACATCCGAAAACCTTGAGGTGTTGCAGCTCAGGTTTCTTCCCGAATAGCAGCTCCAATGGCGTTCACCCATTAAGTATCCGAGCGGGCATGTGATTGATTAAATAAGCCGTTGTGGTGACACAATCTCCCTAATAATATTCTGGAACTGATGCTTGAAACTTCAAAGCACGTGCGACTTCCAATAGATGACGATGCTTGTGTTTGACCACTCCATTTTGTTGTGGTGAATAGACGCATGAGCTCTTGTATTGTATGCCATGAGAAGTAAAGAGCAAGGAGCAATCATGACTGAAGAATTCTCTCCCGTTATTAGTACGATTCGCTGAATGGATTTTCCAAATGGATTCTTGGATAGTGCAATGAAATTTTTTAAATGAGACTAACCCTGATTCTTAGACTACATCAAAAAAATCCACGTCGCATGAGAATAATTGTCTACTATTGTAAGGAAGTAACAATATCCATCATGATTTACTATATGGTAAGGTCCCCAAATATCCATATGAATCAAGGAAAAAATTTCACTAGCACGGGAGCTACTAGATGGAAAGGGCGTACGAGATTTTTTTTTGCAAACGGACATATAGGACATTGTGGACAAGGAAAAGAAGCATTGTGACCCAATCTCAAATGCATAATGAAGTTTTTATCATTGGTAGTCAAGTTACACAATGATGACTTATTCAAGAAATTGCAGGATAAATCGAAATTAATTGGAAAACTTGTCTAGAAAAAAAGTCTTTCAAAAAGGCTACCCAAGCCCATCATTTGCCAATCAAAAGGGCCTAAAATAAACAGGTGTCAACATTGAAAATTACCCGACATGAATTTTCTTTGTAGGCTTTTGATACAGAAATGAGATTAAATTGGAACTCTGGGACATAGAGGACATTTAGAAGAATACTTTGGGGACTGAGATTGACTGTTCCTGTCACGTTGACATGAGTAATATTTCCGTTGGGTAATTGTACAGAAATAGGGAAAATTCAATCTTTCATTTATACTCCAGAAAAATCTTTTGTCACATATAATACAATCGATTGCCCCTAAATCAATAATCCATACCTTTCTAGAAATAGAATTAATCAAACAATGTGTAATACCTGAGAAACTTCCTCCTTTGTTAGAAGTATCCAATTTTTATAATGCCTGCATCACCTACTGATATTGACCAAATGAAATAGGATGTTTAGTATTTTGATCAGTCGGTCCAGTAACTTGATAAGCCGTCGAAATTTTTTTCTCATTTTCTCCGAGTTTTCCATGTAATTTCCAACAGCTGTCAATCATATGGTTAGTACGTTTGCAATATTCGCAAAACAATTTACCCTTTCCCTTTGAATTTTTCGTAAAATTCCTTGAGGACATGGCAAAAATCTAGCCGTCCATTCCTTTAAACACGGGCTCTTGGCCGCCGTCCAATCCGATTATAATATCGGACCCTTGTGAACCATCCGATCCTCGCATGCAATCTGGACCGTTCATCCCGTCCTTTTTAAAGATCCGCAGATCCCCTTCGCCGAACCCTAATGTGGTTCTCTTCTCCCTCTCTTGATTTAGGATTCTAGTGGCTGCGTCTCGTCGTTCACTGCGGGCTGCAAAGACGACGCTCTTACTGCTCCTCATGTGTTCTAGCGTCGCGAGTCGCTAACTCTCCTCCTATACAGCCAATTGGAAAATACACCCGATTAATGGTACCAGATCCATTGCAAGGATCTGAGAATGGCAGGTAAGATATGATTTATTCAGAATTAACAGAAAGAGCGTAGCTTTCTCCCTTTCTTTGATAGATGTGTACTGTTTGAGCGTTGATTCTGTCCTTCGAGCTTTTCTTCGACCGCTTCAAGTTCATTCCATAATGACGATATCTTGTTGAAGTAAGCTGCGACCGTCATGTTCCCCTGCTTGAGCTCACTGAGTTCCTGCATGAGGGAAAAAATCTTTGCTTGATCCAGTTTACCATACATCTCTCTAATGTTTTCCCCCATATTTTTTTGCATCCTCTATCGTTGGAAGTCCGACCGCGACTTCTGGGGATATGCAATATCCAATCCAGGTTCGGATGAGTTGATTGCACTTCCTCCAGTATCGAGCTAGGTGTTCATCGGAAGGGATTGTGACGGTTCCGTTGAGAAACCTGTCTTTATCCTTTGTCACCAGTGCGCGCCGGAGCTCCTGTGACCATCTGGAATAGTTCTTTGGCCCAGTCAGCTTTTGGCTAATTACCCACAGTTCTGGTCCGTTGGCGGTGGAGACAAACAAAGGGTCACCTGGTTTTGGTCATCTAGTCCGCCGCTTGAATCGACAGAAACTTGGGCGTGAGATTTGGGTAGGGATTTGTTCCTAGACCCGATTCGTTTGAAGCAATCGAATAACCCTCATTAAAGTATCCCGGGTAGGGATTTGTTCCCATACTCGATTCACCCGACCCGCTTGTCTGCTCCAATCCGGTGGCTGGGCTTGCCCCATTCGTGGCTGGCGGGCTCCCATTGGTTTGAACGTAGGTCTAGTGGCCCACATGTCTAGGCGATGATAAACTTGGGCTTGGCCCAAAATATAATGGGTAAGGAATCCACTGGTAAAGTTGACCCATCATGAGTTGCCCCAAATTAAAATGAGCCTGTGTGGGCTGCCACTGCACAGGTTGGGCCTGAGCTGGCTGTTGCTCCACTACTGGAAGTGTTGCAGAAGGATTTTGAGTCTGTGAAAGTTGAGAGGTGGCTTCTTCAGTGGATTGGTTACCGGCGGCAGAAGCGTTGTCTTGCAAGGTGGCCATGGTAAGTAAAAAATAATAATTCCTTCCTTTGAGATTGATCCTAATGCTGGATGATAATCTCTTTTGTAGGTCGAGGATTCCTCTGGTAGAAGGTCGAGGTGGAAGCAAGTCAGAAGCCTGGGTGCTCTAATACCATGAGGCTACGTTTGGTCGTTTAGATTTCTAATCGGGATGGGACTGGATAGGATAGGAAATGAAATCCTTGGATTTTTTTATATCCTATCCATTGTTTGGTGAATCGCAGTATTAAAGTCGGATATATTCACATCATATCACGTACATTTCTTTGATAAACGACATATCATTATAAATGAACCTAAATGTTCATAAATGGAGATAGTAAAAATCTCTCGTAACACTATTTCTTAATTTATTTTAATTTTGATTTTATTTTATTTTTCCTCTTTTTTATATTATTTTCTTTATTATTTCTTTTTTCCCCTTTCATCATTCTTTAATAAAATTTTATCAAATAGTAAATTGTACTAACATACCTAAATATATAATAGAATATATATATATATATATATATTAGAATAGAAAGAAATGAAAATATAGAAATAAAACATAGGAAAAATAAATATAAATATTTAATTTATGGATTGAATGTTTATTATAAGATAGAATTAAAGTTGAATATATAAATTAAAATAAGATTAATTAAAAATAATTTTTAATTTCTTAAATTAGAATTCAAATATTATTTATATTGAAAATATAATTTCAATTTTTTAATTTAATAAGTTTGTTATTCGAGAAAAACAACTTTTCTATTATGGACGTTAGAAATCCTATCCACTTTTATCCCACATTTCCCATGGGATAATTTTATCCTGCCTATATCCCTTTTATATCCGACTTTATCCTGTCATAAGTGAGCAGCAAACGTAGGATAAGATAAATCATATCATATCATAAATTTTACTTCAACGCCAAACGCAGCCTGAAAGAAAGCAAAAAGAATGAAGGAAGGAAGGATATCGAGACTGAAGACGTAAGAATTTTCTGTATATTGTCTTCAATAATTTGTAAATGTACAAACCTCCGTAGATATAATACAAGGAGTATACAATTAATGGAAGTAAATGATCCTATGTATCAATCTAAATCTAATCTTTAATTGATATATACACAGTCGTAATCAAATCTAATCATATCAAAACTTCCAACGAATATCTCGAGCAATTGCTGCATATCTTCCAACATTGACTTGAAGGATATGACTCTCCAAACCAGATTGAAAGACAGAGAAGGAACGGGGGTTCAAAACGGTAATCGGTTAACCGGGTTTGTCTATCGTGCAATACTAATCGACTTGCTACTAAAGATAAGCATTATAAAGCGCATCATATATATTCGCCGAAAAGATTAGATCAGCGAAATTCTCCGAAGAAATTCAATGGTCGCTCGCAAGTCCAACCCGAGTACAGCTGAACAAGCTATTGTCGCAAAAGGAATGGGAGGCAATCACCTGGAACGGCCATGATCGTGGTCGCTTATTTTGTATTCTCGCTAATCCATGATCTGTAAACCACCCAACATAGCATTAAATGAATCAAACCGCAAAGTCAGGTCGACCTAGATTTACTTTATCGAGCATAGGATCCCCCATGCACTTTGTGGAATAAGTTTATTGAAAAGCAGTAGCTTGTCCGACAGTATGTGTGAAACCAAGTCGAGCATTTAATTTAGAGTCGAGCATTCAGGCTTGTGAGCCTAATTGAGGTTTTGGTTTTTTTGTAGAAAATCATATTCAATAATTGTAAATAAAGACATGTTGAAGACTAAATTTTGGTGATTCAGTTAGGCATCTATTGTTTTTCTAGGGATCGACTCCGGTCCTTATACAAAAAATTAGTTAAATTGCATATAGTTTTTGGGAGCATTTATTATATAGCTTAGTTCATTTATTGCATTGAAATTGGACCAGCGGATGGGCTTGAATGGATGGTTATGAACTTTACTAATAAGCTAGACTAAGCCCACAAGAGTATTAAACTTTGATCAAGCCTGTTACTCTCTTCGTGGCCAAAATTTGACAAGAAATCTTTATATTTTGGGTCACATGGCAAAGAAAGTAATCGGCAGGATATTCCAAAATATTCATGTATGAGAGATGGGCAGATTATTTTATCATTCTTAAGATCTCTCATATATCAGTAATTGGCATATCCAATTTTCTAATTCAAGAGAAGAAAAAGAGGATTGAGGGGAATCTCGGCCAGCATGGAATGGGAAGGAGAGCTGGTCGTGTGTTTAAAATGGAAGGAGAGATATATTTATGATCTTTGAAAGAAAGAAAGAGTCCAGCGAGATATCTTTCTCGCACGGTTTCTCCCTGTCCACATCACGTTCGTGCTCCGCCGTTGCCCGCAAGTGCTGCCATGCGGGTCACGATTCAGAGTGCAACGAAATCCCAGAATACTTGCTCGTTGCAGCAAGTCCCCGTCCATTTGTTTGTTCCTTCTTTGCAGGTTTCGGGCGATCCAAGCGCTTCGAAGCCTTTGCTGTGCCAATTTTGCTTCATTTTCTTATAGGTTTTTCCAATCACGTCCGTGAGAGATTTGATGGGCTTACTGTCAACTATTTCAAAAGCTTAAGTTGTTGGATAATGACATGATTTAATATTTAATTTATTGGAGATCTCACCATCAGGCTTGTAGTTGTCACCGCCCCTAGCAATGCTCCCTATGGCTTGGAACACAATCTCATCATCTAGATTTTTCTACGTGTACGCACGCGCATGGAAGCAGAGAGGGCAAAGAGATCAAATTACGCGCTTAATGAATACTGATGGTGAACTGGCGATAATTTGTCAATATACGATCATGGGGTGCTTTAGATAGTCCAAGCTAATGAGTGGAATTGCTCGGTCGATATAAGAGGAAAGTAAGCGATGATGAGTGAAAGTGCAAGTTCTTTCGCGAGAAAAACATAGAAAAAGACAAAGGAAGGTTTGACGTTCTGAAGTTCACAAAACTGCGGGTGAAGGATCCTGCGGGTTGCTCCTGGCGGAGCTGGTCTTGCACGTTGCTACCTTGATCGCTGAAAGTCTTGCCCGTTGCCGCGACGTCAAGCCACCAAAAGCTTCACCACCACGAGCACCGCCGAGCCACTCACCTGAGCAGCTCTCTCGCCAAGCATAGCAGCGCCACCGTGAACCGTGAAGTATCGTCCATCCGAATTCCTGTGCCGGAGTTTGGAAACACTACCCAAGCGCTATTACAAATTAGGTAAAAATTTTCATTAACCTAATTTTTATATATTTTGTTGCCTAATTTGTGATATTGTAATCTTGTTTGAACCTTTGAGAGATATTATCATATCCATTAAATTCCTGAATAGTCTTTGGATTAGGAAATAATTCGTGACGTGTTATTATCGTTAATCCGATGTCATGCTTGAGATACAATTCATGATTGTACAGAAAATCATCAATCTGATCTCATGTCCAAGATTTGATTCACAATTGGATAGAAAATTGTCAATCCAATCTCATGCCTAAAATACGATTCGTGATTACATGAAAAATTGACCAATATGATCCTCATGTCCGAGGAATGATTCCTCAATTTATTTAAAAAATTAAATGGATATGAATAATATCTTGTGTGGTTTGGTGATGTATTTGATGTGGATTTGATTTCTTTCCATTTTTGTTTGATTTGAATTGATTTTTTAAAAACCAAAATGGTTAGATACATACAAAGTAGGTTTTTTTTTTTTTTTTTTAAATGGATAGAATGCAAGTTTATTTTGTTTTGTTTTTTGTTTTTTTTTTTTAAATTTTGGATTTTCACATGCATATAATGTAGTTTGGATCATGTCATATTGCTATGTTATGTTAGGTTAGCAACATGCATTGCGTAAAATATGATTTTCATTAAACAACAAGAAATCTAAAACAATACTTAATTGAAATTAAGGAAATCATATTTAGGTTGATGATATGATATTTTAACTAACATTGTAGATACTTTCGTTGTTTTCACATAAGTAGTTCGTCCTTGTGCTTGCAAGTTATTTATTACTTTGCGTCATTGAGTATTAAATAATGGTTGCGCATTCGCATGATGATCCCATAAGTTAGGAGTAAATTAAAATCAATGCAAGTTATCTACAAAGGTTTTTTTTTTTTAAATAAAAGAGAAAATGTACTGAAATGGTGTTAGAGATATCTAGTGTAATTAATTCCAATAACCACAATCTTTAGTTAATAATCCATTTTCATAGTCATGCCTTCTCTCCCTCTTTAGCTCTATACTAAATGCTCTCTTATTCATGAGAAATTATTGTCATCAACATAATATATGCACATAATTGAAATTGGACCACTAAAAATAGTGGATTTCGTAAGATCTCACATGAATCCCATTAGATCTATCGATCCAAATTTCTTTATTACATGTTTGAATCCACTAAACAATCTAGCCTTACACTAACTTAACAAGGTCCAAGACCCCGCGAGCACCATACGTGATGAATGTTTATTTATTTATTTATTTATTTTGAGTGTGGAAAATTGCCGAAAATTTCTTCAAATTAATTATCTTTACTTATCACAAGATAATTGTTGAATTTATCCAAAAGAGAAAATGAAACACTAGTAAGCTGATAAAAATGCAGGTCCAAGTTATGTTCTAATGCCCAAGCTCAGGGTTGGGCTATAAAAAAAAAAAATTCAATTTTCATAAGAGTTGAAATGTCTAGTTAAGTACAGCTTCTGTATAAGGTGTGAAAAACGCAGTCTGCGGGCTCCTCCTTATATGTCCGTATTGATCCTAAAAAAGGATGATGATCCACAACTTAAAGATAATTCTCACACCATATGGAAGATGTCATTACTATTCAAGATGTTTTATTGGCATACATGATATGAGTTGCCGAGCTAATTCATAGGGTTTATTGGATTAATAGCAATGTAGCACATACTTTTCTTCCCTTGAACTTCTGAGATTCTGTGGAACTGCTTCGGCTTCGGGCACTCGAATTCACACTATTTACTTAGAGAAAGAAGACCCGCGACGAGTCGGTTCATCTGGATCGGGTCTGTCCACTCCTTCAACACTCCTGAACCAGAAAGCCTGAGAGAAAGAAGCTGCACCCTCTGGAATGTTGTCCACCACCCGTTCTTGACCTCTCGGCACGTATATTCCGGTTCTCGGGTGCGGCACCCAACATTGACGATCCTCATCGGGCTCATCAACTTGATCACCACCACTCATCTGTGGTTTGGACTTCTCCAGTTTCTTTGTCATCGTCAATGCACTCGTGAATCGCCTATCTCGCTTTGCTTGTCTAGAAAGAGATTTTGAATTCAAGGAGAGAGAGAGAGAGAGATCTTGCAAGTATAACTTACAAATTCACATGCAGATCAATAATACTCCGTACCCAAATGCACGAAAAAGTATCTCCCGGAGCGATCACAACACGACTAATTATGGATGATCCATATGTACTTGGCATTTGAATTTTCTCGCATAGGACATAATCTAGGTGAAAGGCCTAATTCACATTGGTTTGGCACGTCCCTGCCTTTTCTTTGGTATCACATGGATTTCACTTACAAGTTGCATCGTCAATTCCATTTGACAAAAGTTGTAAGATCGCACCTCATGTCCTGAACTCGATAAACGCAAGGCAATCGCGCCTTTTAAGGAGAAACTAATCGGTTAGTCTTGAGTATTATGCCGAAAACATATCTAGGGAGGAAAAAATTGGGATTCACCGACTTTCAATTAAAAACAACCCATAAGATAACTCGTTCTAGTTCCACATGCAACCCTATGGAAGTTTTTATCTAGTGAATCGCTTGAACGCCAACTTAGTGTTGAGCATCACAATAATAAGTTAGCAACTCGTAGGAAATGAATCGGCATACTTAGGCTTTCATACCTGAGCAACACAAGTTTCGTGTTCACAACAGTAGCCGCCATTGCCCGCAAGGGTGTGTGTCTCAAGAACGATACTTCAAGAGATCAGAACGGATTTGGTTAAAGAGAAGTGTGACACTAAAGCCCTTTTTGTACTGTCCAAAGCCACCTAGAAGGTTTCAGGTTCTCCTGTCTCCTCAAAAGTACAGTCAGTGCGCTATCAGAGTATCAGTTCGATCGTGATACAACCGGTGAAGGTTTGTAATCAAAAGTGCTCGTTCATAAAGAGAAAAGTGCAAAGCTTGAAGCTTCTTCCATTTAAAAAAACATAAGGTTCTTTCAATCTGTGGTTCTCGTTTGATTACTCATTGTGCATGGAATATGTTCCACAGGAGATAGAAGATTTGTGCAGCTTAATCTTGCCTTTCTGCTTTTGTGAACTTCGGAATATTTAACCTTCAACATTCAACATTATGAGATGTTACGAGTGATTTAAGTTGTTTGTGCGCATGCCCACCGTGACGGGTGAACGACGGTGCATGGCGATTTTCGTTTGTGCTTAGCCTTATGGGTGATAACATCACTTCTTTAGTCTCCGGAATCATCATTTGTCTCCCGGAAGAGCAAAAAAATCTAATTAGAGGAACACAGGGCAAGCTGTTATTCTCAGTTTATTTGTTTTTACATAGATGATGAAAAGAAAGAAACACTACCACAAATGCGCGAGACTTATGTTATGGTGTGATGGAGATGAATTCTATTCCATGTTGAGCAAATGCAAACATGTTTGCGCGGTCATCTTGAAGAGGATTCAGGCGAAGCGCAAGCTTTATTAACTAGCAGGATTGGGACAAGCGTTTTCGTGCGAATGTAAGTTACTAACCATGCGCGAGCTCATCTGAGCAGGAAAAGATCATTGAATAACTGGTCACATTCAGAACCTACAAAATCCCTTGAGCATTCAAACTTCACTTTCAAATTGTAATTGAGTTGTACCTATGGACACCCTTATCTATTCTGTCAATATTCAAATACTTCATGTGTATACATGAAAAATTCACCTGATGTTGTGTATACACGAATGCATCTAATTTGCATCTGCACGCATCACAGGCTTGCACACCCTGATTAAAAAGCTGCATCATGGTTTCTTTGCCTAAAACGAAAAGATATAACAAGCTCACTTGTGTACCTAATATTTTCTCAACAAGATCCCAAAGTAATGTGCCAAATCATGTGTCGTACCCTCAATTTAAATACCTAATGTCGCGTGAGGTATGGGCTTGGAAAAACCCGTGCCCGCTCATAGACCGTAGACCCGTCATTTAGGTAATATCCCTAAACTTATATTCTCTCACTCAAGGGGTAGGTTGTGACAATAATATATTAACTGACATGGTGTATCGGAAAATTGAAATAAGCACTTGAGAAGGTAAACGACGTTGCTTGAGAGTTTTATTGAAAGATGGTAGAGTTTAAAACAATGTCCTTTAAGGAAGAGAGAGAGTTTTAATGGAAAATTAAGAAACGACAACATTTGTTATACTTTTGCCATATTGGACAAAATTTTCACATTGGACTTCAAATTATTTTTATTCCACTTTGGAATAGAAAATTAAAAAAAAAAAAATCCACATAAGACGATTTACCAAAAATGACACTCAAGTGATCTATTTTGCACCGATGTGGTACTCAAGTGAGTGTTAGGGGTGATTGGGTCAGGGTGGGTAAGGTCTAAAGCTGGACCTTGTACCCGACCTATTATAACCAGGTTCCCATTTTCTGGACCCTATACCCAACCCTGTTTGTATTGGACCCTATATCCAACCCATCATGCTTTTCCGATCCGATTCGAGGGTCAACCCTGTTTCCACTGGAACTTATTTTGCAATCTCTCGATATCCCATACGACTTCGAATTTTATATTAATTAGTGAGAAAATAACATAATTCTCCTAATTTATATTGAAATATTAAGCACTATTAATAAATTAATACATGAAATTTTTGAATAAACGAAAAATTAAAAATCCATAGGGTTAATTATAATAAAATCATAAGGCAAAGAATTAGCAACAAACATGAGTCTAATATTAGTCTTATTTCCACAATTACTACATGAAGCTACTCATTTATGCAAGCATAACTCTTTATACAAAAAAGAAATTGGGTGAGCTAATCCACGTGATACACAAGAATTTGGCGGTGATGAACACCATCCATCCATCAGACGGTGCGAGAGGGAGCTGGTGAGGGAGGGAAGCAAGTGAGGAAGAGGAATGACAAAGGAGGAGTGCCATGCGTGTTTAAGAGAGCCAACAGGAAAAACATCGTGTGATTGCGAGAGTAATAATAGAAATCGAAAGAAAAAATATGTTTTGGATCTCTACTTACAAAACCGGTCCAAGAATCGGTTCCAAAACCGTCCAATTTCCGGGTGGGTAATCACTCGGACTCTATTCCCGGACTAGTTTAAACCGATTATGTATTTTGGGAACTTGTTCCCGGACCGGTTTCAATGGGAACCGGTTCCCGACCCTATTTTCCTGGGTGGGCCGATCCGGGAACAAGGTATACCCGGTTCGGTTGCACACCCCTAGTGAGTGTAATATATATATATATATATATATATATATATATATATATATTATCGCGTTCCGAGTTTGCTCATCCCACATGAGTTATTACAAAACAGTCTCGATTTGCTATGGCTTACTTGCAAATCTATCGATTAAGCTCAGCGTTCAAATTATCGATAAAACAGGGCAAAAAAAGGGCAAAAAATAGAATATAAAGGAGAGAAGGTTACCTGGTGCGTGTGGCCAGAAGAAGTCATCAGGATCAACTTCGATGAAGCTTGAAAATAGCACGGGAAATCACCGGTCTTTTCCCCTTCGACAACGAACGGCTCTAGCTAATGTCTGCTCCGATCAGCAGCAAATGGAGATTACGTTATCTGGCCGACTGGTTCAAGACGAGCCGTGGTGGAGGATCGCCGGTCAAGCTTGCGTGAGAGGAATCTGAAAAGCGTCACGGACGAGGATGATGTGCCGTCGTGGAAATCCACCGTGGAATGGCTGGTTTCAAGCACACCGGCCTAGATGGATTTGCTCACCTCACCTGCTCGTTCTCAGGCTTGCGTTCTTCCATCTGCTGGGCTGGGCCTGTTGAATCCTCAAGATGTTCCATGGGCCATTAAATTCAAAATGCCTAATTTGGAAGTCGAAAGTCATGAGTTTATGGGCTTTGTAGACAACGATAAGTGCATGGGCTAGACCCAAAAAAATGGCTGACCGGGCTATTTTATTATAGTTTTTGTTCCAAGTGACTTATTTTTAATTTTTCGTGAGCTTTATCATTGCAATTCTTTTTAAAATTTTCTATTTTTTGTTTTGTTATTGTATTTTTTAATTTTCTATTATATTTTTTAATTTATCAACAAAAATAAGGTGTCAACACCTAGGTTATCGAAATGCAGCATTTTGCATTTACATGCCACGATAGGCTGAGACATCACACTTGTGTCCATATTTATGCCAGTGACACAAAACTAATAAGTTGCATATTCTCCACATTTGGAAATGGTGCATTTAGTTGAGCATTTCGATTCACCCTGTTGCCACTATTTTTATCACATGGATTACCTTGAGCGGATGTATGAAAGTTAATCCCATTGGTTGACATTGGCGCAGAAGTTTGAGTCGTGTTAAGTTTCATCCCTTTGCAAAATTCTAAGTGGCGGCAAAGGTGGCGTAATCTACCCTACAGTGCCAAAAGTTATTTGAACAGTAGATGGAGGAACATACCCAGAAGGTGTACTAGCAATGAGATTGGCTTGCGCCTGACCTGGATTGCTTGACGTTCTGTGTCGTCCATGGGAACATTCATTGAAAGTGTTGATGATCAATGGTTTAATCACATCAGCGAGATGTTTCTTCATGTGATTAATCAATTCATTTCAATGCTCTTCCAACATCCTCCTCACGGCAGATAACATAATTGGACTTGGCTCCATCTGCTGTCTTTGCTCATCAGTAAGTTGCCTCGGAAAATCCATATCCCTGCCTTGTGCTTGATCTATCAATTGGGATATCGTTGAAGAGTCAACACGTCCTGTCTTCTCACGAGTAGATGGTGGAGACAGCTCATTTCCTCCAGTATTGTTAGGATCGAGTTGATTCCAAGTACATGACATCGGATCTCATCAAATCAACTACACAAGTCACACTGACCATGCAAAAAAGATGTTTTGCCAGAATTTCTCACATGATGAAGTATTTTTCACTTAAAGTAATTCTTTGGCTTTCAATTGAAAGGGATCAGGTTCTATAGTGATTCCAAATAAGAAATATCCAAGTGAATATAGAAATCAACCACTTTACCTTAAACAAAACTATATAGATAGAAATTGTGTTGGAATTCAATCAATGGCAAAACTTGGAAAGTACAATCGATACAAACAAAACACACATTGGCAAACCCTGCCAAAATCTAATTGACGACTAAACTTGATAACACAATGATACTATGCTACAACTAAAGAAAGTAAAGTGCGTGCAGAAAAGTAAAGGTAAAGATAAATCTATTTGATTTGTGTAGGGGCTTTCTAGTAGATGACTAAAGGTATTTATAAGGGCTGTGTAGTAACTGCTTCTCGGTGGTTTCTAGCGGTTGCGTCCTTCATGATCAATTCCCATCGGTTGTCTCCATGTTCTTTCCTTCTTTAGCATTTTCCTACCCATGATGCTTAGATTCTCTTTATGAACGGTTATCTTCATGAAAATGAGTTTGACTACCTCCATTATTTTATTTTGGTAGTGATTGGTGATTGCTCATCAATAACTGTCTCACAACTGTACTACTCCTCAAATCTTCTATATCTTCTATAAATAATATATATATATATTATCTAATATTCAAATGGCAACTATTCCCTCCAAGCATGCATTTTCTTCCCAATTCCAACTGTTTTGTCTTGTAACCATGTCACGACACGTCAGCGATTTGTTTGCCACATGCTGTTCTTTCTTCTTCCCTTGCGCACACCCCTATTTTATTTCCCCCTTGCGCATCTCTCTCTCTCTCTCTCTCTCTCTCTGTTCAGCGCCCATGCCCTTTCTGTTCTTTCCTCATTTATTGATCCTTTTATTGTTTTTTGTTCTGCTCCTCCCACCAATTCCAATTGATCTCTTTTTCATTGCCCAAAGTTGTCTCAGTCGACTTGGTGAATGATTAAAAAAAAGAAAAATAAAAAATCACATTGCACCAGATTTGTTCGATTCATTCCAGTTTCTGTCACAAAGCATAAAGCTCGGTTGGATTGCTGAACCTCGATTTTTTTCCAATATCTCACATTGCAGTTTCCGTCTGGGAGCTCTCTCATTTCCTCTGGTAGACTTCTTGATGAAGCAGCTACCCATTTTCATGTCCATTATCATGTGCATGTTTTCATCCATAGCTAGTTAGGAAGAGACCGATTTGTGTAAGCTACCATTGTTGTGATTCTAACAATGCTACTCCTCTCTTCCCAAACATCTAGAATAGCCTGAGTTGTGCTCAGAAGTTGTACAATATGTACAAGTATCAAGTTCAGTCGTTCTGATGGTCCAATTTGACTTGTTAAAATGGGTTCAAAACCCATTTAATAACCCAAAAATATTTAAATGGGTCATAATAAATTTAGTAGCCCAGCATAAATGGATTTACAAAATAAGAATGTCCATTATGAATTAATTTACAACCCCCCAACCCATTAATAATTAAATGGACATAGCCACAGGCATGGCTATCTTCCCAGTTCTCACGCACGGGCACGGCCATCTTCACGTCTCAGTTCTCACGCAAGCCATCTCTTCTTCTTCAGTTCTTCGGCCTCAAACAAATCCAAATCGGGCAACGAGTGGAGAAATCACGCCTGCTGTTAGGGCTGTTCCAATCTTCGGCCACGATTTTGTGCAAATAAAGAACCGCCCACTTGTTGTTGACGCTTCCGGTGCCCGTCTTGGTGGCGAATTTGGCGTAGAAATCGTCGAAGCTGAGAGCTTGAGAGGACTTACATTGGGTGGGGAGCCGGTGCTTGATCGACTCGGCAAGGGCGGCAGCTCAGGGGCGACCGAGGGAGTGAGCTGGCTGGAGAGGATGCGGAACGCTTAGTGGAGTGAGAGCTTTCGTAAGGGAGCAACGGGGTCGCTGAGTTCTGGGAGAGCAAGCGGAGGACGAGCTCTTTGACTAGATCTGCGACCTTTTGCTGGTCTTCTTCTTCCATTGTAGAGCGTAGAGAAAGTAAGGGGGAGAGAGCGAAAGAGTTGGGTGGGGCAAGTGAGGATGGTGGCCTAGGAAGCACCAATATCCTCCAAGAGCCTTCGTGTCCCGTCGGACACTTCGACACGCGAGTACAGAGCGTGGATTGCTTTTTTCTTTTTTTTTTTTTTCTTTTCTCTAAGTTTTATGGATTACTGAAATAGAGTTGAATTTGTTAAATAGAAACAATGAGTGATGCTAACAAATAATGGATTAATATTTTTAACGTAAATTCATTCTAAACTCTTATTTTATTTTATTTTATTTTTGAATTTGAATTAAATTAATTTGATTAAAATAATCATAAAACGATAATTTATCATGTATATATAAAAATATACATTTAATATATATCGTGTCCCAATATGTCAAAACTCTCTATTTTTGGAAACAGCGTGTTGACATGTCGTATCGTATCGCGTCACATGTCGCGTGTCAGTGTCGATGCTATTTAGGTGATAGCTTTTTTCGATTGTTCAAGGGCATGGAAACAAAGAGGAAAATAGAGAAAGTAACAAAGAGGTTGTTTTCTTATTAGGTTAATACCATTAAAAACCTCAAACTAATATATTTATGATAAATTTATTTCAAATTAATTTTTTAACCACCAAAAATCCTATATTGGTAAATGTGTGACAAATTTATCCTTTGTTAATTTCATTAAATTGGATTAGAGTTAATGTAATGGAAAATCCTAAATTGATACACCTTTGAAGAATTGACCCTATACTCATTTTTTAACAATAAAAACCCAAAACTAGTACATATGTGACAAATTTACTTCAAACTAATTTTTGATTATCAAAAATCTTAAATTAATACATTTGCGATAAATTTACCCTGTGTTATTTTCCATTGAATTGAATTAATATTATGAAAAATCACAAACCGGTACACCTGTGACAAATTAAGGGTAAAATCCCAAACTTGTATAGCCATCAATCGCCATGTGTTGTCCAACTTAGTAATTTAATGATAAAACTTAATGAAAAATAATAAAGGGTAAATTTATCACAAGTATACTAGTTTGAGGTTTTTTGTAATTAAAAAATTAGTTTGGAGTAAATTAACCCCAAATTAGTACATTTGTGAGAGTAAATTAACCTCAAACCAGCGCCATATGTCATCCAACTTAGTAATATGATTGTAAAATTTAATGGAAATTAAATTAGGGTAAATTTGTTACAATGCTACCAGCTTGGACTTTTTCATGGTATTAACCCTATCTTTTTTACAAGATCTTGCATTGACTCAAGTTGTTTCCTTTTCTACATTTGCTTCAATTTTATGAATTCATTGTTATTATTATTGACTTCATTACTTTATATTAGTGCACTTTTGTACGTGTGTTAGAACTGCATAATTAGTAATTAAAATTGAAAAGCATTGCATCAAATAACATATTATTAAGCAAACTTTAACCAGTCTATTAAGATCATCATAAGGGTTGGCAAGCCAGTCCATGGAACTACTCATTTTTCATAGACAACAATATAAGGAGAAAAAAATGCTAAAAATGAATGCCGAGACGAATCGGGTATGAATTAGGTCGAATAAGGGTCGAGAAATTTCTATTACAATAAATGGGTCATAAATGAGTTAAATGGACTTGGAACATTTATGACCCAACTCGACCCATCCATTTAACAAGCCTATATCCAACCATGTGATGGTGGGGTCAACCCGCAAGTGGCCACTACTAATTTGCTGCCGTGGGAAACTTGTGGCCACCAATCTCTTTTAATTTTTTCTACTTTTATTCATTCATTTAATTGCTTTTAATAAGAAGAAGCTTTTTTTTTTTTTCTAAAGTCATAACAATTGCTAGGGTTAGTGTCATTTTCTTATCTTGGGATTAATATCATAGAAAATCCCAAACTAGTATACCCATGATAAATTTACCACAAACTTTTTTTATACCACCAAAAAATCCTAAATTAGTACATTTGTGATAAATTTAATCCAAATTAATTTTTTGACCCTAAAAAACTCTAAATCGATATACTTGTGACAAATTTAGCTTCTATTAGTTTTTCTTAAAGTGAATTCTTACCATGTAAAATCACAAACTAGTGCACATGTGACAAACGAAAAGTAAAACTCTAAAATTGTATACCCATCAATTGCCATGTATCATCTAACCTAACAATTTGATCGTAAAATTTAACGAAAACTAAAAGACGATAAATTTGTCACAAGCGTACTAGTTTGAGGTTTTTGGTAATCAAAAAATTAATTTAGAATAAATTTGTTACAAGTGTATAAGTTTGTGGTTTTTCATAGTATTAACCCCCATTTTGACCACGGCCTTCATTCTCAATTACTTGATATTTTTAATGGAGTTGGCTAACTTGTCAATCTCTGGCATTCATGAGGCAACGGTGATGCACTTGTACCACCATGTCCAAACTGGTTTTGATTTGAAAAAATAACATATATGGTTTTTGAAATTTGGTCCAATGTGTAATGTGGTCTCTAAACTTTAGTCCAATGTATAATGTCATTTCTGAACTTTTAAGTTATTTAATGTGGTTCTTGGACTTTTCGTACATATTCAATTTAGTCACTGGACTATATAGAAATATTCGATGTTGTTCTTGAACTTAAATGAATAAACTGACGATATTGAATATTTTCATATATTTTAATGGTCAAATTAAAAATTTACGAAAAAGGACCACATTATATAAATTAAGAGTTTTTTTTTTTTTTTTGGGTTAGAAATTTGTAATTCATTACTAACGATTAGATGGATTACATAATGTTCCAAGATCAAGACATAAAATAGAACATAGTGGAGGTGGGGGATTACGTTTCCAAGTCGGTGGTAGGGTATCCGTGCGATGGGCCTTGGCGATCCAATTTGCGGCCTGATTAGCATTCCTGGGCTCATATATTAAATCTACCCCTTGAAGAAGGCCCATTAGTTTTCTGCAATCATTCACTGTTGACTGAGCAGCCCATGGAGCTGGCAAGTGGCCCATTATACTCTCAATAGCCAATGAATTATCTGAGGAAATCAGCACGTGGGGGAGCTTCTTTGTGGAGTTGAGTTCAAAGTGGAGTTGTGCATGGACTTGAAGTGTTGTACTTGTTGACTCCCTTTCTCTTTCTTTTAGCCATGAGAGTGCCTCTCGAATAGTTAGGGTTTCTGCAATTAGCGCCGTGGGAGCCCGAATTTTCTTCGCAAAGCCATCGATGAGTTTGGCCCGCTCATCTCTATATATGCCAGCTGCGGATCCCTCCATGGATGTGCTGCACCAAGATGCGTCTACGTTAAGCTTCAGTGAGGTCGGTGGTGAAGGGTTGTGTTTGTCTCCTTGTTGGTTGCGGTTCGCCTCCTTTACCTTTGGGGTTCCATCGCACAAAAAGATGGGTCATAGCCGTGGCTTCTTCGAAGATGGATCCTGGGTCAGTCCTCTTCCCCTGAAATACAAACTTATTTCGAGCTGTCCAGATCTGCCAAAGAACCCCAACAAAAAGGGCTTTCGGTTGTGGGTCGGGGTTAGAGATGAAGAACTCGCACACCCAGTTGTCAATTCTACTTATCATTGTAGAGGAGCCTTGCATCACTATTCTTGGATTCGACCATAATTCTTTTGTCAATTCGCAGTGATTGAAAAGGTGTTCCACCGATTCCGGAGCTTAGCCACACAATGAGCAAGTTGGGTCAGGTATAATATTCCTTCTATGTAGGTTTTCCTTCGTTGGAATTGCATTGTTGCATATACTCCACAGTAGGAAACGTACCTTTAGGAATATCTGTAGCTGCCAAATGTTATTCCATAACTGTTTAGGGGGCCGGTCAGATGTGGAAGGTTGTTCCTCTACTGTGGTACTATCCCAAGTATGTATAACATTGTATCTATTTTTGACTTGATAGACGCTTGCATTGTTTGCTGTCTAGACTAATTCATTAGGTCCAGGGCTAAGACTTAGGGGGATTGCTGCAATTTCCTTTACAATTTTTTCATTGAAAAAGGAGTTGAGTTTCTGCATATTCCATTGGCCTAAGTTGTTATCAATTAAGCCCTCGACCAAGTAGGGATCATCTCGATTTGCTGGTCCTCCAATCTTTCCAGAGGTCAGCCACTTATCTTCCCTTACCCGAATTGTTTTCCCATCCCCAACTTCCCATTTAATTTTTGGTTCTATAACATCCCTACCTACTAAAATGCTTTGCCATCCCCAAGAGGGTCTGGGACCCTTTTGTGCACTCTAGAAATCTCCTTTCGGAAAGTAGATACCTTTGAAAATTTTGCTCCATAGTGAGTTTGGATAATTGATTAGGCGCCAAGCTTCTTACCCCAACATTGCTTTGTTGAACTGCACCAAGTCTTTGAAGCCTAAACCCCCACAATCCTTCCTCATTTTCAGGTTTTCCCATTTCCTCCAATGGATGCCTTTCCTTGCTTGTGTTTTGTTTCCACCAGAATGATGAAACTCTCTTCTCGATTGCTCTATAAATGGATATTGGTAATTTGAAGATGGACATGACATATTGTGGCATTGCTTGAACAACTGTTTTGATTAAAATTTCTTTGCCTGCCTTTGAGATTAGATTTCCTTTCCATCCTTCTAGTTTTCTGTCAACTTTGGCAAGAACCCAGGCAAACATTTGTTTTTTGGTCTAACCCCAATCTAAAGGAATTCCAAGGTATTTCCCAATCTTTTCTATAACTGGAACCCGCAATTCAGCTGCCAGATTTGTCTTCAGGGTTTGAGGGCAGTTTTTCCCAAAGAAAATACTTGATTTGTTGAGGTTTATCGCTTGACTTGAGGCGAAGCAATACTGGTTCAGGATAGATGCTATATTTTGTGCTTCTTGGGTCATGCCGTTTAGGAAGAATATGGCGTCATCAGCAAATAGAAGGTGTGACAGAGTTGGGCAGCTGCTGTTTAGTTTGATTCCTCTAATGGTTCCAGCTTCCACTGCCTTGGTCATGAGAAAGGATAGTATGTTGGCCATGATAATGAACAAATAGGGAGAGAGAGGATCCCCTTGCCTGATCCCTCTTGTTGGCTGGAACGATTCACATAGTTCTCCATTGACATTGATTCTAAACGAGACTGAGGAGATGCATTGTTTTACTAAGGAGACCCATCTTTCACTGAAACCCAACTTAAGCATATAGTCACATAAGAAGTCCCACTCAACCCTGTCGCAGGCTTTTTGCATGTTAAGTTTTAGGACTGCTTGGAATTTTATCTTCCTTTTTCTCACCCTTAGTTGATGCAACACTTCCTGGATGATGAATATGTTGTCTTGAATTTGTCTGTCACCGACGAAAGTGCTTTGTTCTTGAGATATGAGGTCTTGAAGCCAAGGTTTCAGCTTGTTGGCCATAACCTTTGCTATGATCTTATAGTTAAAGTTGCAAAGGCTTACTGGCCTATATTGAGTGACGTTCTCTGGGTTGTTTACTTTGGGAATAAGAACAATATGGGTTTCATTTATTTGATGGTCGAATGTACCTTGTGTGAAGAAATCATCAATCATCTTGAAAATATCTTCCTGGAGAAGTGCCCATTGGCTTTGGTAAAACAGTCTATTTAGCCCATCTGGTCCTGGGGCTTTGGTAGCTCCCATTTGAAACACGGCTTCTTTGACTTCTTCTCTCGACACTCGCTTGATTAAAGAGTCATTCATTTATGCATTTACAACTTGTGTGCATTGGTCTAAAATGGGCCGGTAATTCCTCTCACCCACTAAAGTGAACAATGAATAATAGAAAGTTCTGATATGTTGTTTAATGGTCGAAAAATCTCGACTCCATTATTGGTCATCAAGCTGTAACATGGAAATCTTATTGCGTTGTCTCTTTTGGACTATTGTGGTATGGAAAAATTTCGTGTTTCGATCCCCCCAACTCATCCAGTTTATCCTGGACCTCATAAACCAGAACATTTCTTCTTGTCGCCATAAAGTTTCAATTTGACTTACTATGTTTCTGTATTCCTCACTGTTTGGGCCATCTTTTGCGCAGTTGGAGAGCTCAGTAAATCTATTTCGGCATGACTGGATCTGTCTGGAGGCATTCTGGAACGTCTTCCTGCTCCATTTCTCTAGAGCTATTGCAACCTGCCTTGTTTTAGCTTTAATATTCAAGTGATCCAAGCTTTCATCCTCCCATGCTTGACATATTACTTCTGAACATTTCTAGCCAAAAGGCTTCAAATTTGAAATTTCTCTTCCTTCTTACCCCATTAGAGTCTAAGGAGAGAAGGATTGGACAATGGTCCGACCCTATTGCTGGTAATGCAAAGGCCTCTACATTTGGGAATAGGACTCTCCATTCTAGATTGCATATGGCTCGGTCTAGCCTCTTTTTCACTAACTCCTCTCCTTCCCTGTTATTTGTCCATGTGTAGGAGCATCCTTTGCTTTCAATGTCCATAAGTGAGCATGTATTCAAGAGTTCCCGAAATACCACCATTCTATATCGATTGGCCTCCCGCCATCCAACCTTTTCCCATTGGAACAATACTTCATTGAAGTCACCTATGCAAAGCCATGGGAGGGTATTGGCCATGCTAATAGAACAAATGGCCTGCCATAGCTGTAATCTTTGTTGGTAGTTGGTAGGGGCATGGAGAAAAGAAATTCTCATTAAGCATCCACTATTGAGATCCTTGCACTTTACGTCTATTAATTCTCCCGAGCTAGATTCCACTTCCACCTTAACTTCCTTGTTCCACATAAGCATTAATCCTCCCGCAATTCCAATAGGATCGATAATGACTGATTGTGTGAACTTCAATTGCTGTTTGATACGATTGACCATGTTGTTCTTATTCTTATTTTAGAGTTTGCAGACCACATTATGTATTACACTTCAAGAATCATATTGAATGAATCAAAATTTTAGGAATCACATTATTTATTAAGTTAAAGTTCAAAAATCATTTATATCACTATCGCTTTCAATTTCTTCCTTTCGATCTGTAGTTTTTTGGCCATTTTGTGAAGATACACATGGAATTCACATCAAGGAGGATGTGTGTAGGTATATGTGTAGGTATGTGTGTAGACAGTTGGGGTCGATGTTGGGAACCACACGAGTCCTTTCGTAAGGGCGATTTTGATGTTTTCAACTTTGCTATGTATTGGCCTTTTGTCTAAATTTTTAGGATCCCAAACTTTTAGGAGGAAAAGGACATCAATAGCCCTTGCGATGTGAGGAGAGCATGGCGCGGCCACAATCATGGCATAAGGCATAAGCAATTTGAATTGATGATGTTGAGTACCAATAAATTTTTTAAGCACATCATTGTTAACATGGGGAGTCTCCTCAATCTATGATTCTCATCATGGTGGGACGTGTGACAAATGACACAGTATGGCCTCTCGCGGACTTCGGAGCAGAGCCAACATTTCTTGCACGGACTTGGACAACCGTGCTACTCGAACCTCAATTTTCTTAGGAGAACATTATTATCTCAAACATATGCAGCAATGCTTTCAATTGATTTTATGACACACGTAGAGAAACCAAAAGGATGAAAAACATTACCTTGATTAAGAGAATAATTAGGCGGAAGGCCTATTGCATCCGCAAAAGTTGGACGTGCTGCAGTAGCAGCTTCAAAATACAGGTTTCAATAGGAAATGACTACATTTTGGTAAATTATATCCACATTTATGACAACCAAATAGGGTGTCCTAAGTCTAGGTTTTGCCATTTTAGCTAGCAAGTCATGAACTAGACTGCACATCCTTCCAAAAGCTAGTATTAACGAAGAGGCATTACTATTTACTTCTTAAGCAAAGCATCTTTATGGTAGATTAGACAGTTGCTAGAATCTGATGTTACCAAAGGGTTATGCAACGAGTGAAAATTGTTTCTATGAACCTTTAGCCCTAAATTTTATAAGCACATTAACCAAATATTATCTTGACTATTAATTATGTGAATCTTTGCTATGAAGACCACAAGATCAACAATAGAGATGCGCTGTCGCGATTCATTTAGCATTTGTTGTTCTCCTAAGATAGTAGAGAGAGACCCACAGAGAGAAAGCCGAATCTCTTACGGCATCGTCTTTTTGCGCGTGCTCGAATTGCTTTGCTCAGTTCAGCTCTCCCATGAGCACGCCCATTGACATTTTCTTTTGATCGTCTTTACAGAGAAAAAGAAAGAAAGAAAGAAAAAACAAAAGACAAAAGCCCGTGCAGGACCACTATTGTCAAAATTCAAAGTGTATGGGTTCAACTACCGTCAACGCAATTTACGGATTAAAAGTAATCCACCCAAAAGCATAAAAATATTTAGTTGTTTAGTTTTTAATGGGAAAATGGTCCCTCATCAGTCTTTTGTAATTTGTTTTTTTTTAAATTGATATCACGTTAGTGCTATAGTGTGACCACCGAATAATTCCTAATAACAAGGATTTTAAAGACTCAGTGCGCGAGCTTCTTCTGTCCTCAATCGATTCTCCTTTTCTCACTTTCCCGTCGACCTCCTTGATGTTGCTTCTCTTTGCACTCTCAGTCACTTTCCATGTCCTCGAGTCGGATTCGGTGCAGTGCACTTGCTACCCAGTGTCGTGTCATTTCGGGAGACACACAAGTATGCTGCCGGGTCCGACACGAGTGCCCGAGGGTGGCACCATCACGATTCTTTTTGATAAATTGGGGGCGCCACCGTGACCTGTGCGGGGTCTTAGATTTGGATCCTGGATCTAGCGTATTCGTTGTGGATGGTCGCCGTCCGATTCATTTGCACAATTTGAACGAGGGCAATGATCAGGTGGTCGTACTTTTAAACTCGGGGTGGATGAGCACCAGGCCGATTTGGCCTACGATTTTGACGGGTCGGCTTTAGCTGACGCTGGCGATTTGATTGGTGATGAGGCCTCGGAAAGCGAAGAAGGAAAACGACGGTGATAGCGAGGAAGAGAAAAGGAGGACTGGCTCTAGGAAACGAAGAAGGGTCTCTGAAGAAAATGCGGACGACGCAAGTGGATAGCCTGTGACTGTATAATGAAGTAGAATAGTTCAATTCTTGACATGACAAAATCTTCTTATGAGAAAAGACGTTAAAGAGAAAGTCGACTCATTGATTATATAAAATGCAATATGCTAACAAATTGCAACTTTTATCTAAATATAAAGTCAGTTTTATTGATTTATATAGAAAGCGGGTCAGGGTTGAAACAGAACTAGGAGGACGGGGCAACAAGAGCCCTTAATGGCTGCTAGAGAGTTTATTTCTCGCGCACGCGATGGTAGACATTCCTGCAAAAGTTCGCCCTTCATACATGTTTTGGATCTTCCTCCAAACCCACTTCAGACGGTGTTGATTATTTAACTAAGATAATCGCAGTCTTCTGCTTGAGATTCAGACTAACCCAGCTGGATGGGAAGCAACGCTCCAGCTTGGCTGTGATTTTGTCCGCAAGTTCCTCGATCACTTCAGCTTCGGTTTTATGCAAACTGTGAGCACCAAAAGGCATGTCCGGTCATTAGTACTAGTCGACAGGAAGAAAATATCAAGAGGGTCAAAATTTTTCTAACTAGTGTTCAAAGTTATTTCTAAGAATAAGAATGACAAAATATGTCTCGGTTTCGCCCAGTGTACGGATAAGTTTTGCAAGGTAACATGTTTTGGCTATGATCCCACACTTGAATCTCCATCACCTCTTCACTGATCCAGTGCTTGCACATGGCACGTGTCCATTTTCATCTTCTCTTTGCATAAAATGATAACTACGCAATCCCCTCAAAAAGTATTCCATAAATTATAGCAATCTATCTTTCTCTCATATGAAACTTAAAGTTCAGGCATCACATTCAACTCAAGAGCATGGATATCAGTATTCTCCTCAGAAAAAATAAACATAATTAGCCCACTAATCACACGCTTCAATGGAAAATGTTGTTCATCACAGGAGAAATAATAGCTTAAGGTTACAAGGTATAACCATCATAATAGACGCTTGTATTATAGGTGATGGACGAAACAAAACGTCAAGGAGTAGAGATGTGGAATGAGATCAATATGCACATTAATTTGGTCCAAAGTTTTTACTTTTCTTAAGACCAGAAAATTTGACTCTCCTATTCGTCTCTATACCTTTGAACAACAAATGTAAAATTCTAAAAAACAAAACATTTAATCTAATAAGGATTAATTCAAACGAACTATTAATGACTCATAAGTACAAATCAAAACAAACACAGAGATTTCCAAGAGTAAGGTCTAGACGAAGCAACTATAGGTCCACTTTATTGACGTTTTCAATTGTGGAAGCACGAAAACATTATTAACTCCTAATGTGGTATTTT
The DNA here is from genome assembly GCA_014182715.1 of Eucalyptus cloeziana. Lineage (NCBI taxonomy): Eukaryota > Viridiplantae > Streptophyta > Magnoliopsida > Myrtales > Myrtaceae > Eucalyptus > Eucalyptus cloeziana. The sequence continues at coordinate 13,537,963 of CM024640.1, forward strand.
AGTGTCTTCAAGTCTATGTCCTATAGAACTTCAGAAAGTATTAGAGTGGTGGAGAATCACTTAATATATTGATTCCTACTGCAGATATACCAACGTCTAAGTGAAGAGATTCCACATTTAAAAGTAAGTTTTGTGTGGCACATGACCACATTACGTTGCCCAGTGTAGGTATACCAACATCTAAGTGAAGAGATTCCACATTTCCAGTTAATAAATTCCTATGACCAGAGCAGGCGGCCATTAAAAGCACGTTTTGTGTTCTCATGAACAAGGAAAGGATTTGGTACCTGGTACTAATAGTCCATCCCTTGATCATGCCCAGTGTTCGCAAAGCAACTCTCCACCTCTGGACCTGGTGTGGATTATCCTGCTCGAAACCCTTCTCGCCTTGGCCAATGTTCTTCACGAATTGTCTGGGCTGCTCTCGCAGCTTTCTTGCATTCATGCCCCAGAAAATGGGCAATACGATAAGGCCCCACTTTTTTCGGCATTCGAGGATCTTCACCAGCTCGTTAAGGCACCACGGTGAGAAATGATAATTCTGAGAGACGACCATGACAGCGATCTTCGACCGCTCAACCGCTTCGTCGATTGCTGGCCGGTACGGTACTCCTCCATCAGTGTATAATCAAAAAACGTTCTCATTTCTCTCCGCTCAAGAGCGTTTTTGAGATGGCTCATGGTATGGAGCATGTCCTCCAGCCTGTAACTAATGAATACGTCATAATCCCGAGGAGGACGCTGACCTGCACAATGGGGAATACATTGTTTGAGATCAGACGAGAGGTATCGAGGAGGGGACTAAGAATTTGATGAAGGGCTTATCAAAAACAGAAACTGTGCTAAACCTTATATTCTTGTAAAAACCAAGATATAATAGTTAAAATTTTTGTTCCTAGGTCCCAATCACATAAATTTCATGTTCAAAGACATATCTAATCCAACGAACATAAAAGAAATTGAGGAGGAGGAAAAAGACCCTCGCGGACTGCCAAACTTATTCGACTTAATAAAACAATTTCCCATTGAATCCACCCAAAAGATGAGCTCGATTTTATCGGAACAAATCCCATAGTGTTATACAACACCTCATCAAAATCTTCTCAAACAAGCCTCGATCACTCTCCAACAAACATGCTGAGGTGTCTCCCTCTCTCTCATGTAAATTCGAACAACTCCCAGCTCCCCTAATATTCAAACTGGGTTGATACATACGCGTTAATGCGTTCACTGTTCATCTTGGAGCACAGTGTAATGACATTTTTTTTTTTGTTTTTTAATGAGAAAAGACCACCAAAAACCCTAAACTTTTCTCAAAGTGACAAATTTATCCCAAACTTTTTTTTTTATGATATAAAAAATCCCAAACTTTGTTAACCGTAACACATTTACCTCAAACTTTTTTTTGTAACACAAAAACTCTAAACTTTATCCATGTGACATATTCATCCCAAACTATAAGGCATTTTCGTCTTTTACTTGTTATTTTTATTTTCTTTTTCTTATTTTCTTTTTTTTTTTTTCTTCTTCTATCTTCCCTCGCCTGGCCATGGTAGAGGCAAGCCGAACTTAGGCGAAGGTTGCCCTCGTCGGTGTTAGGCGAGGGTCACCCTCAACGGCATCGGGCAAGGGCGGCCCTGCGGCATTGAGCGAGGGGCCCTCCTCGGCAAATCTAGCCCGAGGGCATTCCTCGCTAGGGCTGCCCTCGCCTAGCGTGGGGCAAGGGTTGCCCTCGCCAGATTTGGCAAGGCTGTCCTTGCATGGGTTGGCAAAGGCAACACCTAGGCAAGGGTTGCCCTCACCTGAGTCCGGCCTCCCTCCACCATGGTCGATGGAGGGAAGAGAGAAGAAGAGAAAAGGGGGAAAAAAAAGGAAAAGAGAAGAAAAAGGAAAAAAATATGAAAATGCACTTGGCCATAGAGTTTGGGGTAAATGTGTCATGGTTAGCAAATGTTGAGATTTTTTATGTCACAAAAAAAAAAATTGGGGTAAATTTATCACTTTGGGTAAATTTTGGAGTTTTTGGTGACTTTTTCCCTTTTTTAACTGTTTTTAGGGTTAACTTAGAGGATATGACTTTCCGAGCCAGATTGAAAGAGAGAAGAAATGGGGTTCAAAATAATAATTGGTTGACCAATTGTTTTTCTACCATGCAACTAATGGGTCGCCAAAAATGCCAAATGATTTCTCACTCTTTTTGTAGGGTCATAGAGTCACTTTTGGTAAAAATAAGTTTCTCGGTAGATTTACAAAATAACCTTTTGGCTTTTGCTCATAATGTTGAGACTATAGTATTTGGGTGCGTTTGGGAAGACTTTTGGGGAAAGCCTTTAGGGAAATGCAAAGACCTTTGAGTTAAAGGTGTTTTCCAAAATGCAAACCGTGTTTGGTAAATTATAGTTTGAAAGCCCTTTGTAAGTACCTTTGAGTAAAATGGTGTTGGGGGGAATTACATTTACAAACAACTTTTGTGATTAACCTTTACCAAAAAAAAAAAAAAAAAAACAACTTTAGTGATTAAAAAAATATCAAAAAAAAAAAAAACAACTTTAGTGATTAATAAAAAATATCAAAAAATATCAAAAAAACAACTTTAGTGATTAATAAAAAATATCAAAAAAAAAAAAAAAACAATTTTAGTGATTAATAAAAAAAAATTATCAAAAAAAAAAAAAAAATTTCGCCGGTGACCTCCCGGCGACCTAGATCTGGTCGCCCGACCTCCGTGCGACCAGATTTGGTTGCCGGAGGTCACGCAACCTCGTCGCGACCAGATTTGGTCGCGCGGAGGTCGCCGGAGGTCGAGGTCCTCGCGACCTCGCGGCCCCAGATCTGGGTCGCGGCGGGGTCACGAGACCTCACCGCCGGATCCGGGTCGCAGCGAGGTCGCGCGACCTCCGGCGACCGCCGCGACCAAGATCCGGGCGGCGAGGTTGCGGGAGGACCTCACCACCCTCGGATCCGGGTCACGGCGAGGTCGGCGACCCAAACCTCGCCGCGACTCACGGCGATCGCCGTGACACAGACAGGGCGGTGGTTCCACCACTCCCCGGCGACGGTCGCCTGGGCCACCGCGACCATGCCGAGCTGTCGGCGGCCGCTCACAGCTTCAAGGAACACGTCGTCGACCTTCAACGGAGAAGAAGCTGAACAGTACAATGACGAGGGCAGAACCGGAAAAATGAAGAATAGGTGAGGACAGTTTTGGAAGAAAATAAAAAAAGTGAACAATATCACTTGTATGCCGAGAAAGCTGAAAGCCCAAGGCACCCCTTCACCTGCCTTGGGCTTTCGGCTTCACAAAGCCTTGGCATTTGCGAAATGGGGCTCAAATTTTTTTGCCAAACGGGCTGGCATTTGCCCGAGGACCTTTAGGCCTCCAAGGGGCTTTGGGAAGTGGTTCCCAAACGCACCCTTCATCCAATCCATTGGTGATTATCCCCTTGATAGCTTTTTCAATAATATTTCAATGAAAAACTAAACTAAATAAGTCAAAGAACTTAACCATGCAATTGAGTTTGTGCCAGTAATAGGGCATGATGACAATTCTTGCCCATGCCATGATATCTGCATTCAAAGCTGAATACACTCAACTGATCTCTTATCTTGGCAAGGAAGGGGGCAAAAATGAAAAGATGATTTTCTTTCAAGTTATTACATCTAACCAAAGTGTTGCACGTCAATTTAAGTGTTTCAAGTCAGAAGGCAAGAGGAAATCTTGAAATTTACCAGGAAGCCCTGCATCATTCTTGCTGGACATGAACCTCTCAACGCCAAATTTCAGAATTAGGTTACAGTTTGAGAGTATAGCAATAGACTGTGGAACAACCTATTCAGTAAAAACTCAGCATCAGAAAAGATCTCAAAAACGAATGAAGAGAAATGGAAATATAAATCAAGAGTACTGGAACCATTCTACATTTGCCTGGGATGACTGAATGTATACATCACTACCTCTACACTACTAGGATCTTTAGTAAAAATGGGAGCACTGAATTTTAGAAGAACAATATGGTGTAATGTCACTGAGCAATTTCAACCTAAAAGGTAGCATTATGTGAAGCAAATTCAACTTGCTATCATCAGAAATGGATGACACTACGTGAGAGTAACACATAGTGTGGAAAATTTCAACAGCAGTATCACAAGTTTAAATTCTGCGCATTGGAAATAATGCTAGGTTAGTAAATTCAATCTGACCAGAATGAATCATACTAGACCTTGAACTGTCCATTAGAAGGAGAACAAGATTTGGCAACAATTAATCAGTCTCTTCAAGTAATTTCCAGCCTTACCTCATTCAACGTGGCATTAAAAACACTACCCCTTGCCAAGGATCGAGTGGCTTCCGCCTGAAAAAGAAGACCTTTGAGATAAAGGAACAGAACTTCGAATAAAGAAACTTCAATTTTTGCGCAGCGACATGAGACTCGATGGTTCAATCATTTCATATTTACCATCCTATACCAAAAATTCCAGCACAATGTTTTGTTGTCTATTTGTTGCTATAATTTCAACTCCTCCTAGTAGAGGATTGGCCAACTCATGCAGAGGCGGAGCATCATGTTTCCTTCTTCAATGTTTTAAACTTATTTAAACTTGGATGATGAGGAAGAGATCGATCCCATCACCACTGAGGGTACTGTACCATAAGAAGAGGGAAAATCTTTTGGAATCTAAGAAAGAGATCATTTTGGCTCTAGAGTGATTGTCCATGATCATCTTCTGCTATAGACGTAAAGCGGTTCCCACACAAGCATGTGTCATTTGAAACAAACTCAATGGAAAAACATGAAATAATACTGTGTACTAATTTCTTTTCCAACTAATGGTAAGTTAATAGAAAGTAAGTACGTTATCCAGTTATAAAAGGAGTAAAGATAACTCGTCGTGCATTTGGAGCACATTGGGAGGCACAGAATGATTGAACTCATATCTGTGAGCGGTACACTTCTGCATTCCTAGTGATGACCAGCCTAGAAAATTAAAAGCATTACCTACTGCTTTGCCCATTTACTATCATAGAAAAAAGACCAAACTAGCTAATGATATTCTAGGAAATCAATCGACATGTTAATTAGCCAGTCGTGCCAGTTTGAACTATTTGCCACAAGAGCTAATCTAAAAGTGGTACAACAATCTCTTAAATACAATTGCTCAAACTTACTTATTCCCAACACTCTGCACAAAAATGCTCAAAAGTTCAACCGAGATTCAACAAGAAAGCAACCACGTCATGTCACATCGAGATGAACCATCAACCGAAAAACGGACATACAATGAAAAATTCACAGCAAACGGTCACAAAGGATAGTCATTGAAATCGTTAACAAGCAAGAAGAAACTCAAATAAAGTTCTTACCTTGCCTTTTTTCCTCAATTTAGCAAATTTCTCAGAGATGCCATTTGTCAATTCAGTGCCACGAGCAGCCATTGTTGTGGTTCTTTTGGTAGAAATAACTGGTAGTTGTGAAGACCAAAAAGCACAAAAAAATATGGGTTTCCTAAGCTGAGCAAGCCCAGTTGATTTGAGAGCTAATGCCATACCAGTGTTCTGGATATTGGCTTAAAACCGCTTATGCCTCTGCTTCAATCCTATTAATAAATTAACAAAAAAAGAAACAAGTCAAACACCTAATATCAAATAATAGCACTTTTACAAACAAAATGACTGATAGAAGTAGCAAGTTGCTGTCTCTAAAAGATAACATCATAGATATAATCACTGGCCACTGCATATCTCAGTGCTCTGTAAAATCCAGCTGATACTCATGGCTCACAAGTGAATGCTAAAAGGAAACTGAAGCAATGAGCAGCTTTAACTGATAGTTACAATAGGGGTTAACATATCCAACCGCCACTTGCCAATCAAGCCTTTTTCATAATTGATTCTTTGTGTTCGGCAAAGGGAATTAAATGACAAAACGCCTTCCTCACCAAAATGGGGAAAGAAGAAGAAGAAAAGAAAAGAGAATCAGCGCTGTGAATTTCTCAACTCATTCAATGACCCGATTTTCCATTGCTTGCATTTTTGACAGGATAAGTACAATATTCATACAGAGGGAAAAAACTACTAAACAAACGTCACGATTAGATAAGAGGAGAGACACATAATCTTCTTGAACTTGCAGATCTTCTCAGGAGTAAAGGGGAAAAAAAAAAGAAAATGTAGCAAAACAGAGGCGTTTTGCAATTCCTCCCATTTAGGTCAAATCTGCAAATATTTCTCCTCTCCCAGCCCACTTGCACCGATCATGCATCGCCGTTGCCTTGTTTCTGGTTCTCTTGCTCATCTGTGAAGACAGCCTTGCCGACAATCACGTCAACCCCAGAACTGAGGTTGCCCAAAACCGAGAATACCATCTTAGGTGACGCAAGGCCACGAGGGTCACAGTTTTAAGGATCGAAACGGAACAAAATTGGCGGCCGATTGGGCGCCACAGGTTGGTGGATTGGGCAACGATAGGGGACGTGGCGGTGAGGCTATGTAAGAGAGGCTTGATAGGTGGCGGCCCAAGGCAACGGCGATGTTGGGTTGATGGCTATAGCGCAGAGGTGGAGGTGGAGAGAGAGGCAAAATGTCTTTGTTCCATCCTTTATAACATATATCCCATCCTCCTTTGTCCAATCCTACAGAAAACACTCCCACATACCGGTCACTCAGACCGGGGGATCAATTATTTGACTCGGCAGCTAGGTCACGATCGAACGCGGTGGAAAAGGGACAAGAAAAAAGGGGCCGTCCCAGTCGAGTTGTTGTTACCTGCGACGGACATGGTGGCCGGACCTCTTGCTCGAGATGATGGTGGCCCGTCAGAGATTGAAGTAGGCGACGGGACGGTTGATTACGGTACTGGGGTATGAAATGGCCCCATCACATCTGGCTGCCATTTTATATTTAGAAGCCATTCGTGTGCGTGAGTCTGCCAGTCTATGTTTGCAGAAAAAGGACTATTTTTTTTTTTTCCCCAGGAAATAAGATATTCAATCACAACGGAACATGATGCTCTGAAAGAAGCGACGGGGGCATTCTCATAATTCAAAATAATATTATTAATTCCATATCCGAGTTAATCCAAAGTTAATTTATATCTCAACTTAAATTGGTTAAACAACGGACAATGCAAATATAATTATGGTATTTACTCAATAAATCGGTCGAACATAAGTTCCACACATAGGTGATTTTCCTTATCCCACGCTAATTTAAGTCTATTTCCTTAAGCAACTCGAATTTTTTCTTTCTCCCGTTACCGCATCCTTTGTATTTTGGCAAACATACAAAGCATCAAAGTAAAGCATTAGCTTCACTTGCAAGTTATTATTATTTTTTTGGATAAGAATCAAATACTGCACTAACGTCTTCTTTGCAGTGCTAATGCTTTTTCAGCATATGAAAATTAGGGTTTGCATTAAAAAATCTAAAGAAATAATCCTTTGGAAACTGATACAGAGACACAGTTGAGTTCTGCGGAATATCATGCTCGACGTTGGTGTCCTTTTTTTCTCCTTTTTCTGCAGGAAACTTGCTTTTCGTTCATCGCCAGGACGCCAAATCCGTCACCAGCATGTGCTTCCCTAGGACAGTGGGCCAGCTGTACGCTTTTGGAAAGGACCATCAGGGCTTTGCTCCCTCAATTCCCAACTGTTATCCTAGGTTGAAGCACGAACGGAAATGGCACATGCCTTCCTGACAGGCTCAGGCTATTGCTCTCGCTCGTGTACCAGGTCCTCTGCCGTAGGAATAGCATTTTGGCATATTCATATAATCTAAATAAGCAACGTGACATCCTGCAGGAAACTTGCTTTGGAAACTTACACAGAGACATTTGAGCGTCGTTTCTATTTTGCCTCTAATCCTCATATTATTAATAATATTCTTCTTGGATGATATTATTATTACTCCATTAATAATAAAGTACGCAGTATATACTTAGTATCGGTATACTCGATTCATCATTTTAAATTGTGAAATTTTCCGTGAGACATGACCATATCTTGTGCACAAGATGCTACTATGTCTAATCTATCGATCTCATGCACATGCATCCAATAGCTCTTTTTGTTTTGTTTTGTTTTAAAATTGCCAAGCTAGTAAAATTAAACTCATTAATTAAACAAATAAGAGAGAACTACTCGAACAATGTAAAAAAAAGAAAAAGAAAAACCCAAAGTTTCAGATTTTTGAAATACTATTCTATAATAGTTGTTTTGCGTCAGGCATAAAGCAATAAACTACAGATATAAGAATATATTCGTCAAAAGAGCCCAGCCCGCCCCCCCCAAAAAAAAAAAAAAAACACCTGTCCGTGACCACTTAACAATGATGAGTCATCACCAGCATAAGATCCCATAAACTTGCTAAGTTTTATTAATTAACCAGAATTAAGCAGCAAAACATGCGCCAACTTGCAGACAGATTTCAATGGAATATATGCCGTTATAAGTCGTTTGATCTGGATATCTTATTTTTCGTAATAATGCAAGAATCCGGATGGTATTTGAGCCCCATTGAAGGGCCGGGCGTCCTTTTTCAGTGGATATCAGGTCAAGCATCCAACTTTTCTCAATCCAACTGGATGCTTAATTTCTTATGATTCCACTTAGATGAATGCTGCGTTGACAAATGCTCGTGAGATTTGGGTGAGGGCTCGCATGCCCTTGATTGGCCGGTGGGGGCCGGCGAGGGCATCACAGCCCTTGCTCAGAGCCGGCATCAAATGGATATGGGCGAGGGCTTTCATTATTTTTAAAATGTTCAATAATTATAAAAATGGAGCTGAATGTAGAAACCCTAACCTAATGCGATGTCAACTTGTCTGAATCTTGTTCTATGTTCCAGATGGACGAAGACAATCAGTCCGGCGAAAGTCATATCTTGATGGTGATTTAACTTTTATATAATAATTGTATCCTAAAAGTTTGAAAGCATAATATTTACATTGTCATCGTCACATATAACTTTTCATTATTTAATTTGTGAACGGCTCAACTCGGTTGTAGCTGGCTTGACTCTGCTGACGGCAGGTTTGAATTCAAGCTACTTGAATATCTTTTGTCGACTCGGGCTTGACCTCACCCATATTCATCTTGATGGGCTTTGGGCTTTCATTATTTTAAAAATATTCAATAATTGTAAAAATAGACACAAGATACTTAAAATCACATGAAGCTCGAGCTTTATTTTAAAATCAACAGAGTCAAGTTAAATCGAGCTCGAGTATCACAATTAAGCTTAAGCAACACTCGATTGAGCTCGTGTAGCTTTGCGAGTGCAAAACTTGCGAGTCTAGTCAAGTTAGAGATTGGTAGTGTATCGACTTGACTCGGCTCAATTTTACACCTAATCCGAATCAAGTTAGTATTTATGAAAATATAAATAAAAAGAGTAACTAATCAACGCCGTTATTCTTACACAGTCGATGCAAAGTAGATGAGTAATCAAGTTAGCCTCATGGGTCAAAACATCGGTTCTTTGATCCTCAGAATCACCTCTGTCTCCCTAGTTGCGTAACACGTAAGAGGAAAGGAATCTAACTAGGGGAATACAGGCCAAGCTGTTCTTCTCCGTTTATTTGCTTTGACATAAAGGATGAAAAGGAAGGAACATGAACAGATCATTCAATATCCGATCACATTCAGAACCTACAAAGTCCCTCGAGCGGTCGACAATTTCACTTTTCGGATCGTGATATCCATGTGTAGCTACCTCTTCTGTCACATATCACTCCTAAAATTCATCTGATGCTGTGTATAAATGTATTTAACCAGCCATGGATACACATGGCGGGCTAGGGCACCCTCAGTAAAAGGTGCATATAAACAATAGCACCAGCAAGAAGCCATCTTTATGGATTCCATCGTGGTTTTTTCCCCTAAAACGAAAAGATATAAGTTCGCCAAATCATAGGTCGTCTAGAGACGAGCATCTGCTTTGCACAGCATAAAACCAGACAAACGCATCGAATTCTAAGTGGCCTAAATAATACAGCCGAGTCTAGACCGGCCATTCGCCCACCCTTCAATCAAGTCTGCATTGTAGCTAAAACATTCTATTGCTGTGAAACTGAAAAATTACTTACATTTGTTATCGGCAAACTTTTTTTTTTTTTTGGTCACTAAAAAGAGCTACAACAAAAGGGGACTAGACATAATTGCAATATGATCAACGCAACCTTAGTAAAGAATAACTTTTCTTCTTTTATCTAAATTGATAATTTGTTTTCCTCATTGTTCGAAGATATGATATCAATTATGGAGAATATATTCAAGAGATATGGAAGATTTGTTTTGATTGTAATTGATTGTTTGAATCAATCTAGGATTATATTCGATACACGTAGATTAGAGAATATAATCATTCCTTTTTTTATTGATTATTGTCTGTGTTATATAATGATTCCTTTGTACATTGAAAACACAATTAATGAATACAGAAGTTTCCCACGTCCCTATTTCTTCCCTTGTTGCTTTTGCTTCAAAATTGTCATGGTATCAGAGTAGACACTCTTGACCTTGCTTCTGCATTTTTTCTTGATTGCCCTCCGGATAGAATTGCACCTTTGTTATTGTGGGAACCCTAACCTGCAAAACAAGGTTAGCACTCGGTGTAGGAACTAGTATTTGAATATCTTCAAAAGAACCACAAAATCATTTTTTCTTTACCGACACCATGCCTAAAGATCCTTCATCAACATTAGAGGAGCGAACTCCAAAGGAGTTGGTCGTGCAACAAGATACAAGCATCCAAGAAAATATCTTGGATCTGCTTGTTGAGGTCTTGACTCAAGAACAAGGAGCTCAAGCCCAACCCATTACAGGCCATTCCATCTAGTGGCTGCTTGTCCAGATGGCGCTCGGCCCATAAGGCATGGGCCCACACAAGTAAATCAAGGCCACGAAGAGCAAGCCCAACCTAGTGGAGGCTCACCAACCATGTTTGGGGCAGGCTCAACCACTAGGTCGGGTTTCTTTCAAGTGGGTCATATGCCTGAATTGAGTAATTTGAGTCCGAGACTAAATCCCTACCCGATTTCCCAACCCAAATTTTTTCCGTATGCAATCATTGCTCCTAGTAGTCGACCCAGAACCCGCGACGTGCTTCACACGTCGACGACCGATAGACTGAAGCTATGGCTCATCACCCAACTGTTCGGCGCCAACAACTATTCAAGCTAGTCATAGAAATTCCAAGGAGCATTGGTCACCAAAGACAAAGATGGATTTATTGACGATACAATTTTGATTTCATTTGATGAGCATCGGGCGCGACTATGGAGGAAATGCAACCAACTTGTCCGTATGTGGATCGGAAATTGCATCACCCCCGAAGTTGCGGCCGGAACTACCCCCGACAGAAGATTTGAGAAAGAAGTGAGAAAATATCAAAGAAATGCATTGAAAATTAGATTGGGTTAAGATTTTCTCAATAAGCCAACAACCCTCAGATCTAAAATAGGGGAACATGACTATAGCCACTATTGTCGACAAGAAACTAGAGGGGCCAGAATCGACTTTACAACAATATAGAGTCTCACCATGGAGCCTATGCCAATGCTTGGTCAAATCTATCAGCTCACCATTTAGGATGAGAGCCAATGCCTTGTTGCTTCCAATCACTTCAAGACCGGAGATGGAATCGTGTTTGATGTTCATGTGAATGGTTCACAAAGGGGAGTCAAAAGCAAAGGGTCAAGGAGAGAGGCGAAATGGCCGGAGATGGAATCGTGTTTGATGTTCATGTGAATGGTTCACAAAGGGGAGTCAAAAGCAAAGGGCCAAGGAGAGAGTCGAAATGGGTAGCTAGGGTTTTCTAGAGAAGACCCTAGAAACTTCAATAGGGGATTGGACAATTCAGATCCATTGGTCGATCCAACGGCTCACAAGCATCCTATCCATTAACCAAATTCGACGATTCACGGACATTCTTCTCAGCAAGATTGGACTATTTGTGTGTCTTCTCACCATCAGCAAGATCGGATAGCCCATGAGGTCTTTCTCCATTAATTGGATCTGATGGCCCATATGAAGTCATGATGGCTCCCATTTTTAAACCATCTAATGGGCCATCTTCTGCCACATCATCAAAAGGCAATTTTAAAGGAAAAGTAAATTATATTGCGATTATTGCAAGCGTCTACATTATACAATTGATAATTGTTGGAAATTGCATGGCAAGCTCGGGGAAAAGGGAAAAATATTTTTCAGCAGCTTTTCAGGTCAACACATGTAGCCAATTAGCCATGAGCAATATTAAAGAAATTGGAGTTATACTGTGAGTTTTGGGTACTTTATAATACTTGATTAATTCAATTTCCAAGGATGCATGGCTAATTGATTCAAGTGATAGTGACCACATTCTTTGCAATAAAAGTTTCTTTTTAAAAATCCAAAAATTACCCATTCCTATCTCAAGGTAACTTTCAAATGGAAATATCACACATGTCATGATGACCAACACAGTGAATCTTAGCCCACTCATCACACTCCAAAAGTACATTATGTTCCAAATTTTCACTTCAACCTCACATCAATTTCTCAAGTTAGTGAAGAGAATTCATGCCAAGTTCTAAATTGCTTCTTTCAGGCCCTTTCGACTAGCAAACTGATAGGCTTAGGTAGTATCTCACAAGGGCTATATTTCTGGATCAATTTTCCCAGCGATTCCAAATTATCATGTATTGAATTGAATAATCAATCATAGTGTAACACTGCTGCCAATGATAAAAATTTTCATAATCATCAAAGATTGGGTCATATTATTTATTTTCCTTATCCTCAATGGCCCCATTTGCCCCTTGGCAAAGTAGGCTCATGCACCTTTTCCAAATAGCAATTCTCATGCAAAAAAACTATTTTCTCTAATCATGCTGATGTTTTGGGCCCTTACCACACACAACATCATGATGGTTCTCGATTTTTCCTTACAATCGTTGATGATTTCTCATGAGCCACATAGTTATTTCTCATGCAATCTAAAAGCCAAGTTCTCCTTCATTTGAAAACATTTTTCTTCTCTATCCAAAAATCATTTTGGAAAGTCTATTCAGTGCATTCACATTGATAATGGAAAGAGAATTCTTTAGCAATGAATGTGCATCCTTCTTTTCTTCAAATGAAATTTTACATGAAAGCTCATGCACTTATACTCCACAGCAAAATGGCATTGTTGAGTGTAAGCATCGTTTTCTATTAGAAGTAGCATGTGCTCTTAAATTCCAAGCCTCTATTCCTAAAAAAATTTGGGGAGACTGAGTGGTCACGGTTGCTTACCTAATCAATTGCATGCCAAGCCGTGCTCTTGACGGGAGAACTCCATTTGAGATGCTCTATGGAAAGAAACTAGAACTTCAACATTTGAGAGTTTTCAGTTGTCTATGTTACATGACCATGGTGGGCCCTCGAGATAAAATGAGTCCTCAAGCTCGTCGATGCATATTTATGGGATATCCGAGTCTAAAAATGGGGTATCGAGTTTTTGAACTATCCATTAGAGATTTCTTTGTAAGTAGGGATGTCATTTTTCATGAGGAAATATTTCATTTTTGTGATGAATTAGCATCTTCTGAGAATCCTAATAGGTATACGAATCCTCATCATTTTTTATCTGATGAAGACTTACCTTCTGGACAATCATATATTGTGGCATCTCCAGAACGTCAACCAAAGGTTACAATATCATCTCCAATGTCTGATGGGGTTTCTACATCCACAACACCTATGGATCATTCAAATATGCATCTTTCTATGGCAAGTGCAGAGGAACTCAATCTTTCTTCAATGGTAGCCCCTTCGGCACCTGTCAATACTGAGGAAATGCGAAGGAATGAGGAATTGTCTTCAATACTATAGCATGATATGCCATGGCAATCTGGGTGTGTTACTCGTCCACCTACCTGGACAAAAGATTATATTTGTGCAGCCTCGAATTCATCAGGTACTCATCTTCATATTTCCTCATTTGTCTATTTTCATCGATTATCATCCGACCATATGTGTTGTATTAGTTGAGTATCTAAGGAACAAGAACCATTTCATTGTGATGAGGCAGTAAAAGATCCATGTTGGTGAAATTCTATGGAAAAATAATTGCATGCCTTGATGGAAAATCATGCATTGGACATTGCTCCATTACCTCCTCATCGCAAGCCAATTGGTTGCAGGTGGGTATACAAGATGAAGTATAGAGTAGATGGCTCTGTTGAAAGATATAAGGCTCAGTTAGTGGCCAAAAGCTTCACTCAACAAGAAGGTTTTGATTATCACAAAACTTTTTCTCCAATAGTGAAAGATGTTACAGTTCGCACCTTCTTATCGATTGCTCCATTTTGTGATTGGTCATTACACCAAATGGAGTTCACAATGCATCCCTCCATGGGGATTTAGATGAGGAAATTTATATGGATATTCCACTGAGCTTATGGAGATGGGGAGAGTCCATAGTGTGTCATCTTCGCAAATCCTTTTATGGTCTCAAACAAGCTTTGCAACAGTGGTACGCCAAGTTCACCAGTGCACCTATAGCTACAAGATTCAAACAGTCCATCATGATTATGCTCTTTTCACATGGATGAAAGGTATGTCATCCATCTACTTAATGATATATGTTGATGACATACTTATTATGGGGAATGATGAAATTGCTATGAAGAGTCTTAAAGAAAATATGCACTCTACTTTTCATATCAAAGATTTAGGGTCATCAAAATATTTTCTTGGAATTGAGATAGCCTATTCATACCAAGGGATCTCTCTTAGCCAACGGAAATATGTACTAGAAATTATATCAAAGGCGGGCCTATTAGGATGCAAACCAATAATCATCCCCATTGAACAAAATGTCAAGTTGACCACTGTGAACTATGATTCATGTTTACAACCTATAGATAATGATCCATTACTCAAGAATCCGTCAAGTTATCAGAGACTAGTTGGGAAACTCATCTATCTCACTATGACCAGAGCCGACATTTGCTATGCAATTTAGACACTCAATCAATTCATGCATAATCCAAAATAATCACATATGAATGCTGCCTTAAAAGTTGTGAAGTATTTGAAGAAATGTCCAAGACTAGGATTTCTTCTTTCTTGCAAATGCAACATGGAAATGACAGCTTAATGTGACACGGATTATGCGACTTGCCCTAGAAGTCAAAGGTCTATCACCGGTGTCTACATCAAACTTAAGGAATCATTACTTTCATGGAAGACAATGAAACAATCCATTGTATCCTTATCATTGGCAGAAGCTAAATATCAATTCATGGCCAAAACTGTTTGTGAAGTAGTTTGGTTATGAGGCTTGCTTCTAGATCGTGGAGTATAGGTCAAAGGACTGACTTTGCTATTTTGTGACAACAATTCTGCAATCAAGTTTGCTGCAAATCTTGTATTACATGAGAGAATGAAACACATAGAAGTCGATTGTCATTTTACCCGAAAGAAAATTCAAGAAGGAATAATTGAAATAAGAGGAATCAAAACCATAAATAACCTATGGATATGTTCACCAAGCCTTTGTGTCAAAGGCAACATTCATATCTTCTAAGCAAGCTTGGCATATTGGACATATACAAACCACCAGCTTGAGGGGAGTGTTGGAAGATATGATATCGATTCTAAAGAATATATTTGAGAGATATCGAAGATTTGTTCCAATTGTAATTAATTGTTTGAATCAATCTAAGATTAGATCTAATACACGTGGATTAGAGAAATATAATCATTCCTTTTTTTATTGATTATTGTCTATGTTATATAACGATTCCTTTGTACATTGGCAACACAATTAATGAATACAGAAGTTTCCCACGTCTCTATTTCTTCCCTTGTTGCTTCTGCTTCAAATTTTTGTCACTCATCAATAAGACAAATTTGTTATTGTTATTTGATATGTGATTCTTGGGTTTTAGGTTATAGATAATAGAATGAGAATAATCGATATTTTATCAATGATCGACCCAAGTGGATATAGTATGTGCCTGTATATGGAGTAGTATAGTTCATTCTTGACATGACAATATCCTCTTATGAGAAAATATGTTAACGAGAAAGTCGACTAATTGATTATATAAAATACAATATGCAACTTTTATCTACATATAAAGTCAATTTTATTGAATTAAATGGAGTCACTTCGTGCATGGCACGGTTCACTTCCTAATATTTAATTAAGCTCCTTTCATTCTGTCGTCAACAATCATGATCAAGAATTAAGGCATGCGATGCAGTCAATAAGCCAATAGTTGGTCAGAGAGAGAGAGAGAGAGAGAGAGAGAGAGAGAGAGAGAGATGGGTGAGGGGAGCCCAAAAGAAGTTCAAAAGTCAACTTCAAACATAACTTTTCTTTTGACGCATCACCACTCGTTTTTTTCAAAGAGTTATACTCTTCTCTTTTGATGCCAAGATCGGTGGGTTGCAAGGGTGATGTCCATATTAAAAAGAAAATCCCTCGATCATGCCCAGTGCAAGCAAAGCATCTCTCCACCTCTAGACCCGGTGTTGGTTCTCCAGCTTGAAACCCTTCTCGCCTTTGCCAATATTCCCACGAAAAAGAATGGACTGCCTTCGCAGCTCTCTCGCATCGATGCCCCAGAAAATGGGGAATACATTGTTTGAGATCAAAGAGAGGTATGGAGGAAGGGATTAAAAAATTGATAAAAAGGCTAATCGAAAAACAGAAACAGTACTGCTGTATAGCTTTTGTGCCTTAATCTTTTTATACTACTTACCTTTTACCAAAAAAAAAAAAAAAAAAAGAAACAGTACTAAACCTTATATTCTTGTAAAAACGATGTTAGGATAACACAAATTTTTGTTCTTCATCCTCAGCCACGTCCGATCAAATACATTTTGTGTTAAATAAAACATATCCTAATCCAACAAACAGAAAAGAAATTGATAAGCAGGAAAAGACCCTCTCATATTGCCAAACTTATTTGACTTAATAACCAATTTCCCATCAGATCCACCCAAAAGATGTGTTTGATGGTTCATCAAAACACATTCCATATTGTTTTTTTTTTTTTTTTGATAATGGAGGATCCGTTCGAGCCCCCTTGTGGGGTCACAAGGCTCTAATTGTGCTCGGTGGCACTTTCAAACCACGACTATACCTCGGGGGAGACCAGTACAAGACCCCAACACCATGGCCCCCCACTTACAACGTATTAGCAAACACAGGTTTCGAACTCTCGACCTTGGCGATGAAGGAGAGACTCTCAACCAACGCAACTGCTCACAATTGGGTTCATATTGTTATATACCACCTCATCAAAAATTTCTCAAACAAGCCTTGATCTCGCCCCAAGAACCGTAGAGTGGTGTCTCCCTCTTTCTCCATGTGAATTCGAGCAACCCCCAACTCCTCTAATTTCAAATTATCTACAAATTAGGCTGATACATATGCATTAGTGGGTTCATTGTTGTTGATACATTGTAATGACTTTTTTTTTAATTGTTTTTTAGGGTTAACTTGGAGATATGACTTTCCAAGCCAGATTGAAAGAGAGAAGAAATGAGGGTTCAAAAAAATAATTGGTTAACAAATTTTTTTCTACCATGCAACTAATGGACTTGTTGCTGGAAATGCCTTTGCGAGTTCATTAAGGGTTTACTTGGAGCACAAGCCTGAACCAAAGCCATATGGTTTCTCACTCTTTTTGTAGGATCACAAAGAGTCACTTTTGGCTTTTGCTCATAATGTTGAGACTATAGCATTCATCCGATCCATTGGTGATCATCCCCTTGATAGCTTTTTCAAAAATATTTTAATGAAAAACTAAACCAAACAAGTTTGAGAACTTAACCATGCAATCGAGCTTGTGCCAGTAATTAGGGCATGATGACAATTGTAGCTTACGCCATGATTAATCTTGGCAAGAAAGGGGGAAAAATAAAAACTGATTTTCTTTTGAGTTAAACATCTAACCAAAGTGTTGTACATCAATGTAAGTGTTTCAAGTCAGAAGGCAAGAGGGAAACTTGCAAATTACCATGAACCCCTGTATCATTTATAGTGGTCATGAACCCCTCAACGCCAAGCTTTAGAATTTGGCAAGAGGATGAAGTAACAGGGGAAATTAATTGCAGAACAACCTATTTAGTAAAAACTGCAGCCTTAGAAAATGATCTCAAAAACGAATGAAGGGAAACAAAATTATAAATCAAGAGTACTGTAACCATTCTAAAATTGCCTGGGATGGTGGCAAATATACATCGCTCTTTCTATTAGGATCTTTAATATAATATGGGAACATTGAATTTGAGAAGATCAATATGATTTAAGGTCACTTAGCAATTTCAACCTAAAAGGCAGCATTATGTGAGGCAAAGTTAACTTGCTATCATCAGGAATGGATGGATAGGCTCCGTTCGTTTTACGGAAAATAATTTCCAAGAAAACGTTTTTCGGAGTTTCCAGCATTCATTTTATGGAAAATGAATTGCTTGGGGAAAACATTTTCCATGAAGGGAAAAAAAATCTTCTAAAAAAGGGGAAAATGTTTTGTAAATCTTCTAAACTAGTGTTGACACCTAAATTTTTGGGTTGATTTTTACTAAATTAAAAAAAAAAAAAAAAAAAAAACACACACACACACATGGCATATAGTTTAGAAACATTTTTTTTTTATTTTTATTTTTATTTTGTTTATTTTATTTTAGACTGTCGGTGAAGGGAAGATTTTTTACATGTTTCATTAAGATTTTTCACATATACTATTTTGTGCAAAAAGGAATTTTTTGGATAGAATATGTGAAAAAAAAAAAAAAAGGGGAATATTGGGCGAGGTGGGTATATTTCAACGATATATTTAGGGATATCATGCATGAACAAAGAGGAAAAGATATAAACCATAAAGATGCATTTTTTAGACCTATATAATACCTCGTGTGCAATAGAATTAAAGGGGGTTCTTTTTCTGTCGGTGAAAAAAACACAAAAAAAAAAAAAGCAAAAAGTGAAAAAGTGAGGTAAGAGAGAGAAAAATCGAAAAAAAAAAAAAAAAAAAAAACCCATGCGACTGTTCATCTTCCTCATGGGGGGTGTCACTACCGCATCGGTGTCGTCCCCGCTCGCTCGCACCGGTAGCTGAGCCACTAGCGACCTAGGGTCGCATTGCTGCCGAGCCACCCTTCCTCGCGCCGCCACGTCACCGTCCCGCTCGCCACTATAGCTGAAATCCCGCTGCTTCGATCGCAGAGCTGACCCCCGCGTCGCCCCCGATGTCGTCGCTCCAGATCTACTCGCCCCTCCCAGATCTGCTACCGTCGGAGCTCCTCGTTGCATAATCCGCCGCACCGAAGTTGCTCGACGCCATTGCTTCAGATTTGCCATCTTTAAAGCTCCTTGCTGCCTCCATCTCGTGAGCCTCGATGACTTGCACGCTACCCCGACGCATTGCCAAGCCACCCATTGCCGCTGGTCACGTTGTCGCTGTCTCGACGCCACCCCGTGCTGATCCCCAAAGCTCCTGCTGCCGTCGCGTCGCCTCGCCGGAACCCTAGCCGGCGTGTCTTCACCCTCGCCGGAGCCCTAAAACCGGCAGCCAAGATTTTTTTATTAGGTATTTTTGCTTTACTTTATTAGGCAAGTCTAGGTTTTTCTTTATTTTTTTTATTATTATCTCTTTATATGTTGTTTTTCTTTTGTTGAAATACCTATCTATGCATAATTGGAAATCCCATTTTACTAGCAAAATATTATCCCTTGATCTGAACGATATGTGATATCTTTTTTGGGATAATTTCGAATGGACTTGATTGTTTTATTTATCTTGAGATATGTCTGAGTTTTTTTTTTTTAGTCGGTCCTACTATTTCCTATCTAACTTTAAGGCTTAAGATCAATTTATCAGGATTTCACTCCCGAAATAATTTATCCCTTGATCGAGAATGTGGGTATTGATCACCTCTTTTGGGGTCCATGTTGAATGGACTTGATTGAACAAATTTATCTTGAGTTATGTCTGAGTTAGAATATTACATGTTTTAAGGTTATTTGCATATTTAGGCTAAACACTATTTATCATGAATCTTCGAAATTTTTTTTAAAAAAAGTCAAATCAATTAATTTAGGTTGCTAGTTTTTTAACTTGAATTGCATCTTTAATTATTTGGCAATTGTTAATTTCGAAATTAAAAAAGGAAATAAAAAGAAAAAATCCAAAAAAAAATGTTGAATTAGGACTAGGTTTGTTTTTTATTGTCTTGCATATTTAGAATAGGAATTTTATTTTGAATCATGTAAAAGAAAACAAAAAGAAAGTACATTCATTTAGGATGCTAGTTTTATTATTATTTGAATTGCATGTTAAATTTTAATTTTGGAAAAAAGGAAAAGCCACAAAAAAAAAAAAAATCATCATGCATATGTCATGTAGAATTAGGGGGCATATTTTACACATCATGGCATATTAGGGTAAAATTGCACTTAGTTTAATTTTAGATAATATTTTTCTTAATTTATTATAAGTTTAGGTATTTTCTTAAATAGATTGCATTTAAGGATTATTTGGGTTAAGATAATATTTTAGTTTAAATTAGGATTTGGCTCAACCCGGGAAGAAGATGGAAGAAGGAAGAAGAAGAAGAGAAGGGGGCCGAGTCGGATCTGGGAAAAGACGGCTGGGCCCTAGGCCCGCGTGGAAAAGAAGAAGAGGGGAGGGGCTGGCTTTTTTTGTTTTCTTTTGTTTTTACTATTTTTTTTGTTTTTATTATTTATTATTTATTATCGAAAAAACAAAAATTAAAAGAGACCAAGGCCTAATTTAAAAAACTAATCAAAATTTAGGCGTCAACAAGTTCTAAACTTTTTTTAGATCAATTTAGTCCTAAACCTTTTACAATTGTGACAATTCAGTCCATCCAGCCAAAATTAGCCGACCGATGCTAACATGGACACTGGCCGTTCGGTGAACACCGACGTGGCATTTTTTTCTATTTTTTTCGAATTTTTAAATATATATATTTTTTAATTTTTTAATTTTTTTAATTTTTTTTTCTTTTTTTTTCCCATCTTCTCCTTCCCCTGGCTGACGAGGTCAGCCTTGCCGGCCAATGGCGAGGCTCGCCCCCACTTGCCTGAGGCGAGGGCCAGCGAGGTCAACCTCTCTTGGCAAGGCTGCCGTCACCAAATCTGACGAGGTCAATCCTCGCCTTGGTTGGGCGAGGCCTTGCCGGATCTAGCGAGGACTGAGCTCGTTAGATCTAGCAGGGCCTCACCCTCGCCAGTGGCCGGCGAGGTTGGCCTTGTCAGCCCTGCCTCCGGGCGGCACCAGCCAGCTAAGGGAAGGAGAAGATGAGGAAAAAAAGAATTCAAAAATTCAAAAAAATACTTAAAATTCGAAAAAAATAATATATTTTAAAAATTCCACGTCAATGTTTGCCGAACGACCGGTGTCCACGTCAGCACCGGCTGGCCAATTTTGGCCATATGGACTGAATTAGCACAATTGTAAAAGGTTTATGACTAAATTGACCAAAAAAAAAAAATTATGACTGAATAGGCACAATTATAATAAATTTAGGATTTTTTTGGTAATTCTCCCTCCATTTAACAAGCCTAGATCCAAGTGTGTGATGGTAGGGCCAACCTATGAATGGCCACTACTGATTTGCTACTAGGGAAAACTTGTGGCCACCAATTTCTTTTTCGTTTTTTCTCCTTTTAGTTATTCATTTGATTGCTTTTAATAAGAAGAAGCCATATATATAAGGTTGTAGTAGTTACTGGGGTTAATGTCAATTTCCCATCTTGAGGTTAATACTATAAGCCCCAAATCGGTACATCTATGACAAATTTACTGCAATTTTTTTACTACAAAAAATTCTAAATTAGTACATTTGTGACAAATTTACCCTAAATTAATTTTTTAACCACAAAACCTCCCAAACTAGTATACTTGTGACAAATTAAGCTTTCCATTAGTTTTTGTTAAATTGAATTAGCACTGCGAAGTGCACATGTGACAAACAGAAAGTAAAAACCTAAAATGGTACATCAATCAATTACAATGTGTCATCCAACATAGCAATTTGGCAATCATATTAACAAAAATTGGAATGGGTAAATTTGTCACAAGTGTACTAGTTTGAGGTTTCTAGTGGTCAAAAAAATTATTTGAAATAAATTTATCACAGATGTATCAATTTATGGTTTTTCATGGTATTAACCCTATTTTGGTAATGGCCTTCAATCTCAATCGACTCGATATTTTAAATGGAGTTGGTTGACTCAACGATCTCTGGCATTCACGAGGCAATGATGATGCACCTCTACCACTATGTCCAAATCGGTTGTGATTTGAAAAAACAACACATATGGTTTCTAAATTTTAGTCCAATGTCTAATGTGGCTTCTGAACTTTCATCCAATATATAATGCCATATCTGAACTTTTGAATTGTTTAATATAATCATTGGACGTTTCGTACATGTTCAATTTAATCACTAGACTACATTGAAATGTTCAATGTTGCTTTTGAATTTGAATGAATGAAATGATAATATTGAACATTTTCATTAATTTTAATGATCAATTTAAACATTTACGAAAAATTCACTGATCACATTATATAAATCAAGAGTTTGAGGACCACATTACACAATAAATTTCAAGAATCATATTGAATAAAGTAAAAGTTTAGGGATCGCATTACACATTGGGCTAAAGCTCAGATATCATTTATATTACTATACCTTTTGATTTCTTCAATTTGATCTTCGGCTTTTTTGCCGTTTTGTGAAGACGCGCATGGAGTTCACATCAAGGAGGATGTATGTAGGTAGGTGCATAGACAGTTGGGGTCGATGTTGGGAACCACACGAGTCCTTTCATAAGATTTCTAATCAATTAGGTTGCTTGTTAGGGCTATTTTGATATCTTCGACTTTGCGATGTATTAGCCTATTGTGTAATTTTTTTAGGATCACAAACTTTTAAGACGAAAAGGGTATCAAAGTTTTTTGAAATTTTACCATTTATTTGACGTTGATCTCTAAATTTTTTAGAGGTTTTATTTTCTCGTCCAATATGCAAAAGAAAATATTGATTTGGATCGTCGCATCCGCTTTACGTTGATCCATGACATTGACAATAATCAAAATACTAGAAAATGGAGGAAAAAAAAGAGAGAGCTCAAACCCTCATATGGAGAGAGAGGAGGAGGTGAAGGCGGGCGCCACCATCCAAGCACCGACAAGGGTGGCTAGGCCCTTGTGATATGAGGACAGCGTGGCGTGATCGCAATCGTAGCACAAGGCATAAGCAATCTGATTTGATGATTTTGAGTACTAGTAGATGTTTTAAGTACATCGTTGTTAACACGTGGAGTCTCCTCAATCAATGATTCTCATCATTGTTAGATGGGGACAAATGACATAGTATGACCTCTCGCGGACTTCGGAGCAAAGGCAACATTTTTGGCCCGGACCTGGATAACCTGCCCAAGTTGAACCACGATTTTCTTAGGACAACATTGTTATCTCAAACTTATGCAGCAATGCTTTCAATTTATTTTTTGACACACGTAAAGAAACCAAGAGGGTGAAAAACATTATCTTGATCAAGAGAATAATTAGTCGGAAGGCCTTTTGCATCCGCAAAAGTTGGACGTGCTGCGGTAGCAGCTTTAAAAAAGAAAAGAAAAAGGTTTCAATAGGAAATGACTCCATTTTGATAAATTATATCCACATTTATGACAACCAAATAGGGGTCCTAAGTCTAGGTTTTGCTATTTTAGCCAGAAAATCATGAACTAGGCTGTATATCCTTCAAAAAACTGGTATTAACGAGGATGCATTACTTCTTAAGCAAAGCATCTTCATGGTAGATTAGACATTTGCCAGAATCTGATGTTATCAAAGGGTTATGCGACGAGGGAAAATCGTTTTTATGAACCTTGAGCCCTAAATGTTATAGGCACATTGACCAAATATCACTTCGACTATTAATTATGCGAATCTTTGCTACGGAGACCACAAAATCAAGAGTAGAGATGCGCTCTCGCAATTCATTTAGTATTTTGTTCTTCTCCTAAGATAGTAGAGAGAAAAAGCTAGAGAGAGAGAGAGTCTGATTCGTTACGACATCTTCTTTTTGCATGTGCTCGAATTGCTTTGTTCAACCCAGCTCTCCCGTGAGCCCGCCCATTGACATTTTCTTTTCAACATCTTTA
This sequence comes from Eucalyptus cloeziana, assembly GCA_014182715.1. Taxonomy (NCBI): domain Eukaryota; kingdom Viridiplantae; phylum Streptophyta; class Magnoliopsida; order Myrtales; family Myrtaceae; genus Eucalyptus; species Eucalyptus cloeziana. Next base: position 13,562,141 of record CM024640.1, read on the forward strand.
CAAAAAAAAAAAAAAAAAAAAAGGAAAAAACAAAAAACACAAAGCCCGCGCAGGACCTCTATTGTCAAAATTCAAAGTGTATGGGCTCAATTGCCATCAACACAACCTACAGATTAAAAGTAATCCAACCCAAAAAAAAAGAAAAAAATTATCGTACGATCACCACTAAGTAAAAATTAGTGACGATTCGGTTAATATACTTTTCCAAAAGCATAAAAATATTTAGTTGTTTAGTGTTTAATGGGAAATGGTCCCTTATCTGTCTCGCGTGATTTTTCTTTATCGATACCACGTTAGTGCGTACAGTGCGCTCACCGAATAATTCCTGTTAATTAGGATTTTAAAGACTTGGTGCGTGAACCTGTTCTGTCCTCGATCAATTCTCCTCTCCTCACTTTCTCGTCGACCTCCTCGATATTGATTCTCTGTGCTCTCAGCCACTTTCCATGTCCTCGAGTCGGATTCGGTGCAGTGCACTTGCTACCTAATGTCGTGTCCGACAAGAGTGCCCGAGGGTGGCACCGTCACGATTCTTTCTGATAAATTGGGGGCGCCACCGTGACCTGGGCGGGATATTGGATTTGGGTCCTGGAGCTAGAGTTTTCGTTGTGCATGATCACGGTCCGATTTATTTGCACAATTGGAGCGAGGCCAATGATCAGGTGGTCGTACTTCTATACACGGGATGGATGAGCACGAGGCCGATTTGGCCTACGATTTTGACGGGTCGGCTTTGGCTAATGCTAGCGATTTGATGAGTGATGAGGTCTCGAAAAGCGAAGAGGAAAACGACGGTGATAGCGAGGAAGAGAAAAGGAGGACTGGCTCTAGGAAGCGAAGGAGGGTCTCCGAAGAAAATGGGGAGAATTACCAAAAAAGTCATAAACCTATTGCAATTGTGCCAATTCAGTCCTAAACCTTTTTTTTTGGCTAATTCAGTCCTAAACCTTTTATATTTTTGCCAGTTCAGTCCTTCCAGCAATCTTCAATCGGAATAATCTGATGTGGAATCCCAATCAGCGCCGGCGGCGTTGCCGGCGCTAACATGGACACCGGAGATGCAAAACAGCGATGTTTTGCTTATAAAAAAAAAAAAAAAAAAATCGAAAAACGTTGCTTTCTCAGCATTGTTCTCCAAAGCAAAACGTTGCCGGCGCTGAGGAACCCTAGTACGAGATCTTCCCCAGATTGAGCGTTGCTTTCCTCTTTAGATATCAAAATTTTGCCCCAAATTCAGTCCACGCTTCCTCAGCATTGTTCTCCTCACAGACATCAAGAACCCTATTCTCTCCCAAATCAAATTTGCCAACCGAAAGAACCCAAAAATCTCGCAGATTTTGTCTAGAATCCTCATCCCAAATCATTCTTTTGTTGTCGCAAATCCTCATCCCAAATCATTCTAGAATCCTCATCCCAAAAATCTCGCAGATTTTGCCCGACACTTTTGCTCATCCATGACAATCGTAGACACACCCGTATTGTGAAGACCCGATTCGGCCACAACCCCGCTGCGACCCGACTCGCCTATCACAAATCGCAGCAAACACGAGGAGGAGTCATGGTCCCGATTCAGTTTTGTTGTCGACGAGTGTTGAGCGAACACGACGATAGCGAAAAATAGTCAAAAGGTATGTTGCGGTGGTCCCAAACTTATTGCGTTCTCCTCGTCTTATTTTATATTATCAATTTGCGTTAGTTTTTTTTTTTTGTTGGCGTGTATTGTCGTTGACGAGTCTTTCCAATTGAATTCTTTCTCCCTCGACCTGCTTCGAACCATATCATGTGAAAATTCAAGTCCTTTAGACCAGCTGCAACCACTTTTCTTCCTGGTTGTTGGACTTGCAAGCGTAGTAGAACGTAATAAAGATCTAGAAGACGATGATTCTCTAAGCCGCCCAGTTTTCCAACAGTCTCTAGCACTAATTATAGAGAAATTAGTTAAATTCTCAATTGTATCAAACCTCCAGGTGTGATTGCCTGGAGCAGAACCATTGAGATTTATAGACATAACACTTATGCGTGGAAACTATTTCCTCGATGGTCCTGCTTCCACCTATCCAACAAACCTCTTGATTTTCCTTAGTACTCTTCCATGTTTTCGAGGTTCTCCTCTCGTCCTTTCTAGCCATATATGGTTCCTCCGGAGAAGAGATCAAAGATTGATTTCGCTTCTTCCTATCGATGTACTCATAAGATATGGCATTAACAGCCGAGACTCGTTGTAGTTTAGCCCACCCAACGATCGCCTCTTCCATGCGTAACATACCTTTTTTCCTTTGAGGTGCTAGAGAACAGATGGATTTTTTCAATGAGAATTTGTCAATTGAATAACTTTGTTTGTAAAGTAAGTTTTGGCCTTTGGATTCTTTAAATGAGAATATATAATAAAATGTATTAGGATAATACAGTGAGATCGAGATGATTCAAAACTTATGCTCAAGTCAAAATTTTCATTATGTGGCTATGTTTTTACATACATTAGGTTTTCTATGTAGGGTTGATATGAGCGACAAGTCAGCTTGGGTGTGCCTTTTCCATGGTGGAAATTTTTACCATCGCCCGATGCTTGAATATGTTGGGGGCAAGACTGATTTAATAAAAGTCAATATTAGTTCACCAAGCTACGAAAGCTTCATCAGAGATATTGAGAAAGTGGTAAATACTAAATTTGAGAAGCTTTATTTTAAATTTCCTGGAAAGTCTTTGGAAGATGGGTTGAGATATATATGGGATGAGAGTAATGTTGTCGATCTATTGTTTAGCTATTTGTATCGAGGGGTAATTGAGGTATATGGAGAAAATTTTGTAGCCGATGAGGCAGATGAGGGTGATGGTCAGGCTGCCATTGAGGGTGAGGGTGAGGGGGTCGCTCATGGGGTTGGTGAGAGTGCTCATGATGAAGTTGGTTTAGCTAATGAGACAGTTGTTGAGCACTTGGGTAGTTTAGATCCTGATAATGCAATTGATGAAGGTGATTATACTGACATAGAGGATGATATTATGAATGACGATGACGATGAGACAGACTTTCTTGGTGATGTAAGATTTTTCATTGATGATGATCGTGATGATGAGGAGCTTTTGGAAGCAAGGAAGAACATGATGGAGTTTTGTGGGAGGTTCACAAAGGATCTTATTTTAGGGGAACCATCCGAAGCATTGGTACCATCCCAACCATTGGATGTGGATAATGCGGTTGATCTCGTAGCTGGTTACGAGACAGAGTACTATGAAACAGATGCAAATGAGAGTTTAGGGTCTGATGCAGAAATAGGAGATGATGATTTTACTAGGAGAATGAGTAGGTTTCCAAGATATGATCCTAATTGTGTTGTGCCTGGATTTTACTGTGGCTATGGCATTTGATACTAGTCGGCAATTTAAAGATGCTTTGATAAAGTACTCAGTGGCTGAGCGTAGAGAGATCAAATTTATAAAGAATGAGAAGAAGGTTGTTAGAGCAAAATGTGCTAACGAAAGTTGTCCTTGGAAGATTTCTGGATCTATTGATGCTTGTAGTGGATCATTTCACGTGAAGACCTATCATTCGGAGCATAAGTGTAGTATTAGCTTCAAAAATAGGAGAGTGACAAGTTCTTGGTTGGCAAATCACTATCTTCCTACAATAAGAGCAATGCCAACTATTAAAACTATTGCTTTCAAGGAGCTAATCAAGGAACAATTGGGTTTAGATGTTAGTATAGTTCAATGTACAAAGGCCAAATTGCATGCTTATAAAGTGTTGATGGGGAATTATAAGAAAGAATATGCAAAGTTGTGGGATTATGCAGAGGAGCTTAGAGAGAGAAATCCGGGAGTACCATTACATTGAAGGTGGAAAAACCCGATATGCAATCTAAGGCATTGTTTGAAAGAATGTACATATGTTTTGCTGCTTGTAAGAAAGGCTTCCTTGGTGGATGTAGGAAAGTTGTGGGGTTAGACGGTTGTTTCTTGAAGGGAATTTGTCAAGGTCAGATTTTGTGTGCTATTGGAAGGGATGCAAACGATCAGATGTTCCCAATTGCTTGGGCAGTTGTCAAGGTTGAAAGTAGTGATACTTGGACGTGGTTCTTAACAAACTTGATGTATGATCTTAACATTTTGACCACGTACGGACGAGGCTGGGTCATTATTAGTGACAAACAAAAGGTAAGTTTCTTATTTAATTTTTAGTTGCTATGCCTTTTAGATAGTTGTATTTGTAACAAATGACTTATATTGCACTCATCTTTTATAGGGACTTTTACACGCCTGTGGCTGCGTTATTGCTCTGAGTTGAGCATAGGATGTGTGCTAGACACATCTATGCCAATTGGGGCAAGAAATATAAGGGGATACAGATGCAAAGGCTATTTTGGCAGTGTGCTAAGAGCAGTACTATGCCGAGTATGACGAACATTCTCAGGCATTGAAGAAAATTAGTCCAGCTGCATATCATGACTTGGTTCAAACAGAGCCAAAGCACCGGTCTCGGGCTTTTTCACCACCTGATGTAAAATGTGACATTGTTGACAACAATTTATGTGAGGCATTTAATGGAAGAATTATACATGCTAGATGTAAGTCCATTTATAGTATGCTAGAAGAAATACGGATAATGATAATGACAAGAATGCATACACAGAGGGATGCATGTGCTAGTTGGAAAAAGAACTGTAGTCCAAGAATCTTAAGAAAGTTAGAAGAAAATAGAGTTTCTGCGATATATTGCCAAGTGATATGGAATGGTGATATTGGATATGAGGTGATGGATAAGGGTAACAAGTATGTGGCAGATGTGTTGAAGAGAGAGTGCTCTTGTAGAAAATGGCAACTCACCTGGCATCCCTTGTCCACATGTTATTTCTGCTATAAATCATAGGCAAGAAGATACGTATGACTATATTGATGACTGTTATAAGAAGGCTAAGTTTTTAGCTGCATATGAGAACATGATGATGCTAATTCAAGGAGAGAAATTTTGGAAAAAGACTAATAGGGAGCCACAGAACCATTACCAGCTAGGGTGAAGCCCGGTAGACGTAAACAGAAAAGGTTAAGAGAGGAAGGTGAGGTGGCAAGTGGAACTAAAATGTCTAGGATAGGAATGAAGATGACATGTCGAACTTGCTCGAGGCCAGGACACAATAGTTCGACATGTCCAATTAAGAAGACTGGGTCTACATCATCACAAAAACAACTTTCAAGGCGAAAAATTTCGGTTAGTTCTTCCATTTCCATTATGTCTTGGTCTCTTGTGGGCATAAGCTGAATCATGAGTACTATAATTATGTGATAGCTTAACATTCCTAATTTTTAAATGTTGTGTAGGTTCATAAACGTACCCACAAAGGTGCTGGTGGTAGTGGTGGCTCTACCAAGGTGAATCCTTATGTTCATGGGATGGTAGGTAGTATTTTATTAGAAATTTAATTTATACTAGTGAAGTTTTCATAAACATAAAACAAATATACACTTTGTAATTTCAGAGACGTACCCGCAAAGGTGCAAGTAGTAGTGGTGGTTCTACCGATGTGAATCCTTCTGTTCATGAAACGGTAAGTATTGTTTTTTTAGAAACTTAGTTTATACTAGCAAAGTTTCATAAATATAAAATGAATATATATTTCGCAGGTTTAGAGATGTACAAGCAAATGTGCAAGTGCAAGTGGTGGTGGTCTTACCAGTGTGAATCCTCTTGTTTATGGGACAATATGCAAAAGTACCAAAAGTTGCACGAAGAGCCAAAGTAACAAGATGTGGGTTTAGTGATGACATAGCGGTCTTGTTTTTCTTTCTTTGTCCATTTTTTTTTTCGGTGGAGATAGGTTCAATGAAGTGGTGATCCATTTTGTTTTTTTAATCAATGATGAGATCCGTGAAGTAGTATTTGTGGCTATATTTTTTGGGTCTATCTTTGGCGGTTTGTATAGAGTTGGAATCAGTGATAAACTATGCTTATGAACCATCTCTTATGCAATACAATGGGGTTTATGGATCTATTATTTGTTTGTTTACTACATTGTGATTGTTTGTTATGAAGTAGTCATATTATATTGCTTTTTTTTTCCTGTCATATTTGGACACCTAATATCATCCCAACGGATCATAAAAACAAAAAAAATGACATTTTTGATGTTGAGGTTGAGAAACAAATTGCATATAAAATAAAGGTGATTGCAAATAACTTGCACTTCATTCATGTTCATACTTCATGTCAACAAATACAAACCATACTAAAAACAAGTACTAAAATAGCATACATAATACATTTAATATTGACACTGCCTACAGCAAGCTTAGTACATCATTGCCTTGCATCCGCGCTCAACGCTCACCCAGATTCGGTTGACAGTGTTGCTGGCCCTGCGCTTGGGCTTGACGTTTGCCCAGATTTGCCCAACGCTATTGCTTGCCCTGCGCCCGCGCTCAACGCTCACCCAGATTTGCCTGACAGTGTTGGTGGCCCCGCGCTCGGGCTTGACGCTCGCCCAGATTCGCCCAACGTTGTTGCTTGCCCTGCGCCTGCGCTCAACGCTCATCTAGATTTGCCTGATACTTGCTCCCTCCGTGCTCTTGCTCAACACTTACCCAACGCCTTTGCCCAGATTCATTGACGCTCTCGCTCACCCTGCACTCTCGCTTCACGCTTGCCCAACAAAAAAAAAAAAAAAAAAAAACTAACGCAAATTGATAATATAAAATAAGACGAGGAGAACGCAATAAGTTTGGGACCACCGCAACATACCTTTTGACTATTTTTCGCTGTCGTCGTGTTCGCTCAACACTCGTCGACAACAAAACTGAATCGGGACCACGACTCCTCCTCGTGTTTGCTGCGATTTGTGATGGGCGAGTCGGGTCGCAGCGGGGTTGTGGCCGAATCGGGTCTTCACAATTCGGGTGTGTCTACGATTGTGATGGATGAGCAAAAGTGTCGGGCAAAATCTGCGAGATTTTTGGGATGAGGATTCTAGAATGATTTGGGATGAGGATTTGCGACAACAAAAGAATGATTTGGGATGAGGATTCTAGACAAAATCTGCGAGATTTTTGGGTTCTTTCGGTTGGCAAATTTGATTTGGGAGAGAATAGGGTTCTTGATGTCTGTGAGGAGAACAATGCTGAGGAAGCGTGGACTGAATTTGGGGCAAAAATTTTGATATCTAAAGAGGAAAGCAACGCTCAATCTAGGGAAGATCTCGTACTAGGGTTCCTCAGCGCCGGCAACGTTTTGCTTTGGAGAACAATGCTGAGAAAGCAACGTTTTTTGATTTTATTATTTTTTTTATAAGCAAAACGTCGCTGTTTTGCATCTCTGGCGTCCATGTCAGCGCCGGCAACGCCGGCCGGCGCTGATTGGGATTCCACATCAGATTATTCCGATTGAAGATTGCCGGAAGGACTGAACTGGCAAAAATATAAAAGGTTTAGGACTGAATTAGCCAAAAAAAAAAGGTTTAGGACTGAATTGGCACAATTGCAATAGGTTTAGGACTTTTTTGGTAATTCTCCCAAGAAAATGCGGACGACCCAAGTGGATAGCCTGTGACTGTATAATGGAGTAGAATTGTTCAATTCTTGATATGACAAAATCCTCTTACGAGAACAGACGTTAATGAGAAAGTCGATTATATAAAATGCAATATGCTAACAAATTTCCAAAAACGATACTCTATACGCTGAATGATATAATTGCTGCACTTCATATATGTTTTGGTTCTACTTGAGATGAGACGAACCCAGCAGGATGGGATGCAACGTTCAAACCGAACGGTTCAGCTTGGCTGAGATTTTGTCCGCAAGTTCCTCGATCACTTCAGCTTCAGTTTTTTCCAAACTGTAAGCACCAAAAGGCATGTCCGATCATTAGTGCTAGTAGACAGGAAGAAAATATCTAGAGGGTCAAAATTTTTCTAACTAGTATTCAAATTTATTTCTGAGAAGAAGAAAGACAACAGATGTCTAGGTTTCATCTGAATGTACAAATAAGTTTTTGCAAGGTAACATGCTTTAGTTAATGAACCCACACTCGAATTTGCATTGCCTCTTCACTAATCTGGCGCGTGACGCATGTCTATCTTTTTTCTGCCACACAAGATGATAACTGAGCAATCCCCTCAGAAAGTATTTCCCGAATGATAACAATCTCTCTCTCTCTCTCATTAAACTTAAAGTTCAGGCATCATGTTCAACTCGAGAGCATGGATATTAGTATTCTCCTAAGAAACATAAATATAATTACCCCACTAATCACACACTTCAACGGAAAACATAGTCATCATAGAAGAAATAATTGAACCGTTCACTAATAGCTCAAGGTTACAAAGTATAATTATCATAATAGATGCTTATATTACAGGCGATGGACCAAACAGAACTTCAAGGAGTAGAGACGTGGTATGAGATCAATATGCACATTAATTTGGTCAAAATTTTTTACTTTTCTTAAGACCAGAAAATTTAATGCCTCTTTAATTCGTCTCTATACCTTTGAACAACAAATGTAAAATTTTAAAAAGAAAAAAAAATAAATCAAACAAGGATGAAGTATGGCTCAGGTACCATTAGTGCAGAAGCAACCACAGGTCCACTTCATTGACGTTTTCAATTGTAGAAGCATGAAAAGATAATCAACTCCTAATGTGGCCGCTGGTGTCTTCAAGTCCGTATCTTATAGAACTTCAGAAAGTATTAGATTGATGGAGAATCACTTAATAAATTGGCCTAGAGTAAGAACCAATATCCTAGTTTTATTTATAATACTTTCTACCAAGAGAACACTTTGTGTCACCAACTTGAATTAGTAGACTAGAGATACAAGAGTGGCAAATTACAGTACGTTGCCTCATGCAGATATACCAAAATCAAAATGAAGAGATTCCACTTTTCAGTTATTAATTCCTGCTGACCAGAGCAGGCGGCCTTTAAAAGTAAGTTTTGTGTTCTCATGCACAAACTAAGTAACATTCTTCAGAAATTTCAAAAAAAAAAAACAGTTTACTTACAAGAAGACAGAGCTTAGATAGGAAAGAGTTTAGTACCTGGAACTAGCAGACCATCCCTTGATCATGCCCAGTGCTCGCAAAGCATCTCTCCACCTCTGGATTTGGTGTGGATTATCCTGCTTGAAACCCTTTTCGCCTTGGCCAATGTTCGCCATGAAAAGTATGGACTGCTCTCGCAGCTCTCTTGCATTGATGCCCCAGAAAATGGGCAACAAGATAAGACCGCCCTTCTTTTGGCATTCGAGGATCTTCACCAGCTCGTTAAGGCACCATGGCGAGAAATGATAATTCTGCGAGGCTACCACAACAGCAATCTCTGACTGCTCGATCGCATCGTTGATTGCTTGCTGGAACTGTACTCCTCCATCCAGTGTAAAATCAACAAATGTTCTTATCCCTCTTCGCTCAAGAGCACCCTTGAGATGGCTCACAGTGTGAAGCGTGTCATTCTGCTTGTAACTAATGAATACGCCATAAACCCCAGGAGAACGCTGACCTGCACAATGGGAATAAATTGTTTTAGATCAGAAGAGAGGTATGGAGGAGAGGATTAAGAACTTTGACAAAAAGGCTTATAAAAAAAACAGAAACTGTGCTAAACCTTGCATTCCTGTAAAAACCAAGATATAATGGTTAAAAATTTTGGTTCTTCATCCTCAGCCAGGTACTGATCACATAAATTTCGTGTTAAGAAACGTATTCTAATCCAACAAACAGAAAACAAACTGATAAGGAGGAAAAAGACCCTCGCAGACTGCCAAACTTATTCGACTTAATAAAACAATTTCCCATTGAATCCACCCAAAAGATGGGTTCGATGTTCATCAGAACACATCCCATATTGTTATACAACGCCTCATCAAAAGTCTTCTCAAACAAGCCTCGATCTCCCTCCAACAAACATGCTGAGTGGTGTCCCCCTCTCTCTCCATGTGAATTCGAACAACTCCCAGCTCCTCTAACATTCAAACTCTCAACAAATTGGGTTGATACATAAGCATTAGTGGGTTCACTGTTCATTAAGGGTTAACTTGGAACACATTGTAATGCCATTTTTTTAATTGTATTTTAGGGTTAACTTGGAGAATGACTTTCCAAGCCAGATTGAAAGAGAGAAGAAATGGGGGTTCAAAAAAATAATTGGTTGACCAATTGTTTTTCTACCATGCAATATGGGACTGGTTGCCAAAGACGCCAAATAATTTCTCACTCTTTCACAGAATCACTTTTGGTAAAAATACGTTCCACGGTAGATTTACAAAATAATCGTTTGGCTTTTGCTCATCATGTTGAGACTATCGTGTTCATCAATCCATTGGTGATCATCCCCTTGATAGCTTTTTCATTAATATTTCAATGAGAAACTAAACTAAATAAGTTGAACTTAACCACGCAATCAAGTTTGTGCTAGTAATGAGGCCATGATGACAATTCTCGCCTATGCCATGATATCTGCATTCAAAGCTGAATACACTCAACTGATCTCTTATCTTGGCAAGGAAGGGGGAAAAATATTAACTGATTTTCCTTCAAGTTACTACATCTAACCAAAGTGTTGTACGCCAATGTAAGTGTTTCAAGTAAGAAGGCAAGAGGGAAACTAATTACCATGAACCCCTGCATCATTTATGGTGGACATGAACCTCTCAACGCCAGACTTCAGAATTGGGTTATAGTTTGAGAATATAGCAATAGATTGCGGAACAACCTGTTCAGTAAAAAATGCAGCATCAGAAAAGATCTCAAAAATGAAGGGAAACGGAAATATAAATCAAGAGTACTGTGACTGTTCTGCAATTGCCTGGGATGGTTGCACGTATACATCACTACCTCTACACTACTAGGATCTTTATTATAAAGTGGGAGCACTGAATTTTAGAAAAAGAATATGATGTAATGTCACTGAGCAATTTCAACCTTAAAGGTAGCATTATGTGAAGCAAACTTAACTTGCTTTCATCAGGAATGGACGCCACTACGTGAGAGTAGCACAGTATGGAAAATTTCAACAGCAGTATCACACATTAAATTTCTCTGAATAGGAAATAATGCCAGGTTAGTAAATTCAATCTGACCAGAATGAATCATACTAGACCTTGAAATGTCCATTAGGAGAATAAGATTTCGCAATGATTAATCAGTCTCTTCAAGTATGACAGATAGCATAAAATAATTTCCAGTCTTACCTCATTCAACATGGCATCAAAACGACTGCCCCTTGCCACGGATTGAGTGGCTTCTGCCTAAAAACAAAGACCTATGTGATACAGGAACAAAAATTTGAATAAAGAAACTTCAATCGTTGTGTAGCTAGCTCTGGACATGAGACTAGATGGTTTAATCATTTCATATTTACCATCCTATGCCAGAATCCCAGCACAATGCCTTGTTGTCTATTAGTAGAGGATTCGCCAACTCATGCAGAGCCTGAGCATTACATTTCCTTCTTCAATGTTGGACGAGATCGATCCCATCACCACTGAGGGTACTATACCATGAGAAGAGGGAAAATCTTTTTGAATCTAAGAAAGAGATAATATTGGACTCCTAGAGTGATTATCCATGATGATCTTATGCTATAGACATAAAGCAGTTCACATGCAAGCATGTGTCATTTGAAACAAAATCAATGGAACAACATGAAATTGTACTGTATACTAAATTTTTTCCAACTAATGGTAAGTTCATAAAAAATAACTACATTATCCAATTATAGGAGTATGCTAAAGATAACTTCTCATGCATTAAAGAGCACATAAATCATATGGAGGCACAGAATGATTGACCTCATATCTGTTAGCGGTACATTTCTGCGTCCCAAGCAATGACCAGCCTACAAAATCAAAAGCATTGCCTACTGCCTTTCACATGTACTATCATAGAAGAAAACCAAAGTAGCTAGATATTCTAGGAAATTGACATGTTTATTAGCCAGCTGTGCCAGTTTGAACTAGTTTTCTAAATACGATTCAACAATCTCTGGCATACAATTGCTCAACCTTACTGTTCCCGACACATGCACAAAAAGGCTCAGAAGTTTAACTGAGATTCAACTAGAAAGCAGCCACGTCATGTCACATTGAGATGAACCATCAACCGAAAAACCAACAAACAATCAGAAATTCGCAGCAAACAGTCACAGAGGATGATCATTGAAACCGTTTAAAAGCAAGAAGAACTCAAATGAAGTTCTTACCTTGCCCATTTTCTTCAATTTAGCAAATGTCTCAGAGATGCTAGTTGTCGATTTAGCACCACGAGCAGCCATTGCTGTAGTTCTTTTGGTAGAAACAACTGTTAGTTGCGAAGACCAAAAACCACAAAAAAATATGGGTTTCCTAAACTGAGCAAACCAAGTTGATTTCAGAGCAAATGCCATACCAGCGTTCTGGATATTGGCTTGAAAACGCTTGTGCCTCCACTTCAATCCTATTAATGAATTAACAAAAGAAGAAACAAGTACAATACTTAATATCAAATAATAGCAGTTTTCCAAACAAAATGACCGATAGAAGTAGCATGTTGCCCTCTCCAAAAGATTAAATCACAGATAAACCACTGGTCACTGCACATCTCAGTACCCCGTAGAATCTAACTAATACTCATGGCTCACAAATGATTGCTTAAAGGAAACTGAAGCAATGAGTAGCTTTGACTGATAGTCAATAGGGTTTGATATGTGTAACATATCATTGATTCTATGCGTTCGGCAAAGGGAATTAAACGAGAGAACGCCTTCATCACCAAATGGGGAAAAATGAAGAAGAAAAAGGAGCCGCCCCGTCGAGTTGCCGTTACCTGCGACAGACATGAGGGCCGGACCTCTTGCTCGATAGAGATAACAGCGGCCCGCCGGAGATTGAAGAAGTCGAAGGGACGAGTGATCAATGATCACGGTAATAGGGGTACGAAATGCCCCATTATGTCTGGCCACCATCTATAGAGTTAGAGCCCATTCGTGTGCGTGCGAATCTGCCAGTCTGTGCTCGCAGTAAAAGGAGAATCTTTTATTTCTTTTCCCAAAAAAAAGATATCCACTGACAACGGAAAATGATGCTCTGAAAGTAAGCGACGGGTCCATCCTCGTGAATCATTATAATGTCATTAATACTACAATTTCCAAGTTAATCTAAGGCCAATTTATTTCTCGACATAAATGGATTAAGGAAAAACATGTGAGGAACCGCTATTTGAGTTTATCATACTCTTGACTTGTTTAATCCAAATTTCTATAAATAAATTCGAGTGATCTAATTCATAATTCTAAACAATTTTTGAGATTTTAAATTTTGGCCAAAAGGGGGTAAAACCTGAACTTGTGTAAACTTAAAAATTAGAAGAAAAAAATTCACAAACTAGGCTTTGTTACTTAGTTCCTTTTTTTTATTTATCTTCTTTATTTATTTATATAATAATTATATACTAATATAGGGAAAAACAATTATGTTGTTCTTTAGCTTATAACTATTCACTCAAAGTGTGCGACAGTTTGTGGTAGAGAGAGATGGCCGCAGGGCAGGGGCGTCCGATCAAGTGGAGAGCCTGCCGGCGCCCTTATTTCACCGGAGTTTTCCCCCTCGTTGGCCTGTGACGGCTACGGCATGGCTGTCTCGCCCTCATCCGGTCCATGCACACCTACATGTACAATATCCAAACACCTCCATCGTCCACTCTTCGTTGCAGCTTTCCGAGCACTTCCTCATTTCCAACCATGTCATCCACAAAAAGTGGAGAATGACATCTTGAACAAAGTACAAGTAAATATTCAGGTAGATGTTTGACATGGAAAAGCTCAGTGCGTTGGTCGTGTATATGCCGAGCGTCGACAATAAAGACATCATATGCTATTTCGATAAGGATGCCAAAGAGTTAATTATTCTTATTCCCTTCCCATTTACGACTCATCTTTTAAATTCTTATGGCCATCCAAAGCACTTAAAATCAATTAATGAGGGCTAATTGTATTTTTGTATGTTGGGTTCTCCGTAAAAGTATGTGGATAGTATTGCAAAAATAAAGATATGTAAGTAAGTGATCGTTGGATCGAAAGGGAGGCATGCTTTTGGAATTTTCTCTCATTATGCTAAACTTGTGAGGAAACTTTCAAGCCCAGAAACTTTCAGACACGTTAAAGCTTAATGACCCTTACAGGTAACTATGCATATCTAACCCCTTATTAAAACATGTGTATTTATATGACAAGAAAAGTGAAAAGGGCACGAGCTACCCATCAGCTATAATACACACCTCAGTGTCGGTTAGTGTATTAAGGCTCTTACTTTCCATCTTCTTATAGCCAAGCCCTGAAATGCAATGTTGCATGCAGATCAGGCATTGAGGTAGTAAACAGTGGGTGCAAGATACGCTCGATTTTTTTTTATTTGTTATAAAGATACATCAGATTTTTCGAGCAAGAAAATCTGCCCTTACTCATCAATATGAACAAATCAATGAGATGAGTATATATCTGATTTCTCAGAATGGACATGCAAGTGACAACTTTATTATGTTGAGAGTCTTCACAACCGTAAAATACCAGCAACTTGTGGAATAAGTTTATTGATTAAAGAGACTCAAGCTATAAAAGTCGCTCCACATTGCAGACATATTATAATGAAGTAAATGCTTTAAGCAATCTTTGAACTGGATTCTTCTACATGGAACAATGCTAGAGTGCAATTTTGGCAGACTAAGCATCTTAGTTCAAACATCCAACCTTAGCTCAATCCAAGTAGATGCTAAATTTCTGATTATTACCCTTAGATAAATCCTCCATTAATCTTAAGTTCAAACCACCAAGCAGCAGAGCCAGCCATTTCTGATGGACGAGGACAATCAAGTTCTTTCTTTTAAACTTCATGATGTTGAGAGTCCTCCATTAATCTTAAGTTCAAACCACCAAGCAGCAGAGCCAGCCATTTCTGATGGACGAGGACAATCAAGTTCTTTCTTTTAAACTTCATGATGTTGAGAGTCTTCACCAGCATAGGATTGTGTCTTCTTCTTCTTCTTCTTCTTCTTCTTCTTCTTCTTCTTCTTGCCCTTACCCAAGCAAGACCTCTTTTTTCTTCTTCTTCTTCTTCTTCTTCTTCTTCAAGGCCACCATAACCTAGGTGAGGCCAACCCTCACCTGGTGAGGTCAACCCTTTTCTAGGTAGGGCAGCCACACCGAGCATCACCTAGGCAAAGGTGACGCCCGATGAGGCCGCCCTAGCTTGGGGGAAGCTAACCCTCGCCGGGCCTCACCTAGGCAAGAGCTTCCATGCCCGGCCTCGCCCTCACGCAGCCACGGCAGATGACTGATGGCCAACCATCCGTAAAAGGAAGAAAAAGGAAAAAAAAAAATCGATAAAAAAACTCCAAAAAATATTAAATTATTATTTAAAAAATTATCCACTTCAGCACCGGCCATGCGACATAGGACGGCTGGCATACACATCAACAATTTGTTTGACACATGCTTTCTTTCTTCTTCCCATGCGCAGACCCCTATATTATTTCCCCCTTGCGCATGCTCTCTCTTTCTCTCTATCTCTGTTCAGCACCCATGCCCTGTCCATGCCTATTTATTGATCCTTTTCTTTTTTTGTTTTGCTCCTCCCACCAATTTCAATTGATCTTTCTTTCATCGCCCAGAGGTGTCTCAGTCGACTTGGTGAATGACTAAAAAATCACAAATCACATTGCACCAGATTTGTTTCCCTCATTACAGTTTCCGTCACAAAGCATAAAGCTCGATTGGGTTGCTGAATCTTGAATTTTTTTCTAGTCTATCACATTACAGTTTCCGTCTCAGAGCTCTCGCATTTCCTCTGGTAGGCTTCTTGA
Source organism: Eucalyptus cloeziana (assembly GCA_014182715.1). NCBI lineage: Eukaryota > Viridiplantae > Streptophyta > Magnoliopsida > Myrtales > Myrtaceae > Eucalyptus > Eucalyptus cloeziana. The sequence goes on from CM024640.1 coordinate 13,577,959, forward strand.
CGAAGCAGCCACCCATTTTCATGTCTATCATGCGCATATTTTTCTCGTACCTTTGATAAGGGGCCTTCATTAATTGATGTAGATCATTTGTGTAAGCTACCACTGTTGTGATTCAATCAATGCTACTCCTCTCTTCCCAAACATTTAGAATAGCCTAACTTGTGCTTAGAACTTGTACAATCTGTACAAGTATCAAGTTCAATCGTTCTGATAGATCTAACTGGACCTGTCAAAATGGGTTCAAAACCCATTTAATAACCAAAAAGTAGTGAAATGGATCATAACAAATTTAGTAGCCCAGCATAAAATGGGTTTACAAAATAAGAGTGTGTTATAAATGGGTCCATTATGAATCAATTTACAACCCATTTATAATTAAATGGGCACAGCCACAAGCATGGCCATCTTCTCTTCACGTCTCAGTTCTCAGGTCTCACGCATGGGCTTAGCCATCTATTCTTCTTCAGTTCTTCGGCCTCAAACAAATCCAAATTGGCCGACGACCCCGAGATATCAAGCCCGCTGTTCGAGCCGTTCCAATCTTTAGCCGCGACTTTGAGCAAATAAAAGAACCGCCCACTGTTGACACTTCCGGGGCCGGTCTTGGAGGCGAATTTGCCGTACAGATCTGCGAAGCTGAGGGCTTGAGAGGACTTACCTTTGGAAGGGGGTGGGTGGCGGAGTCGGTGCTTGATGGGCTTGGTGAGGGCGGCAGCTCAGGGCCGACCGAGGGGGTGAAACGGCTGGAGAGGATGTGGAATGCTTAATGGAGCGTGTGACATCCCGAATTTCCAATTCTATTTTCAATAAATTGAAACGGGTATTTCATCCGCACGCATATAGTTCTTTTCCCCCGAATCGATCACTCATGGGATAACTAGTCTATCGGGTGAAGCCATTAAGAAATTCTAATGCATCGGACTCGAGAATTTGACTAGGAAACGACCTTTCGACCGAGTTAATCTGCAAGAGTCATTATGGCACAGTTAAAAATCGATTAGAAGCCGGAGATAGGTCGGCTCAACATAGACATGTGATCGATTGTGGGTGATTCCACCAGATCACACTGTTCTTGTTAGTCGGCACTAGACCGACTTTTCTATCGATTGGGTCCCCTGTGTTCGTATTTGAAACCTTGAGATTTTCACAACAACCGAAGGTCGCCAATGTGTCAAAGATGTACGTTGTGGCTTGAATTGATCAACCACAGGTCAAATGCACGAAAATTTCTAAAAGCTACCCGGTAGATCAGGACGCGCTAATATCGTGCCAGAGTGAAATTAACCGTTAAATTGAGATCGAATTCAGAAATTAGAAGTCCTGGTGTGTCACAAATCATTTTATGATCATTGATTCATCTTCAAAAGATTTTTCATGCAAGCCGAGTTTTTCAACAAAATAATCAGAGAATGGCTAATTTGGCTCGAGAAATTGGAAGGCCCGCCTTTGGTCATGCTTTTAGGACTTAAGTTGGTTCTATGGATAAGTGAAGATGTGAATTGAAGTGTGGTGACATTGAATTAATTTTATGAATTTTAATTGGGCTCAATTGGACGAGAATTGATTGGATTTGAGAAATTCAGGTACGAGATTTTAGGCGTGCGGAAAATGAAATTTGACCCATTGGACTAAGGTTGTGGAGAGTTAGTGGGGCATGACATCATGATAATGTCATGGTGAGGTCATTTTATGGGTTAAAGAAAAGACAAAAAGAAAAGAAGAAACCCCCCTTCTCTCTCCTCCCTCTTTCTTCTTCTTCTTCTTCTCCCCCGTAGCTTTCTTCCTCCATGCTTGTTCTGCAATTTTCTTCAAAAACCAGCAGCCATGAGGAGCTTGGAAGGGGGAGGGGGAAGCAGCCGCCATCGGACCGCCGGACCGCCGCCGTCGGACCGCCGTCGCCGCTCGTCGCCCGCGCCTCATCGCGCGCCTCGGCCTCCCCCTCGCTCAGCCCTCTGTTTAGCTCGTTCCAGCGGCTATGGACCACCGCCGGCGCTCCCTCCGGCCACCGTGAGGCCCCGCCGTTGGCCGCACGGCACCACCGCACCTCCTCCGCCCCTTCTCAACCCAAATCAGCCCCAAATCCACCCTCCTTCGCCCTCAACCAGCAGCGCACAGAAGCAGAAAAAAATGGGTATCGCAGCCCGGTCTTGGCCCGTTTTGGCCGGCTTCCCGAGCCCGGATGCTCGGCCCGCTTTGAGGAAAGTCGATCCTCGCGTCGGCCCCGTCGTTTTGGCGTGCTCGGCTCGCTAATCCAGTGAGTTTAGCTCACTAAATCTTGATTAGACGGTTAATGATGCCCTAAGTGTGCTTAGTCTAAGTTAAGTGAGTTTATGTGGGTTGATTAGTTTATTTGATTGTGGATTAGATTAGTGTGTTTAATTAAGTTAAATGATGTTTAGTTTAAAGTTAAGTAGGTTTATTTTTAATATAAGCCTTGATGTGACATAATGGATTTTATTTTTGATTTATTTAATTGTTTCGAAATTCTGGAATTAAATAATATATTATATTCCGAAAATCATTAAAATATTATTTATTTTAAAAAAACTCGAAAAATTATTTTTGGCCTCATTTGCTTAAAATTTCGGCTGATCGTTCTTGTGCAGTTAGAATTTGAATTTGATGAATGGATGTGGTAAATTGAGTTTTGATTATGATAAATAGGGTTTTTAGCTATAAAAACCCAAGTGTCGGATTTTGATGCAGAAATTTGATTGTTATGGTTTACTATTGAAATTGAAATATGTGATTGAATTGTGGAATGTCCGAATTCAGTAATGATTGTCGTGTGTTGGTTAATGAGGAACCGTCCCGAGCCTGTTGAGCTAGACGTACCCCCTATATGGGATGCCCGCGCAACGGATGCCGGTCGCAGTAGAGGCTAGGCCGACTGGACCGATGCTCCTTCGGGAATGCCGTCGACGTAGTGACGAAGCCGCGCTCCACGGGGGGAGGCGATGCCTGACATGAGTGTCAGTAGATAGCTGAATGGCGAGTAGGCTATGCCCTTGTGTGGCGGTGAATAATTGGAATGCGAGTTGAGTACGATTGTGATTTTACATGAAAGTGATATCGTTCCAATTATTTAAACTCTTATTATTACCTGAGTTTGCGTGATATATATATTGTGCTAACCTGCAGGGAGGAATTAAGACGAGGTAAGTTGTATGTGTGAGGGGGCTAGGCCACCCTGGGTGTATTTGCTTTCTAATAGGGGTTTAGGGGGTTGAACTTGCTGAGACATTGTCTCATCCCGGTTTGGGGACAACAATTTCAGGTCCCTGGTGGATGGAGCGGCTAGATAGCTTTGGTTGGCTTTGAGGAGTTGCAGAGGTGAAGTCATAAGGATTGGAGAACGTGTCCGACTTGTAGGTCGTAGGACAGTTCCTTTTTAAGAGCCGGTCTTTTGTAGACTTTTGGCTGTAGGCCTTTGTTTGTAATTCTGTTGAATTTTGAAAGTGTATTGTTGGGGTTTTGCTTCCTGCTTTTCTATCCCGTATTTTATTGTCAGGGGTTTTATAATATGCTTCCGCGTGTGCATTTAATGAATTAATTGGGTCGGCGACACTACCTGGGAATGTCGCATTTGTATGACCATGGTGGGATGTTCACATGTCTTGGGGTTCGGGGCATGACAGAGCGAGCTCTGGAAAGGGAGCGAGTTGGGAGCGATGGGGTCACTGGGTTCTGGGAGAGCAAGCGGAGGACGAGTTCTTTAACTAGACTGCGACCTTGTGCAGGTCTTCTTCTTCCATTGTAGAGCTAGAGAGAAAGTGAGAGAGAGAGAGAGAGAGAGAGAGAGAGAGAGAGAGAGAGAGAGTTGGGTGGGGCGAGTGAGAGCGGTGACTTCATTTGATTGTTTAAGGGCGCGGAAATGATGAATTTCGTAGTTTTTTTGGAAAATTGAAATGAAAAGATGACCCCCTTGCAAGACAGAGAATAATGGAGAGGTCGTTTTCTTTTTCACAAGATCTTGTATTAACTTTACTCGATTCGGCTGAGGTTGTTTTCTTGTTATGAATTTTTATTATGATTACTGACTTCATTACTTTATATTTGTGCACTTTTGTATGTATATTAGAACTGCATAATAAGCAATTAAAATAGAAAAAAATCACATCAAATAACATATTATTAAACGGACAATAACCAATATGTCAAGATTATCAAAGGAGTTGGCGAGACAGTCCATGGAGCCATTTATTTTTCTAATAGAACAATATAAGGAAAAAAAAATGCTAAAAGTGAATGTCGAGACAAGTCGACCACGGGTCACAAAATTTCCATTGCAATTGAGGGGTCATAAACATGTTAAATGGGTCAATTTGACTCAAACCAAATCTCACCCAACCCAAACTCGATTCAATCCACCCATTTGACAAATCTAGATCCAACCGTATGACGGTGGGGCCATTCCGCGAGTGGCCACTAATGATTTGAAGCTGTGGGAAACTTGTGGCCACCAAGTTTTTCCTTTTTCTCCTTTTATTAATTCATTTTATCACTTTTAATAAGAAGCCATTAAAAAGAAATAATTATTATGAAATACTTCAAACCAGTATACATGTGACAAATTTATCTTCTGTTAGTTTTCATTAAATTTTACTATTAAATTGTTGAGTTAAATGATACGTAACAATTAACAGGTGTACCGGTTTAGAGTTTTACACTCCGTTTGTCATAGACATATCGATTTGTATTTTTCCGTGATATTAATTCAATTTAACAGAAATTAATAGAGAGTAAATTTATCACAAATATACTGGTTTACAAATTATTTTTGGAAAATTATCATATGTGTATCCGTCAAAAATATTAGTTTGGAGTAAATTTATCATAGATGTACTAATTTGAAGTTTTCATGTTATTAATTATAATTAATTGGTTACTGTCATTTTCCCATTTTGACCATCACCCACCTCAAGCCACTCGACATTTTAAATGGAATTGGCTGATTCATTGATCTCTAGCATTCACGAGGCAAAGATGATTAGGGGTGAGCGGTTCTCGGTTCCTTACGAGGTTCCGCTTGGAACCCGGAACCTACTCGGGTACATGGTTCCTCATTTTTGGAACCCGGAACCTACCCGTCGAACCGAGAACCCGGAACCTACCCGTCACAGTTCCGGGTCGGTTCCAGGTTCCAAACGGGTTCTTTTCTTCTTTTTATTTCATTTTTAGTTAAAAAAATGAAAATGAATGCAGCAATAATAAACAAACTTGTCATTCATCGAAGATAATATGACACAAACAGCAAATAGCATTTTAGAAGCAATAAACAAATTGTTTTTACACTCATGAACAATCCAGTAGTTCGAGCACATGATGGATGAAACAATCCAGCTTTCCACTTCGATCAGAGGAATGACCATTCAAAGTACCAACATTAATATTACAAGTACTAAAAAGAGGAAAAAGGATCTCCATCTCCACGGTATGTGTACACAATATTGATAAAGAACATAGTAAATATAGATTTCATTAGGCAGTCAACGACCAAATGCTGTAGAACACCAAAACAAGCCAAGACAGGTTCTTCAATGGCAATGTAAAATTTTCTAGTGGCAAATTTAACAATTTCATTGAATGCAGTGAGGGAAAAACAATCTGCATCTTCTAATTTGGACAAAATATTGGACCAGTAGAAGAACGAAAGATGCTGACAGCAAAGAATACGAGGCTGAAGGACTTCCAGACAATCTCAAGAGGATTCGAAAGCCGTTTGGAGACCTAATAAACATATTGAATCAAATCAGGTACCACAAACTTTCTTAAATGCCAAAACCTATAAGATAGCATGTTGAGAAATAGATCAGCAAATAGCCAAGTGAGAAAATGTATATCCAGTGAAGGATCACAAGGAAGCAAGCATCTAATTAAAAAATAACCTTTTCTTTTAGAAGCTCTTCAGCTTCGACGTATTCATCTAGTTCAGGACTGCTCTTCTCTCCACTCTTATCTACATTTGACGAAATATCCAATGCATCTTTTATTGATTTGAGACCAAAGAATATGAGCAAAGTCACAGCAGCATATTCCCCAATTGGTAATGCTGTTTCAATGATCACATAGAGTAGAGACATGAAAACTCTTGTAAGAAAAGAGCCAAAGGATCAAATGGATTCTCAATCATGCCAAGGAAAGACAAGTTGCAGAGACAACTAGTAAATTCAATAATTGATAGTTATGTGCATCCAAGTTGATGCAAGTGAAGTTCAAACAGATGATTTTACAATAAAATACTGCCAAACACATAAGTCTTCGAGATTAAATTATCATTTACACTAAAATGTAAGGAATGTTGATTTTTCCGTCCCAAATCTCTAATGAATCCTAAAACGCATTGCACATGCCTAATCATGGATCGCAAAGGGAATTGTTTATTTTAGTATCCCCTCGTTTGGTATCTCAACCCTACATTAGTTTGTGATGCACAGACACAAAGTTCAGACTTGAAGTAATGAGAAGCTATCAACATCAACATGTGGTAGAAATTTCATATGTACAAGTATCATTTACTTGACAGGTGAATTTAATTCAGTCAAGGATAAGAAATCTCTGTGCTTTAATTAGAGCATGTTAAGAGAATGAACTGCACCATAAGTCTCCTTTTAGTATAAACAGGTGTGGATGAGAAACCTCTGTGGCAGAACATACAAAGGAAACATAACCTATATCTTTTGTTCGCTCTTTCTCTCCTTTTCTTTCTTTGCTAGGTTACAACACGAATAAAGGCATTGCAACACAAGCCTTTTCAGAGCTCTTCAATCCCAGCCAGAGAGTAGCTAACGTCGGGGATTAAAGACCAGCAGAACACCTTTCTCCCGAGTTCTAGCTCTTGATTTGAATTTGCAAGTCCATATCTCAATAGCATAATTTCTACAAGTCCAAAGCAAGACCAACAGAACGCACATTTGGGATCTTGACAGTCAACAAGGTCCAGAGTCAACAATCAAAATACACGGATAAACAAGAGATACAACAAACAAAGAGTGATCGGGACGACTCCGCGAACTTGTACATGCAAATCCCCGGAGATTGAAAAGAAATAGGGGGAAAGGGATTGCACGGGTATAACCGATCATCTAGGAGGGAGATGATCAACGGATAGAATCGAGAGCGAATCGTCGCCGGAGACCCCAAAGCTGGTGAGAGAAAGCGGAAGGGAAGAGGGAGGGAGGGAGGGGGAAAGCGGGAACGTACACTTGGGACGCTTGGAATTCCTGCGGACGGCGAAGCGTCGGCGGATCCGGGGCTCCGGAGCTGGACGGCACCGCGGTAGAACTCATCGGAGAGGAGCGACCGAAAATCCACAAGGAGGAGACGGAGATAGCGAAGTCGGAGATCGAGGAGGATCGTATAAAACCCTAAGATCGAGAGAGAGAGGATGGAGGTGAGGTTGCGTTGGTGTATTTGACTTTTGGGGGGCTAATTGGGGGAGGAAGGAGGAGGTTTCCCCTACACCTCGTTATAGCATCCACCGGCCGCCCTCGGACATCGTCTTCTCGCTCTCTCTCGTCCAGCGGCCTCCGGCGTCGGTGACAGGCAGAGGCAGAGAACGGGAGGGTCCGGTTCGGTTCTCCGATTTCCGATTCTACCGGGAACCGTGCTCACCCCTTGCAAGAGGAAGGAAGGAAGGAAGGAGGAGGAGAAGAAGAAGAAGAAGAAGAAGAAGAAGAGAAGAATGGAGGGTTTCGGCCGAGAGAGGGGCAAAGAGAAGAGAGAGAGAAGAAAAGAAAAGAAGAGGAGAAGAATGGAGGGTTTCGCCGAGAGAGGGGGAAAGAGAAGAGAGAGAGAAGAAAAGAAAAAGTAGGGGTAGGGGGCAGGAAGTGACGTGAGGAGGAAAAAGAAAGAGAGAGAAAAAAAAAAAAAAAGGGGGAAGGAGGGAAAATCGAGGGGGAAATCACGTGGGGGAAGGGGGAAGGGGAGGTTTAGGTTTTTTTTTTTTTTGAATTTGACCGGTTCCGGTTCCGGTTCCGGTTCCCGTTCCAGAACCGGAACCGGAACCGAGAACCGCCGGTTCCTAGAAAAAAGGAACCGGGAACCGGAACCGGCCTCTTCAGAACCGGGAACCGAACCGGACCCTCCTCCGGTTCGGTTCCGGTTCCCGGTTCTACCCGGAACCACGCTCACCCCTAAAGATGATGTACCAATACCACCATGTTCAAATTGGTTTCAATTTGAAAAAACACCTTTGGTCTCTAAACTTTGCTTCAATATGTAATATAGTCTCTTAACTTTAATATGATATGTTATATCATCCTCGAACTCTATAGTTGTTTAATATGCCCTAAGCTTTTCATACATGTCCAATTTATTTGTTGGACTATATGGAAATGCTCAATGTTGTTCCTGAACTTGAATGGATGAGAGGATAATATTGAATATTTTCATGTAGTTCAAGAATCAAAATGAACATATGAAAATGACATACATGTTCAATTTAGTCATTGGACTATACGGAAAAGTTCAATGTTGTTCTTGAACCTAAATGAATGCGAGCATAATATTGAATATTTTCATATAGGTCAAGGCTCAAAATGAACATTTACAAAAATTTTACAGATCACATTAAATAAATTAGAAGTTTAGGGACCACATTGTACGCTAAAGTAAACTTTAGGAATCACATTGAATAAATTGAAACTTTATGAAACATATTGGACGTTAGACCAAAGTTCAAAGATCATTTATATCACTGTCCCTTTTGATTTATTCCATTCAATCTTCAGCTTTTTGCGCTGTTTTGTGAAGATACTTATGGAGTTCACATCAGGGAGGATGTGTGTAGGTATGTGTATAGACAGATGGAGTCGATGTTGGGAACGACACAAGTCCTTTCATAGATTTCTAATCAATTCGGTGGCCTTTTAGGGCGATTTTGATATTTTCGATTTTCAATGAATTAGTCTTTTGTGTAATTTTTTAGGATTCCAAACTTTTAGGAGGAGAAAGGTATCGATAGTTTATTGAAATTTTACGATCTGTTTGATGTTGATCTCTAAATATTTTAAAGGTTTATCTTCGCATCCAATATGCAAATGAAAATATTGACCTGGATTGTCGCGTCTTTGGTCCACAACATTTTTTTTTTACTAACAAATTGGGAAGAGAAAAAGGGAGAGCTCAAACCTTAATATGGAGAGAGAAGAGGAGATGAAGGGGGTTGCCACCAGCTAGGTACCGACAAGGGTGGTCAGACCCTTGCGATATGCGGAGAGCGTAATGCGGCCGCAATCGTGGCACGAAGCATAAGCAATTTGATTTGATGATTTTGAGTACCAACAGATTTTTTTAGGCAAATCATTGTTAACATGTGGAGTCTCCCCAATCAACGATTCTCGTCATGGTCGAACGTGTCAATAGGAAATTACTACATTTTGGTAAATTATATCCACATTTATGACAACCAAATGGGGGTACTAAGTCTACATTTGGCAATTTTCGCGAGCAAATCATGACTAGACTGCATATCCTTCAAAAAACTAGTATTAACGACGAAGCATTGCTATTTACTTCTTAAACAAAGCATCTTTATGGTAGTTTAGGCAATCGCTAGAATCTGATGTTATCCAAGGGTTATGCGACGAGGGAAAATCATTTCCATGAACCTTTAGCCCTAAATTTTATAAGCACATAGATCAAATATCATCTTGATTATTAATTATGTGAATCTTTGCTACGAAGACCACAAGATCAATAGTAGAGATGCGCTCTCGCAATTCATTTAGCATTTCGTTGTTCTCCTAAGATAGTAGAGAGAGAAAGCTAAAGAGAGAGCTGAATCCGTCACGACATCGTCTTTTTGCATGTGCTCGAATTGCTTTGTTCAGCCCAGCTCTCCCGTGAGCGTGCCCGTTGACACTTTCTTTTGAACGTCTTTACAAAGAAAAAGAAATAAAGATAGAAAAAAAAAAAACAAAAGCCCGTGCAGGACCACTATTGTCAAAATTTAAAGCGGATGGGCTCAATTGCCATCAACACAGCTTACGGACTAAAAGTAGTCCACCCAAAAAAAAAAAAAAAATTGTCGTGTGATCACCAATAAATAAAAACTTGTGAGAAGTTCGTTCATTATATTTTTCCAAAAGCATAGAAAATATTTAGTTGTTTAGTGTTTAATGGGAAATGACCCCTCATTTATCTCGCGTGATTTTTCTTTATTGATACCACTTTAGTGCGTATAGTGCGCTCATCAAATAAGTCCTCCTAATAAGGATTTTAAAGACTTGGTATGCAAATCTATTTTGTCCTCGATCAATTCTCCTCTCTCTACTTTTCCGTTTATCTCCTTGATGTTGATTATCTTTGCACTCTCACTCACTTTCCATGTCCTTGAGTCGAATTCGGTGCAGTGCACTTGCTACCCAGTGTCTTGTCATTTTGGGAGATACACCAGTATGCTACCGGGTCCGACATGAGTGCCCGAGGCTTGCACCGTCACGATTCTTTCTGATAAATTGGGGACGCCACCGCGACCTGGGCGGGATATTGGATTTGGGTCCTGGAGCTAGGGTTTTCATTGAGGATGATCGCGGTCCCGTTCATTTGCACAATTGGAGCTAGGCCAACGATCAGGTGGTCGTACTTTCATACTCGGGATGGATGAGCACCAGGCCGCCTTGGCCTATGATTTTGATGGGTCAGCTTTGGCTAAAGCTAGCGATTTGATGAGTGATGAGGTCTCGGAAAGCGAAGAGGAAAACGACAGTGATGGCAAGGAAGAGCAAAACATGTGACTCTATAATGGAGTAGAATAGTTCAATTCTTGACATGACAAAATCCTCTTATGAGAAAAAGTGTTAACGACAAAGTCAACTCATTGATTATATATAATTCAATATGCTAACAAATTGCAACTTTTATCTAAATATAAAGTCAATTTTATTGATTTATATGGAGTCACCTCTGTCGAGATTGAGAGATAAAAAACGGTTAGGGTTAAAATAGAACTAGGAGGCCAAGACAAGGGCCCTCCATCTCATATGTAATTTCCAAAAATGATGCACTATATGCTAAATTTCTATCATTGCTGCTAGAGAGTTTATTTATCGCACCCGCAATGGTAGACCTTCCTGCAAAACTTCACCCTTCATGCATGTTTTAGATCTTCCTCTGAACCCACTTCAGACGGTGCTCATTATTTTACTAAGATAGTCGCAGCCTTCTGCTTGAGATTGAGACTAACCCAGCTGGATGGGAAGCAACGCTCACTCCAGCTTGGCTGAGATTTTGTCGCAAGTTCCTCGATCACTTCAGCTTCAGTTTTATGCAAACTGTAAGCACCAAAAGGCATGTCCGGTCATAAGTGCTAGTCGACAGGAAGAAAACATCAAGAGGATAAAATTTTTTCTAATTAGTGTTCAAACTTATTTTAAGAAGAAGAAAGACAGAATATGTCTAGGTTTCATCTCAGTGTACAGATAAGTTTTGCAAGGTAACATGTTTTGGCTATGATCCCACACTCGAATCTAGATCGCCTCTTCACCGATCCAGTGCTGGCACGTGGCACGTGTCTGTCTTCATCTTTTCTCTGCTGCACAAAATGATTACTACACAATCCCCTCAAAAAGTATTTCATGAATAATAACCAGCACTCTCTCTCATATGAAACTTAAAGTTTAGCCATCACGTTTAACTCAAGAGCATGGATATTAGTATTCTCCTCAGAAACATAAACATGATTACCCCACTAATCACATGCTTCAATGGAAAACTTTGTTCATCATAGGAGAGATAATTGAACTGTCCACTAATAGCTCAAGGTTACAAGGTATAACCATCATAATTGACGCTTATATTACAGGTAATGGACCAAACAGAACTTCAAGGAGTAGAGATGTGGAATGAAATCAATATGCACATTAATTTGGTCCAAAGTTTTTTACTTTTATTAAGACCAGAAAATTTAATGACTCTCCTATTGGTCTCTATACCTTTGAATAATAAATGTAAAATTCAAAAAAAAAAAAAGAAAAATTAATCTAATAAGGATGAAGTATGGCTCGGATACCATTAATGCAAGCGAACTACCAATGACTGATAAGTACATGTCGAAACAAATGCACAGATTTCCAAGAGCAAGGTTTAGACAAAGCAATGTCCACTTTATTGAGGTTTTCAATTGTAGAAGCACGAAAACATAATCAACTCCTAATGTGGTAGTTGGTGTCTTCAAGTCTATATCTTATAGAACTTCAGAAAGTATTAGATTGATGGAGAATCACTTAATAAATTGGCCTAGTGAAAGAACCAATATCCCAGTTTTATTTATAATGCTTTCTACCAAGAGAGCACTTTGTATCGCCAACTTGAATTAGTAGACTAAAGATGCTAGAGTGTGGCAAATGACCACAATACATTGCCTCATGCAGATATACCAACGTCTAAGTGAAGAGATTCCAAATTTCCAGTTATTAATTCCTACTGACCAGAGTAGGCGGCCTTTAAAAGTACGTACCTGGTACTAAGAGACCATCCCTTGATCATGCCCAGTGTTCGCAAAGCATCTCTCCACTTCTGGACCTGGTGTGGCTTATCCTGCTTGAAACCCTTTTCGCCTTGGCCAATATTCTCCACGAAATGTCTGGGCTGCTCTCGCAGCTCTCTTGCATTCATGCCCCAGAAAATGGGCAATACGATAAGACCCCACTTTTTTTGGCATTCGAGGATCTTCACCAGCTCGTTAAGGCACCACGGTGATAAATGATAATTCTGAGAGACGACCACGACAGCGATCTTCGACCGCTCGACCGCTTCGTTGATTGCTGGCTGGAACGGTACTCCTCCATCTAGTGTATAATCAAAAAAAGTTCTCAATTCTCTCCGCTCAAGAGCGCTCTTGAGATGGCTCATGGTGTGGAGCATGTCCTCCTGCTTGTAACTAATGAATACCTCGTAATCCCAAGGAGGACGCTGACCTGCACAATGGGGAACACATTGTTTGAGATCAGACAAGAGGTATCGAGGAGGGGATTAAAAATTTGATAACAAGGCTTGTCAAAAACAAAAACTGTGCTAAACCTTGTATTCTTGTAAAAACTACTAAACCTTGTATTCTTGTAAAAACTAAGATATAATAGTTAAATTTTGGTTCTTACGTCCCAATCACATAAATTTCATGTTCAACAACATATCCTAATCCAACAAACAGAAAAGAAATTGAGGAGGAAAAAGACCCTCGCAGACTGCCAAACGTATTTGACTTAATAAAACAATTTCCCATTGAATCCACCCAAAAGATGAGTTCGATTTTTATCAGAAACATTCCATATTGTTATATACCACCTCATCGAAAATCTTCTCAAACAAGCCTCGATCTTGCTCCAACAACCATGCTGAGTGGTCACTCCCTCTCTCCCTATGTGAATTAGAATAACCCCAAGATCCTCTAACCTTCAAATTCTCTACAAATTGAATTGATACATATGCATTAGTGGGTTCACTGTTCATTAAGAGTTAACTTGGAGCACATTGTAATGACATTTTTTGGTTTGTTCATTGGTTTTTAGGGTTAACTTGGAGGATATGACTTTCCAAACCACATTGAAAGAAAGAAGAGATTGGGGTTCAATAAAAAAAAGATTATTGGTTAGCCAATTGTTTTTCTACCATGCAACTAATGGAGTTATTGCTAGAAACGCCTTTGTGAGTTCATTAAGGGTTAACTTGGAGCACAAGCCTGACCCAAAGCCAAATGGTTTCTCACTCTTTTTGTAGGGTCACAAATAGTCTTTTCTGGCAAAAATATATTTCACGCTAGATTTCCAAACTAACCTTTTGGCTTTTGTCCATAATGTTGAGACTATAGTGTTCATCCTATCCATTGGTGATCATTCCCTTGGAAGCTTTTTCAATGATATTTCAATGAAAAACTAAACTAAATAAGTCTAAGAACCTAACCATGCAATCGAGTTTGTCCCAGTAATGAGGGCATGACGACAATTCTCGCCTACACCATGATATCTACATGCAAAGCTGAATACACTCAACTGATTTCTTATCTTGGCAAGGAAGGGGAAAAAAATAAAAACTGATTTTCTTTCAAGTTACTACATCTAACCAAAGTGTTGTACGTCACAGTAAGTATTTCAAGTCAGAAGGCAAGAGGGAAACTTGCAAATTACCGTGAGCCCCTGCCTCATTTACGGTGGACATGAACCTCTCAACGCCAAACTTCCAAATTAGATTATAGTTTGAGAATGCAGCAATAGATTGCGGAACAACCTATTCAGTTAAAACTGCACCATCAGAAAAGATCTCAAAAACGAGTGAAAGGAAACGAAAATATAAATCAAGAGTACCGTAACTGTTCTACGATTGCCTGGGATGGTTGCAGATATGCATCACTACCTCTACACACTACTAGGATCTTTAGTAGACAATGGGAGCACTGAATTTTAGAAGAACAATATGATGTAATGTCACTGAGTAATTTCAACCTAAAAGGTAGCATTATGTGAAGCAAATTTAACTTGCTATCATCAGGAATGGATGCCACTACGTGAGAATAACATATAGTATGGAAAATTTCAATAGCGATATCACAAATTTAATCTGTCTGAATAGGAAATAATGCTAGATTAGTAAATTCAATCTGACCAGATTGAATCATGCTAGACCTTGAACCGTCCATTAGAAGGAGAATAAGATTTGGCAACGATTAACCAGTCTCTTCAAGTATGGCAGAAAGCATAAAGTAATTTCCAGCCTTATCTATTCAACGTGGCATTAAAATGATTACCCCTTGCCAAGGATCGAGTGGCTTCCGCCTAAAAAAGAAGACCTTTGAGATAAAGGAACAAAACTTTGAATAAAGAAACTTCAATTGTTGTGTAGCTAGTTCTGGACGTGAGACTCGATGGTTCAATCATTTCATATTTACCATCCTATACCAAAAATTCCAACATAATGTTTTGTTGTCTATTTGTTGCTTTAATTTCAACTCCTCCTAGTAGAGGATTGGCCAACTCATGCAGAGGCTGAGCACTATGTTTCCTTCTTCAATGTTTCAAACTTATTTAAACTTGGATGATGAGGACGAGATCCATCCCATCACCACTGACGGTACTATACCATGAGAAGAGGGAAAATATTTTGGAATATAAGAAAGAGATAATATTTGGCTCCTAGTGTGATTATCAATGATGATCTTAAGCTATTGACATAAAGCGGTTCAGACACATGCATGTGTCATTTGAAACAAACTCAATGGAACAACGTGAAATTATACTGTATACTAATTTCTTTTCCAACTAATGGTAAGTTCATAAAAAAATAAGTACATTATCCAATTATAGGAGTATGCTAAAGATAACTTGTCATGCATTAAAGAGCGCATAATCATGGGGAGGCACAATTTGATTGACCTCATATCTGTGAGCTGTACATTTCTGCATCCCAAGCGATGACCAACCTAGAAAATCAAAAGCATTGCCTACTGCTTTTCCCATTTACTATTATAGAAGAAAACCAAAATAGTTAATGATATTTTAGGAAATCTATTGATGTTGATTAGCCAGCCATGCCAGTTTGAACCCGTTGCCGCAAGATTTAATATAAAGATGGCACAACGATCTCTTGAATACAAATGCTCAACATTACTATGCCCAACACTCTGCACAAAAATGCTCAAAAGTTTAACTGAGATTCCACGAGAAAGCAACCGGGACATGTCACATCAAGATGAACCATCAACCGGAAAACCAATGAACATTAAAAAAATTGCAGCAAACAGTCACAAAGGATAACTATTGAAATCGTTAACAAGCAAAAAGAAACTCAAATGAAGTTCTTACCGAGCCCATTTTCTTCAATTTAGCAAATTTCTCAGAGATGCCAATGGTCGATTCAGTGCCACGAGCAGCCATTGATGTAGTGCTTTTGGTTGAAACAACTGGTTGTTGTGAAGACCAAAACAGATAACAAGATATGGGTTTCTTAAGCCAAGTTAATTTACGAGCTAATGCCATACGAGTGTTCTGGATATTGGCTTCAAAACGCTTATGCCTCCGCTTCATCCTTATTAATAAATTAACAAAAGAAGAAACAAGTAAAACACTTAATATCAAATAATAGCAGTTTTCCAAATAAAATGACTGATAGAATTAGCATGTTGCCATCTCTAACAAATAAAATCACAGATATAATCACTAGTCACTGCATATCTCAGTACTCTGTAAAATCCAGCTAATACTCATGCTCCCAAGTGATCGCTAAAAGGAAACTAAAGCAATGAGTAGCTTTAACTGATAGTACAACAGGGTTTGATAAGCGTAACATATCCAGCCACCACTTGCCGATCAAGCTGTTTCATGATTAATTCTTTGTGCTCGGCAAAGGGAATTAAACGAGAGAATGCCTTACTCACCAAAATGGGGAAAAGAAGAAGAAAAGAAAAGAGAATCGAAGCTGCGAATTTCTCAAGCTGCGAATTTCTCAACCATTCGATGACCTGATTATTCTTCGCTTGCATTTTGGACAGGATAAGTTATTGTATCATGAGGATCAGAAGTTTCTCAGGTAATTCAATACCACCAAAAAAAAAAAAAGTCATCTAACTATGATAACTGCAATATTCATGCTGAGGGAATAAACAACCAAACAAATGTTACGACAAAACATGATGAGATGCAAGACAAGAGGAGAGACACATAATCTTCTCGAACTTGAAGGTATTCCCAGGAGTAAAGGGAAAAAAAGAGAGGAGAAAATGGAGCAGAACAGAGGTGTTGAAATTTCTCCAATTTAGGCAAATCTGCAAATTTTTTTCTTCTCTCTCCCTCCCCGCTTGCACTGATCGTGCATTGCGGTCGCTTGTTTCTCGTTCTCTTGTTCATCTGTGAAGACAGCCTTGCCGACAATCCAATCAACCCCAGATCTGGGGTTGCCTAAAACCGACGATACCATCTGAGGCAAGGTGAGGCCGCAGAGTTGGTGGCCGACAGGGTGCCAAAGGTTGGTGATTGGGCAACGATAGGGGAAGGGACGGCGAGGCTATGTAAGAGCGGCTTGATAGGTGGTGGCCGAAGGCAACGACGATGCTGAGTTGATGACAACAGCGCAGAGGGGGAGAGAGAGGCAAAATGGTACGTGTCTTTTGCTCGGGAAAAGTACCCAAAAAAATCCTAAATCTATTGATACTAATTCAGCTCTAAACTTTTCAATTAGACCAATTTAATCTTAAACCTTTTAATATTAGTACCAATTCAGTTGGACCAATTGAAAAATTTAGAACTGAATTGATACTAATACAATAAGTTTATGACTTTTTTTGTACTTTTCCCTCTTTTGCTCCATCCTTTCTTATATATACCCCATCCTACTTTATCCAATCCTACAGAAAACACTCCTAAATACTGGTCACTCAGACTAGGGTATCAGCCACTGACTCGACAGCAAGTCTACATAAAACGCGGCAGAAAAGGGGCCGTCACTGTCGAGTTGCCATTACCTGCGACGGACATGGTGGCCAGACCTCTTGCTCTACGGAGATGATGGCGGCCCGTCGGAGATTGAAGAAGTTGAAGACACGGGTGATTACGGTACATATCGGCTCCATTTATAGCCACTGGGCAACCCCCAGTGGTCAGCGGCAGGAGCTCCTCGTGTGCGTGCGAATCTGCGAGATTCTGGGTACATAAAAAGGAGATTGAATTACAACGGAGAATGATGTTCTCACACAAGCCACGTGGGCCATCGTCATAAATAATTATAAATACTACGATTTACAAGTTAATCCAAATTATATATACTATGTTTCTGAAACTATTTTTACGATTTTAATCCGGCCACCCATTTAAATTTTCACCAAAAGGGGTTTAATCCAAACTTGCGTTAACTTTAAAATCAGAAGAAAAAAATTCACAAACTAATTTAAATGGGTGGCCTGTGGGTTTTATTTTCTTTCTTTCCAGTAAAACACTTATCCTTTTTTAATTGTTTAATCTAATTTAAATAAGGGTTGGGTAAAAAATTAGGATTTGAGCCGAAACGACATCATTTTAATCTTATACTTCATGCTTTACTAATGTTAAACGTCACGTAGAAGAGAGAAAAATTTAAAAAATATACGTTCACTTTTTTTGTCATGTAGTTAATGGAAGGGTTTTATTACATCAATTTAATAAGTTTTAGAACTTAATTATATTTTTGAAAATTTTAGAATTTAAAAGCTTTTTTTTTATAAATTTTAAGATTTATAATGTACTCATAAAAAATATAAAAGACTCTCAATCCTCTCTCATTTTCATTTTACTTTTGGAGAGTGAGAGAAGAGGGTAAGGGAGCAGCTAGGGACCGGCTCCATGCCCCTTGTCGGCCTTTGACGGCTACGGCATGGCTGTCTCAGCCTCGTCCTATACGTGCACGCCTACATGTACAATATCGAAACACCCCCGTCGTCCACTCTTTCTTCCAGCTTTCATTGCTCTTCATCACTTCCATCATGTCATCCTCCACAAAAAGATGAGCATGACATCTTTAACGAAGTACAAGTAAATATTTGACATGGAAAAATTCTGTGTGTCGGTCATGTCCCTTTACAAGTGAACATGGTATCCAAGGCTTTCTAATCTATATGTCGAGTGTCAAAAGGTTGGTAAAAGATCAACTATTCTGATACAAGTAAACGTCATATGCTATTTCGACAAGGAGGCCAAAAGATGAATTATTCTTAGAGCCTTCCCATTTACGACTCATCCCCAAATCCCAAATCTTATTCCCCTCTAAAGCACTTAAAATCGATTAAAATCCAAACCATCCATATCCTGAGCCAGCAAGATGCTAAAACGAGTTCATAACGAGGGGTAGGCCTATCTTTTGTATGTTGGATTCTCCTTAAAAGCATGTGAATGGTATTGCGAAAATAAATATATTTGAGTAAGTGATTGTTGGATCGAAAGGGAAGTATGCTTTTGGAATTTTCTCTTATTATGCTAAATTTGTGAGGAAATTTTCAAGCCCAAAAAGTTTGTAGTCTCAGACATGTTAAAATTTAATGACTTCTATAGGTAATTATGCATAACTAATCCCTTATTAAAACATGATTATTTACATGACAAGAAAAGTTAAAAGGCCATGAGTTACCCATCAATTATAGTACACCCCTCAGTGTCGGTTAGTGTATTAAGACTTCTACTTTTCCATCTTCTTATAGCCAAGCCCTGAAATGCAATGTTGTAATCAATCAAGGCATTGAGGCAGTAAACAGTGGGTGCAAGATACATTTGATTTATTTATTTTTGGTCATAAAGATACATTAGATTTTTCGAGCAAGAAAATTCACCCTTACTCATCAATATGATCAAATTGATGAGATGAGTATATATATGATTTTTCAGAATGGACATGTAAGTGACAACTTTATGATGTCAAGAGTCTTCAAAACCGTAGAATCCTAGCAACTTTGGAATAATTTTATTGATTAACGAGACTCAAGCTATTAAAAGCAGCTCCACGTTGCAGACATTTCCAATGAAGTAAATGCCTTAAGCAGTCTTTGATCTGGATTCTTCTACGTGGAACAATGCTAAAGTGCAAATTTGGCAGACAAAGCATCATAGTTCAAACCGCCAACCTTAGCTCAATCTAAGTAGATGCTAAATTTCTGATTATTACCCTTAGATAAATCCTCCATTAATCTTAAGTTCAAACTACCAAGCAGCAGAGCCAGCCATTTCAGATGGATGAGGACAATCAAATTCTGCCTTTGAAAATTTACGACGTTGTGAGTCTTCACCAGCATAGGATTGTGTCCTTTTCTTCTTCTTTTTTGGCAGAAAATAGCCATACTAACTGAAAAATAACGGTCGGGTATCGTCAAACAACGGACAATGCAAATAGAACTTTCATATTTACTCAATAAATCTCTCGAATATAGGTTTCATACATAAGTGATCTTCCTCATCCCACACTACTTTAAGTCTATTTCCTTAAATAACTCATATTTTTTCTTTCTTCCATTACTATATCCTTCATATCTTGGCAAACATATAAATGTGTGTATATATATAATTTTTTTAATACTACGAAATCAGAGTAGTAAGTCGGCCCAAATAAAATTATTATTTTTTTGGATAAGAATCAAAATAGAGCATTAGCATCACCTTTTCAAGTGCTAAAATTATTCGAGAATATGAAAAAGAGTAGGGTTTTCTCTTCTTCTTCTTTTGGCAGAAAACTTGCTTCTTCCATTTGCATAGACACCCAATCCGCCGCTTCATTCGCTGCTTCCCTTGGACAGTACGCCAATCGTATGCTTTTGAAGTGGCATAGAGCTACTGTCTGAAATGAAGAGGCAGAAAGAAGTCCTTCCCGACAAGCTCAGGTGTTGCCTTTACTCCTGTACTAAGTTATCTGCCATGGAAATAGCATTTTTTGGCATATTCCCATGTTTAAATAAACAACTTTACTTCCTTCCTCAAGTCCTTTCTTTTTTAGCCTCTTTTTAACTGTTTTGCCTCTTCGACCAAAATAAATAAATAAATAACTGTTTTGCCTCTGATCCTTGGTCAGTAAAGAGAAATTTTGGACCAGTCGGCGCATTATAGGCGGAGATTGATTGTTACAAATGGAATTTTCTTCTTGGTTGATATTATTATCATTCATCAGTAATAGAATACGCGGTGCAGATTTGCATTGTCACTCTTTCGAGAGTATACACCTAGTAACGGTGTAGTCGGCTCATCATTTTTCATTGTGATATTTTTTTCATGAAACACAGTGTCATATCCCATGCACACAAGGCTATTGTGTGCAATTCATCGATCTCATCCGCACATGTCCAACAACTTTTTATTCTGTTTTGTTTGTTTGGACATTGCCAAGCTAGTAAAATTAAACTCATTAGTTAAGTGAATAAGAGAGAGCTACTCAAAAAAAGTGAAAAATAAAATTCCAAAAGCAAAGTTTCAGATTTTTGAAATGCTTATCTATAACAGTTGTTTCGCATCAGGCATCGAGGCAATAAACGGCAAATACAATAATATATTCAAGCTTACGAGATGTGAATCAATATAATCAAATCAATGATAAAGCATCATTGATTGCGATGATGTACCGCACGGATCCAATAGAAAACCCAAATAAACAAAAGGCAGAATCCTATGCCCATTGGTCAACGGACCCAATGGAAAACCCAAATAAACATGAGGCAGAATCCTATGCCCATTGATCAAAGAAGGCATCCTGAGGTTTTAGATTTTCTTGTCGCTTATTGCCCCTCCGTGACCACTTAATGATGATGATGGTTCATCACCATCATAAGCTCCCATAAACTTGTTGAATGGTTTATTAACCAGACTTGCAGACACAATTCAGTGGAATAAATGGAATAATACATACATCAGTGTCGGTTAGTGCGTTAAGGCTCTTAATTTTCGATCTTCTTATAGCCAAGCCCTGAAATGAGATCAATAAACAGTGGGTGCAGGATATATCTGATTTAACGAGCAAGAAAATCCGCCCTTGCTCATAAATGAGTATATGTATGATTTCTCAAAACGGACATGTAAGCGACATCTTTATGATGTTGAGAGTCATCACCAGCATAGAATCCCATGAACTTGTGTGGAACGAGTTCATTGATTAACAAGACTTAAGCTATAAAAATAGCTCCACATTGCAGACATATTTTGGACTTGAGTAGGTCCTTAAAATGCTCCATCTAGGTCTCGTGCGGATCTCAGCATCTCTAGACGTAAAACACCAAGAGGGTAGAGCTAGGGATGGAGCTCGATAAAGATATGTACCCAATTGGGGGGCTAAGACATTCAGGTACCGACACATTAAAATAAGGAACACAATTTTGTCAGCTCACCAATGGAATATCCATTGGACAGGCAGGGCAGCCCTCAATTGGTGTTGCAAAACACCTGCTTCTTGTTGAGGAAACTTGAAACCTCCAAGGATCCAAGGAGAACCGTGAAACTTCTTGGTGAGCTATAAAAATAGCTCCACATTGCAGACATATTCCAATGAAGTAAATGCTTTAAGCAGTCTTTGACATGGATTCTTCTATGTGGAACAATGCTAGATTGCAATTTGACGGACAAAGTATATTAGTTGAAACATCCAACCTTAGCTCAATCTAAGTAGATGCTAAATTTCTGATTATTACCCTTAGATAAATGCTCCATTATTCTTAGGTTCAAACAACCAAGCAACAGAGCCAGCCAAAACTTTCGGATGGACGAGGACAATTAAGAAGGCGAAAGGCCTATGCTGTTGCAATTGAACTTTTCTTTAATATAAAAATACCTAAATTTTTCAATGCATATATTGACATTGTCACGTATAACTTTTTATTACTTTTCAAGACTTAAAAGTGATGTTGCCTTATTCGAATTATGAAAAAGAGTAGGATTTGCTTTAAAAAAAATAAAAATAAAGAAACTTCGGTTTTGTGTGTAATATTTTCATCATAAAAAAATACCCCTTTGAAAATTTACACATGAGAGAGTGAGAGATAGAGAGAGAGAGAGAGAGAGAGTTGAGTTCTGTGGAATATCGTGACCGACGTTTGTGTCTTTTTCTTTTTTTACAGATAACTTTCTTGATTCGTTGCTTAGAGACTTAATCCGCCACTACAACTTGACTTTTGGTCGTGTACTGTGTTCTTCCCGACAAGCGAAGCACTTGCCTTTCACTTGTGTACTAAGTTCTCTGCCGTGGGAATAGCACTTTGGCATATTTAGAGACTTAATCCGCCACTACAACTTGACTTTTGGTCGAGTACTTTCTTGATTCGTTGCTTAGAGACTTAAGGTGCGTTTGGTTCAGCATTCCCAAGAGGCTTTCAGCCTCCAAAGCCCCTTGGGAAAATACTGGACCGTTTGACAAACATTTTGAAGTAGCTTTCAAGTGAAAGTTAGCATTGGAAAGGCTGAAAACCCAATACCAGTAAGGACTAGCTTTGAGCTTTCAGCATTTGGCCAAATGCTAAAACTTTTTTTTTCCCAAAACTATCATAACTCATTCTTCAAATTTCTTATTTTGCTCTTGTTATTATTTTTTATATGCCAAAATATGCTAAAAAAATCAAATTTATATAAATGCTAAAAAAATTAAATATATTTTGGTCTTTTTAAAAAATTATTTATATATTTGATTTTTTTTAGCATATATATTTGATTTTTTAGCATTATTGTCAAAATTTATATTTAAAAAATTGCATACATTATTTTTTTCAATTTTAAATAAATAAAAGTTTAAAAATTCCGACGAGGGTTTGGTCTTTTTTTAAAAAAGAAAAATTTTATATATATATATATATATATATGTATTTGATTTTTAGCATTATTTTCAAATTTATATTTAAAAAGTTACATACATTATTTTTTCAATTTTAAACAAATAAAAATTTAAAAAAAAATCGATGAAGGATTTGGTCTTCTTTTTAAATTATATATATGTATTTGATTTTTTTAGCATTATTGTCAAAATTTATATTTAAAAAGTTGCATACATTATTTTTTTCAATTTTAAACAAATGAAATTAAAAAAAAAACTAATATTAATCACCCAAAGGGCTTTTTAAATGTGTTTTCTACCAAACGGCATTTCTCTCAAAGTTACTTCTCAAAGCATAGTTTACCAAACAGTCTTTGCATTTGCCTAAAGTATTTTAGGCTAAATTACTTTGCATTTTCTCAATGGGCTTTTAAAATGCTGAATCAAACGCACCCTTAATCCCCCCTGGACTTCCGTGGGGGTGTTCAGGTTACTCTTGGACCAGATGGGACTGAGTCAGTCCGACTAACTTCCTCGAGTCCTTTGCTTTTGATCTGCTTTGCCTCTTATCCTTGGCATTAAAAAGAAATATGGGACCAGTCCTCATATTCCGCTTCCTGACTCGGAGAGATTAGCTAATGAAGGGTTGATATTATAGGAAAACTCTTCTTGATTTTTAATTATTATTTTTTATTAATATGCAGTGCAAACTGTAACCTTACTCTTACAAGAGCACACCTAGTATCGGTGTAGTCGGCTCATCATTTTTCATTGTGGTTTTTCTCCGTGAGACATGACCATATCCGGTGCACACGATGCAACCGTGTCCAACAACTTTTTTTCTTTTTTCTTTTTTATGTTTTGTGAAAAAGAAAAATCACCAAAAAAGCAAAGTTTTAGGTTTTTTGGAATGCTTTTCTATAACAGTTGTTTCGTGTCTGGCATCGAGGCACTAAACTACAAATAAAAGAATATATTCGTCAAAAGTGGAATGATAAACTTATTGCTTAGTGCCCCCTTGATGTAAGATTTCTCGGAATGGACCCCTCCGTGACCACTTTATGATGATGACGAGAGCCATCACCAGCATAGAATCCCATAAACTTGTTGAGTAAGTTTATTTGATTAACCAGACTTAAGCTACAAAACAAACTCCACCTTGCAGACACATTTCAATGGGACAAATGTTATTAGCAGTCTTTGATCAGCGACTCTTCTTTAGCGGAACAATGCAAAAGTCCGGGTTGGCCAAATCTAGAGCATTTATTAAAAGGGTATTCGGGCCCATTTGAAGGGCCGGGCGTGCTCTTCCAAAGGATCTTAGGTGAAGCATCCAACTAGATGCTCAATTTATGATGATTCCACATAGATAAATGTTCCATTGATCTTAGTTCAAACAACCAAGCAGCAGAGATATAACTTTAAGATGTAAACAGCGATATGATCTCATTGGCGAAGATGAAGGCCGGCGAGAGGAGCGATTTCAATGGAGCTAAAGGCATAAACCCTAACCTGATGCGACGTCAACTTGTCCATTTCTCCTTTTCTGTTCCAGATGGACCAAGACAATCAATAAGGCGAAAGCACTATCTTGATGCTAGCCTAACTTTCATATAATAATTACCCTGAAAGTTTGAAAGCCTATATTCACATTGTTATCGTCGCGTATAACTTTTCACCATTTACTTTGTTAAAAGAGTAGGATTTGCTGTAAGAAACATCCAATGAAATTTCAAGAGCATCGTAATCAATATCTTTGTCTACATGGTCTTCATTTGGGGCGAATCTAGGTCAAGCTACTCAACAGTAGCTTGGCTCAACTCAGTTGTAGCTCGACTCGACTTTGCTAAATAAGTACTTGAGATCAACTCACCTAATTTCAAGTCAAGTTCAAATTCAAGCTATTCGGGTATCTTGTCAAATCAAGCTTGAGCTTACCAATATTCTTCTTCATAGGCTTTGGGCTTTCATTATTTTAAAAATATTCAATAATTATGAAAATAGACGCAAGATACTTTAAATTACATAAAGCTCGAGCTTTATATAAAACTCAATTGGAGTCAAGTAGAGATCGAGTATCTCAATTTGCTGATCGAATTGAGCTTAAACAGGAAAATTAACACTCGATTGAGCTCTGGTAGCTTTCCAAGCACAAAATTTGCCAGTCTAGTCACAACATGCTAGTAAGAGAGCAGGGTTTCGCAACCTGCACATAGCGCGTAGCACACACAGCAACTTGTAAAATAGATATAGGATGAGATCAGACAAAAAAAAAAAAAGGAGCCTAAATGACTATTAAAAATAGTGGATTCCATACGATCTCACGTGTCCCTTACTAGATCTATCAGTCCATATTCATTTTATTACATGTATTAAATTCATTGAATAATCTAGCCTTATGCTTACTTAAAGATACACAATCAAATAGAAATAGAAATAGAAATGCATAAACAACAACTTAACATTTGTCTATATGAACATTCAAACCCTATTGTAAAACTGAAAAAAAAAATTGTTCAGTTTTTAACACAAAATTTTAGGATTTTCACACATTTTAAGAGAAAAAAACTCAAAAAAAAAAAAAAAATTAAGCTCTTTCTTAATTTTTAGAGAAAATAAATTGTTTTGGAATTTTTTTTAAAAATAAAATATTTTTAAGCCCAAACCCAACAAAACTTGGCCTAAGCCCCCTTGCCGTCTCCTGCTCCACCCCTTTATCCATCACCTTCTACCAAGACAAATCAAGGCCCACCAAAGTTTAAAAGAAATCTCAATCAAAGGTCAAAACCGAAACGATGGAACACGACCGCCACGCTTCACGATGAATCAGCCTACATCCACCGCCGGACCTCCATCACAGGCTAGTTCCGGTCACCGGAAAAATGCCGCCACCATACTCACGGCACCACCTCGAACGTCTCTACTCACTGAAATGCCCATGTTCAGTGCAAGACCAACACCGATAACCAATCGCTACGCCCCCCTCGTCGGCCAGTAAACCCACACCACTCACCCTCTCTTTCAGCCATAACAACTAAGGCGTGGATTAGGGGCTAGTCTCCACGATTGCCCTGCGGAGCTCTGAACCTCAAAGAGTAAGGGGACCGATTTATTGTCCCCGTACTAAAAACGAACACCCACAAAGCAACGGCCACACAAAGAAACTAACAAAACAGCGTGAAAATTCACAAAGCCCTGTCTAATGACCAAAATGCGCTAAGGACAGAACGAGAACCGAGGAAGACAATGTGAATCTGGTTCAGGCATTTCATCAAACAGGTGGGGTGCATCGACTAAAGCGTGAACGCCGACCCATCCAGGACTCGGATTTGCATTCGAGTTCACAACAATCATCAAGCCAAGACCAAAAAGGGCCGAGCACAGATCCGGCGGGACCAGAACTCGCGTGAGCCGAACCACGACGAATCCCTGTCCTGCGAGTTCGAAACGGGCCAAAACAGGGCAGAGAAAAAGGGGTCGGCGGTGCTCCCTATTTTTTCTAAAGATATTATAAAACCGAGACCTACCGTGGGGAAAGACTGAACTCATGAATGATTGCAGAAACACATGATATATCAATTACCCTTAAAGAAATTCGGGAGGGTTTCTAAGTCTAGCTTGAAAGACTGAACACCAAAGATAAGTAAGGTACTCAGGATTTACACGTGAAACGTGCGAGGCGGAACGAAGTTTTTTTTTTTTTGGTTACCATTGCCAGATTTTGCGGAAATCTTTCTTTTTATTCATACTTTTAAGTTTTACAAATGGTTCAATGGCAAGAGAAAAACGTTTTGAAGTTATTTATTTCATGATTGCAACGACTTACTTAGGTTCGTGATGATCCATTCTAACAAATACCAAAACTGTTGTTGAGTTTTTTTTTTTTTTTTTGGTCGAAAAAACCATTGCCAAGTTTAATTTACAACAATTTACACATGTTTATTAGGAAAAAGTTGTAGATTTTTTTCTTTGCAGCACCATAACATAACAAATAGTACCACGTCACAAAATTGTGACTTTTTTTTTTTTTGCTTGGCAAAAAAAGAACAAAAAATTCTTGTGCACCCAATATTACCATACATAAAATTGGGTCATTTCTTTTTTAACTTATAACTATTTACCCAAAGTGTGTGTCAGTTGTGGTAGAGGGAGAGATGGCCGTTGGGCCAAGACGTCCGATGAAGTGGGGAGCCTGCCGATGCCCTTATTTCAATGGAGTTCACAATTCTAGTTGAGTTTGAGCTTGGTGATGTATTGATTCGAGTCAACTTAATTTTACACCTCTTGATTGGACCGGTATTTATGTAAAAGAGAAAGCCTATATTGGACTTAAGATCGCGAATAGTCCTAACATGGGTAAGCATTCGCCAAAGGGAGCTGAAGCCCAAAAGTGTAAGAAAGTCCATGGACACCGTTGCTCGTCCTAAATAAAAGCTGCGTATAGAACTATGGCACAAAAAAGAAGTCATCTTCACGATTTCCATCATGGTTTTTCTTTTTCTTTTTCTACCAAAAAGGAAAAGATATCGCAAGATCCAAGGGATAATGTGTCAAATCATGGATAGTCTAGAGATAAAAATCGGCTTTGAACGACATGGAACTAGACAAACACATGAAATTATGAAGACCTAAATAATATAGCCAATCCTAAACTAGCCAACAATCCACCTGATCAAGTCTATTGAGGCTAAAATAATTTATAGCTAAAATATTTTATTATTGTAAAATTGAACTCATGGATCACTTAGAGATAAAAATCGGCTTTGAACAACATGGAACTAGACAAACACATTGAATTATAAAGGCCTAAATAATTTAGCCAAGCCTAAACTAGCCGACAACCCACCTGATCAAGTCTATTAAGGTTTAAATAATTTATAGCTAAAATATTTTTATTATTGTAAAATTGAAAAAAACAATGTCGCGACCTAATTTCTTTCGGGTTCACCGCCTAAAACTAGGTTAATGGACTGCTAAGTTTTTTTTAAACTTAGCTCAGGCTCTCCCAAGCCCATACCAAATCGCGACTTGAGTCTAAACTTTTTAAACATGCAAAATACTATCTAGGAGTCTCCACTAATCTGTTTTTGGTAGGTCGATTAGACACCTAAGCAAAATAATGGGAGAATTATTTTACTCCTACGAACCGGAGACTAAAGTGCGGGGACTTGGTTACACTAGACTATTCTAGTGCCCTTTCGGTACCATTTCTTTTTAATTTTTAAAAAATGTTTGAGGCAGCTTGATTTGATTTTAATTCATTTTCCTAATGTGTGAGGCGATCATACATGTGCGCATACCACCAATTTAACACATCAAGAAAGTAATTAAATAATGCAAAACATACCTTAAAGCAACGAAAGCATCTGCGTTGTTAGATCAAAAATCATATAGACAATCCTGGATATGATTTCTAATTAACACACAATTTCAATTTTTTTTGTTTTCACTTTATTTAATGAAAATCATGCAATGCATGCTAATAATCTAATATGACATGACGACATGACCTAAACTATATGACATGAAGAAATGCAATACTTAAATGCAATCTAAATGATCTAATTATAATAACATGCAATTCGGTGCAATGACATACAAAATTATTTAAACTAAAATGACATGATTCATGCAATTTAATATGCGAGCTATATGTCACGTGACGTTTATTAAATGACTTAATCTAATGACATGAAAGTTCTAATTAAATGAACTTAGTGAAAACTAAATGACGTGCATTTGATGTTTCTATTTTAAAAATGCAATCTATCCTAAAAATTGAAACTAACTTATGCAAAGACAAATTTTGTATTTTCTTTCATGATATTCGAATGCAAAAATGGTCTAGCTAGATTAAAATTCTATCTAATTTAAACTAAGGATTAAGTCATATTAAATCTCAATTTAAACTAAGACATTATCTTAATCTAACATGCAATTTATCTAAAAAGATGATCTAAATTAAAGATGAAACATGCAATTCTAACCTAATATGCACAATGATTTTTTTTTTCTTTTCTTTATGAAATTCGAAATTAAAACTAACACATAATTAAACGTGCAATTCGAATAAAAAAACTAACAACCTAAATGAATGCATTTTTTGTTTTTATGTTTTCTGAATTCGAAATAAAATCCCTATCCTAGATATGCAAAATAACAAGAAATATTCTAGAACCAATTGAAATCCTAATTCAAATATCTTTTGATTTTTCTTAGTGATTTTCTAAAACAAACATTAAATCTAACAAGCAAGATATTTAACAAAATAAAGGATTAAAATAAACGAAAAAATAACCCGTTATCTCACGGGTCAAATTAACGATTACTTTTAACCCTGAACATCACGACAATAAATCAAAATAATTAAAAATCTAATCCGAAATCTTACGGATCAAATTAATAACTATAATGATTTAGCAATTTAAATATCATCAAAATGCCCAAAAATTAATATAATCAAAAAAATGATCCGACGTCTTACGGACCAAATTAATAATTACATAATTTTGGGCAACACCTTAAAGATAATGCCTAAAAGATTTTACGAATATTGCATCCATTATAACAATTTAAATTCCTAGACTAAAAAAGAAAAAACTATCAAATAACATAACCTAACAAATAGAAAGAATAAAATAAACAAAACTATAAAGAAAGTAAGTAAAAGTAAAAGTAAAAAGATAATAAAAAAAAAACTACCTAATTGCCTTTTCTTTCTTTTTTTTTTTTTTTTTTCTTGTTTCTCCTTTCTCACGTGTAACCGTGGGTCTCCAAGCAGGGCTGGGCAGATCGGCGCTGGACGGAAGGGCTCGCGCAGCGGAGTTAGGTGGCGCTCGGGGCGGCACGCCGGTGTCCGGCGCGGGGCGGACGAGTGGAGGCACGACGGCTCGTCTCAGGCGGCACGGCGGAGCGGGCCGGTTCAGCAGGTCTCGGGTCTTCGGGTCGTGATGCGCGGGCTCGGGCGGAGCTCTGGGTGCGAGAGGAGTGTAGAGGCGGAGCGGCTCGGGTGATCGGCGGTGGCGCGTGCAGGGGCGGAGTGCGGACACCAGAGAAGCATCGATGAAGAAGATGAACAAGAAAAATTTCTCTCTTTTTTTTTACTTTTCCATTTCCTCTCTCCTCTGCAGCCGCACACCTCTTCCCCTTTTCGCTGTTCACTTTTGCTTTTTCACTTTTGCTTCTTCTCCTTCTCCACGCACGGATGGCTTCAATCTCCTTTCTTCACTTTTTTTTTTTTTTTTTTTTTTTGACTTTTGGTTTTTTTCTCCTTGCTGGCTGCACATCTTCTTTTTTTCTCTGCTGATTGTCAGAAGAAAAGAAGTCCTCTTTTCCCTTTTCACACGCTGAAGACCTTTTTTAACTTTTTTTCAATCGGAGAAAAGATTTCTTTCAATTTTTTTGACTTCACCCTCAAGAAATTCCCCCAAAGAACCGAATGACCAGCCCCCAAGCTTTTCTTCGCATTGAATCTTCTTGACCTAAACATCGAGAAAAAACTCTTCGTGGCCGTGTATTTTCTATTGTTTGGCCCCCCTTCGTTTCTCACGAACTGTTGCCTTTTTATAGTGAAAACCTCTATTGTCTTTTAGAAAGTTATGCTTCCTTGATTATGGGAATTACAGAATTTCAGCCCCGATTTGCCATCGCAAATTAACATTACGGTTTTTCACTCATGTTACCAGAAACGCATCCAAGTTCGTTTTGATTTTTGCAAGCGAGTTCACCTGATGAATATAATCATTTGATACTTTCCCATTGATTTATCAATCTGGCCATTATCCTCACCAATTTTGGGTTTGGTTTCCATTTTGACTTTTATTCTCTTGATTTCTTGAAGATCTAATTGAAGCAAGAATAATTAGTCAGAATTCCCACCTTCCATGCATAATTCAATCAAATCAATTTCCCCCATTTTCATTTTTTTTCTTTTATTTGTTCAAAATGCAATTTTATTTTTCCAAAATTAAGTGTCAACAGCTGCCCCTCTTTGAAGGTGAGCTCGTAGAGGTTGCCTTCAAAGACAAATTGAGACCTAATTTTAATTATGCACATGCACTAAATGACTTTTTGTTGGAAAATGAATTCCTTTTTTTGAATGCAATATATATGATGCGTGGAAATGCTAATACAAATGATAAATGAACTTACCTGGAATAACTTACCTTCAAGGAGGGTAGAGTGAATCAAGATAGATTTGTGTTACACGTCCAGGACCCGTACCATTCTACGGTCGCCCAGAATAGTAACATGACTTTGTAAAGATGCTGCTTTCCCAAGACCCATACCATTCTACGGTCGCCTAGTATGGCAGAAAGGAGCTGCTTTCTCAGGACCCGTACCATTCTACGGTCGTCCAATACGGCAGAAAGGTTTTGTAAGGAACTACTTTCCCGGGACTCGTACCATTCTACGGTCGCCCAGTACGGCAGAAAGGTTTTGTCTAGGACCCGTACCATTCTACGGTCGTCTAAACGGGGATTCATTTTCCAAGACCCGTACCATTCTACGGTCACCTGAATAAGGAATAGGTGTTGTTGAGGACCCGTACCATTCTACGGTCGCCTTAACGGAAAATTGATTTTTCAGGACCCGTACCATTCTACGGTTGCCTGAATGGGGAAATTACTTTTTCAGGACCCGTACCATTCTACGGTCGCCTGTTAGAGCAATAAATGTTGTTTAGGACCCGTACCATTCTGCGGTCGCCTGTTAGAGCAATAAATGTTGTTTAGGACCCGTACCATTCTGCGGTCGCCTGAATAGGGAAATAAGTTTGGGGACAACTCCATCGAGTGTCAGCGTACTCAAAAGGGAAAATACATGTACAATGACAAGTATTTAAGGTGTAGATAGAGATATACTTACCTGATGACATCTCTGCTCATTGGGGATATGTCTCCTGTAAAGATGGGCCTTGGGCTACGAAAGCACGCCAGGATAATATAAAAGGACACCGGGCTAACAAAAGCATGCCGGGTCAATAAAGAGGGGACTCTGGGTTACGAAAGAACGCCAAGTCAATTTAAAAGGACACCGGGCTACAAAAGCACACCGGGTCAATAGAAAGGAGACTCTGGGCTACGAAAGCACGCCAGGTCAATTTTAAAGGAACAACTTGACCGACTCAAGTGTCGAGAATGGGTAGAGATATACTTACCTGATGATATCTCTGATTCTTTGGAATATGTCTTCTGGAACTTAGATATCCTGTGAAGGCCTCTCACCTCCTGGTAGAAATAAATTTTGGAACATCAATGATGCGCCTTGAATGTTCATGATGGTTTCTCATCTCCTTATATCATGAGGCATTTTGAAAGGAATCTGAATGTTAGGAGCTCTTGGGTCTTTGAGAAAAATTATCTGTCAGACATGATTAGAGCAAAAATGCATTCACCAAAGAAATAAGCAATTAAGGCTATTATGGAATGCATACTTCAAAATCTATTGAAACTTTTATCAATTCAATCAAGATTCATGCATAATGACTTTTGCATCATCCAAATTTCCACTAGAGAGAGTTATCGTTCAAGACAATTTTTACTCATGACATGGATTTCTTAAGAATACCAAATGAGAGACTTTCGGTTAGAAAGGACTTTCAACTCACTCTCATTTAGAATGGCTATTTTATGAGACTCACTCAATTTCATCATATCGACATGGGTCAGTATTCTTGCAAGCGGTACGATCTTACCAATCTGAGGGGTCTTTAACAGGGACCGTAATGTGGGCTTGGCCAACGGCTTAACAAATGGACTCTTTGAGTCAAGGATATTGAATGAACAGTCTTGTAATCATTTCCGGGTTTATAAGTCAAGAACCCTGCAAAAATGAGAAAGAAATAATCCTACTCGCACTTCTTCGAGCGATGCTTATAAACATATGAATTCCTACGTTAATTCAAGTGCCCTAATCTGAAGAGACTTTGTAAGGGACGTAACGTAGGTTGGGTTTATGGGTTGAGAAAATGAAAGGATCATTAGACTCAAAAAGTGTGTAAATGGTGAGAGTTGATGATCATCTTGGCATTGCCACCAGTTTTCTTTTTCACCATTGGGGATTGTCTTCATGAAGTGCCCCATTGATTGTAGAAACTCGACATTTGAGTTCTTTGAGTATTGCTCCCTTGGGATTCAATTCTTGCAATTGACAGTCACTTATTTTGACTTTCTTTTTTCATCTATGGGCATTGGCCTTGCTTTTACCAGGCACACTACTTTTTCATGCCCCTACTTCTCATGCATTTTTCTTTCACTTCTTTTTTCATGGGCATCGGCCTTGCTTTTACCAAGCACACTGCTTTTTCATGCCCCTTAGTTCTATTTTGAATTTAATTCTTGCGCATAATGCATGCGTCAAGCAATTACACTTTAAATGACACTATAACTTTTCAAGAGTCTTCATCTGCCTTTTGCCTTGCCCAAGTGTGGGGATTGATCATCAGCTGGTTTTGCCTTGCCCTAGTGTGGGGGTTGATCATCAACTGGTTTTGCCTTGCCCCAGTATGGGGGTTGATCATCAACTGGGTTTAAAAGAAATGAAACTGCAGGCTCAAGTGGGCTATGCAAAGGATATAAGTGTATAGGATAGAGAAAAAGATGCTCTTCGTCATCCTAAGGCACTTAAATTAACACATGAATTCAATGTAATAGCATAACTTGAAGATTGATGCAAGTGAGAGCAAGAAAATTTCAATTCATTTTCCTTACCTCATGATGCCATTTGATCTCTTAGTTGCCCCGATGTGGGGTGATTCTTGACAAGGGTGATTTGAAAAGAATATCCATAAGTGTATTGGCTCAAAAGGGTTAAGCAATGGATCAACTGTAGTGTTTGGGATATAACAATGAATTGCTTCTCATCATTTCGGTTACTGTACCTTTTGCGAAAGAACTCTTTACCTTATGGATATGAACTTTCCTACACTCATCTCACAAGTGTGCGAATATGGGACTGTGTATAGGATAAGGTTTGCCTTTCATCATCCCGACTCGTCTCATTTAATATGCTCAATCAATTCCGCATCATTCATTAAATTAATCCCTCTTGATGCTCTTTAGTGGGATTGGTGGATAAAACATGTAAGAGTCATCATGCAAAATCCCTTTTTTTTTAAAGAAACTCAACAACTTTAAACCTGTCAACTTCAAACAGTTTTCTATAATGCAAAATGGTTCTAAACATTCATTCAAGGATTCCTCTACAAAGGGAATTGCCTCTGTAGTTGATGTCTTTGGATTGTCCCTATCATTCAAGGCTGAAAATCCACTTTTGACCCTGCACAAGAGAACGTACATCAATATGATATTATGCAACATCAAAGTAATTTCCAATTGCACATCCATTTTGGCTCAGATCAAGACTTTATCCCAGTCAGGTCACTACCAACATCTGTCATGTCCACAATCTTGTCATATCAATTCCTTAGAAATGTATCCTTGATAGTTGGGACAATTGCAACCTGGTGTACTTTTTCAAATGCCTTCTCATCGAACCGAAAAAGTAATGCTCTGAAACATGAAGTAAATGAGTCAGAAAATTAAACGGAGCTAACCTAATGCATGCTTTTGGAAATGGCTTGAAAAATGATTTTTTTTTTTAAAAAAAAAACAATGAAATGTTTTTTGTTTTTGAAAAAAAAATTTAGGAGGAAGCATGAGAAAGTCCAGCCCTCAGGATTTCTCCGTGGATGATATTTTTTCATGGTTGGACATCGTCATTGGACTGGTTTGGTATACCTCATCATGTCCTCAAAATTGGAAATAAAATTGTAATTTCATTGAATAGAATCAAATGAATTACATTATTGGAATGAAAATGATGATTCCTAACTCCTAAAAAAGAGAAAAAAAAAATCAAAAACGATTCTTAGAAAGTGAAAACGATTTCTAAAAAGTAATAAAAAATTCTCATGCAGGAGAATGTGCTAGGTCACTCTTCATGGTCCATTTCTTCCAGAGGTTCTTCATCAATGTCTCCCATGACGAGATCGTCGAATAGACTTGCGATTCCTCCTAGGGCGTCATCAAAGTTCTCTGTCTCTGGAGGCGTCAAATCGTCCATGTCATCCCATCCACTTGGAACTATGTTGCGGGAATCAAAGTAAAAGCTGGGAGGAGCCGAATACTTCACCAAGTAATCAAACTTGCCACTAGGCTGCCCTAGAGTGTCCATCACTTCCACTTCATCTTGCCTCATCTTAGGGACATTGTCGGGCTTAGTTTTTCGGCAGTGACCAACAGCGGGTCATCTTCCAGGTCAAGCATCTCATCATTGCTCATTTGGGTCTTGCTGACTGCTTCGGGACTACTTTGTCTCGGAGAGAGCAGGTGTAAGAGTCAAATCCGCTTGGAGAGATTGGATTTGAGCTGTCATGAATTGCATAGAGGCGAGCAACTGTCGAAGTTGGTCTTCCATAGCAGAGATACGATCACACATTTCAATTTGGTTGGCCATTCTAGCTCTTGATCACCTAAGGAAAATAGGTGAAAATATGTAAGTACGAGGTGTAATGAGAAAACCAATTCATGACAACAATCTATTTTTTTAGTTAAGAAAAGTTCGCATATGAAAATGATTTTCTAAAAATGGACTAGGAAAACAAAGACATTGGATGTCCTAGTAGGGACAAAATTTTTTAACATGAACTAGGAAGAGTCAAGACATGAATTGAAATAAATTTCCAGTTTTTTTTTTTTCAAAATAATTCGTTGCATGGCAATTTCCTCATTTCATTTTTAATTGACAAAAGAATTAAATCAATGATTGACCTAAATTGTCATGAACCGACCCAAAAATACAACAAAATAAATTGCATGGTATAGGGATAGAAGACTTACTTTACCAAGGAAAATCAATGGCAATCACATAGACACATCGCATGAGACGTGAGGCTTGATTTCTATCTAAAAGGCTTAACAAAGTGGAGCTAAGAGGGTGATCTGACCGTTGCAGTCTCGCATTAACGTCGGGTCCCTTAACTCCGGGCTCGTCGAATGGAATGTCCAATAGTCACGCAATCTCGCGGATATGGACAAAACAGATTTCGACACCATGAAAAACTTTCGGGGAAGAGAAGGTCAACCTCTACATAGCAGTCTCGCTTTGGAGGAAGTACACTTCTCAACACCATCCTAGAAATCCTATCGCAGCCCAGGTCGGACTGCAGGTTGTGTGTGCAAATAGTGTAGTGCTAAAGCAATAAAGCATGCACAACAGTTTAAATGCAAACAACACTTCTAATTGGAAAAAATAAATTATTCATCCCACACTACAACCTGCAAGACAAAGGTTAGCAAAGACTACTCCCCTTATACCTCCCATCTGCAAGAACATTTAACACTTTAAAAATGTTAGGGACGTACTTGGGATCCTTGCTGCCAAACAAAAACATTTTTAAAAGAAAAAATGGCCTAAGTCCACTAAGTGTTTTAACACAAGTCCTCAGTGGAGTCGCCAAGCTGTCGCGACCTAATTTTTTTCGGGTTCACCGCCTAAAACTAGGTTAATGGACTGCTAAGTTTTTTTTAAACTTAGCTCGGGCTCTCCCAAGCCCATACCAAATCGTGACTTGAGTCTAAACTTTTTTAACATGCAAAATACTATCTAGGAGTCGCCACTAATCTGTTTTTGGTAGGTCGATTAGACACCTAAGCAAAATAATGGGAGAATTATTTTACTCCTACGAACAAGAGACTAAGGGTATGGGGACTTGGTTACACTAGACTATCCTAGTGCCCTTTCGGTACCATTTCTTTTTAATTTTTTAAAAAATGTTTGACAGGCAGCTTGATTTGATTTTAATTCATTTTCCTAATGTGTGAGGCGATCATACATGTGCGCATACTACCAATTTAACACATCAAGAAAAGTAATTAAATAATGCAAAACATACCTTAAAGCAACGAAAGCATCTGCGTTGTTAGATCAAAAATCATATAGACAATCCTGGATATGATTTCTAATTAACACACAATTTCAATTTTTTTGTTTTCACTTTATTTAATGAAAATCATGCAATGCATGCTAATAATCTAATATGACATGACGACATGACCTAAACTATATGACATGAAGAAATGCAATACTTAAATGCAATCTAAATGATCTAATTATAATAACATGCAATTCGGTGCAATGACATACAAAATTATTTAAACTAAAATGACATGATTCATGCAATTTAATATGCGAGCTATATGTCACGTGACGTTTATTAAATGACTTAATCTAATGATATGAAAGTTCTAATTAAATGAACTTAGTGAAAACTAAATGACGTGCATTTGATGTTTCTATTTTTAAAAATGCAATCTATCCTAAAAATTGAAACTAACTTATGCAAAGACAAATTTTGTATTTTCTTTCATGATATTCGAATGCAAAAATGGTCTAGCTAGATTAAAATTCTATCTAATTTAAACTAAGGATTAAGTCATATTAAATCCCAATTTAAACTAAGACATTATCTTAATCTAACGTGCAATTTATCTAAAAAGATGATCTAAATTAAAGATGAAACATGCAATTCTAACCTAATATGCACAATGATTTTTTTTTTCTTTTCTTTATGAAATTCGAAATTAAAACTAACACATAATTAAACGTGCAATTCGAATAAAAAAACTAACAACCTAAATGAATGCATTTTTGTTTTTATGTTTTCTGAATTCGAAATAAAATCCCTATCCTAGATATGCAAAATAACAAGAAATATTCTAGAACCAATTGAAATCCTAATTCAAATATCTTTTGATTTTTCTTAGTGATTTTCTAAAACAAACATTAAATCTAACAAGCAAGATATTTAACAAAATAAAGGATTAAAATAAACGAAAAAATAACCCGTTATCTCACGGGTCAAATTAACGATTACTTTTAACCCCTGAACATCACGACAATAAATCAAAATAATTAAAAATCTAATCCGAAATCTTACGGATCAAATTAATAACTATAATGATTTAGCAATTTAAATATCATCAAAATGCCCAAAAATTAATATAATCAAAAAAATGATCCGACGTCTTACGGACCAAATTAATAATTACATAATTTTGGGCAACACCTTAAAGATAATGCCTAAAAGATTTTACGAATATTGCATCCATTATAACAATTTAAATTCCTAGACTAAAAAGAAAAAACTATCAAATAACATAACCTAACAAATAGAAAGAATAAAATAAACAAAACTATAAAGAAAGTAAGTAAAAGTAAAAGTAAAAAGATAATAAAAAAAAACTACCTAATTGCCTTTTCTTTTTTTTTTTTTGTTTTTTTTCTTGTTTCTCCTTTCCCACGTGTAACCGTGGGTCTCAAGCAGGGCTGGGCAGATCGGCGCTGGACGGAAGGACTCGTGCAGCGGAGTTAGGTGGCGCTCGGGCGGCACGCCGGTGTCCGGCGCGGGGCGGACGGGCGGAGGCACGACGGCTCGTCTCAGGCGGCACGGCGGAGCGGGCGGTTCAGCGGGTCTCGGGTCTTCGGGTCGTGATGCGCGGGCTCGGGCGGAGCTCCCTGGGTGCGAGAGGAGTGCAGAGGCGGAGCGGCTCGGGTGATCGGCGGTGGCGCGTGCAGGGGCGGAGTGCGGACACCAGAGAAGCATCGATGAAGAAGATGAACAAGAAAAATTTCTCTCTTTTTTTTTTTACTTTTCCATTTCCTCTCTCCTCTGCAGCCGCACACCTCTTCCCCTTTTCGCTGTTCACTTTTGCTTTTTCACTTTTGCTTCTTCTCCTTCTCCACGCACGGATGGCTTCAATCTCCTTTCTTCACTTTTTTTTTTTTTTTTTGACTTTTTGGTTTTTTTCTCCTTGCTGGCTGCACATCTTCTTTTTTTCTTTGCCGATTGTCAGAAGAAAAGAAGTCCTCTTTTCCCTTTTCACACGTTGAAGACCTTTTTTAACTTTTTTTCAATCGGAGAAAAGATTTCTTTCAATTTTTTTTGACTTCACCCTCAAGAAATTCCCCCCAAAGAACCGAATGACCAGCCCCCAAGCTTTTCTTCGCATTGAATCTTCTTGACCTAAACATCGAGAAAAAACTCTTCGTGGCCGTGTATTTTCTATTGTCTGGCCCCCTTCGTTTCTCACGAACCGTTGCCTTTTTATAGTGAAAACCTCTATTGTCTTTTAGAAAGTTATGCTTCCTTGATTGTGGGAATTACAGAATTTCAGCCCTGATTTGCCATCGCAAATTAACATTTCGGTTTTTCACTCATGTTACCAGAAACGCATCCAAGTTCGTTTTGATTTTTACAAGCAGTTCACCTGATGAATATAATCATTTGATACTTTCCCATTGATTTATCAATCTGGCCATTATCCTCACCAATTTTGGGTTTGGTTTCCATTTTGACTTTTATTCTCTTGATTTCTTGAAGATCTAATTGAAGCAAGAATAATTAGTCGAATTCCCACCTTCCATGCATAATTCAATCAAATCAATTTCCCCCATTTTCATTTTTTTTCTTTTATTTGTTCAAAATGCAATTTTATTTTTCCAAAATTAGGTGTCAACAAACAAACAATATTTGTTATTTACACAATCATGAAAAAACTTGGAAGTCTATATCAATATATAGTTTTTTTTTTTTTGATCAGGAAAGGAATTTATTTATAGAAGAGCGAAGCACAATCAGCAGCTATACTCTCCGAGATAAGCAAGTCCAATAAAGGAGAAGGGGGGGAAGCGGCCCACGAAGGACATAGGCATCCCTTTTTGTGGGCTCAAGCGACCCAATCGGCGACAGCGTTAGCAGCCCGATTACAAAACCTAATTTCCAGCAGGGGAAGGGATCTGTGAAGGCGTGCAACATCAAGAACGAGCGTGCGAATCTCCCATGGTGGCTCCTATTCGCTGTTCACGGCGTCGACCAGGATGGAGCAGTCGGAGTCGATCTGGAGGGGAGTATTCGCCAATTGTTGTTGTAGAACGTGGTGGATGGCACAAGTAAGCACCTGAGCCTCAGTTTGCAGAGCCGACTCAGCTTGCACAGATCTGGACAAGCCTTCCTTCAGCGTTCCGTGATGATCCCGACAGATTACAGCCACCGATCCCTCCGTGTCGCCCGGGGAAAAGGCCCCATTGATGTTGATTCGTAGGGAGCCCGGAGCAAGGTACCGCCAGAGGTGTTCCAAGGGTTCGCGCATTTGCCTTTTACACGGTGAAGAAAGATAGAGAGATGCAGCAGCATGGACCTAGGCTGTGGCAACAAGAACAACAAAAGATGAATCCAGGTATTCGTTGGAGAAGATGGCCCTGTTTCGCGCTTTCCATATTTGCCAGCACACCGCAATAAGAAGTTCCAGTAGAGGTGAGCTCTGTTTATCAATAATCCGACTAGCAAGCCATTCATCAATACAGCGTATGTTAGTGTCAGCCAGAGAGAGGGCAATCAGCGGGTGTGACCAGACGTAACGTGTCTAAGGGCAGAACAAAAGGAGGTGTTCTATTGATTCCGATAGTTGGTCATAGCAGAGAGAGCATAGAGGATTCGGGGCTATGCGGCGATGGAAGAGATTCTCTTTGGTTGGCAATCCATTGTGGCAGATAGTCCAGAAGAAAATCTTGAGCTTCGGCGGGAGATTTATGTTCCAGATGCTCTTCCAAAGGTGGCAAGGCTGCTGATACGATGTTGAGGCGTGTGGGATAAAGGTACTGTTCTCTGCTTTCCTGATTGAATGATAGCAGCTTCTGACTGTATAGTGGCCTTTGGTTGTAGCGGTCCATACCAGTTTGTTAGTTGTCAGGTTGTGTCGCACTGGAATGCTGAGAATGTCTTTTATAGTCTGTGCATCGTAGTAGGAATGTAGTTTTGCCAAATCCCAACTATCTTAATTCTGGTCCATTAGCTCAGCGACTAGTGTTGGTTCGTCGCGCTGCACAGGTCCTCCAAGGATACCCCTAGGGAGCCACCGGTCCTGCTTGATATTTATTGATGCGTCGTCGCCAACAGACCACTATAGATTAGGAAGAATAGCCTCTCGTCCGACCAGAAGGCTCTACCAACCCCATGAGGGGCGAACTCCTTTCTGAGCATAGCGAAAATCCTGTGTCGGGAAGTATATTGCTTTGAATAGTTGGCTCCATAATGAGGACGGGGATTGGATGAGGCGACATGCTTGTTTACCGAGCATCGCCTTGTTAAAGGTAACCAAGTCTCGAAAATCGAGGCCTCCCACAGCTTTGGTACTTTTCAAGATATCCCAATGTTTCCAGTGTATTCCCGCTTTGCGACTATCTGTCTACCAGTAGAACCTAGCAATCTTCTTTTCGATTGACTTGCAAATAGAGATAGGGATTTTAAAAATAGATATTGCAAACTGGGGGATGGCTTGTACAATGGTTTTGATTAGAACCTCTTTACCGCCCTTAGATATAAGGTTTTCCTTCCAACCCTCCATTTTAGAGTGCACTCTGCCTAAGATCCAGGAAAATAGCTCGCCTTTTGAGTGGCCCCAGTCAGATGGGATGCCTAGATATTTTCCCATACGTTCCACCACAGGGATTCGTAACTCACTGGCTAGATTAGCCTTGAGAGAGCTAAGGCAGTCCTTGCTTAGGAAGATACCAGATTTATTTCTATTAATGGACTGACCAGACGCTAGGCAGAATTGAGCTAGGATGCTTGCTAGATTGTGGCATTCAGTGGAAGTGCCATTAACAAAGAATATAGCATCATCGGCAAAAAACAAGTGAGAGAGGGTAGGGCTGAACCTGTTAATTTTGATACCTTTCAGCTGTCCCATGTCGATGGCGTTGTGAAAGAGAGTGGATAGGAGGTTAGTTAAAAGGATGAATAGATAGGGAGATAAAGGGTCCCCTTGACGGATACCTCGGGTAGGGCCGAAGTAAGCCAGTTGTTTGATTGAGCTTGATACTGATAGAGATAGTAGAAATACATTGGGATATCCATTGAACCCATCGGGGGTGGAAACCGAGCTTATGTAGGTATGCAATCAGAAAATCCCATTCTACCCTGTCATAGGCCTTCTGCATGTCCATACGAACAATTGCTGGGAAATTTCGTCGTCGCTTCATGATTTTGATTTGATGTATAATCTCCTGGTCCACTAGGATATTGTCCTGGATTTGGCTTCCACTAACAAAAGCCGCTTGTTCGGGAGAGATCAGTTGAGGCAATAATGGTTTGAGCCGATTAGCTAGAACTCGGGAAATGATTTTATAGGCAAAGTTGCATAGACTAATAGGACGATAGTGGTCTAAGCTCTATGGGAGGGGAATCTTGGGTATTAACATCACAGCAGTTTGATTGAGGGCCAAGGGCATTTTACCTGAGAGGAAAAACTGTTGGACTGAATGGATGACCTCCGCCTCGATAGTATCCCAATTGGAATGATAGAATAGGCCATTCAGCCCGTTAGGTTCGGGGGCCTTATGCCCACCTAGCTGGAAGGTAGCAGCACGAATCTCTTCCTTAGTTGCCATTCCAGTCAGTGCCATGTTCATTTCAGGGGTAACTAAGCATGGACATTGGTCAAGGATAGGGCCATAATCACGAGACTCGACTGACTTATAGAGATTATAAAAATAAGATTGTGTCTTTTCCTCTAGGACAGCTTCATCATGTACCCAAACCTGTGCCTCATCTAGTAGCATGATAATACGGTTGCGCTGCCTCCGTTGAATGGTTGTGGCGTGGAAGAACTTTGTATTTCGATCGCCCCATTTTAACCAACTGATCCGCGATCGCATGGCCCAGAACTGCTCTTCTTGTTGCCATAGATGTTGTATTTCTATTTTAATTGATGTTGCGGTATCTCTGTCATAGGGAGTATATAGTTGGTTTGTGAGCTGTTGAAGTTTATATTCCAATTCGCTGATCCGCTGATGTGCATTTGAGAATGTCGGACGACTCCATAAAGTAAGAGCATGACTGACCCTTTGTAAAAGGTAAGGTAGATCAGGATTTACGCAAGAAACTTTCTACCACACATCAGAAATAACTTTTTTACAGTCCTAGTGTTGCAGCCAAAATGCTTCAGAGGTGAAGTGACGTCCCATGTTAGTTGTTGGAGCGGCTATATTTAGGAGGAGCGGGCTGTGGTCAGATCCCACCGCAGGAAAAGCACTTGCACCAGCATCCGGGAAAGCAATGTGCCAATCAAAGTTGCACAAACATCTGTCTAAGCGCTCCTTGACAATGTCCTCTCCTTGATGGTTGTTCATCCAGGTAAAAGCGCAGCCCTTGCTTTCCATGTCTAGCAATGAACAGTCATGTAAGACCTCACGGAATGAGGCCATTCTCTGAAAATCAGCCAACTTTTTTCCTACCTTCTCCCAATGGTAAGTGACCTCATTGAAATCTCCCACACATAGCCACGGTAAGTAGTTAGTCGATGCTATCCTCCGAAGGACCTCCCAGAATTGCTGCCGGAGTTTGAAAACTGCTGGAGCATGGATACAAGTCACTCGGGTAGGGATATGGTTCTCCACGTCAGTATAAAACATGTCGATGAAATCTGGATCCGAATGGATGATGCTGATGTTGAGATGATCTTGCCAAAATAAAGCTAAACCCCTTGCTATACCAATCGGGTTAACCAAAAAAGAGTGAGGATATTTTAGTCGCCTCTGAATTTTTGAAAGCTTGTCTGAACCATTTTTCGTCTCCATTAAGAACAGGAGATCTGGTCTTTCTCGGGCCACAAGGTCCCGAAGGGCTTGAACTGTCAAGGTAGACCCGAGGCCCTGACAGTTCCCACTTACCATTTTCATTTTGCTGTTGGTGGCTTTTGAGGGCAAGCCACCTCAGCCCTTGTACTC
Source organism: Eucalyptus cloeziana (assembly GCA_014182715.1). Classification (NCBI taxonomy): domain Eukaryota; kingdom Viridiplantae; phylum Streptophyta; class Magnoliopsida; order Myrtales; family Myrtaceae; genus Eucalyptus; species Eucalyptus cloeziana. The sequence goes on from CM024640.1 coordinate 13,621,978, forward strand.
TGTTATGTAGCCATGAGGACATGAGTTTCAAGTAGTTTTGTTTCATCTAAGCCTTCTAGCAAGTGAATTCTAGAGTCATATGGAGAGTAGCGTTTGAGTTTCTTTGCAATACCTGCTTTTGTAGGACCTCAAGGGGCCTTCCCTTTCTGCTGTAGGAGTGAATCAATAGGCAAGATAGGGACCCCTGAGGGTGCTGAGTGATGTTCATTGTGCTGATGAGTGGAGGAAGATTGATGCGTTGGTTGCTGAGGGCGTTGAAAATTGGGAGCTACAAGGATATTATGTTGTTGTGGTAAATGCCTTGTTGTCATAGGAACAGGTAACTTCGAGGAGTCCATAATCCCTTTTTGTTTGCTGTCTATTGAAGTAGGAACGCACTGATGTGTTCTTGCAGCTGATGGGTGATCAAGGATCTGGTTTGTGGCAGGCTCAAGTTGCAGCAAGGAGGCAGAAGCACTATCAGGTACGCTGCCCTTCTTTGGGGCAGCCTTAATGGTTAGAACAGGTGGAGTTTCAGGAACAACCTCCTCCGACTTGCGGGATAGCTCATGATCTCCATAGAAGGTAAGCCAATAAGGGCTATGTTCTTTTACTTCTGCACGCAACCATTGTCCGTATGCCATTTTACCTTTCCCCTCTAGCTTTGTCTCATCGAAAGGGATATATGGGCAGTATGTAGCATAGTGACAGAGGCGACCACATGAGTAACAAAAGTGTGGGAGTCGTTCGTACCGAAAGTCCAACCAAATAGCTTTCCCATCAAGGCAAATAAGATGTCCTGATTTAAGGGGTGTTTGTAAATCAAATTCAATTCATAGCCGGCCAGCTCTGATGTGGGCCCCTTCCTTAGAATCCATTCTTACTTCAAGAACTCTCCCCACATGTCGCACAGCCTTTCGAAACAACTGGTCAGATTGCCATTCAAGAGGAAGACCAAAAATTTGAACTCACAAATAGCATGTCGAGAAATCATAGCAGTGTAATGGCATATTAGGAATCCAAGGCTTGAAGAGAACAAGGTGGGACGAGAATAACCATGGGCCGCCCTCTAAAATTCTGTTCTTATCCGCTTCATGTTGAAAAGTAGCGACATACGAGACAATCTCTCGCGCTGGGTAATAGTAACTTGTTCTGTCCGCCAAGCACGTTTGAGGGTAGATTAGAGAGCTTGGAAGTTAATCGTAGGGTTAGAAGGTATTTTACCTACAATTGAGAGCTGACACTCAGCAATGTTCTCTTATGGTGGCAGATCGTCCCAAACTTCAAGTGCATGGGTCGAGCAGAGGCGGCCTAGTCTAGAGCAAAGGGCTGCCAGTCGGGCATCTTCCTCTAATTCACCTGTGTCCATGGGATGGTGCAAGAGGCTGATGTAGATGAAGATCCAATGAGACGGAGACCCACATGCAACAAGACAGAAAGGAAATGGAAGGACCGAATATGCGAGATGGGTGGAAGCGAGCCCAAGCGGAGACGAAGGGAAGGGCAAGACTCGAAACTTGAAAAAACCACAAATCCACTAGAGTTAAGGAGGAGATGAGACAAGAAGAGGACGATGGAGTTGAGGAGGGTTAAGGGAGTCTGGAAAATAAGGGAGGAAGGCGCTGGGTAAGCGACCTTTGCGGTAGATAGGTTCTCTTCATGGCGAAGGGTTGAAGAAAGTTAAAGGAAAGTTGGGAATTTATGGTGAAAACACTGAGTAAGCTACCATGGCGGTAGAAGGATGCTCTACATGACGAGAGAAATTTGCGCATATCTTTGTTTATTCTTATCAATATATAGTTTAGATACAGAGTTTATGTAAAAATTATAGCATTAAGTGCAATAACAACATTTTTATTGGTCGAACAATAATGACATTCAAAATAACACATTTTAGTCAATTGACTTTTTTTATTCAAAGTCAATCAATTAGAATTCATTTTTAAGCGATGTACGATAATACCGGGATAAACCATGTAATTAATAAAGCTGTTAAATGGGTTTGGGTCGGGTCATTAATGGTCCGACTCAAATTGACCCATTAACCCATTTATGACCCATTTTATGCTTAATGTTAATTTTTCGGCCCATACCTGACCGACCCATACCCAACTCATACCCGACCCAACCCATATGAATAAAATATTTTCATATTTAGCCAAATTTAGAAAAACTTATTCCTATGTTTTTTTCTTTTTTTCTTTTTTCTTCTTCTTTAGCCGGCTGCCGGCCACGATGATGGCTAGTGGTCGGCCACAGGCGAGCCTCGCCAAATCCGACGAGCTCGAGGCTTGCCGGCGTCGGGCTCGCCCCTCGCCGGATCTGGCGAGGCTCGAGCCTCACCTGATGCCGGCGAGTTCGAGTCTCGCTGGGTGTCGGCGGCCTTGCCAAATTCGGCGAGAGGCGAGCTCGAGCTCGCCCGATGCCGGCAAGCTCGAGGCTCGTTTGGCCGGTCGCCAGCCATCGTCGTGCCAACAATCGGAGGAAGAAGAGAAAAAAAAAAAAAAAAAAAAAAAGGAAAAAAAAAAATAATTATAATTTTGTTTTTAAAAAATATATATTTTTGTAAAGTTAAAGAGAGAAAAGAGAAATTGTGAGGTTTTGAGTGAAAATAAATGGGTTCATTTTTAATGGGTTGATAAATTGGTCTTAAATGGGTGTAGAGCTGACCCATTTAAGACCCATATATCTTACTCTCTTTATTTTTAAAAATCATTTATGGGTGTTTTAGTAAATAAGGCTTAACACATTAATGACCCATTTAAACATAAATGGGTCCATAAATGAGTCAATGACCCATTTAACACCTCTAGTAATGATCCTATATTAGAATATTTAAGTTGTTCTTTTTTTTTTTTTTTTTTTTTTTGTCACTTTGAATCTGACGTAATAAAACCACTCAAACATTGTTGTTAATTATAGGGACGCCATTTTTGTTGAAGGATGTATCCCCACTTTTTTCAATAAGAGTTATATTCTTCTTTAGCCCCACCTATGATTTGTCGGTTGCAACTTGCAAGGGTGATGTCCATATTCAAAATCTACCCATTAGAGAATGATTGGAGGAATTAGGGGTGGAGGAAAGCATGACTTATCATTTGTGCTTCTAATGACTATTGGCTAAGAGTCTTTGGACTTTCATTCTTTTTTCTTCAAGATTAAGCATAAAAAGCGTTCTCAATTCCGCCTTGCTAACTCAAACAAATGTAAACAAAGGGAAAAAAATAAAAATAAAAATTACAATTCAATTTTCTTTGCTTTATCACTTACATAACTTTACTTTTGAAATTGCAAGTTTCACAGTCAATCTCACTGAAATGACTAACTCACCTTTCTCTGCGATAAAGCCCCAAAAATCACCAAGCATCAGCTGAATCACTCAACCCAACTCCGTCATTCTCCATTTCACCGGCCACCCTCCTAGCCTTTGACCACCCTTTTGCCATCTCTCTCTCTCTCTCTCTCTCTCTCTCTCTCTCTCTAGCCACAATGACCTTGGTGAGGGCCTTTGTTGAGGTCGTGGCAACAATGGGCGACCTCAGTCAAGGAGTTTGCGAACATGGCGATGGCGACTATGTCATCATAAGAGAGGGATAGAGAGAGGGTCGGGGCAAGGACAATCTCTCTATCTTATAATTAATATCCAAAATTGAAGATTGGACATCTACCGAAATTGTCATGTGGTACTTCATGCTAAATGCTACAACATAATGACATTACATGACACATTACAAACATCAAGAGAGTTTCCATCTCATGCACGCGATGGAAGACCTTCCTACAAAACTTTTCCCCTTGCATACATGCTTTAGATATTCCTCCATATCCACTTCATTTAAATGATACTTTTACTAAGATAATCATAATCTTCTACTTAAGATGAGAATAATCCAATTAGATGATGTTGACACCTAAATTTTGACTAAATGCTTAGGATTAAATTGCATAAAAAATTAAGGATCAATTCGGCCCTAAAAAAAAAATTACATCACATGAGCATGAATATTACTTATATCAACCAAGATTTATTTTATTTTCCCTTATTTTACCCTATGTAACACGGACACGAACACGTGACATGACACGACACGACACGCGACACGTCATTTTTCAAAAAATAGAGAATTTCAACATGTTCCGACACGTTAAATATTAAATAAATATTTTTATTTTTAATTAATTTGATTCAAATTCACAAATAAATAAATAAATAGTTTACAATGAATTTATACTAATAATATTAATAAATCTTACACTTTTTTTTTTTATTTTATTATCCCAAATTTACATTTATTTTTCAAAATCCCACCTCCCCCAAATTTACATTTATTTTTCGAAAACCCTCGCCCCCAACTGCGCCCAAACTTTCCTCGTTTCTTTCCCCCCAAATTTTTTTTTCACTTTCTTTTTCCCTCTCCACCACCCGACAGCCCAATGGGTCGATTCCCCCCACCCTCAAATTAATTTTTTATTCTTTCCCTCCCACCATCCATTTCCCCCACCTGTCCATCACTTTCCCTCCCCCAAAATGCATACCCATCACTTTCTCAGAAATCCTAGCTTCTTTCCTCCTCCTTGCCCCTCGCAACCTTTCCTCTTCTCTTCCTCCCTCCTCGCCGCACGCACGACCCCCTTCCTCGCCGCTCCCCCTTCCTCGCTGCACACTCGACCCCCTTCCTCGCTGCTCGCAGCTCCTCGCCCAACCCCCTTCCTCGCCGCTCGCTACTTGCCACATGACCACCTTCCTCTCCTCTTCCTCTCGCCTTTGATCCGTCTCTCGCCATTGCTCGCGGTCTGCTCCCTCCCGAACACGCATGTTGAAACGTGTCGGGCGAAGGTTGACCACGTGTCGGAAAATCCGACACGCGTTGACCGCGTGTCCGACCGTGTCCAAGCATGTCGACGTGTCCGACACGCTCCAACACGTGTCGGACACAACACGGAAGCACGGACAACGTGTCCATGCTTCATAGATTTTACCTTATTTTCGGATAAATAAAAAATACTTATTAGAAAAGGCCCACGAGGGCTTGGGGGCTAGGCCTTCTGCCCGAGCCCCATTTCCCTCTTTTCTTCTTTTCCCTCAGGCGGGCTGGGCCCAATCTCCCGGCCCTCTCCTCTTCTTCTTCCTCCTTCCTTCCTCGTGCTGCACACCGCGCTCGCTGAAGACTAGAGGCACACAGGACGACCTACGGCAGAGAGAGGACGGTAGACCGGCGACGGAGGGGATGTCTCGCCGGCGCCATCAGTGCCATCGAACGAAGGCGAGAAACCCGGACGGAGGGGACGTCTTGGCGAACGCCTTCAATGCCGAGCGGGCCTCCGCGGAGAAGACGGGATGGGACGCCGGTTCGGCCAAGAGGGAGGCCGATCTGCGCGCCAAGGACCGGCGGCGGAAATGCGCATGTCGACCGGACCCTCCAGCCTATAAATAGGGCCGTCTGGGGCTCGATGAAGGGGGGTCAAGTAGAGATGATGAGAGAGAAAGAGATCTGTGAGACGTTGAAAAGGGGGAGATCGAGTGAGATCTGAGAGCTGCGAGTAAGGGTTGAGTGTGAGTGAAGGAGCTGCCGTCGGCCACCATGATTGAACCGTAGCCAACGACCCACCCCCACTTCTTTTTTGCGTCAAAATCACGGTAGATCTTGTCCCCCTTTGTTCTTGACTTTTCCGATTTGGGGTCGGTTTCCCGAGGATCTTGGCTCAGGGTCGCACAAGCCGGACGGACATAGCCCAATCTGTCGAGCTCGTCCGCCGCCCGTTGTCGCCAAGTCAAGTAGGGAGCAAGGCCGGCCTCCTCTGCCTTGCCTTTTCCAGGCCCTGTTTTGCCGGGTTTCGGTCTTTGCCGTTCTCCGGTATGGGCGAGTTCCAGCCTCGTCCCTATGTGCTCTACTGGTTTTAAGCGTTTTCTTAGTTGGCTGTCGTGAATCTGTGTGCTAGCTCGGGTCTTCAATGAGTCCCAGTCCTCCCCTCAATCAGCGCACCCCTAGTATTCGACGTAAGGCCTAAACCACATTTGCATTGATTTCCTTGGTTTTTGGTCTGATTTGGGCGCTTGCGAATTACTGGACCTAGTTCTTTATGGAGTTTCGCTGCTATTGGTGTTCTAGATGCCACTCATGTTTGTGTCTTTGCTTCGGTTTCGTCTAGTTCACACCGCGTTTGTTGGTGGCCGGAGAGGGGTGAGTCGCGGCCATTGTTGTTGTTCTTTATGGTTTGGAGGGTGTTGGCCGGAGGTGTTGTCAGTAGCTGCCCGTTGTGGCTGTTCGCAGGGGCGCGGCTTCGTAGATTGGGAATTCGGTGGCCCCGTCTAGAGTTGCGGCGACCGGTGATGATGGTCCAACATATTGGCCTATGGTGGAGCCCTGATGAACGAGTGTATATCGATTGACCGTAAAACATAATGTTCACGGCTCGAGTTTTGGTATTACTCGAATCAGTAAGCAAATCTTCGGGCGTCCCAGGGCCGCTCGAAGAAGAAGACATTTAGGAGCAGTAGTTGGAGGAGAAAGGGAGAGAAATCAGTGGGGGCATCGGAGGAGAGAGAGATGAAAAGAAAGTGTCAAAAAAGTCCGAAGGGTATAAATACAAAATAAGGAAAAGACAAGATGAATTTGTTAGTTGATCAACTGATATAATTAAATGGGATTTGCTCTAGTGGTCATCCTTCCAACTTAGAAGGAGGAGGTGGGAGTTCGAATCCCCACATTCTCAGGGAGTTGGGTGGGGACGTTGTAGTTTCAGGAGTGAGTTTCGACTTCCACACATTGCCTCAAGAAGGCAGGGCAAAAGTTTAAGAATAAACATTATAATAAAAATAGAGTATGATCGATAAAAAAGAAAAAAAATTGATATAATTAAATCATCGATATTAGTTTCTCTCATTACATGGGAATAAAGTATTTTTCCCAACATTTTATTTAATTTCTAATTGACCCGTCATATATCAATTCACTATTGTGGGTCACCACAATAAAATGAAAAGATGTAAACTAATAAATGAAAATGAAAAAATTTAAACTAATAAGATGGGTTTGGGAGAGTTCCAACGAAGCCCCCCTTTCAAGGACAAGGCACTGCGACAGTTGGGTAGGAACGTCTACACCGACCAATTGATCTTGGCTAAGATTTTGTCCGCAAGGTCCTCGATGACTTCGGCCTCAGTTTTATCCAAACTGTAAACACCAAAAGACACGTCCGGTCATTCGTGCTAGTCAACGGGAAGTCAATATCAAGGGGATAAAAAATTTTCTAATCAGTGCTCAAAGTTAATTCGGACAAGAAAAAAGACAAAATGTCAAAGGTTTCGAATCTTTATAACCTCTTCACCAATCTAGTACCGGCACAAGTCCATCTTCATCTCTTCTTTGTCGCACATGATGATAATAACACAATCCCCTCAAAAATATCTTCTCTCTCTAGCATTAATTGCCTCGCATGAAACTTAAAGTTCAGGCATCATATTCAACTCAAGCATTGATATTAGCATTCTCCACGAGAACATAATCATAATTACCCCACTAATCACACGCTCCAATAGAAAACATTGTTCATCATAAGAGAAATAATTGAACCGCCTACTAATAGCCCAAGGTTGCAAGGTAAAGCGATGAACTACACGAAACTTCAAGGATAGTAGATGTGGAATAAGATCAACATGCATATTAATTTGATCAAAAGTTTACTTTTCTCAAGACCAACAAATCTAATGACTTTCCTTTTTGTCTCTATACCTTTGAACAACAAATGTAAAATTCTAAAGTGTGGTTTGGATACCATCAATGAAAGCGAAATATTAATTACTCATAAGTACGTAACAGAACAAATATACCTCCAACCATACATTTCCAAGAGAATATGCTTTAGATGAAGCAAACATAAGTCCGCTTCATTGACATTTTAACTCGTAGAAGCACGAAAACATAATCAACTCCTAATGTGGTATTTTGGTATCTTCAAGTCTATGTCTTACAGAACTTTAGAAAAGTATTAGATTGATGGAGAATTACTGAACATATTGGCTTAGAGTAAGAACAAACATCCTAGTTTTATTTGGATATAGATTAATGCTTTCTACCAACAGAGCACTATTTGAACATAAAGATTTTAATTATAACTAGATGGATGAGGGCTTAATTCAATAATCATCACATTACTTTGTATCACCAACTCGAATTAGTATGCTAGAGATAGTAGAGCGCAGCAAATGACCATATTACGTTGCCTCATGCAGGTATATACCAACGCCCAAGTGAAGAGATTCCACATTTCCAATTATTAGTTCCTACTGATCAGAGCAGGCAGCCTTTCAAAGTAAGTCTTTTGTTCTCGTGCATAAATTAACTTTCTTCAGCAATTCTCAAGAAAAGCATACTTTTGGAAGAAGACAGAGCTTAGAAAGGAAAGGGTTTAGTACCGGGCACTAACAGTAAAGCCATTGATCATGCCCAGTGCTCGCAAAGCTTTTTTCCACCTGCGGACCAGGCATGGCTTCTCCTGCTTGAAACCCTCTTCGCCTTGGCCAATATTCTCCACAAAAGGACTGCACTGCTCTCGCAGCTCTTTTGCATCGATGCCCCAGAAAATGGGAAATACAATCAGACCCCGCTTTTTTTGGCTTCTAAGGATCTTCGCCAGCTCATTAAGGCACCACGGTGAGGTATGGAAATTCTGAGAGACAACCACAACGGCAATATTTGACTGCTTGATCACTTCTTCAATCGCTGGCAGGATCTCCTGTCCTTCATCCAGTGTATAATCAACAAATGTTCTTATCCCCCTCCGCTCAAGAGCAGCCTTGAGATGGCTCACGAAATCACGCGTGTCGTCCCGTTTGTAAATAATGATTACGTCAAAATTCCTAGGAGGATGCTGACCTGCCCAATGGGGAATGCATTGTTTGAGATCAGAAGAGAGGTATGGAGGAGGTACTAAGAATGTGATAAAAAGGCCTATCGAAAAACAGAAACTGAGCTAATCCTTGTACTCCTGTAAAATCCAAGATAAGATGATACAAAAAATTTTGTTTTTGATCCTCAGCCAGGTCCCAATCACATGCATTTCATGTTCAAAAACATATCATATTCCAACAAACCTAACAGAAATTGATAAGAAGGAAAAAAGCCCTCGCTCGAATTGACAAACTCGATTGACTAATAAAACAATTTTCCATTCAAACCACCCAAAAAATGAGTTCAATGTTCATCAGAACAAATCCCATATTATTATACAGCACCTCATTAAAAATCTTCTCAACCAAGACTCAATCCCGCTCCAACAACTATGCTGAGTTGTCTCCCTCCCTCCCTCCCTCCCTCCCTCCCTCTCTCTAAAATTCAAATTCTCTGCAAATTGGGCCGATACAAATGCCTTGGTAGGTTCAATGTTCACTAAGGATCAACTTGGAGCACATTTCAAAGACTTTTTTTGTTTTGTAATTGTTTTTGGGGTTAACTTGGAGGAAATGACAATCTAAGCCAGATGCAAAGAGAGAAGAAATAGAGGTTCGAAACAATAATTGGATGACCAATTATTTTTCTATCATGCAACACCAATTGACTTGTTGATAATGTTAAGCATGATAAAGCACATCATATATGTTGGGCCCAAAAGGTTATAGGAGTGAAATATTCCAACCAATTCAATGGTCTCTCACAAGTCCAACCCGCGTACAACTGAACAAGCTATTGGTGGCAGTCACATGAAACGCTTATGGTCTTGCTTGCCTGTTTTGTCTTCTTGCTACTCCATGATATTTCATTTGTACGGACAACCCAAACTCTACTAGCCCAAACACATAGCCAAATGTTTCTCACTCTTTTTGTAGGGTCACATTATGAAATAAGCTTATGGTCTTGCTTGCCTGTTTTGTCTTCTTGCTACTCCATGATATTTCATTTGTACGGACAACCCAAACTCTACTAGCCCAAACACATAGCCAAATGTTTCTCACTCTTTTTGTAGGGTCACATTATGAAATAAATTTCCGAAATAACCTTTTCACTTTTGCTCATAATGTTGACACTATAGTATTCATACAATCCATTAGTGATCACCTGCTTGATATTATTAATATAAAACAAAATATTAATTATTCAAGAACTTAACCATGCAATCGAGTTGTGCCAGTAATGACGGGCATGATGACAGTGCTTACTTATGCCATGACATCTACATGCAAAACTGAATACATAAGGAAGTGGAAAAATATTAAAACTGATTTTCTTTCAAGTTACTACATCTAACCAAATTGTTGTACATCAATGTAAGTGTTTCAAGTCAGAAGGCAAGAGGGAAACTTGCAAATTACCAGAAATCCCAGCGTCATTTATGATGGATTTGAACTTCTCAATGCCAAGCTTCAGAATTTGGTATAAAGCTACAGCGGAAGTTAATTGCAAAACAACCTATTCAGTAAAAACTGCAGCATCAGAAAATGATCTCAAAAACGAAAGAAGGGAAACGAGAATATAAAACAAGAGTACTGTAACCATTCTACAATTGCCTAGGATATACATCTCTATCTCCCCACTACTGGGATCTTTAGTATAAAATGGGAGCACTAAATTTAAGAAGATCAATATGATGTAATGTCACTGAGTGATTTCAATGTAAAAGGTAGCATTATGTGAAGGAAATTTGACTTGCTATCATCAGGAATGGATGGCACTACACGAGAGTAAAAATAGTATGGGAAATTTCAACAGCAGTATTACAAATTCAATTTCTCTGACGAGGAAATGATGCTAGGTTAGTAAATATAATCTTACTAGAATCAGACATACCAGACCTTGAACTGTCTATTAGTAGGAGAATAGGATCTGGCAATGAGAATCAGTCTCTTCAAGTATGACAGAAAGCACAAATTAACTTCCAGTTTTACCTCCTTCAACATAAATTTAATTGCAAAAAATTTAGTACCCCTTCCCAAGGAGTGAGTGCCTGCAGCCTGGAGTCAAATAAAGAAACTATAAGATATTAAAATATCTGACCTGGATTACTTGATCATTTGCCAGAGGATCAGAACATGGAAAACCCAGATCAAATATTGCTGAACCCCATGAGCCAAGCACCTTCGAGGCTTGTGCCATGGTTGAAAAGTCAGATTTACCAGTGTAGATACGACCTAAAACCACCTTCGCAAAAACCAAAAGAACACATTTGTCATGGAAAGAGCATCCTTCCTATTTTGAAATAATGCCTGCTAGATCCCCATGACATTTGGACTATATTGCCATCTTTTTAGAATGAAAATGTCAAACGGTGCCCCCCAGGACTTGTTGAGTTCAGATAATGTGATTTGGAAACTATAAAAGATGAAGTTTACAATTTAATATTCTGGTGATATATGAGATTGGTGTGACTCTACTCAGTCTGTACTCGAAATGTAAAAAAATTTCCAGGCAAATGATGTACATATTTGTAGATAACAAAAGAAAGTAAGACACAAAAACTAAAGAATTAGTCCTCACAATCTGATGGTAAATTAATAAAATTAAGTACATTATTCGGCAATAAAAGGAGTATGCTAAACATAACTTGTCGTGTATTAAAGAGCACATAACTCAGTGAGGCACAGAATGATGACCTCATATCTGTGTGCAAAAACATTTCATCCCAAGCAATGACCAGCCTGGAAAATCAAAAGCATTACCAACTGCTTTTCCCATTTACCATCATAGAAGAAAACCAAAGTAGCTAATGATATTCTCGGAAATAGATCGAAATGTTAATTAAGCCAGTTGCACTAGTTTGAACTAGTTGCAGCGAGAGTTAGTCTAAAAGTGGCACAACAATCTCTTAAATACAATTGCTCAACCTTACTTACTACAACACTCTGCAACAAAATGCTAAAAATTTCAACTGAGATTCAACAAGAAAGCAACCCCGTCATGTCACATCAAGATGACCCATTAGCCAAAAAGCCGACAAACAATGAAAAATCTGCAGCAACCAGTCACAAAGGATAATCATTGAAACTGTTAACAAGAAAGAAGAAACTCAAATGAAGTTCCTACCTTGCCTTCTTTCCTCAATTTAGGAAGTGCCTCAGAGATATCCCTTGTCGATACAATGCTATTAACAGTCATTGTTGTATTTCTTTTGGTAGAAGCAACTGCTACTGGCCATGGAGACCGAACAGCATAACAAGATCTGGATTTGCTAAGCCGAACATGGCGAGGTAATTTAAGAGTTGATGCCATACCCTTTTTGGATATGCTGATTTGTCCACTTCAATCCTATTAATGAATTAGTAAAAGAAGAAACAAGTAAAACACTTAATATCAAATGATAGCAGTTTTACCAAACAAAATGACCGAAAGAAGTAGCATGTTGCCATCTCTAGAAGATAACATCACAATTAAAATCACTAGTCACTGCATATCTCAGTACAATGAACTCTGTACAATCCAGCTAATACTCACGGCTCACAAGTGATTGCTAAGAGGAAACTGAAGCATGAGTAGTTTTAACTGTTAGTACGATTGGGTTTGATAAGGCATAACATATCCAGCCGCCACTTGCCGATCAAGCTGTTTCATGATTGATTCTTTGTGATCGGCAAAGGGAATTAAATGACAAAACGCCTTCCTCACCAAAATGGGGAAAAGAAGAAGAAAAGAAAAGAGAGTCGATGCTGCAAATCTCTCAACCCATTCAAAGACCCGATCATTCATTGCTTGCATTTTGGACTGGATAAGTTATGATAAAGAAAAAATCAATCGTCTAATCTGGCACATAAATCATAACAGTGAAGCAAGAATCAAAAACATTCTGGGATTCAAATTCATTCCACCGTGCTCCGATCAACCGAAGACGAACCGGCAAATGAAACGGTTTACAGAAAAACGCTCGCAGATACCGGTCACGCAGAACGGGTATCAGCCATCGACTCAGTAGCAAGGTTACAAGAGAACGCGGTGGAAGGGGAAAAGGAAAAGAGGCCGGCGCCGCCGACTTAACAGAATAAAAAAAACAATCTGGAGTTCAAATTCACTCCACCACCATGCTCCGATCAGCCGAAGATGAACCAGCAAATGGAAGGCATCAGCCATCAACTCGGCAGCAAGGTTACGAGAGAACGCGGCGGAAAGGGGGAAAAGAAAAGAGGCCGGCGCCGGCGAGTTGCCGTTACCTGCGAAAAGAGATGGTGGCCGGGCCTTGTGCTCGACGGAGAAGATGGCGGCCCCTCGGAGATGGGAGAAGGCGAAGGGACCAATGATGTTGCAAATGCTGCCTCGCATGCTTTTCCCCATCGGCCGCGTCCTCGGCAGCCACCTATGTCGAGAGAGAACTTTGTTTAGTGTTGCTCTTCTGACCATATGACGTCATATGGAATTGAAAGCCGGCAGTGAAGAAGTTGAAGAAGAAAGATGTTGTCAGAGGGAATTTCTTTTTTTTTTTCTTTTTTTTTTTTTGTCGCGTGGGAAGTTTTGTTTTTTTTGGTCGGTGCGCGGGAAGTTGAAGATGTCTGCCATTGTTTAGCCTTAATTTGCTTATTAAATTAAGCTCATGTCAATCAAATTAAACCCAACCAACAAGAGCTCGGCCCAAACTTATCCGTTCCTTTCGCGAAAAATAATTTTCGGATTTTTCGGCGTTTGTTTCATGAAAAATAAAGTTCTTGAAAAAGTATTTTACATGAAAGAAAACAAATCTTTTAAATTATGGGAAAATGTGAAAAGTGAAAAATATTTTCCTCACTCAATCTCTCTCATCTCACACCTTTACAAATCATCACTTCATCATCCTCTTTCTTCTTCTTCTTTTCTTTCTTTATTCGAATTATTTTTAAATTTTATTTTTCTTTTTTAATTTCGAGTTATTTTAAATTTCCTTTTTTTTCTTTTTTTTATTTTATTTTATTTGTTTCCTATCTTCTTCTTCTTAATCGGCTAGTTGTCAACCGTTGCTAGGGGAATCTCGAACTCGTCGATCTCAAGCTTGCGCTCTACACTCTTGCTTACCATTTTCTTTATTTACTCTACCCTACAGTTGTACATTGTTTAAGTAAATGGCTCTAAATGCTTTGCTTCTTTTTTCTTTTTTTTATTAGAACACAAAAGACGTAGGGGGTAGGGGGAGAACATGCCACTCAATTAGAAGATTCTCATTAGGACCGTATATGTTTTGCTTCTTTTTAAAATCCATACGAATATTTTTTAGAGTAAATGAGCGTTTGGTGACAATGAGGGAATAAAGATATGAAGCAAGTTTGCCCGGATTTAAAGGTAGGTTTATATTTAATTGATTTATAGGTCAGTAAGTGATGCATACCTACATAGTGAAGTTTTAGAAAATATTTTCCTTACCGAATATCGGAAAATATTTTCAAAAACATTTTTCAGGTTTTAGCCAAACACTAGAAAATATTATTATTTTCCTGAAAAATGACTTCTAAGAAAATATTTTCCGAAAATGGCCCATTTTTCCGCAAAACGAACGGACCTTTGAGCCCAATTATTCTTTTCTCTCTCTTTCCCCGCATCTTCCCTTATTCCTATCATCCATTTCTTATTCCTTTTGCTCCATTGCCTTCCTCCCATCCTCTCCTTTTACTACCCAAGCAGCTTCAAACACTCTACTTCATTCCAGAACACCAAAGCTTCAACAACGGCATATCCATTTATTAAACATCTATTGACATTCATTCAATCATTCCTCAAGACTATATTGCGATTTGCTTATCATAAAGCCGCCATCAAGATCATTAACTACTAATATCAATCGCAGATTTCGACCATTCTCCATTCGTTGAACAATTCATGTGGCATCCCGAATTTCCAATTCTATTTTCAATAAATTGATACGGGCATTTTATCTGCATGGATATAGTTTTTTTTCCCTGAATTGATCACTAATGGAATAACTAGTCTATCAGGTGAAGCCGTTAAGAAATTCTAATGCATAGGGCTCGAGAATTTGACCAAGAAACGACCTTTCGACCGAGTTAATCTGCAAGGGTCATTACGGCACAGTTAAAAATCGATTAGAGACCGGAGATAGATCGACTCGACAGAGGCATGTGATCGAGCATAAGTGATTCCACCAGATCGCACAATTCTTATCGATCGGTACTAGATCGGCTTTTCTATCATTTGGATACCCTATGTCCGTATTTAAAACCTTAAGATTATTCCGACAATCGAGAGTCGTCAATATGTCAAAGTGTACATTGTGACTTGAATTGATCAACCACAGGTCAAATGCACGAAAATTTCTAAAAGCTACCAAGTAGATCAGGACGCGCTAATATCGTGCCATAGTGAAATTAACCGTGAAATTGAGATCGTATTCAAAAATTGAAAGTCATGGTGTGTCACAAATTGTTTTAAGAACATTGACTCATCTTCAGAGGATTTTTCATGCAAACCGAGTTGTTTGGCAAAATAATGAAAGTATGGTTAATTTGGCTCAAGAAATTGGAAGGCTCGCTTTTGGGATCTAAGTTGATTTTATGGTCAAGTGATTATGTGAATTTAAGTGTGGTAACATTGGATTAATTTTATGGACTTCAATTGGATTCAATTGGAAGGAAATTGAATGAATTATGTTGTACAAGATTTTGGAGAATTCATGCCCCGACGGAAAATGAAATTGGACCTATTGGGAAGATTATGGTGGAAGATTTGGGTGAGTGGGAAGTGATGTCACATGAGGTCATGGTGGGCCATTTTTGTTGGATTAAAGAAAAAGAAAAAAGAAAAGAAAGGGCCCATCACTTCCACCAATCACACTTCATCTTCAAGCTTGGGAAGAGAGAGAGAGGGGAGGGAAGAAAGCTGTGTGCGGAACCAGCAGCTCACTAGCCTGCTCGCACACCCAGCCGGCCGCCCACTCGCACACCATCGTCGCCTCTGCCGCGCGCCTCGCCTGACCGGCCAAAGACCAGCGAAGCTTGCAGCACCGTCGGAGCAACCACTCACCACCCACGCCTCTACTCGCCATCCGCCGAAGCCTCCATCGCCGCCGTGAGCCACCACCGATCGCCGCACAAGCTACCACCGCCCTTCACCGCTGATTCCACGCCCAACCAGCCGCCGAGCAACCTCCGTCAGCCTCAAACAGCAGCTGTAAGAAATGGGTATGGCAGCAGCTTCATGGTCCGTTTTGGCCATCTTCCCAAGCCCGGATGCTTGGCCCGCCTTCGGGAAAGTTGATCCCCTCGACACCCTCGTCATTTTGGTCCGCTTGGCTCGCTAATCAGGTGAGTTTAGCTCACTAAATCTTGATTAAACGGTTAATGATGCCCTAAGTGTGCTTAGTATAAGTTAAGTAGATTTAGATGGTTAATTAGTTTAATTGGTTGATGATTGGATTAGGGTGTTTAATTAAGTTAAAGTGTGTTTAGTTTAAAGTTAAGTAGGTTTATTTTAATATAAGCCTTGATATGACATAATAGGTTTTATTTTTGATTTACTTAAATGTTTCAAAATTCTTGGAAATTTAATATATTATATTCCGAAATTATTAAAATATTATTATTTATAAAAAAATCGAAAAAAAAAATTATTTGTGACCTCAATTACTTAGAATTTCGTGCTAATCGTTGCTGTGCATTTAGAATTTGAATTTAATGAATGGATGGGGCAAATTGAGTGTTGATTTCGATAAATAGAGATTTTATTCATAAAAACCCAAGTGTTGGGTTTTGATACAAAAATTGGATTTTTAAGGATTACTATTATAGTTGGAGTATATGAATGCAATGCGGAGTGTCCGAAGGTCAGTATTGATTTGTCGTGTGCTGGTTGAAAGACTCAAGTCGCAGTAGTGGCTGAAAGACTTTTGGATTGCCGTAGCATAGTGGCAATAGTAGCTAGACCAACTGGACCTATATTTCTTTTGAATCGCCGTCAGCATAGTGATGAGACTCGGGTCGCGGTAGTGGCTAGGCCAACTGGACTTATATTCCTTTTGGATTGCTGTCAACGTAGTGACGAGGCTCAGGTCGCAATAGAGGCTAGGCCAACTGGACCTATGCTCCTTCGGAAATGCCGTCAACGTAGTGACGAAGCCGCGCTCCAAGGGGGAGGCGATGCTTGGCATTAATGTTAGTAGATAGCCGAACTGAGAGTAAGCTATGTCCTTGTGTGGCAGTGATTCAATATTGGAATGCATGCTAAGTGCAATTATGATTTATATGAAAGTGATGGTATTGCAATTGTTTAAATTCTTATTATTACCTAAGGTTGTGTGATACAAATTGTGCTAATCTGCAGTAAGAAATTAAGACAAGGTAAGTCTTCTGTGTGATGTGGCTAGGCCACCTAGGGTATATTTTCTTTCTAATAAGGGTTTAGGGGGTTGAACTTGCTAAAACAATGTCTCACCCCGTTATGGGCCAAAATTTCAAGTCCCTAGATAGCAGTCGTGGAAGACCCAAAGCCATGGAGTCTAGAAAGGTGGAAACTGAAGGATAGATGAACATGTCCGGCTAGTCGGTCTTAGGATAGTTCCCCTTTTGTCGAGCTGGTCTATTTTGTAGACAGTCCAGTGTTGTATTTAAACTTATGTGTTTATAATTGACTGTTTGGTATTGTGATTGATTGCCTACTTTTCTATCCCAAGTTAAATGTTGTTAGGGGATTTGTTTCGCTTCCGTATGCGTAATAAAATGAATGGATCGGCGACGTATCCTGGGATGTCACATTTTTTATCGACCGCAATGGGATGCGCGCGGTCGGGGTTCGGGGCGTGACAATTGAATTGCCTATAATTGGATCGCTACGGATATAGTCAATGCAAGTGTTAGGGGGACAAACTGATGCAAACACCTCAAGAAACCACTGCTCCAGAGATTGAGACGAGTCATTGCCTCATCATTAACTGCCAATGAACATCATGGGGACATGTACATGAACACTTAGAACACAGAACACAAAGAAAATCGGTGTTGCTTTTGATCATACATCCGAATCTTAGGAAACAAGACAAACATAGATGAATTGAAATTGCCAATCGTGATTTGACCATGTTAATTCGATCAATGTTTTCCAATTTTAAAATCCATATCCACAAGGGTACTTACTACTTACCCAAAGTCATCCCTCGGGAATCTTTTCACTTGGGTACATGTTGATACGCTGAGTACTTGGTTGACTAAACTAAAGTTTACACATGCTGTAGTTAAAGTCAAGTTAGCCATGGTTAAAAAAGTATATAGATAGAGGAAAAAGAAGCCAATGAGCTAGTTAAGTGACTAAGAGCTTTAGAATGGAATTTGGTAAATCCCACATTCAAATCATAGTTTCTCTTATATGGAGTACCCCTTAGGGCTTGGGCCACCTTCACTATCTAGTGAGTGGGACTTAGGTGATGCATATGGACAGAACGATTTGCGTATTTTGATGAAGATTGATCAAGTTGAAAGATTTAGGTGTCTCGTTATTATATTTTGTCGAATGATCAACGAGAAATAAAAATAAAATAAAAAAAGAACAATTTTCATGTTTGGTCTAATGAGATTTTTACACTTTTAAGTGCACTTGTGTCAATTCTATAACTTATAAACGGAAGTTATTCACTCCTGTTGATAGGAAAAGCAACGAAGATCCATTTTAGAAACTCAACATCGTTACATTTGACTTGCTAAAAAGGTTTAAATGGCTTTGTTCGCCGAAAATGGGTTATTGACGAAATATCTTTTGCCAAAGATTTGATCTTTGATTTTTAGAGAGCATTGGGTTTTGTGTCGATTGGAATAGGAAATTATTTGTGTGCTGAGAATTGCTCATGATAACTAGGTATGAATTATAGACAAATTGAAAGGATAATGAGAGATCAATAAATTCATAGACTGGAAATTGGAATTTGATAAATTTTGATTAGTGTTTTCCATTGCGGATCCTTTAAAACTAATGGTTCTTGGACTTATATAGCCTTGTACAAAATATAACTATCATTGCACAATTATCGTTTGAGTTACAACTTGTAATTGCTCCCGAGATTCTTGGCTTCATGGGCGATCACTCTCAACTACGTATTCTTATCCATAAGCGGTTATAATCTTCAATGGATCTTCTAGCTTGATTTTTTTTCCCAATTTTTTCTTGCTAGTGTAGTAGACCATTCGTCGTACGTCAAAAACCATCCTAGTGTGCTACTCTTCATTAGTGACCATAATTCACATGGCATTGATCTTAGATTGGCTACTCATCAATCCGTGATCCTGTTACCTAATTGCTCCATCGATAAGTTAACAACGACACTTTGCCAACCCATCATGACTTGAGTTATTTTTGGATGTAAACATATATCCCTTTCAAAAGAATTTATAAAGTATTTAATTGTTTTGAGTATACAGGAATATTTGAAGTCACCCCATTGAAGTCTGAGCAAAACATTGGTGGCGCTACTCCATTATTTTATTTCCACCTATCCTGGTTGAACTCGGAGCACAATCAATGGGATTTGCACATCGCCTTTGTCATTTACCTACTTGTAATACTGATACATGAGATTTACCCCTCCTAGTCCTTTTAATATGGTCATACATTGAAGCCAAGATCGCATTTTTATTTCCAACACCTTTCCCTCATCGTCAACCTTTCATCACTTTCCTCTGAACTAGATATCTACTTCTTCCATTGAGTCACGATATTGCCTAAGAATCAATCTCCCACATGCTCGCCTTCAACATTCTTGTCTCACTTCAACTAGCTTCAAGAAAGTGAAGATAGTAAAAAATTTCTCCTCTCCCTGCTTAATGATCAAGAATCCATCCTTGAACATGCAATCTTTAGGTCATTGCTTCATCAAGCCTCGAATTCCTCCTTCCCTCCAAGGATGCTTTCCTCAATATAAGAGAAACTCCCATTCAAAAAGAAGCATATTATTGTATTGATGGAAAATGAAGAGTGTTCGGGAGGAATTGTAATATGTATTTCTATGTATTCATTGTACAAGTACACTACTCTATTTATATTGCTAAAATAAAGACAGGAAAGTAAATATACACGATTAAATTCCTACTTTACCAAGCTAATTACGGATTAATTGAATCAATTATTGATTTAACTGAATCAATTAATTCACAACTAGAATCAATATCTCCTACCATATTTCCAACACTCCCTCTCAAGCTAGTGGCCTGAATATGTCAAGGAGTACTAGCTTGCTCAACGAGTATGTATGTTGTCTTTGACATAATGGCTTCATAAAGATGTCCGCAGGCTATTCCACAATTCAAATTCCTCTCACTATGATAATCCCTTCTCAAATCTTGTCTCGAGTGAAACAACAATTAACCTCTATATATTTAGTTCTTTCATGAAAAATTGGATTTGCCACTAATTTAAGTATAGCATCATTGTCATAGAATAATTCATTGGATCCGTCGATTTGTACTCCAAGGTATGAGAGTAATACCTGTATCTAGACTATTTCACAAACAATCTTTGTCATGGCTCAATATTTTGATTCAGCCGATGATAGTGATATGATTGATTGCTTCTTTTTTTCCATGAAATGAGTGGTCTCCCCAATTTGACACAAAAACTAGTGATGGATCTTCTTAGGGAGAAATACAGCCCAAGTGCCAAAACTTGGCACGAAGGGACACTTAAGTGCCAAAAGTTAGGAAAGTAACACTTAAGTGCCAAAATCGGAGCAAAATGAATCACTTAAGTGCCACTCTAGCGAAAATTTGACCAAAATGTTGACGTCACGATTTTCCGACGAAATAAGTGTAAAACAACGTCGTTTTGCATGCTAACGTGGCTAGACAATACAAAAACGACTTCATTTTAGTGTTGATGTGGTAAAAAATAATATAAAAAAATTAAATTAAAATTAAAAAAATTTATTTAAAACATTTAAAAATAAAAATAAATAAATAAATAAATAAAGTTAAAAAAGGAGGAGGAGGAGGAGGAGGAGGAGGAGGAGGAGGGGTGGAGGAAGGGGTGGCTAAGGGCTAAGCCCTTGCCACCACCACCTCCTCGCCGTCGTTGGGAAAGGCCGACGATAGAGGGGGAGGGTCGGCCGGGGTTGCCGGGCCTTAGCTAAGGGCCGGCGACCCCAGCCGACCGGCGGCGAGGGCCCACAAGCCCTCGCCTAAATCCGGTGGGGGTCAGTGGCCCTCGCCCAGCTTGGCCAAGGGCCGCCGCCCGTGGGGGTCGCCTCAGTGGGCAGCGACCCTTGACCAAGTTGAGGCGAGGGCCGCCAACCCTTGCCGGATCTAGGCGAGGGCCGTGACCCTCCCCGGATCGTGGGCAAGGGCCGAGACCCTCACCCAAGATTGTGGGTGAGGGTCGCCCCTCGCCCAGATCAAGGGCAAGGGCTCGCAGGCCCTCGCCGCCGATCGGCCGGGGTCACCGGCCCTTGGCCTGGCTGGCCCGACCCCCGGCCCTGGCCCCCTTCGTCACCGACCCTTCCCCTTGGCGTCGCGGGAGGCGATGGTGGTGGCGATGAGGCTCGGACCTCAACCCTCGGCCGCCCCTTCCCTTTTTTTTTTTTATTCTTTTTTTTTAAAATGTTTTAAACAAATTTAGTTTTAAATTTAATTTAATTAATTTTTATATTAATTTTTTATCACATCAACATCAAAACGACACGTTTTGCACTTATTTCGCTAGAAAATCACCACGTCAGCATTTTGGTCGGATTTTTGCCGGAATAGCACTTAAATGATTCATTTTGTTCGATTTTGGCACTTAATTGCCATTTTCCTAACTTTTGCACTTAAGTATCCTTCGTGCCAAATTTTAAATTTTGGCACTCCAGGTGTCTAGCACTCAATTTTCTTGTCATCAAACAAGTAACATAATATGTATCATAATGGGCTGTCATTTTCATATTACAATCATAGGACAGAAAAATACCAAGTCTTGAGCATCCCTTCAAGTATTTCAAAATTTCTAGTGTTGCATTCATGAGACTACTTCAACTTGTGCATGAATTGACTAAGTATCTACACTGCATAACATATACTAGGTCTTGTCATGGTTAGATAGATTAACTTTCCAACAAGATGTTGATATCCCGATGGGCTTTTAAGTAATGGATCTGCAATGGATGAAGACAAGCCCACATCATATTCATGTGTCGTTAGTTCTGCATTTTGTTCAATTGGTATAGCAGTCAGCTTGCATCCTAATAACCCCACTTCTGAAACTATCTCCAAAATGAACTTACATTGGCTGAGGTAGATTCCCTCATCTCAATGCTGAAGAAATATTTGGGAGGCTTTAAATCCTTGATGTGAAAAGCAAAATGTGGATATTTCTTGAACTTTTTAATAGCTAACTCATCTTACGTGATAATTCTATTTTAGATAGAGTACTTTTACTAATTTAAGCTTGATATTTGCTAGGTTTTGATGGATTTTGGGTAAATTTATTTGTTACTCATATAATTTTATTGAATTTTTTAGGAAACATGACTTTCGGATTCATAAGGGATCGTGTGCATCATTTATGGAACACGCCAGGACTGTGCTGGATTTACAGATCAGTCCTTGCACCCCAACATCTTATAGAATATTTCAATATCTTTAAGTATATTCTGTCTTGAAGGAAAAGCCAGCCAAGACTAGAAATTTGGAGTATTTGACCATAATTGAGGCTACGTTCAAAGAAAATTGAGAATAAAAATCTTAAGAACAAAAATTCCTAATTTGGCGAGGAACCCTATTCAAGACCTAATGGGGGTTGACCTAGGGAAAATTTTTGGAGGCTATATAAACCTCTCTTGTGCCACGTATTTTAGATCCTAAGAAGCCTTGGAGTCACCATCTACAAGAGAGATTTAGGTTTTCTTAGTTAGCTTTTATACTTCTATTTTATTAGTGGAGTTTGCGCATGTCAATGAGCTAATGAGAGAGATTTAGTCACCATCTACAAGAGAGATTTAGGATTTCTTAGTCACCATCTACGAGAGAGATTTAGGTTTAGGAGGAGACAAACCATAATTGGGGGTTGATAAACCATAAGAATATTTTGTCTTGAAGGAAAAGCTAGCCAAGACTAGAATTTTGGAGTTTTTTTACCATAACTAAGGCTAGGTTAAAAGAAAATCAAGAATAAGAATCTTAAGAACAAAAATTCCTAATTTGGCAAGGAGCCCTATTCAATACCTAAAAGGGGTTGACCTAGGGCAAATTTTTGGAGGCTTATATAAATTTCTCTTGTGCCACATATTTCAGATCTCGAGAAGCCTTGAAGTCACCATCTCCGAGGGAGATTTAGGTTTTCTTAGTTAGCTTTCATACTTCTATTTTAGTAGTGGAGTTTGCGCATGTCAATGAGAGAATGAGGAGATAAACCATAATTGGGGGTTGACAAACCAAAAGCCAGCCAAGACTAGAAATCAAACTATAAATTAAATCGAGGTCGCATGCATGAGCAATAGTGATATTGAACTATAAATTATATCTAACTTGTTTGTGTGGTTGCCATAGCAGATCTAGGTTAAGACTATTTAGATTAAGTCCAGGAACTTCCAAAAGAACTTAATGCTTTTAGGTAGTTTAAATTCACCTAAGGTTAGTGTGGGTTAACATATCTAATTAGGGATTATTAGATCGAGGTTGGCTTGTAATCTAACTTAGGGAAATTTCACCAACACAATTGAAAATTAATTTGTTGCATGACAAGTTAATAGAATTGATTATGAGTGATCAAGTGAAGTTGGATGTTTTACTGTTTTGTGATCTTAGTTAAAATCTTAAAATTTACTTTGTTAATTTTCGGTTTGCTTTTAGATTAGGTTTACTTTGCAATTTTAATTGGCTTTTGAATCTTTTAAGTTTCAACTTTTTTTTTTCTATTTTAGTCATTTAACATCTTGATTAGCTAGATCTTTGGATTGATCACCCTCAGTAAGTAATTGGATAATTAGAGACAATCTTTATGGAAATGATACTCACTCATTACTTCATTACTTGTAGATATTATGCACTTGCAATTCACCTGACAACAAAGATATCATCAATATATATTAACAAATAAATTGATAAAGTACCTTTAGTCCATGTGAATAAGGCATAATTATTTCATTCCTACCCAACCAAAGAAATTAGGATCAATAACTTGGTTACATTAACTAATCAACTAATACTCTTGTGATACTTGACCTTGTTTAAAGATCAAAGTTTGATTTTTTGAAAGATTTTTCATAAATTAAAAATGCTTCAAAAGAATTATTTTTGGCCTTTCCCTAATTCCGGAAAATTTTGAAGGATTTCTCATACGTTTTTTTAGAGAAAATGTTCAAAATCAATTTTAGGCCTTTCCCTAAAAAAGAGATTTCTTTTTTATTTTTATTTTTTATATCTCTTTTAATAAAATAAAAATAAAAATATACTGTTCTTCTATCTCTCTCTTTCTCTCTCTCTCTCTCTCTCGTCCTTTTCTTACGACCCAGGCCCGTCCTTTTCTACTTTTGCTCTCTCTCTCTCTCTCTCTCTCTGTCTCTCTAACGCTGTCTTTCTTTTTGGTTTTGGTCATCTCTCTCTCACGTTGTCAGGTTTAAGGGAGGGGAAAGACCCCTTTTTTGTCTCTTGTCCTTTTGACTTTTCTGCCTCCTTATTTTATCCCATTTTCTTTTGTTTTTCCCTCACCCTTTTTTTTCCCATGCGAGAGCTGCTCTCCGAGAACACCCGCGAACTCCATGTTCCGACGGAGCGAGAAGACCCGTTAGCTCAAGCGCCAACGAAACGCAAATCTGTTTAAAAACACGGGTGCCGCTAGAGCCATGTCCAGCCATCGCGCGAAACCACCACCGTCTTTCCTCCCTGCCGGCCAAGAATCGGTTGCCCAGATGCACGACGCGCACGCAAAGAACGTCGAAACAAGTACGTGCAAAGCGAAGGATAGCAACGAGGATTCATCAAAATTCGTTTGGCAAGCGACAAGCACCCACGACGGACGGAGAACTAAGAATCAAACGCATAAATCTTGCTTGGGCATTTCGTCGAGCATGTGGTATACGCAAACTGGGGCTGTGGAACGGGGACGACCGAGCCCGAGTTCGAGCCGGGATTCCGAATAAACGACACATACGACCCCAGAACACCAGCGCACGCGCAAGGAAGGCCGGAAACTCGCGCGAGCCGGGCAACAGCAGCCCGGTCCGGCGAACCCGAAACAGGACACGAGGAGAAGGGAATGGGGGCTGTCGGTGGCGTTCCCTACCCGGCTCCGCGGCATCGGACGGCGGACGAGCTCGATATATCTGGCTACGTCCGCTCGCCTCGCTCGTCTCTGAGCCGGGATCCTCGGGAAACCGGCCCCCAAAATCGGACAAATCGAAAACCGGCGAAAACTCGAGGCCGGAACCCACCGAGGCTCGGCGCAAGGGAAGACGGGGAAAGGTCCGTATGCTATCGACTCCGGCGAAGGCACGGTGGTCGCCGGGGGCTCAGTCGCTCTCTCCTTTCTCTCCCTCCCCGGCCTCCTTTCCCTTGGTCACCCCCCTGCCGCTCCAGCTCCGAAGCCTCCTCTTTATAGACCCATCATGTCGCAAGTGCGGCGGGCGGGTTTGCCGTTGACCGGGCGTCCGGCGGGCTGCCCGCCATCGCGTCGCGGGTCTGCCCCCGGCCCGCGCTGCAGCTCCCGTCTTCTCCGCTCCTTGTCTTCAGTCACGCTCGTCATTGATGGCGTGAGGAAGAAGAGAAGAGAAAGGGGCCCGGCCAAGGGAAATATGTTGGGCGAGATGGGCCCTGGGCCCGCGCCTGTTAAGGATCGACTTGGAGCACATTTCAAAGACCTTTTTTGTTTTGTAATTGTTCTTGGGGTTAACTTGGAGGAAATGACAATCTAAGCCAGATGCAAAGAGAGATGAAATAGAGGTTCAAAACAATAATTGGAAGACCAATTGTTTTTTTCCAACATGCAGCACCAATCGACTTGTTGGTAATGTTAAGCATGATAAAGCACATTATATATGTCAGGCCCAAAAGGTTATAGGAGTGAAATATTCCAACCAATTCAATGGTCTCTCACAAGTCCAACCCATGTACAACTGCACAAGCTATTGGTGGCAGTCACATGAAACGCCCATGGTCTTGCTTGCCTGTTTTGTATTCTTGCTGCCCCATGATATTTCATTTGTATGGACAACCTAAACTCTACTAGCCCAACACAGCCAAATGTTTCTCATCTTTTTGTACGGTCACATTATGAAATAAATTTCCAAAATAACCTTTTGACTTTTGCTCATAATGTTGACACTATAGTATTCATACAATCCATTGGTGATGATCCCCTTGATATTATTAGTATGAAAAAATATTAATTATTCAATAACTTAACCATGCAATCGAGTTTGTGCCATAATGATGGGCATGATGACAGTGCTTGCTTATGCTATGATATCTACATGAAAAACTGAATACATTCAACAGATTTCTCATCTTGGCAAGGAAGCGGAAAAATATTAAAACTGATTTTCTTTCAAGTTACTACATCTAACCAAATTGTTGTACATCAATGTAAGTGTTTCAAGTCACAAGGCAAGAGGGAAACTTGCAAATTACCATAATTCCCAGCATCATTTATGATGGATTTGAACTTCTCGAAGGCAAGTTCAGAATTTGGTTATAATGTGAGAATAATCCTATGGCGGAAGATGATTGCAAATTCAGTAAAAACTGCAGCATCAGAAAATGATCTCAAAAACGAAGGAAGGGAGACGAGAATATAAAACAAGAGTACTGCAACCATTCTATAATTGCCTGGGATATACATCTCTATCTTTACACTACTGGGATCTTTAGTATAAAATGGGAGCACTAAATTTGAGAAGATCAATATGATGTAATGTCACTTGAGTAATTTCAACTTGAAAGGTAGCATTATGTGAAGGAAATTTAACTTGCTATCATCAGGAATTGATGGCACTACACGAGAGTAAAAATAGTATGGGAAATTTCAACAGCAGTATTACAAATTCAATTTCTCTGATTAGGAACTAATGCTGGTTAGTAAATATAATCTAACTAGAATCAATCATACCAGACCTCAAACTGTCCATTAGTAGGAGAATAGGATTTGGCAACGAGAATCAGTCTCTTCAAGCATGACAGAAAGCATAATTAACTTCCAGTTTTACCTCCTTTTACATAAATTTAATTGCAACAAATTTAGTACCCCTTCCCAAGGAGTGAGTGGCTGCAGCCTGGAAATGAAGATCTATTTAGACAAAGCAACAAAACTTCAAATAAAGAAACTATAAGATATTAAAATATCTGACCTGGATTACTTGATAACCTGCCAAAGGATCAGAACATGGAAAACCCAGATCAAATATTGCCGAACCCCATGAGTCAAGCACCTTCGAGGCTTGTGCCATGGTTGAAAAGTCAGAATAGGACCTAATACCTCCTTCGCAAAAAACGAAAGAACACATTTGTCACGGAAAGAGCATCCTTCCTATTTTGAAATAATGCCTGCTAGATCCCCATGACATTCGGACTATAATGCCATCTTTTTAGAAAGAAAATGTCAAAGGGTGCCCCAAGGACTTGTTGAGTTCAGATAATGTGCTTTGGAAACGATAAAAGATGAAGTTTACAATTTAATATTCTTGTGATATATGAGATCGGTGTGACTCTACTCATTCTGTACTCCAGATGCAAAAAAATTTCCAGGCAAATGATATACATATTTGTAGATAACAAAAGAAAGTAAGACACAAAACCCTAAATTTTTGTTTATGGGTTAAAATTAATCCCTAAATTTCTATGCAATTAATGAACCCAAAATTCATGTGTAAACACAAGCTTATCCAAGGCCCCGTATGCCACAATGAAGAAGTGCTAATAGTTAAAGATGTTTAGAACAAAGACAGGAATTGGCACCTTGACACAATTTCTTTTGTCTTATCAGAGAATGTCATGCTACTTTTGAACAAACAAACCTAACCCGCTGTCTTCTATGGAAAACTTGATATGTTTGCTGTTTTCAAAACCACACTGCCCGAATTGCATCCTCATACATGCTTAACCTCTCTTTGGAATAGTTCATGGAAATTAGATTGTAGTAACAGAATTAAGCGCTTCCTTTTACTATGGGCTCGTAACTATATCCCATCAAAAGAGAATCTTTCGAGCATTAACCTTATTTGTCCAAACTAATATCCACATTTTGCAAGCCGACAGATTACTTCATCAAGTATTCATCCATCACATGTCATCGATTTCTTTAACTCCGCCGTCATAGATTGGATAAATACTAGCATTCTTATCGACAGCAAGGCAAACCATAAAATACCTCGGAACATTTTCATTGATATGCTGTTTTAATACTTTGGAAAAAGTCTTAATGAACTCATCTTTCATGACAAAAATTTATCACTTCCTTTCCTGCTGCAAAAGGCTAGTAGTTTGGTTACTAATTCCACATTTCTAATAACTTATCACAAGGCATTACAAAGTGTAAGATTATCTCAGTCGGTTGCAAACCACCATCACAAAAATGGTGTAATTTGACTACAACTGGGGCTTCCTTAGGCAATCCCTTGAAAA
The DNA here is from genome assembly GCA_014182715.1 of Eucalyptus cloeziana. Taxonomy (NCBI): domain Eukaryota; kingdom Viridiplantae; phylum Streptophyta; class Magnoliopsida; order Myrtales; family Myrtaceae; genus Eucalyptus; species Eucalyptus cloeziana. The sequence continues at coordinate 13,650,425 of CM024640.1, forward strand.
ACAGGTGCCGATGGCTTATTGAGGGATTGGTAAGGCAATAGGCTTGTTGGGTTCAGCCGAAAGAGCGTGGTGGCAAGAATTATGGGCACTTCCTAATGGGCTCAAGGGAAAATGATTCCTAAACTTTGGCCCAATCTGCAAGATGATTCATGAATTTTAGTTTAATGTGCAATGAGATTCATAAACTTTTAATTTATGGGATAAGTGCTATAGAAATCCTAAAACTTGTCACAAAAATGCAATCGAGTCCTAAAACTTGCAGAAAGTGTATTTAAGTCCTAAAATTTGTCAAATTGTTTCAATTGAGTCCTAAAGTTAACACTGTTAACCTTTTAACGGAAAAAATATGACATAGCTTTTTAAATAATTTTTCTTTTTCAGATGGCTTTTTTAATTATTTTTTATTCAATTATTTAAAAAAATAGATTTAAAAACTAAAAAGAAAAAAGTTAAATTTTTTAAAAAATTTGTTTAAAAAAAAAAAAAGAAAAAAAACTAGTGGCTCCTCCCCCATCGCTGCCGCTGCATTTGTCAATCGTCGGAGGGGCCGGTGATCGTCGTCGCCCCTCCGACGATGGCGGCAGCCACAGCGAGGGAGGAGCTGCTTTTTTTTTTCAAAAAAAAAAAAAATTAAAAATACATTTTAACTTTTCTTTTTTTAGTTTTTAAATCAAAATTTTTAAAAAATTGAATAAAAATTTAAAAAAGGCCACGTGGAAAATGAAAAATTAATTTTAAATGCCACATCAGCATTTTCTATTAAAAAGTCAACGGCGTTAACTTTAGGACTCGATTGAAACAATTTGACAAGTTTTAGGAACTTAATTGCACTTTTTACAAGTTTTAGGACTCAACTGCATTTTCGTAACAAGTTTTAGGACTTCTATAGCACTTCTCCCTTAATTTATTTAATGCGGTCCCTAGACTTTTGTATATAGTCAATTTAGTCCCTAAATAATATGAAAATATGCAAACTAAAATTTATAGATTGTATTGAACAAATTAAAAATTTAGAAATCAAAACATCCAATCACTAGTATTTGCGCATTGGATGCTGAAGTTGTTATTTAAATGCATCCTATACAACCCGCAAGCTAACACCCAAGCTTTGAACTCATGAATGATTGCAGAAATATATGATATGTCAATTACCCTCAAAAGAAATTCGGGAGGGTTTCTAAGTCTAGCTTGAAAGACTGAACACCAAAGATAAGTGGGGCACTCAGGATTTACACGTGAAACGTGCGAGGCAGAACGAAGTTAACCATTGCCAGATTTTGCGAAAATCTTTCTTTTTATTCGTACTTTTAAGTTTTACAAATGGTTCAACGGCAAGAGAAAAATGTTTTGAAGTTATTTATTTCATGATTACAACGACTTGCTTAGGTTTATGATGGTCCATTCTAACAAATACCAAAACCGTTGTCAAGTTTAATATATGACAATTTACACATGTTAATTAGGAAAAAGTTGTAAATTTCTTTTCTTTGCAGCACTGTAACATAACGAATGGTACCACACCATAAAGATGTGTCCACATATTTTTCACTTATGAATATTTACACTAAGTATGGGACAGTATATGATAACGAAAGACAACACCATTGTCTCACCAATAATACCACACCATAAAATTATGGCGTTTTTTTTTTTACTTGGTAAAAAAAGGAGAGAAAATTCTCATGCATCCAATAGTACCACACATAAAATTGGGTCATTTCTTTTTTTAACTTATAACTATTCACCTAGAGTGTGTAACGGTTGTGGTAGAGGGAGAGATGGCTGTTGGGCCGAGGCGTCCAATGAAGTGGGGAGTTTGCTGGCACCCTTATTTCACTGGAATTTGCAAGTCCAGTCGAGTTTGAGCTTGGCAATGTATTGACTCGAGTCGGCTTAATTTTACACCTCTCAGCTGGACTGGTATTTATGTAAAAGAGAAAGCCTATAATGGACTCGGGATCGCGAATAGTCCTCTAACATGAGTAAGCATTCACCGAAGGGAGCTGAAGCCCAGGGTAAGAAAGTTCATGGACACCTTTGCGCGTCCGAAGTAAAAGCTGCATATAGAACAATAGCACAAGCAAGAAGTCATCAAAATTTTTCTAATCGGTGTTTAAATTTATTTTTGAGAAGAAGAAAAACAAGATCTCTCTCTCTCTCTCTCTCTCTCTCTCAGCATTCACCAAAGGGAGCTGAAGCTCTCATGAACTGTCTCTCTCTCTCTCTCTCACAGCATTCACCAAAGGGAGCTGAAGCCCAGCGTCATTAACTGTCTCTCTCTCTCTCTCTCTCTCTCTCTCTCACAGCATTCACCAAAGGGAGCTGAAGCCCAGCGTCATCTCTCTCTCTCTCTCTCTCTCTCAGCATTCACCAAAGGGAGCTGAAGCCCAGCGTCATTAACTGTCTCTCTCTCTCTCTCTCTCTCTCTCTCTCTCACAGCATTCACCAAAGGGAGCTGAAGCCCAGCTTAAGAAAGTTCATGGAGACCTTTGCGCGTCCAAAGTAAAAGCTGCATATAGAACAATAGCACAAGCAAGGAGTCATCTTCAGCTTGGCTGCAATTTTGTCCGCAAGGGCCTCAATCACTTCAGCTTCAGTTTTATCCAAACTGCAAGCACCAAAAGTCATGTCTGGTCATTAGTGCTGGTCAACACTAAGAAAATATCAAGAGGGTCAAAATTTTTCTAATCGGTGTTCAAAGTTATTTTTGAGAAGAAGAAAAACAAGATGTCTAGATTTTGCCTCAATGTACAAATAATTTTTCCAAGGTAACATATTCTGGGTACGGGTGAAGATCATTTAATTCCACACTCGAATCTCTATCACCTCTTCACAGATCCGGTAGTGGCACTTGTTCATTTTTATCTTTTCTCTGCCATACACAACGACAACAATGCAATCCCCTCAGAAAGTATTTCATGAACCTAATACATAAATTAAACTGAATCAGAATCCTGGTGGGATTCACATAGGACCCGGCTCAGCATACTTACAACATGTGACGATCTATCCAATCTCTCTCTCTCTCTCTCTCTCTCTCTCAGTAATTGCCTCACATGAAACTTAACGTTCAGGCATCATGTTCAACTCAAGCATTAATATTAGTATTCTCCTCAAAAACATAATCATAATTGCCCCACTAATCACATGCTCAAACAGAAAATATTGTTAATCATAGGAGAAATAATTGAACCGCCTACTAATAGCCCAAGATTACAAGGTATAACATCGTAATAGATGCTTATATTACAGGGGATGAACTACACAAGACTTCAAGGATTAGAGATGTGGAACAAGATCAACATGCTAATTTGATCAAAGGTTTGCTTTTCTAAAGACCAGAAAATCTAATGACTTTCCTTTTCGTCTCTATACCTTTGAACGACAAATGTAAAATTCTAAAGAAACATCTCCAACCATAGATTTCCAAGAGTATGCTTTAGATGAAGCAAATGTAAGTCCACTTCATTAACGTTTTCACTTGTAGAAGCACAAAAACATAATCAACTCCTAATCTGGTATTTTGGTGTCTTCAAGTCTTCAGAAAAGTATTAGATTGATTGGAAATCACTGAATATATTGGTTTAAAGCAAGAACCAACATCCTAGTTTTATTTGGATATAGATTAATGCTTTCTACCAACAGAGCACTATTTGAACATAAAGATTTTAATTATAACTGGATGGATAAGGGCATAACCCAATAATCATCACATTACTTTGTATCGGCAACTCCAATTAGTATGCCAGATATAGTAGAGTGTGGCAAATGACCATATTACATTGCCTCATGCAGATAAACCAACGCCCAAGGGAAGAGATTCCACATTTCCAATTATAAGTTCCTACTGACCACAACAGGCAGCCTTTCAAGGTAAGTTTTGTGTTCTCATGCACTAAGTAACTTTCTTCAGCAATTCTCAAAAAAAGTATACTTAGAAGAAGACAGAACTTAGAAAGGAAAGAGTTTAGCACCTGGCATTAACAGGAAAGCCAATGATCCTGCCCACTGCTTGCAAAGCTTTTCTCCACCTCTGGACCTGTTGTAAATTCTCCTGCTTGAAACCCTCTTCACCTTGGCCAATATTCTCCACAAAAGGACTGGACGGCTTTCGCAGCTCTCTTGCTTCGATGCCCCAGAAAATCGGCAATAGAATCAGACCCCCTTTTTTTCGGTATTCAAGGATCTTCACCAGCTCATTGAGGCACCACGGTGAGAAATGGTAATTCTGAGAAACAACCACAACAGCGATGTTCGATTGCTTGATCCGCTTCTTCAATCGCTGGCCAGATCTCTTCTCCTCCATCCAGTGTATAATCGACGACCGTTCTCATCCCCCTCCACTCAAGAGCACCCTTCAGATGGCTCACAGGATGGAGCATGTCATCCCGTTTGTAACTAATAAAAATATCATATTTCCTAGGACGACGTTGACCTGCACAATGGGGAATACATCGTTTGAGTTCAGAAGAGATGTATGGAGGAGGGATTAAGAATTTGATAAAAAGGCTTATTGAAAAACAGAAACTGTGCTAGTCCTTGTATACGATAATAAAATTTTTTGTTCTTCATCCTCAGCCAAGTCCCAATCACATGCATTTCACGTTAAAAATAAAATGTACTATTCCAACAGACAGAAAAGAAATTGATAAGGAGGAAAATGACCCTCACTCGGATTGCCATACTTAATCAACTTAATAAAATAATTTTCCACTGGAACCACCCAAAAGATGAGTTGGATATTCATTAGAACACATACCATGTTTTTATACAACACTTCATTAGGAATCTTCTCAAACAACCCTCAATCTCAACAATAATTGAAAGAGAAGAAATGGGGATTCATAACAATAATTGGTTAACCAATTGATACCATGCAACTAATGGACTTGTCGCTAGAAATGCCTTCATGAGTTACTTGGAGCACGAGCCTAACCCAAAGCCAAGTGGTATCCCACTCTTTTTGCAGGGTCACAAAGGGTAACTTTTGGTAAATATATGTTCCACGATAAGTTTCCGAAATAACCTTTTGGCTTTTGCTCATAACGATGAGACTACAGTATTCATCCAATCCATTGGTGATCATCCCCTTGATAGCTTTTTCAATAATATTTTTCTGACAAACTAAACATAAATAAGTTTAAGAACTTAACCATGCAATTGATTGTGCCAGCAATGATGGAAATGATGACAATGCTTGCTTATGCCATGATATCTACATGCAAAACTGAATACATCAACTGATTTCTCATCTTGGCAAGGAAGGGGGGAAAATATTAAAACTGATTTTCTTTCAAGTTACTACATCTAGCCAAAGTGTTGTACGTCAATGTAAATGTTTCAAGTCAGAAGGCAAGATGGAAACTTGCAAATTACCATGAATCCCAATGATGGATTTGAACTTCTCAGCTACAAACTTCAGAATTTGTTTACATCTTCGGAATAAAGCAGTAGTGGAAGATGATTGTGTAACAACCTATTCAGTAAAAACTGCAGCATCATAAAATGATCTCAAAAACAAATGAAGGGAAACGAAAATATAAATCAGGAGTACTGTAACCATTCTACAATTGCCTGGGATGATTGCACATGTACATCACTATCTCTACACTACTAGGATCTTTAGTATGATCAATATGATGTGACGTTACTGAGCAATTTCAACCTAAAAGGTAGCTTTATTTAAAGAAAATTTAACTTGCTATCATCAGGAATGGATGGTACTACATGAGAGTAAGACATGGTATGGGAGATTGCAACAGCAGTATCACGGATTTACCTTCTCTGATTAGGAAATAATCTAATAACATTAGTGATTTCACAATCTTCCAGTTACTCTCAAGCAGGTTAGGAGAGGAAATGGGTTGGGCAGGAAAACTTTTATGACTTGACCTGCATCTTGGAGTGGAAAAGGAAAAAGTTCGCATAAGTGCTTCTACTGTTGTGTAGTTTGCTCTGGTCAGGAGACTTGATGGTTCAATCATTTCAAATTTACCATCCTATGCCAGAATTGCAACAAAATGCCTTGTTGTCTATTGTTGCTATGATTTCAACTCATCCAAGTAGATAATTGGCCAACTCATGCAGAGGCTGAGCATTGTGTTTCCTTCTTCAATGTTTCAAACTTATTTAAGCTTGGATGATGAGGAAGAGATTGATCCCATCACCACAAAAGGTACTATACCACAAGAAGAGGGAAAATCTTTTGGAGTCTAAGAAAGAGATATTATTTGGTTCCTAGAGTGATTATATATGATGATCTTATGCTATAGACATAAAGTGGTTCCCACACAAGCATGTGTCATTTGAAACAAACCCAATGGAACAACATGAGATTCTAATATATATTAAGGTATTTTCCAACTGATAGTAAGTTAATAAAATTGAGTACATCTCCAGTAATAAAAGGAGTATACTAAACATAACATGATGGTAATAAAGAGCACATAACTCAGCGATGCACAGAATGATTGACCTCATATCTGTGAGCAAAAACATTTCATCCCAAGCGATAACCAGCCTGGAAAATCAAAAGCATTACCAACTGCTTTTGCCATTTACTATCGTAGAAGAAAAGCAAAGTAGCTAATGATATTCTAGGAAATTGATCGACATATTAATTAGCTAGTTGCACTAGTTTGAACTAGTTAGTTAATCTAAAAGTGGCACAACAATCTCTTAAACACAATTGCTCAGCCTTACTTACTCCAACACTCTGCACAAAAATGCTCAAAAGTTCAACTGAGGTTCAACAAGAAAGCAACCACGTCATGTCACATAGAGATAAGTCATCAGCCCAAAAACCAACAACAATGAAAAATTTGCAACAAAGAGACACAAAGGATAATCATTGAAACCGTTAACAAGAAAGAAGAAACTCAAATGAAGTTCTTACCACCTTGCCTTCTTTCATCAATATAGGAAGTGGTCCAACTTTCGAGCCAGTGTTACGAACAGTCATTGTTGTATTTCTTTTGGTAGTAACAACTTTTAGTTGCTGCGAAGACCGAAAAGCACAACAACATCTGGGTTTCCTAGGCTTAACACAGTAAACTGATTTAAGAGCTGCTGATGCCATGCCCAAAGTTCTGGATATGTTGATTCCTCCACTTCAATCCTATTAATGAATTAATAAAAGAAGAAACAAGTAAAACACTTAACATGGGAAAGGCAGGGGCTATGTCCACTAACGCAATGATTTTGGCCATGATATGAGACGATTGGACCTGGGCAGGTCCTTAAAAGGCTCTAGGGAGAACAAACAGGGGGAAGAACCCCAATGGTGGGACTCCCCAATGCCACCTCCCGTATTCCCACCTCACAGAAAAAACTGATGGGGAATTTGGGGGGCAGGGTGTGCGAGCCATTGCACGTTAAAAAGGATTAGCATCTAAGCAGGGCGCCGGGTTGCCGGACTACCACCGGTAAAACCCTGTCGGAGCTTCAGCTCCTGCTGATTGACTTGTGTCTGGCGAGTTTAAGATCTAATTCACGCAAGCTCAACATTGTAAAGGAACTAACAGAATCAACAGCATTCTGCAATTCAAATACACTCCACTCCACCCCACGTTCTCCGACCAGCCGAAGACGAACTGGCAAATGAAACGGTTTACACAGAACACTGGCCAACACGGGTCGCTCAGACTGGGTATCAGCCGTCGACTGGGCAGCAAGGTTACGAGAGAACGCGGCGGAAAGGGGAAAAAGAAAAGGTGCCGTCGCCGGCGAGTTGCCGTTACCTGCGAAGGAGATGGTGGCCGGGCCTCGTGCTCGACGGAGATGATGGCAGTCCCTCGGAGGTGGAAGAAGTCGAAGGGAACAGTGATTTCAGCCGTAGGGTTTCAAATGCTGCCTCGCATCCGGTCGCCATGGCAAGATTCATAAGATGAGAGAAGAAGCTCCTGGATAGAATGAACTGTTTTGGGGAAAATGAACAGATAATACACGCCATCTTAACATGGGAAAGGAACTAGCCGACACGGGTCGCTTAGACCGGGTATCAGCCGTCGACCAGGCAAATGAAACGGTTTAAAAAAGATTTGATCGACAGAAAATACTTTTTGATCAACATAAATATTATATATTACATTAGGAATGAGGTGAAAACACTTTCCATTTTCATTTTTTTCCCTCTAATCTTTCACTTTTTCTTTCCGTACGCCGCTCTCACCGCTCTCTCCCTCCGCTCTTTCGCTCGTCTTTCTTCTCCAGCTCTTCTTCAACGCCGCGCATCTTCTTCGCCATTGAAGGTCCAGACTTTCTGCTTACATTTTGGACCGGATAAGTTACGATATTATAAGGAATCAAGAAGCTTACAAGCAAATGTTACCATAAAAAGATCATGTAACGATGATAACTATAATTAGAATGACGAACAATCCCCCCAAAGATGCAGACATCACAGAGAGAAAAAACAAAAAATCAATCGTCTAATCTGGCAAATAAATCATCAAAGTGAAGCGACTTTGTTCGCGACTTTGTTCGCGACTTTGTTCGCGACTTTGTTCTCCAAGCAAACACACAGCAGCGCCGGCGAGTTGCCGTTACCTGCGAAGGAGACGGTGGCCGGGCCTCGTGCTCGACGGAGATGATGGCGTTCCCTTGGAGGTGGAAGACGGCGAAAAAACCAGTGATTTCAGCCGTAGGGTTTCAAATGCTGGCTCGCATCCGATCGCCATGGGTAAAGATTCATTAGACAAGAGGTGAAGCTTTTGGATGATCGATGCCCCCAGCTGCCGCTTTCTAAGGTGGGAGAAGCTACTGTTTGCTTCTGCGAGTTTATTTGCTTGCTGACGTCTGCTTGAAAAAACATTCTCTGTACGATTTCATCAACTCGGCCCTTGGGTCCGGTCCTACCGAATATGGACACCAATAAGCCCATGTCAATCAAATTAAACCCAACTCACAAAAGCTTGGCCCAAACCTATTTAAACTAGGGCAAGCCCAATTATTCTTTATTTCTCTTTTTCCCCTCTCCCCTTATTTCTATTATCCATTTCTCATTCCCTTTCCTCCATCCATCGTCTTCCTCCCATCCTCTCTCCTTTTACTGCCCAAATAGCTCTTAACACCTGGTTCCAGAACACCAAAGCGAGCCGCCATGAAGATCATTAGCTACTACCATTAATCGCAGACTTCGACCATGCTCCAATTATTGAACAACTCAATTGCCGACTATTGGATCGCCACGGATATAGTCGATGGATGGGTTAGGGGGACAAACTGATGCAAACACCTCAAGGAACCTCCGCTCCTGAGATTGAGACGAGTCCTTGCCTCGCCATCGTCCGCCAACGAACATCGCGGGGATACGTACAGAAACACGCAGAACAGAGCACAAGGAAAATCGGTGTTGCTTCCGATCATACATCCGAATCTCAGGAAACAAGAAAGACTTGGATCAATCGAAATTGCCAATCGTGATTTGAACATGTTAATTTGATCGTTGTTTTCCAATTTCAAATTCCATCTTCACAAGGGTATTTAACCAAACTTGTCCCTTGCGAATTTTTTCATTTAGCTACGTGTTGATATGCTGAGTACTTGGTTAACTAAACTAAAGTTTACACATGCCGTAGTTAAAGTCCAATTAACTATGCTTAAAAAGCATATAGATAGAGGAAAAAGAAGCCAATGAGTCAATTAAGTGATTAAGAGCTTAGAGTGGAATCTAGTAAATCCCATATTCAAATCATAGTTTCTCTCATTCAGAGTACCCTTCGAGGCTTAAACCACCTTCATTGTCTACTGAGTAGACTTAGGGGATGCATATGAACAAAACGGTTTGTGTATATCAATGGAGATCAGTCAAGTTGGAAGGTTTAGACATCTCGTTATTATATTTTGTCAAATGATGGATGAGAAATAGAAAAATGAACAATTTTCATGTTTTTGGTCTAATGAGGTTTTTACGCTTTCAAGTGCACTTGTGTCAACCTTATAACTTGTAAACAGAAGTTAAACGAAATGAACATCCATTTTAGAAATTCAACATTGTTACATTTATCTTGCTAAATGGGCTTATATGACTTTGTTCACCAAAAGTGGGTTATCGATGAAATATCTTCCGCCAAAGACTTGATCTATGATTTTTTGAAAGAATCGGGTTTTGTGGTGATTCGGACAGGAAATTATTTGCATACCAAGAACTGCTAACGATAAGTAGGTATAAACTGACAAGTTAAAAGGATAACAAGAGAACAATAAATTGGTAGACTAAATTTTAATGAGTGTTTTCCGCCGCAGATCCTTTATAATTGATGCTTCCCAGACTTATATAGCCTTGTATAAAATATAACTGTCATTATGCGGTTATCTTTTGAGTTACAACTTGTAACTGCTCTCGAGATTCTTGCCTTCAGCGATTACTCTCAACTACATGTCCTTATCTATAAGTGGTTATAATCTTCGGGTATTTTCTAGATTGACTTTTCTCCATTTTTTTTTTCTTACTACTGTAGTAGACCATTTATCGTCCATCAAAAACCATCCCGATTTGCTCCTCTTCATCAATGACCATAAGCCACGAGGCATCGATCTTACATTGGCTACTGATCAATTTGTGATCGTGTTACCTTATTGCTCCATCAACAAGTTAACGCCGTCACTTCGCCAATCCATCAAACTCGAGTTATTTTTTGAAGTAAATGTATGCCCCTTTAAAAGAATTAAAAAGGCATTTAATTGTTTTGGGTATACCGGAATATATGAAGTCACCCCATTGAAGTTAGAGCAAAATGCCGGTTGCGCTGCTCCATTATTTTATTTTCGCCTATCCTGGTTGAACACGTGGCACAATCAACGGGATTTGCACATCACCTCTGTCATCTATCTGCCTGCAGAACTGAAACTCAGGATTTACCCCTCCTAGTCCTTTTAATATGGTCAAACGTTGAGCCCAAGATCGCATTGTTCAAGGGCGGATTCGTGATCATCAAGCAGCGGGAGAAGAAAATTGTTGCTTCTTTCTTGAAGCCGGTGATATCGAAGGTGAGTACATGGGACATTGATTCTTAGGCAACGTCGTGACTTCAACGGAAGAAGTAGATATCCAGTTCAGAGGAAGGTGACGAAAGGTCGACGATGAAGAAAAGGTGTCGTGTAATCTCGAGTCCTTGCTTCGTCAAGCCTCGAATTCCTCCTTCCCTCCAGGGATGCTTTCCTCAACATAAGGAATAGAAACTCCCAATCCGAAGTAAGCATATCATTGAATTTGTGTTTATCCTTCTTTTGATCCCGCATTCTACCAATGGTATTTAAGGATAAGACCTCAAAAGGAATTAGTTTGGCAATCTACCAAGATTGACAAGGTTCTCCATGTTTTGTTGTTTTGATTAGAACCTAGATCTGGATCTTCTGAATGGTTTCACAAGTTTCTGGTCCCCATCCACTAACTGTTTCTTTCTTTGCTCTAAGCCTATATTGATTACCCTTCTTAAATTGTATGCTATTACTGGGCTTAGTCCCCAGGGAGAGAATACAAGTGCTGCTGACTTAGCCAAATGCTCTTTTTCGATCGCGTCGATGACTTTTCCTATGGTTCTTTCTTGAATCGCTATTGCAACAAGTTAGTGCCAAGTCACCCAAATAAAACACACTGCATTCCTCTTGTTCTGGCTATTGAAATATGTTTGCTTCCGTCCAGCGCTAAAAATATTTTTTAGCCGTTGTTCAACGTTATTTCCGAGAAGAAGAAAGACAAAAGATGTCTAGGTTTCATCTCATTGTATAGATAAGGTTTGTAAGGTGACATATTTTGATTGTGGGTGAAGATCATTTGATCCAGCACCAAAGCTCTATCACCTCTTCAATGATCCGATATCGGCACATGTCCCCTTCCATCTTTTCTCAGCCGCAAACGATAATAACAATGCTATCCTCTCAGAAAGCATTTCATGAATCTAGCATATATATTAAACTAAATCAAAACTCTGGTGGGATTCACATAAGACCCAATTGAGCATAGGTACAACAATCATGTGTGTATATATGTGTGTGTGTGTCTCTAGAGAATATATTGGGTACAATTGTGGTAGCCACCTCAACAATTCACAAATCCATTCCATGAGCAACACATGTTGCTCAGGGGCCCATCTTTTAGAAAATCTATAGCCCCATCTCTCTTCCTTTTGTTTCTCTCTCTTCTTCATCATTTCTTTGTCTTTTTTTCTTCCACTTTTTTATTATTTTTTTTCCCTTTGGCTTGTGGCCAACCGATCACAAATGAGGGCTGGTCATGGCCCTCGCTTGTGTTCGATCATGGCCCTAGCCTATGGCCGGTGAGGGAGTTTTCATCAAATTCGGTGAGGGTGAGGGTCACCCTCGACAAATCTAGCGAGAATTTGAGAAGCGATGACATCAGTGAGGGTGTCATGGCCCTCGCCGACCACAAGCAATTTTGCTTTTGTTGGATTTGGCAAGGACTTCACCCTCATGGTTAAGGCGAAGGTCATCCTTATCGAATATGGTGAAGGTTTAGGAGGCAACAACATTAGAGCTGTAGGGGACCTTGAGGATGCAAGGGTAGAGAGAGGGCTTGGGGTCGCAGACGACGAGGGGGAAGGAGGGCTTGGGCTTGTTCTTGGACCAAGGGCGAAGGCAATGGTAGAGGAGAGGCCGAGACAAAGCAAGTCAAGAGAGAGAATGAGAGAGCACACATCATGGTTTTGTCATATGGCAAAAGCAACGAACGAGGGGCATGCAAAGGTGGCGGCGTGGTTCATCAAACGGCGGGCTCCATCGTGAGTTGGAACAGTTGCATGAATAGGAGAGAGAAAGAGCAGAGCATGAGAAAGAGAGAAGCGCAAACCGAGGGAGGTGGGAAGAGAGAGAGAGAGAGCAAGGAATTGAAATTAAAAGATAGAAGGCTTCTAGCTTGTAGTTAGCCCTGTCGCTCGATGAATGGAGCGAAATTTTTACATGTTGGAATCCCAGCTCTACCTAATATTTTCTTGCGTCTCTATTCTTGTATATCTCCACACACGAACTAGCGGTAAAGTACACCAAGGGTGTCAAAACTTGGCATAGGTGGGTACTTTAGTGCCAAAAGTTTTAAAAGGTACATTTAGGTATAATTTTTTTTTTGAAAAGTTTGACACTCCAGTGCCAAATCCGGCGAGAGTAACTGCAAATCTAACACTATATTTTTTTTAATAATATATGTAGTCTACATGGCTCATCAAAAGCCAACTCAATAATGATCCAACAAAAACGAATTTGTTTTGCCCAAAAATTAAATTTTAATATAAGTATTAATTACAATAAATTAAAAAGAGATATCTGCAGCAAGCTTTGATGAGGGCTTGCATAGCCCTCACCACCTCCGCCATCACCCTGGCAAAGGGCTGGCAACGATGGGGCGAAAGTCAGCCAAAGTCATTAGGCCCTAGGCAATTACAGGGTTGCCTTAGCCATGACAACCCTTGGCACCTCTAGGCAAGGGTCGACAACCCTCGTTAGATCTGAGGAAGGGTCATTACCCTCATCCCAGACCTAAGCAAAGGCCTACAGGCCCTTGTCAGTGATTAGCTAGGGTCGCCGGCCACTACCTAAGGCCCGATGACCTCGACCAACAACATTAGGCCCTTTCTAGCAACATTAGGGCGACGGCGGCAGCAAGGGCCGAAGCCCTCACCGAACTAGCTCCCCCTTCTTTTTTAAGTTTTTTAATTTATTTAATTAATATTTATATTTAAATTCAATTTTTGGCCACATTGGTGTCAAAACAATGTCGTTTTACACTTTTCTAACCACATCAACACCAAAAGCGACATCGGTTTGCGCTTATCTTGTCGAAAAAATGTCACGTTAGTAATTTGGCCACAATTTTTCATCGTTAGCACTTAAGTGTTCTATTTTTCTCTAATTTTGACACTTAAGTGTACATTTTGAAGTTTTTGGCACTAAAATGTCCCCGTACCAAGTTTTGACACTCTAAATGTTTGCGCCTCCACGAACTAGTATTAATTGCCTCACATGAAACTTAAGTTCAAGCATCATGTTCAACTCAATAGCATGAGCACCAGCATTCTCCTAAGAAACGTAAACATAATTGCCAACTAATCACACGCACCGACAGAAAAACGTTGGTCATCATAGGGGAAATAATTGAACCGTCCACTAACAGCCCAAGGTGACGAGGTAGAACAATCACAATAGACAGTTATATTACAGGCGATGAACTAAAACAAACTTCAAGCATTAGAGATGTGGAATAAGATCAACGTGCATATTTATTCAAGAGGTTTTCAATTGTGGAAGCACGTACACATAACCAACTCCTAATGAGGAATTTGAAGTTTTCTAGTCTATATCTTATCGAACTTCTAAAACGTATTAGATTGATGGAGAATCACTTAATATATTGGCTAAAGTAAGAACCAATATCATAGGTTTGCTGGGGAATAAAATAATGATTTCTACCAAGAGACTTTATTTATAGGTAGATGGATAAGGGCTTAACCTAATAATCATCACATTACTTTGTGTCGTCAGCTTGAATTACTACTCTAGAAATAATTGAGTGTTGTCTCATTCAGATATGGTTACGTCCTAGTGAAGAGATTCCACATTTCCAATTATTAATTCCTACTAACTAGAACATGTGGCCTTTACAAGTAAGTTTTAGGTTTTCATGCACAAACTAAGAGTGTATTTATTTGAGTGAAAGTCTTTTTTGAAATTAATTTTTCGAACTTTCACCCGTTTGGTTTACCAAAAATGTCTAGTCAACCAAATACATTTTATAGTTAACGAAAATATTCATGCATAAAATTAGGAAATTGAATTTCTAAATCTAAAAAGATGAAAACTCTTTTCAAAATTGCTGCTATGGATTTTTTTAAAATATCTTTTAATTTCTTTTAATTTCTTTTCTTTTTTTTCTTTTCTTTTTTCTCCTCCCACCTGCCACTAGGCCTTGGGGACGGTTGGTGATTGGTCACAGGTGTGGGTTGGCAAGCTCAATCCTCGCTTGAGGGCCGAGGCTGGTGAACTTGCCAGACCCCAGCACTGACAAGGTCGAGCCTTACTTGTGACCTATAGTTGGCCATCATCGACGCTCGACAATCGGCGAAGAAGGAAAAATAAAAAGTAAAAAATAAAATAAAATAAAAATTAAAAATAAATTAAATTAAAAAATTATTTTTTTTATTGGAGTTAAAATCATGAGATTGATATTATTTTCCAATGATATCTAAACACTAGAAAACCTTTTAGTTTTTTTTTTTTTTTTATCACATATCACCAAATAAAGAAAAGTATTTTCCTTTATCATTAAATTTATCCCCAAATAAATGCACTTAAGTAACTTCTTCAATAATTCTTTCTTTTTTTTTTAAAGTAAGAAGACAAAGTTTAGAAAACCGAGCATGGGTTTTGATCTATTTTTCTCGTTAACTCTAAGAGAGCTGTTAGAGAGTTGTAAGAGAAACCTAGTGAAAGATATTTTCTTAATTACTTCTTGAGGGGGCTTACTCGAATGTAATCAAGGTCGCAAAACATTTGCGAGTGTAATTGAGGGATTGTAATCTCCTCTTTGCTAATTATCATTTAACTATCTCGTCTATCTCTTCGTGGCACACCCTCGAATCACATATGTTCACTATATCAGCTTTACTTTTTTGCATTTATTTCTCACTCAAATTGCTTTATTTTTGTTTGCTCTTTCGACTTTGTATAACAACTAATTGATACCCTATATTTTTAGTCTTTCTAATCAAGTCTTTCCACTTAACAAAATATCTAATCTCTCGATATTGGCCAAATCCAACTAATGTTGCCGTAAGAGGAAGTCAAAGAGTAAGGTGAATTAAATTACACACATGGACACCCATCCGGGTCAAAGATAGTGAATGGATCAAATGTTTATTCTCCCACCAATTCCCTATCCACGGTGGCTCTTTACTTATGCAATATTTAGTTTAGGTCACGTGTTGGCTTCTTTTAACAACCATGTCAGTTGAATTAGGCTAGATTTCACGTCAAAAGGACTTGATTAGAAAATTTGAAAGTATGGAGGCTTGATTAGAAAAGTAGTAAAGGTACAAGGACGAAAAGTAAAATAATTTAAAAAGGAAAATATGAGAGAGAGAGAGAGAGAGAGAGAGAGAGAGATGCAAGGGCCTTCATTAAGTAAATGTGCCAAGCCTTTTGACAAGACAATTAAATTGGGCTAACGGGCCAAGGTCCAATAAACTAAATCTATTGGATCCACATGCATAGACTCAACTTGGACCCATCCAACCAACCTTCATGCAGAGGTTGAGATGGACCAGTATCAAGATAATAAGATATTATCGTTGTTCCGTACGAAACATCTCCACAACTTTTCCGATAGATGTCCAGCTGGTCCACAATGAAGGACATGATCAGATATCATGAATAGCCTCAGCTTCTTCATATTTTTGAACGAGTCCGCATTCAAGATCAAGTCTTGTACATCAATCTTGTCTAGTTTGATACCTTCAATGGCATCTGTTCCCTATTAGAGCCAAATAAAAATAATTATGCATATTGAAGCACTTGAAAATAATTAGGCATATTGAGATAGGCTACTAAACTCTTACCGAATTTTGACTAAACAACTGTAGAGCATCCTCATGACACCATATTCGGGTTCGCTTGTTAGGATTTTCAGGGCACTCTCGAATCACAATTCTTCTACCCATTTCTTGAAGCATATCATGCATCCAAATTTTGTTATTTTCATCAATGTATATGAGCAACTTTTGAGCCAAGATCTCAATACCACTATAGGCATGGACACAACATCGATCTAGGGACCTGATTATCTCTTCTTTGTCATGTCCATTAAGAAAACATGCAATGTCGAGAAAAATCGTCCTCTCATTGGCCTCTAAGCCATCAATGGCAATCCTTAATATTTGATGAACCTTTCCCTGAGGAATTTCTTTCAATCGATCAAAAGCTCCTTGCCATTCTTCGACACTTTTGCCATTCAAGAAAGAACCCATCACTGTGAGTAACAAAGGAAGCCCTTTGGAAAAACTAGTGAAGCAATTTGAGAGCATCTTATAATCAGTTTTGGGATATCTTTCTTGGAATGCATTCCAACTGAAAAGCTCAAGAGCTTGATCATCATTCAGTGGTCTTACCTTATAGATTTCCCCGCGGAAACTGATTAAGGTTTCTTCATGCCGAGGGATAAAAATGACTCTACTTCCCAAGCCTAAGTTTATTGCCTCGATCAGCTGGCTCACTGGCTCCGAGAACCCTTCAACACCATCAAATACTAACAAAACCCTTTTGTTTTGGAGCTTACTCCTCATGAAGTTTATTACTATAGTAATATCGTTGCCAAGGTCAGAAACTCCACCACCAAGAGTGTCACCAAAAAGGGTCTCCTGCATTTTGACAAGGCCGTCTTGGCTTGAGATATCCTTCACGTCCGCAAGGAAGCAACTCCGATCAAATTGATCTGCAATTTGGTGGTACAAAGCTCTCACAATTGTCGTCTTACCTATTCCACTAGTTCCGGAAATTCCCACGATTCGGACCTCCTCAACCTCTAACTTGAGAAAGGAGCACAAGGTTTGTACTTGAGAATCTAACCCGGCTGAATGGAAAGCAATCAGGTTTGTGCATGAGCGGCTCAATCTTCTTGAGATTTTCTCCACAATGGAATTGATGAATTCAGCTTCAAATCTGCAAATTGTCATAACTGAAGGTGTGACTCTAGTCGTGCTAACAAAAGATGAAGAACAATAAGATTGCATTCTAGAATTTAGGAGTATCGTCCATATAATCTAATTTGATGTCCCATATCCAATCCACTATAATAGAAATTAGTGGGCATGTGAGAGGTTGACATGTGTTCTCATAATATGGCACATCTCCCTCTTTTTCATATTTGACTTTCCTTATTTTTCTTGTTCTTATTTTTTACTCTGGAAGATGTTTGGACTTGCCCACTTTCTCTTTAATATTAACGAAAATAAGGCATGAGACATCTGAGAACCTCCTATATAAAAAGAAGCTCGTACCATTTGGATAAACTAGTTTTTTTTTGTTTAGTTATGAAATACAAAATATGAAATGTGGGTCAATACTTTATCTTCCTTCAACGCTAAACAGAAGTTCTTTTACAGTTTTATTTAGCTGAACACTTCGAATTTGCTAAATGAGGAGCTAATCAGCATATCAGGAAAGTGATGGAAGATAAAAGACAGCATTAAGGAGTGTAACTATAATAATACGTTACAAAAATCCAACTCACATGCTTAAACGGATAAGTAGTAAAAGACCACACATATATAAAAAGCGTATAAATTCTATAATCATGGGAAATTTCAAAAGAGCAAGTCCTATGGTTTCATGCATAAAATAAGTGACTTCATTTAGGAATCCTCTCAGGGAAACATTCAAGGAAAAGAGAAAGTCAGTACCTGTCTCCAAGAGGCCAACCAGTAAGATTGCCAGCTTTGCGGAGAGCGTCTCTCCACCTCCGGACCTTGTCGGCATTCTTCTGCCCGAAACCCTTCTCGCTTTGGCCGATCCGCGTGAACTGTCCAGACTGCTCGCGCATCTCCTCTAGGGTCAACATCTACAAAAATAAGGAACACCAACTGGCCTTTCTTTTCCTTGCACTCGAGGATCTTATCCAGCTCATCCAGACACCACGGCGAGGAGACAAAGGTCTGAGAGATGACCACTATGGCGCTCCTTGATTGCTCGATTGCTTCATTGATTGCTGGTGCAATCTCTAGTCCTCTTTCCAAACTACAGTCAACAAAGGCCTTTATCTTTTTCCGCTCGAGAGCATCATGGAGATGGCTCACGAAGTTGCGTGTATCAGCCTGTTTATAGCTGATGAATGTGTCGTGAACCCACCGACGGGTGAAGGAGAGAGGCAAGTAGAATTGTGGCTTGGCAGTTAGGCTATTTTTGAGAGAAGAGAAGTGGCGTGGAAAGAAAGAGGGCAAAGAGATAGGAGGGGATTGCAATTGGAATTGTGATGTTCTTTTGTTTAAGAGGCTTGGATACAATGGAGGAGGAGAAAAGGGAGGTAAAAACTTGCTCTTGAGTTGGCCAAATTGGATCATCATCTTTCTAGATTTTGCCATTGAAAGACCCCCAAAATCGAAGTAAAGAAAGAGCTGTACCGAGTTGATCACGAGGCAAGCTCCCTTGACCTATTTATAAAGGAAGTTCGAATTCATCACGATGCGTCCCATCCATCACTCTCCCTAAAAGACCATAATATTTTTCCGTGAGATATCGCCATCTGTATCACCTTTTGTTGGAAGTTTGAACCGCACTTGGGTGCAGCTGCTGATGGAATCGGACGCAAACCAAAACAGAAACAACATGCCGTTGGCGAACACAAGTTATTAAACTGAAAAAGAGAAGCTATTACATGCAACGTGCAGTCAATATACCTTATGACAAAGTAGATTTCGGATGGTCCTACGACATACTTTTGTCGCAAATAGACGAAAAAGACCGATAATTCTGGGTAAGTTCCTAACCAAGTTATTGTTGGAATAAATTCTCGAGAACCCCCTAAAAAAATCCCAATGTATTGAGGCTTTCTAGATTCGTCCCAGCCATACCCACTCGTGTACTGCAACTAACCTAAATTCCCAACAAAGTGAAATATTGATCAAATAACTAACAAATGTGAATGGGAAGATACCAATGAGAAAAGAACGTCCACTTTTTTAATTGGGATTTATTAGCTTTGCTTAAAAAAATATAGGATATCTGAGTCTTAAAAAAACTTAGAAATTGTCCAACACTTAGCAAAACTCCAATGGTGATTTCTCCAAGGGCCTGAAAAGCCATGGTGTTGGCTTTTATAAGCAAAGCACATTTTTCGCCCACGCTTGATTTCTAGCCACAACACTAGTAAGAAATCCTTCATTTGGAAGAGTTTTGATAAAGATTCGATAAAGATTCGAACACGCTGCAAAAAGGTACCAATTGGATTATCTCAAATGGAGACTCACACAACCTTATATAAGCATAGTTTTTTAGAAAGTGGTAAAGAGAACTTCATCTGACTATGCTCTTGTAACTGCATCCTTTCAAAAGATTTCTACTAACTGCTGTGTATGTAAGGATGTCAAACTACCATTCACATTTTGTGTGACTGATATGTCGTTTCTTTTGTTTGGAGACATTCCATTATCATCAATTCTTTAATCACATATCATCAAATTTCGAATTTTAAGTTTAAAGAAATTGAATCTCAGAATATGAAAATTACTTCCGTGGTGGAGTTGGAGAAAAACGGTGTATAAAAAGCGTTCGCCTTTGAGCATAGAAGAGGACAGGAAAGGAAAGTCCAATTTTGGACTTTGACCGGCCAATGTGCTTCAGAGAAATAAATAAAATAAAAGAAAGAAAAACGATTGAACAAACTTGACCCGAATTGAATTGCAGATAAAGTTCAAAGAAATTGAATCTCAGAATATGAAAAGTACTTCCGTGGTGGAGTCATGTGGTGAAGCCGGCTACACGGTGTAGTCTAAAAAGCGTTCGACTTTGAGCATAGAAGATGACAGGAAAGGAAAGTCCAATTTTGGACTTTGACCGGCCAATGTGCTTCAGAGAAATAAATAAAATAAAAGAAAGAAAAGCTTGGCTGGATTCTGCTTCTTAATCCTAGTCGACGTGGGTTTCTCTGACTCGGTCAACAAACAACGATGGGTCAGAGAAAGAAATAAAAGAGAAGGAATTATTCCCTACAAAAGTCGGTCTGGGTTCTTAAGGCAGCATGCATATTTATTGAAATAATTGCTCGTGGCCATGAGGTCGTTTAGTTGATCACGAAGAAATATCGATGAGTGCTTGACGTGGGTTATTTCATAAGTATTGTTTGTGAAATTATATCCAAGAAGATTTAGTACTCAAGTCAATTAAATCTTGTGAGTTTAAGATTTGTTTAGTTTCTCCTTGAGATTGAGAGATTATTTCGCGATTTATTGTGGGTTAAATATTACGTGAGTTATTGGGTGTAATTGGGGCTTGAGAAATATTAAGAGTGTTTGAGTGACTTAAGTGAAGTTGTAATATCCATTGTATCGCTTGATCTATAATGAAATTTATTGCTGCTCTCACTGTGGACGTTGATCACTACAAACAAACCACATAAATTTAGTGTCCGATTTATTTTCTTGTTCTATTTATTTTATTATTCAATCGCTCGCTTTCTACAACACCTCTATCACAGATTCAACAAATACTAACATTCAAATTGACAGTAAGTCGACCCGAAATATACCTTGGAACATTTGCTTTGATCTACTTGCTAGATACTTCCGAAAAAATCGTAGTGAACTCATCTCTCATGGCAAAAAATTATCACTTCCTTTCCTGGTGCAAAAGGCCAATATTTAGGCTGCTAAATTCTATATCTATAAGAATTTATCACAAGGCGGTACAAAATGTAAGATCATTTCAGTCAGGTGGAAACCACCACTACAAGGCTTCATTCCTCCATGCCTCCACTCGCATCCGGTCATCTTGCTCTTCAAGCTCCCCAAAGCCAGAACGTGGAAATTTGCTTCAGCGGCGCCTCCCAACACACGAACATATCATTGTTGTTTTGTGCGAAGGGCGTCCGCAGCTTTTCCAAAAGATTCCGACTAGTCCACGATGGAGGTTGCCATTGGACATTATATATAGCTTAAGTTCCCTCGTATTTTTAATGAGGCTAAATTCAAGGTCAAGTCTTCTTCATCAACTTTTAATGCATTCAATGCCATCCATTCCCTATTAGACCAAAATAAAAATTAAAAAAAAAAAAATTCCAAATAATGATATGAAGTGAGCTCATTTTCTTAAAAAATGCCTAAAACGAACATTATTTTAAATAAAGACCTGAAATAACTAAGTTGGTCCCAAATAAGAGCCCGAGATCGCCGATCAGCCAAATGCACATCAGCAAGCAAGCACTTGATTTTTCAAGCAACAAAGTTAGGGACATTTTCATCTAGAGATGTTTCCTTCTTCTTCTTCTTTTTGGGCTCTTTCTTTTTGTTTCCCTTCTCATCTCCTCCTCCTTCGTCCGTGGTTGTCCTCTTCACTGTACCTACAAACCCCACCATCACTCGAGAATAAAGATGAACAGGATGAATAAATAGTGAGAGGCAAAAAACGAAAAGTGAAGATTTCCCATACTCGAGAAGTGAAGTTTCCGATACTCAAACTTAGGGCTTAGAAAAGGAAACTGACCGAACCGGATCGAACAGGCAAGTTCTGGTTAGGTCCCAAAGGGCGCCAGTCCGGTTCCCGGTTTCCTAAAATTGAAACCAAAGAAATTGGCCTGGTTCCCTTTTTTATCCTCGGAATCGCTTAGACCAGACCGATTATTTTCTAAAGCTCTAATTTTATTTCTTTAAAATTATTAAAGAATTTAATAATTTTAACTCTTAATTATTAAGAGTTTTCTAAATGTTGTTGAAATGCAAACATTTAGACAAAAAGCCAAGAGAGACATGCTTTGGTTGGAGCAAGACTTGGTGGGTTTTATGCACAAATCTTCTCACATTCTTTATGTGCCCATTTGATGTGAACTCTTGGCATTCACTAAACACAACACTAGAGAAAAGTCAAAAGTCCTACATTGAGAGCGTTTGCATAGAAGGTTGGATTCCACAAGAGACTATAGAGACAAGCTACAAACCAAGAGTCCCGCATTAAATAGAGGAGTTGTGCATAAAAGTCAAGTTATACTCCAACCAAAGCATGCCTTTCTTGGCCTTTTGGCTAAGATTAAGTATAATATTAGTCAAGTGTGTGAAGTTGACACAATTTGAAGCATTTTGATCTTTTGATTAAAGAACAAATGATTTAAAAAAAAAAAAAAAAAAGGAATGGGAAATAGATTTATTATCAATTTCCTTGAGCAATCAGGGAATCGAACTGAACCAACGATCCTGACAAGCCGGATCGGTTCCCAGTCCTAGAAATGGGGAACCGGTCCTACCAATTCGATTCCTCAACCAAGAACCGATCACCCCTACTCAAACTTAGATCTAGGAATTGTCTCTGAGAAATGTCCTGTGCATGGTGGTTTGAGGAAGAACAAGACCGCACCAAGGAGGAAAAAAAGAATGACAAGAGACCATCCCCTTCGTTTGCATCTTCATGTGCAACTTCATCTACCAAATGTTGCCTAACCACTTGTAGAGGGTTTGCCGGGCACTATTTTATCACTAGTCATCTACCTATTTCTTGAAGCAAATCATGCATTTATATAATATTATTTTCATCAATGCATAGTGACTTTTAAGCCAAAACCTCAATCCCACTCTTGGCATGGATACCACATCGATTTAGGAACTTGATGATCTTTTCTTTGTCAAATCCATTAAGGAAACACGCGATGTTGAGAAAAATTGTCCTCTCGTTGCCCTCTAAGCCATCGGTAACAATCCTTGTTCTTTCATAATCGATTCCCTAAGGGGTTTCTTTCAATCAATTAAGGGTGCGTTTGGTTCAGCATTTGCAATGGGCTTTGAGTCCAATGCAAATGCTGAAAGCCTAAAGCTACTTGGGGAAAATGCAATTGTGTTTGGTAAAAATTTTTTGCAAATAGACTTTGAGTTGAATATGTGTTTGGTAAAAAAGACTTTGGCAAGGGGCTTTGATGGGTGTGTCTATATATATATATATATATATATATATATATATATATATATATTCTTTTCTTTTCTTTTCTTTTCTTTTCTTTTCTTTTTTTTGAAAATTCAGCTAAGCCCTTCGCCGGACCGGCGAAGGGCTGCGGCCACCGGCGAGCGATCCGCGCGCCCCGTCGGATGAGGTCGCCCAAGGTCGGGCGACCTCCGGCGAGGGTCACGCGACCCGGCCAGAGGGACGCCGGAGGTCCCCGACCTCGGGCGACCCTCGGCGAGGGTCGCGCGACCCGCCCGAGGGCCACCGGAGGTTGCCCGACCTCGAACGACCAGGGTCGCTCGACCCATGGGCCGCGCGACCCAAGCGACCGCCGCCTGGGTCTTGCGGCCGCAGGCGCCCCCCCCGGGTCTCGCGAGGGTCACACGACCCAACACCGTCATGCGACCCTCGTGAGACCCGGGCGAGGGCCGCTGCGGCGCGAGACCGGGCGACGGCCGCCCGGGTCGCGCGGCCCCGGGTTGAGCGACCCTCGCCGAGGGTCGCCCGAGGTCGGGCGACCTCCGGTGGCCCTACTGGGTCGTGCAACCCTCGTCGGAGGTCGCCCGACCTCGGGCAACCTCAGCCGACAGCCGCCGACGCCAGATCTGGCTCGCTGGCGGCCGTCACCCTTTGCCGGTCCGGCGAAGGGCTGCTGAATTTTCAATTAAACAATAAATAAATACAAGGGCAATAAAGGAAATATAAAAAATTAATGAGGGTAATTTAGGAAAAGAATAAATGTTTTCAGCATTTGGTGGAAAGCTGAAAGCTCAAGGCTGGTCTCTACCAGCCTTGGGCTTTCAGCATTTCCAAGGGCCGGCTTTCATTTGAAAGCTCCTTTAGATTGGTTGCCAAACACCCACATTTTGGCTGAAGGGGCTTTGAGGGCTGAATGAGCTTTCTAAATGCCCATCCAAACGCACCCTAAAAGTTCCTTGCCATTGTTTAATGCTTTCCATGTTCAAGAAAGAACCCATCACGGTGAGTCCTAAAGGAAGCCTTTGGAAATATTGGTGAAGCAATTTAAAAACATCTTATAATCGTTTATGGGATATCTTTCTTGGAATGAATTCTAATTGAAAAGTAGAGGTGTTAAATGGGTTGTGCAACCCATTTATTGACCCATTTATGGTTAAATGGGTCGTTAATGGGTCAAGCTTTATTTCCTAAAACACCCATAATGAGTTTTAATGGGTCAAGATTAAGATATATGAGTCTTAAATGGGTCAACTCTCTTACCCATTTAAGACCTATTTATCAATCCATTAAAAAGGAACCCATTTATTTTAACTCAAAACCTCACCATCTCTCTCTAGTCTCTTATCTCCTTAACTTTACAAAAAAAAATTATAAAAACCAAAAATATAATTATTTTTTATTTTAATTTTAATTTTTTTTCTTTTTTCTTTCTTTTTTTTTCTTTCTTTCTTCTTCCTCATGTCGACGGCACGGCGATGGCTGGCGACCGGCTAGGAGAGCCTCGAGCTCACCGACGTCGGGCAAGCTTGAGCTCGCCGAATCTGGCAAGGCCCGCCTCGCCGACGCCCAGCAAGGCTTAAGCCTCGCCGATCCAACAAGCTCGAGTCTCGCCTATGGCCGGCCACCGGCCATCGTCATGGCCGATAGCCAGCCAAAGAGGAAGAAGAAGAAAAAAGGAAATTAAAAATTATATTTTAAAAAAAAAAATAAAAATAATTAATTTAAAAATAAAAATAATTAAATTTTAATTTAAAAATTAAAAAAATTAAAATTTTAAAATAAAAATAATTAAAATTCGATTTTTAAAATAATTATTTTAAAATTATAAAAATTTTCCATTAAATTTGTATTGTATAAAACTATTTTAGTTTTTAAATAAATAAATATATATAATTTTTTTGAAAAAAAAATTGAAAAATTATTAATTGGATTTGTATTGTTTGGAAATTTTTTAATAATATAATCTTAAAAAAAAAAACATAAGAATAAGTTTTCCTAAATTTGGTTAAATATGAAAATATTTTATTAATATGGGTCGGGTCGAGTATGGGTCAAAAAAATTGCATTAAACATAAATTGGTCATAAATGAGTTAATGGGTCAATTTAGGTCGACCCATTAATGACCCGACCCAAACCTAACCCGCCCGACCCACCCGTTTAACAGCTCTATTGAAAAGTAGGAGAGCTTGATCATCATTCAGTGCTCTTACCTTATAAATATCCCTAGATAGATAGATTATGGTTCCTTCCTATCGAAGGATCAAAATGACTCTACTTCCTAAGCCTAAGTTCATTGCCTTGATCAGATGACTTAGAGGCTCCAACAACCCTCCAACATCGTCAAGTACCAAAAAAAAAAAAAAAAAAAACCCCTCCTGTTGTGAAGTTATTGCAAAATGAATGTCATCACCAAACTTTGAAACTCCATCATCGAGAATGTCACCAAAAATGGTCTTCTGCATTTTGAGGTGGCCATCTTAGCTCGATATATCCTTCACATTGACTAGAAAGCAACCCTGACTAAATTGATTTGCAATTCAGGGCACAAAACTTTCATAAGTGTAGTCCTTCCCATTCTGCTAGCGCCAAAAATTCCCACTATTCGGATATTCTCAACCTCTAATTGGAGTAACTCCACCGTCGACATGAGTTTTCTCTCCACACTGGTAGAGTCGCCTCTCCCATGGAGTTTCTATCTACGCCCTCTGGGTGGTAGATTTTCCAAACCCTAAACCCAAGAAATCCAGAATTCATTCGCCCCATTATGGAGATTCCATCCAGCCAAAACCCAAAGCCTAATCACCCATAACCCATAAAATCCAAAAACCTTTACACAAAACCCTAAAACATAGAAACCCTTCAAATCGACAACCATTGTAGCTTTTCCTCATCCTCTTATGGAGATCGCAACTATGGATTGACAGGAAGCACGCAGTGGTTCGCTTCTCCAAGGGTTTGAGCCTCCACTCATCTTCTAGCGGGAGCTCCCTTCAATCGCACACCACGAACATATCCAAATCAGGTACGACATCTTTATGAGCTAATTCTGCACAAGGTTGAAAATGGAGAGTGATGAGGAAAACCATATTCGTGTAGCAGCATTGTGTAGGAGTCTGGGGCATCTATGGTCAGAAAACGATGTGATAGTTATAAGGGAGGAAGCCCCAACAGATAAGATTATTGAATGCCAACATACTCTATATGGTAAGCTACTATCGAAGCCGAATGTGAACTTTCAAGCATTTTGTACCACGATGAAGAAGGCATGGAAGCTAGAAGCAGTCGAAATCTCCCAAAAAGAACCTGGATTTTTCTCTTTTGTCTTCGAATCAAAAAGTGACAAAGAACGGGTTCTAAAATCTGGTCCCTAGTCATTTGCAAGCAATTTGCTGGTTCTGAAACAGTGTGTACCTGATATTCCCGAACATTGCTACGACTTTTCACGTTATGATTTTTGGGTCCACATTGTCGGCCTGCCTCCTAGTTGGATTCTGGAAGAAGTCTATACTGATGTAGCTGGAAAAGTGGGGAAAGTGAAGGAAATTCAGTTAGAAAACAAAGGAAATCAGCTCTATAAAACAGGGAAAGCAAGAGTTGAAATTGAACTTTCATCTCCTCTTAAAACAAGGGCTCTTGTGAAGATTGGTGAGAAAAAGTTATGGGTGGAGTTTAAATATGAACGTCTCCCCCATTTCTGCTATTCCTGTGGAAAGCTAGGGCATTATGCCTCTAATTGCAAAGATATACCCTATGAAAAAACAAAATGGGTAGCAAATAGACCAGGGAAATACGGGCCATGGCTTAAACAAGAGGTAAGGAACAGGAGCCCTCATTGGGAGGCCTTCTATGGAACAATAATAAATATTTCAGAGGAAGAGGACTGCGTACCTGAAACTCCCAACCAATCTAATCTTGAGAAGGTGGGCTGCAATGGACCGGATCCTAGACCTAATCGAAGCAAAAAAAGGGCAGGAAATCCATCATCAATTGAAAACAAAGTTGAAGATAAGGGGGAAACAGCAGCTCGAACAGCAGCAGGGAAATAGCCATTGTACTTATTAAACTCGACTGAAACAGGGCAGACTGAAATAGGGGGCATCCACAGGAAGGGGCCAAAGCTAACAAGAGCAAAAAAACAAAAGAAGAATGAAGACTCAAGTTCGTTAATGATAGAAGATTTGGAACTACTGGAAACACCGATTCAACTTGTGAAAGAGGGGAATGATTGGGCTCTGGTGGCTAGCCCTAATAAGCCACCGGCGACATCATGAGGATTGTGAGCTGGAACTGTCAGGGGCTAAGCAACCCCTAACGTTCTAAGAGCTTCGAGCCTTAGTAGCTCTTGAAAGGCCTAATGTGGTTTTCTTGATGGAAACAAAAAAAATAAGGAAATCATAGTGGAAAGGGTAAGGAGGAGACTTAACTATCAGCAGTCCTTTTTTGTTCATCCTATAGGAATAGCCGGGGGATTAGCACTCATGTGGAATGAAGAGATTAAAGTGAAAGTGAATTGCAGCTCAAATTATTTAATAGATACGGATTGTGTAGACCCAACCAGTGGCAAACAAATGAAGATTACCTTCCTTCACGCACCTACAAACTACCAGGCAAGAATCCAGTTATGGCAACAATTACGATGCTTTCAAACATCAAACCGACTACCATGGCTTTGTATGGGAGATTTTAATGATACTCTATATAATTGGGAGAAGGAAGGTAAAAGGGAGACGGATTATTTTCAAATTGCAACCTTTTGGGATATGTTAAATGAATGTTCACTGATGGATATTGATAGTAAAGGCTGTATGTTTACATTGACTAACAATAGAGAAGGGGAGGAGTTGGTAAAAAAGCGATTAGACAGAGCGGTATGTACTATGGAATGGCAGGTTACCTTTCCAAATGCTGAAGTTTTAGCATTACCAGCGGTGGGGTCGGATCACAGCCCCCTTCTTCTGTTCTTATATCATGTTCATGGCAAGAGGAAAAGAGCATTCAGATTTGAAGCCTACTGGTTAGATGAAAATGAATGTCGGGATGTTGTTATGGATAACTGGGCTGGAAAATTTCAAGATCATAGAAGTATGACACAGAAAATCCAGCAAGTAACAGAGGGGCTAGCTAAATGGAGCAAACAGAAATTTTCTAACACGTCATGTCAAATTAAAGCACTCAAGAAGCGTTTGACGGAAGTAACAAATAGCAACTCCAGAGAAACCTACAAAGAAGAAATCCAGCTTATAAAGGCAAATATTGATCAACTATGGAGGCAGGAAGAGATGTACTGGGGACTAAGGTCCCGAATCAAGTGGCTTCAATGGGGCGATAAAAATACGAAGTACTTCCATGCCACTACAATTCAGCGAACGCAACGAAACAAAATCACAATGCTAAAGGTTGATGAACGAAACTGGAGTAGGGATTCCCAGGTGCTCAAACAACACATTAATGACTACTATCAAACTCTATATGACTTTATCGAATCAAGGAATCTCCAGCCCATACTAGATCAATGCCAACAGTCGTCACATCGGAGATGAATGCATACTTGGTGGCTGATATATCTGAGGAGAAGGTTAAAGAGGCTGTTTTCCAGCTAGGCTCCCTAAAGGCTCCAAGACCAGATGGTATAAATGGGCAGTTCTACCAGCGCTTCTGGGAGGATATCAAAATGGACCTCGTGCTTATGGTCCAAGACCTTTTTCAGTCAGGCATTCTTGATCCCATTCTCAACAAGACATACATTATTCTTATACCCAAAGTTAAAAATCTAGAGAATATAAGCCAATTTCGTCCAATCAGTTTGTGCAATTTCAGTTATAAAATCATATCGAAGATACTGGCAAATAGATTAAAACAATGGCTTCCACAGATAATTTCACATGAACAAAGTGCTTTTGTTCAAGGTAGACAAATCCAAGACAACATCCTACTTGTTCAAGAAGTGCTCCATCAAATGAGAATCAATAAGAGGAAAAAGAAATTCCAGGCAATTTTGAAGCTGGATATGCAAAAAGCATACGACAGAGTGGAATGGGACTTTCTTCAAATGAGTGTACTTAAGATGGGCTTTTCTAACCAGTGGGTTGAGTTGATTATGCAATGTGTTTCAATAGTTTCTTTCAATGTGAAAGTCAATGGAGAGCCAACAGAATATTTTGCTCCTACATGTGGAATTTGACAAGGAGATCCCCTATTCCCCTACATATTCATATTGACAGCCAATGTACTCTCATGGATGCTACACAAAGCCCTGGAAGACGGATGTATTAAAGGAATCAAACTAAACAGGTATTGCCCTATGCTATCGCACCTCCTATTTGCAGATGATGCTATTTTCTTTATGGATGGGACTGTTAGAGAATGTCAAAGTTTGGCGGCTGTCCTAAACCAATATTGCTATGCGACGGGGCAAGCAATTAATTTGAATAAATCAGGTATGTTCTTCAATAATAGCTGTCAACGGGAGTTGAAAAGGAATATGACCCGAGAAATGAGAGTGCCAAACATTGACAAAATTGGAAAATACCTTGGCATACCGTCAGACTGGGGACAAACAAAAAAAGACATGTTTGCATGGATATTGGCAAGAGTTGACATGAAGCTAACGGGATGGAAAGAAAAATATCTATCTAAAGCTAGGAAAGAAATTCTGATCAAAATTGTTGTGCAAGCATTGCCGCAATATGCAATGGCAATCTTCAAGATACTTATATTGGTTTGTCGAGCAATTGAAAAAAGAGTTGCAGCATTCTGGTGGAGACAAAATGCAGCCAAGAACAGCATGCATTGGAAGAAATGGGAGGTTCTAAAAACCAGGAAAGATAGGGGAGGTTTAGGTTTTAAAGATTTAATTACTTTCAATAAAGCTTTGTTAGGAAAGTAGGCTTGGCGATTATCCCAATCACCTTCAGCATTATGGAGCCAAGTCCTGAAAGGCATATACTTTCCTAATGGAGACTTATGGAAAGCAAACAGAGGTCAAAGACCATCTTGGGGATGGCAGAGTATTCTAATGGGACGTGAAGCCATTGCACCAGACCTAAGATGGATTGTGGGGACGGGAAATCCATTAATATCTGCCACGATCATTAGCTATCACAAGGAGTACTAGGAGGCCCAAAAAACAGAGAAGATCCCAAAACAGTGGCTGAATTAATTGATGAAGAAAGGAAGGAATGGAAAGAAACGAGTTTAAACCAGATGTTTGAAAGAAGAATCGTTAACGAAATCTTGTCCATCCCTATCACTATGCAACCAAAGGAAGATCACTTGATTTGGACAGGCCATAAAAATGGGAATTATACTGTTAAAAGTGGGTATAACAGTATGCACAACAGATCCCCACAACAAGATAGAAACAGAACATCATCCTCATACCAGCCCTATGGACAAGACTATGGAACTTATCAATCCCACCCCCCAACTGAAAATATTTCTGTGGAACCTATGCTAGGACGCAATACCAACAAAAGAAAAACTCTACCAAAGGAAGATCTTACCTGACCCGCTATGCCCTCTCTGTTCTAAACACTCTGAGACAATCGAGCATATCTTTTTTTACTGCAAATCAGCCCGCAGAATATGGTCAGATCATCGAATCAACCTCAGTCACAGAACAAGCACGGTTACCAGAATGGACAAATGGTTGGCGGATTTTTTAGAAGCAAAAACACAATCACCTGATGAAGGAATGGTCGCGGAGGTGCTTTGGCAGAATAGGAACAACTTTGTTTTTCGGAACAAAACGGCACATCCGGAGGCTTTAATTGAGAGTGCCCTAGCACAAACTCAGAATTATCAACGTTGGAATCCGTGCAAGAGAAAAGAAACGACACAAAGGGCGATATCACCTGCGAAATGGAGAGCACCGGAAGACCCAAATCTGAAACTGAACGTCGATATTTCGTGGGTGGACGAAGACGAACTTAGCTCGATCGCTGGCATTCTTCGCGACTCCACAGGCATCATCGTAGATGGGTTCGCCAAACTCATTCACGTGTCCTCGCCCTTGCAAGTGGAAACCCTAGCTCCGCTTCACGGGTTGCTCCTGCTGAAACATAGAGAAGCACTTCAAGTGAACACTGCACACGAACAGAGACAAAGTGTACTTTGCGAAAGTGATAGCCGCACGCTGGTTGATTCCATTCTGGGCCGAGAGGAAGCACCATGGGCCGTGAAGGAGCAAGAACAGGAATGTAAACAAATGTTGGCCCAACAAATCAAAGTAAGCATCGCCTTTTGTCCGAGAGAAGCCAATCATGCCGTAGATTGGGTTGCAAAGGCACTACGCCTTAATTTTCTTCCTTTTAATTGGCTGCGCGAACCACCCACCCCTCTTTGGACTATCTTATGTTTCGATTCCAGCTTATCTTTTCCATGTAATGATCGTCGTTTTCAATGAATGAAAGAAGCCAATTATCGACCAAAAAAAAAAAAAAAAAAAACCTCTAATTGGAGTCATGAGAACAAGGCTTGTAACGGAGAATCTAACCCGACATGTTGGAAAGTAAGCAGCTTCGTGCGGAAGCTGCTCAGTCTTTTTGAGATTTTCTGCATATGGGATTGGATGGATTCAGCTTCAAGCCTGCAAATTATCAACAATTAAATGTGTGACTCTAGTTATTCGTGCTAATAAAAGATGAAGGAAAGTCAATAAGATTTTCTCCACAATAGATCGGTCGAGTGCAGAGTGAAGAGGCGATGTCGCAATGTAATCGTCACTGTCGAAGAGCCCAACATCTTCTCCATCATATCATATTTTCCTTCGGTAATAAGGAACATCGGATCAGGCCTTGTCCGACCCAAGGGGTAGGTATAGGGGCTTGCATTGACTGTTGCATTTGGTTCAGCCCATCACCTTTTTCTTTTATTATTATTATTACTGTTTCATCAGAATTGCCCTCATAACGTGATATTTCTCACAAAAAATCGTTCTTTAATTTGTAAAAAGAGACAAGGGTTATGTGTCAACTCTGAATAGAAGATATCTTATGAAATAAGAAATTAAACTTCTTCAATCTAAACAATAATGTACAATCTTAGATTAGGTTGGAATTTAATTGATGAAAAAATCCAAAAGTTATATTATCAATCTCGAATTATGCTAGAATTTAATCGACGACACAAGCTAAAAATAGTGAGATACAATGTTGGAATTTAATAAACGACAAGGTATTAGGATAGAGAAACATGCTAAAATCTAATCAACAATGGGAATCTAAAAGCTTTGACTAAGAAAATTTAAAATTTTGTGTGAGGATCCCTCGTTGGATAACTGGTGATATTTATAATGAATATGTGATAACCGCTCTTCAATTGTGCCCAATGGTTGTATTTTCTCAAGTACCTTCCTCTGATTATGCCCACACTCCTTTATTCTCGCGTACTCATCTTGCCCATGTTTTAAAGAACCGCCCACATTGTGTATTGAGAATTGTACAATTATCAATAACAATTCCATCACTAGGTTTTTGAATGGCAATTGTTCCCCCTACCACTTGCATCTTCGACATCAACCGTCTTGGCGATTTGAATAATACTTAAAACATTTCTAATGAAAAATTACCGCCAATGCTTGTATAGGCGGCCATCAACCGTCTGTCATCATTTTTCAATAGCTGGATATGTGGCATTAAAATATATAACTATCGATTGTCAAGTATCTGTTTTTGTGTTTGTCGACGACTTAATATATGTAAGATGACATCCATACATTACTCACATGATTGCTGCTTATTTCTACCTAAATACTGCATATTTCTTGCCCTCATGCTAAGTACATGTATGTTGATAACCAAATCAACCTTGGGTGTGAATAATTACTAAGCTAATAAAATGAATCCATTAATGAAGTAAACAAGAAAGAGATTCTCGAGCTACGTATAGCGTATTATCGTTTTCTTCTGCCCTCCTTTTTGAATCTTGGGGATGCTGTTGCCACACAGTACTTTGCTAAATTAGATCAAATAATTGATGACGGATGAAAATTCTAGGCATAGATTGTTGTTAGTCACAAAATACTGTCGATTGGTACATACGGCTTTAGTCTTCTAAGTTTCAGCATTTCTGCAATTTAGTCCTTTAACATTCAATTTGTGCCATCAAATCCTCTACCTTTGTCAATTTGTGCTATCTGATCTTTGAAATTTTATCTTATGCAATCAAGATAAAGAGTGAACTTAAAATATAATAGCATTAAGTGCAACATGAGTAATCAAAGTAACACATTTCAGTCAATTGAATTTCTTACTTATAGTGAACCAAGTAGAATTTGTCTTTCTATGATGAATGTTACTACTGTTATATAACGTGTCATGATCTTTTATTAGATAATACATGTGTTTTTCTCATACTTTGCGATCTTTAGTGACTCATTATCATTAAAGATTGTCCGAGATTAGAAGCGAAGTATGGAGGAGATTAAAAAATTTTGAGGTGTTGAGTCTTTACCGGCATAAAATCTTATCAACTTGTGTGGAATAAGTTCATTGATTAACAAGACCAAAGCTACAAAACCAGCTCCACCTTGCAGACAGATTCCAATGGGGTAAATGCTATAAGCAGCCTTTGACCTGCAACGCTGCTTTGTGGAACAATGCCAGAGTGCAATTTTGACAGATTAAACATCTTAGTTCAAAACTTTCAGATGTAAACAAAAATGTGACCTCTTTGGCAAAGATGAAGACCAGTGAGAAGAGAAAATTGAATAGAGCTAAAATGCCAAAGAACCTAACCCGATGTGACGTGAACTTGTCCATTTCTCCTTCTTTGTTCCAGATGGACGAGGAACATCAACGAGGTGAAAGCCATGTGCTGATGCAATTTAGCTTTTATATAATGCGAAAATACCTAAAATGTTTCAATGTTGACATTGTCACGTATAAGATTCTTATTATTTTCTTTATTTTCAAGACTTAAAAGTAATGCTGCCATATTTTTTTTTTTTTAGGTCGAAGTAATGTTGCCATATTCAAATAATGAAAAAGGGTTGGATTTGCTTTGAAACTTCAGTTTTTTTTGTGAATTATTTTCATCATAAAGATATACTCCTTTGAAAATCTACACATAAGAAAGATAGGTGAATTCCGTGTAATATCATGAGTAATGCGTGTGTCTATGTGATCCTGGTTACAGGTGAAACCAAGTCAAGCTAATCGACCGTAGCTCGGCTAAATAAGTATTCGAGATCAACTTGCCGAATTTCAAGTCAATTTCCGGTTTGAGCTACTCGAGAATCCTATGGTGCCGAGTTCAAGCTTGTCAATACTTAGTTTGATAGGCTTGTGAATCGAATTTTCATTACTTTTAAAAATATATTCAATAATTAGAAAAATAGAGACAAGATACTTAAAATGACACGACACTAGAGCTTTATACATAAATCGACTGTAGTTGAGTTGAGCTTGAGAATCTTGATTTTCTAATCGAGTTGAACTTGAGCAGGACAATTAATACTCGATTAAGTCAAACTTGGTGATTTGCATAATAATACCAGGCGCTGTACATGACGAGTATCCATCTTTGCTTATCAGAAGAGAATTGTTGAATTTAACCAGAAAAGAAAACGATAAGCTAGTAAGCTAATAAATATGCAGGCCCAATTTATGTTCTGATGCCAAAGGTGAGGATTATGCATAAAAAGATCAATTTTGATAGGAGCTGAAATGCCTAGTTTTGTGCAAATCTGACTTCTGTATAAGGCGTGCAAAACGCAGTCCAACCGGGCTCGTGTTTATATATGTTCGTATCGATTTTAACAAAAGATGATTATCCACACCTTATAAGTTAAAGATGGTCATCGCACCAGCACGTAGATGTCACTACCATGCAAGATGTTTTATTGGATGAATAGCAGTACCCGATATGAGTCGCCAAGCGAATTCACAGGGTCTATTGGATTCATTACAATGTGTATATAGTTTAGCTTCGAGAATCTATGGAACCGCTCCAGCTTCAGCCGCTCAAATTCGCACCATTTATTCACTCGGAGGAAGGAAACCCGTGATAAGTCGGTGCATCTGGATCGGGTCGGTCCACCCCTTCGACACCCCTGAGCCAGAAAGCCTGAGAGAAAGAAGCTGCGCCCTCCGGAATGTCGTCCACCACCCGCTCGTGACCTCTCGGGAAGTATATCCCCGTTCTCGGGTGCGGCACCCAGAGTGGACCGTGCTCGTTGGGTTCATCAGATTGATCACCATCGCTCATCTTTTCTTTGGGTATTTCCAGCTTCTTCATCAGCGTGAATGCACTCAAGGATCGCCTATCTCGCTTTGCATGCCTAGAAAGTTAGATTTTGCTGATATTCAGGTCATTTTGTCAAGGATTTGCTGCTTAACTTTGAATCCAACGAGCGAGGGAGGGGGAGAAAGAGAGAGAGATTTTGCAAGTGTAACTCCCAATTCCACATGCACATGAACGGTGCTCCGGACCCACGAGAAAGTATCTCGCGGAGCGTTCACAACACGACTAGTATGAGATATTTCGCATACTTAGCCGTACCACAATCACATTCAACAGTAGTTGCAAAGATCTCACCTCATGCTGCCCCGAAATGAATAAATGCAAGGCGATCGCGCCTTTCGGGAGAAATTGATCGGATCGACTCAAGTATTAAGCTGAGAACACGTATATAAGAAGGGAAAAAATTGTAGGATAACTCCCTATATCATTCCTAGTTCCACATGCCACCCGAGGTAACTTCTTATCTAGTAAATCGCTCGAACGCCGGCTTAATCAAGCATCATAGCTATAGCCTATTTAGGCTCTCGTACCTGACCAACAAATGTTTCGTTTTCACAACAGTCGCCGCCATCGCCGCAAGCTAGTGATTCCAGAGCCGGTACGCAAGGGTGTCTTTCGGGAACAATGCTTCGAGAGATCAGGACCAATTCGGTTGAAGAGAGGTGCGACGCTCGAGCCCTTTTTATATTGTGTCCAACGCGTTCCGGAGGTTCCAGGTGCTCCCGCCACGACAAAAGCGTCGTCAGTGCAGGTACCGTGGTATCTGTTCGATCGTTATGCAACTGGTGCAGGTTTGTGTCAAAAAGCGCACACTCACAAAGCGAAAGGTGCAAAGGTTAAAGCTACTTCTATTTAAGAAACAAGAGGTTCTTGCGATCTGTGGTCCGTAACGATTGATCGTCCATTATGGAGCGAACATCTCCCGCAAAAGATTAAATATTTGAGCAGCTGAATTTCGCCCTTTTGCTTTGCTGAGCTTCAGAATATTTAACTTTCAACATCATCCGATCGTATCATTGGTTGATTTAAGGCATTTCCTGTGCGTCCCTTGTGTGTTCGGGTAGTGTGATGTGATTGCCATTACCCGTACATTATCAAAGCATACTTCATGAGAAATCGTGATTAGCCGAATCGGCGAGAACATGGAAGGAAAGAGGAAAAAGAATCTAACTAGAGGAATACGGCCAAACAGCTCTGCTCAATTTATAATGCATTTGATAATAATTCTGTTCCCGCGAATAATTTTTTATCAGAAATTATTCTTTTATATTCTATTCCTATAAATAATTTTTAAACATTTTAAGATGTTTGGAATCGTCCAAAATTTATATTTCCATAATAGAATTGTGTTTGATACCATTCTGAAAATTTCTAATACACATCATTTTTTTAAATTTTTTAATAATTTTATTACTTTTTAATTTGTCTCCTTTTTTTCTTTTCTTTTTTTTTCTTTCTTTCTCTTTTTCTTCTTCAAGGTTTGTCAGTCACCAGAATTGGGATGACCGGCGACCTACCATAGATAAGGGCCAACAACTTCACCGGAACATCGCCGACCCTCAGCAAGGCCACGCCTTGTTGGCCAAGCCTCACTATCAACTAGGCAAGCTCTGCTAAGCTAGGCTAGGTGAGGCTCACCAGTGGCCAGGGGAGGCCCAAGCAAGGCCCACCTAGTCACCGATGAGGCTCAGCCTCGCCAAATTTGGCCAGGCCAAGCCTCCAACGAGCTCATCAAACCTCGCCCAATCGATCGCCAGCGACCGACGACAACGGCAGCAATGGTTGAAGAAGAAGAGAGAGGAAAGAAGAGAAAAAAAAAAAAAAAATAAGTTGACTTGATTATGGAATTATTCACAAGAATAAAAAATCAACTCTTTTTTACTTCTCGATTCTATTCTAAATCTACTTTCAGAAACAAAAAGATAGAAATTTATTTCCAGAAACAAAAATTTTACTAAATGGATTTCTATTCCAAATTTACTCTCCAAAATAAAAGAATATAAATTTTTACTATTTGACCGGTTATCAAACATGCCATTATTTGCTTTTACAAAAAGGATGAAGAGAAAGAAACTCTTGATATAAATGCGCGAGGCGCATGTTATAGTATGATGAAGGTGAACTCGATTCATTGTAAAGTAAAAGCAACTTAGGAAAATCAGAAACAAGCCGGATGCCGCGCTAGTGACACAAACATGTTTGCGCAGTCATCCTTCTCGAGGAGAGGCCTGAGGCAAGTGCGAGCATGAACTTATCTTTTGAGTATAATCACATTCAAAACCGATAGAGCCCCAAGGGCGGTCGATGATTTCATGTTGAGTTGGAATAGAGCTGTAACTAAGGAAACCCTTACCTATTCTATATATAGTCGAATAGTTCATGGGTAACTGCATGAAAGACATTACAAGATCCAAGGGGTAATGTGCCAAATCAAGGGTCGTGTAGCGGAGAGGAGCATCTGCTTTACACAGCAAGAACCCAGTCAAACGCATCGAATTCTCATCCTTCTTCTGCGCCGAGCTCAAGAAATTCTCCAATACCCTCTGGAATGGAATAGAAACCTGACAGGATGTCTATACTATACCCCTGGAGTTCCTATCAAGGATTTCTGAAATCCTTAGTAATTACAAATCGAACAACTTAATAGATCTCGGCAGGAATTTCCAATTTTCGGAAGTACTGTGATGGCATTTGCCAGAAAACGAACAAAAAAACCTGCATCATTGCAGGAAGTGGAGCTCTGACATGTCTGTCGGTGAATCTACTTCCCCCGTCGCGTCCCATCTTTCTTTAAAGTAGAAACTCCGTCTCATGTGACTGCAAAATTAGATATTATCCATACTAATTAACTATAGAAAAATTAGTCAAAAGAATAGCTTTGTGGGTTAAGCATCCTCTCTGTCACATCAACGGTGTTTTGGGCGGAGCTCTACGCAACCCATTATACCTTTCCTTGATCAAATCTTCCTCTACAGCTCCACGTCACTTCCACTCTCTCTCTCTCTCTCTCTCTCTCTCTCTCTCTCTGCGCTCTACTCGATCGTTTCTCTTCCACAAGTCTTGCGACTTGTGATGATTGTGATGGGAAAGCTCGCTTTTTGATACCTAAAAGGTCCAATGCTCCTTCCGTAGTTGCCTAATTTCCACCGAATCAAAACCCCGGTTGATTTTTTTCCTTTTGCCGGGAGGAAATCCACAGGCAATAGCGGAAGCAGCGGCGAAATGGGTCATAATAGGTTGCATTAAGTTATAAAAAAAAGCTTAATTGAGTCATAAATTGATTGCCTAACAAATTAATGAGTTGATAACTAATCCATTTCTAACCCATACGAAAAATAGAAAAACAACCTCATGGAGTTGGACTTAAGAGATGCCAAGCCAATTTTTTTTGGACTATTTATTTATTTATTTATTTCTTCTAAGTCCAACGAGGTCACTAGCCAACTCTCGCCGATCACAAGCAAGGGCCCACCAACCCTTGCTCAACCATAAAGGGTCAACAACCCTTACTCAAATCTGCTAACCAAAGCTTCACGACCCTCGTTAGATTTGGGCAAGGGCCTGACTCTTGCTCACAGCCAACAAAGGCCTCGCGACCCTCCTCCAGTGACCAATGAGGGTTGGTCAACCCTCATCTATGACCGGCGATCCTTGCCAAGCTTAAGAAAAAAGGAAAATAAAAAAAATTCAATTTAAAAAAATCAATTTTTTCACTAGATTTGTATTGCATGTAAGTATTTTAGTAAATATAATTTAAAAAAATCATAAGAAACAACTTTAAAAAAATGAGTTAAATATAAAAGTGTTTTATTAATATGATATGAGTCAGGTATAGGTTGAAACGGATATAATCGTTAGATTTGCATTACATGAAAATATATCAATATATGTTAAATTGGTCAATTTAGATTACCCATTTGACAAGTCTAGTACGTCGTCATGGCTGCAATAAGGTACCCTCCTCAATACCCCAACCCTAACCACACCCCCGACCTCCACAGTACTACAAGTACCCTGGCCATTACCTTCCACCCCCGCCGGCGATGCCTATGCTTAGATCAAGGCCATCACATCAACCTCTACTGCATCCTCCTTCGCCTTGAAGGTGACGGCGGGGGATGGTGAACCTATTTATCAGTTCAATACTTTCAAACATTTTTCTAAAGAACTATTTATAACTTGGTTGGATTTCAATTTTTTAAACTCACTTTCACCCAATCCTTCAAATGTCTAACAACCCATTTATAACCCACTTCAAAATATGTGAGTAAAAAAAGAAATAGATGTATGGTCAATTTTGACACCTCTAGTAACACCGAAGAGAAAAAAGAATCTAACTAGAGGAATATAAGCCATGGAGCTTCTCAATTTATTTGCTTTTAAATAGAGGATACAAAGAAAGACTCTTGGGCTTTGTTCATTTCACAAAAAATGTGGAAAATTTTTCAAGAAATCATTTTCTAGAAAAATGACAATATTTTCCGATGTTTGGTTGAAATGTGAAAATGAACTAGAAAAGATTTTCCACCGTTCGATAAAAAAAATATTTTCTTCTATGCACTCCTTTTCTGTAAATTTTTAATTATTTTATTTTTTTCTTTTTTTTCACCACAACCTACCGAGGAAGAAGAAAAGGAAAAAGAAAGAAAAAGGAAAAATAAGGAAAATAATTAAAAACTCAATTTAAAAAAAAAAGTATTTGGGGAAATAAAGTAAATTTAAAAAAGATATGGAAAATGTTCTCCTCTACTTGAAAGTGTAAATCATTTTCCCCTATTCTGGAAGGCTTTTTTTTTTTTATAATAAATGAAAAATATTTGTCTCAACCAATTCATTTTTTTTAACTGAACACTAAAATATCCAGAAAACATGTTCCTCGAAGTTTTTTTTGGCAAAACGAGAGCAGCCTTAATATGATATATTACGATGAACATGAACTCAATTCCATGCTACCTAAATGCAATTTAGGATAATTGGGAACGGCCAAATGCCACGCTAGTGACGCAAACATGTTTGCACAGTCGTCTTTCTCGAGGAGAGGCTTTCAGGCAAAGCGCAAGCTCTTAAACATACTTTCACCCCCAAGCCGGCTCACTTGGTTGACCTTACGACCAGCGGTATTATATATATTTTCTTTTGGTCGGAACCAGCGGTATCAAGACAAACGTTTTCTCACGAAAAGGAGCTACTGATCATGCACGAGCTCATTCGAGCACGAACCGATCATCGAGTATAATCACATTCAAAACATACAAAATCCTGGAGCCATCGATCTCACATTGAGTCGCAATTGAGCCATAACTAAGGAAACACTTACCTATTCCATATACAGTCAAATATATCTTGGGTAACTACATCAAAGACATTACAAGATCAATGTGCCAAATCACGGGTCGTTAAACACATCTAATTCTCATCCCTCTGGGCGAGAGCTCAAGTAAATCCTAGACGTAACCAGTTAATCTAGTGATCAAACGTAACCTATCCACAAGAATCGAGTGTAACACAACCGTTTTATGTGACTGCAAAAGCGATTCTAGAATTAGCAGACAGAGCAGGATTGGCAAGTTCAGCTTAGAATTCAGCCTCTAAGAGACAGTGGACCAAGTTCCTTTCAAGAGAATAATTTCAAGTTTCAATCAGGCTCTCTTGGCGTACGAGGATATCCCTGTCTCCCTGTCATACGGAATATAGATTAGAAAAACCGAGACGTAGATACACAGAAATTTTAAATAATTACTCTGTAGTAGCCACAACATGCCGCCACCACTGATGCATTAAAAAGCCTAAACTTTGCAGCCAAAACTCGCAATCCAAAGAAGTTTTAAGCAAATACTGGGAAGATAATCTGTAAAAATAACTACAGAGCAAGAACCAGCAATTTTTTCCACCGATATCTTCAACCAAAACAGACGCCTGGCGTGCAAAAGATCGCTCGACAAAATAGCGCCGCTTATCTACTTCACCTATCGGGCATTTAATTCCATCAGAGGAAATGAGGACTGATCAATCCTGCAATCTCAAGGAACCCAACTCGGTCTTTCCCGCCAAATATTTTCTTCAGCTTCTCATCACAAATTATGACCTTCTTGTTCTCGGGGTCCTAAAAAAGGGAAGCAAAACCAATACCATATCAGAGTCTGATTTTCTCCTTCCTACGAGACAAAGATGCGAGCAAGCATCATATAACACCAGTTCAACGTCCTTTCAAGGGATAACATTCCTTGGACACAAGCAGCATTGCACAGAATATAAACTGGTCAATTATAGCCTAAAACAAACAGAGCTTGAAAAAATAGGCATCTCAGCAGACATGTCAATGCAGAGCACATTGAACATAGCACCTGACAATGGAAAGAAAAAAATCCGCAACATTAACCAGCTAAACATGAGGTATGAAAACATAGGAGTTTCTCAAGAGCTCATATATGGATATGTCTGTGGATGACAGCAAATGGATTGTGCATTAAAAAATGAAGGTCTAGGATCGCTATCTTTTAAGGCAAGAAATCCTCATTAAAAACGCATAATAGAAAAGGTAAACAGTGGACATGTGAAACATCCTTTCTTTCTCTCATCCTTCACACAATTCATGATTTTTCATAAGTACTAAAACTTACTGCGGTAAGTGCTAAGGAACCCAAAGACAGTGCTATCATGTTGAAATAGCCCTCTGGTAGAAATTGTTACAGAAAAATAGTAAATACATCATCATTGAACCTTCTTTTAGGATTAGTAAGCATAAACTTCCCTATTCAAGAAACAGAATGCAGCAAGCATAAATCATGTGTTCATTCTCGGCAAGGAAAACCCTAATGCAGCATATTTGAAAAGCCATCAACAAAAAAGACATATCAGCTTCAGAGAATAACAATGCTTACCCGACTCACAAATAATTCTATAGATACTAGCAAATACAGTATCACCGCATTGTCATATCTAAGCAACAACTCAAAATAAAATCCCACCTTACCCTCACCCAGTACAAGAGCTCTAGCAATGAACAAAAACACTACATATAGCTCCAAACCGTCCCACATAAGACCCTGCCATCTTAACTACACTCAAATGACCAGATCCTGTTA
The DNA here is from genome assembly GCA_014182715.1 of Eucalyptus cloeziana. NCBI lineage: Eukaryota > Viridiplantae > Streptophyta > Magnoliopsida > Myrtales > Myrtaceae > Eucalyptus > Eucalyptus cloeziana. The sequence goes on from CM024640.1 coordinate 13,693,373, forward strand.
CCTTTTCCATAACATCAGAGGTTCCTACACATTTCATATGATTGGTAACTTACCAGACCGTAGTCAAGCATTCAACAACTAACCAGTCGAATGCAAAAGAAAGAATCGTCCAATGTACCACTCTGTTTTCTCGCGGTCCATATCAAGAAGACGCCTAACAAGATTCTACCACAAATGCGTACTACCAAGCAAACAGTAAACCAAGATTTTAGCGCAATAAGAAGCCCGTACAGCAAGAAAAATGACCAAACAATCCTTGCACAACAAAACAGAAAACTCAAACCTTATCCACAGAGCAAAACCCTAACAATTAACACCAAACCCATCACCGAAACGCTTAAAAATCCAAACTTTCAGCGAACGATGAAGCGAAAATGAAAGAAAACGATGCTGCAAAAAAACCCGAATGGACCTGAAGATTGTTCTCCTTGATGTAGGCCCAAATCAGCTTGAGCGCCTGGGTGCGGGGAATCTCGGGGACCCCGACCAGGGCCTGCATCTCCGGCGAGATGGGGCGGGGCTTCATGATGCCGCGCGGCTCGCGCTTCCCGGCGGAGGAGGAGGAGGCGGCGGGCGAGGTCACGGCCCGGACGGTGGCCGCCCGGGCGGCGCGCGGCGGCAGGGCGAGCCGGGGCGACAGGGAGGGGAGGGAGGCGGCCGCGGCGGCGGCGGAGGCGGCGAGGGGCGCCGTCTCGCGGGCGAGGACGGAGGAGAGGGAGTTGAGGGAGAGCGCCATTGCGGAGGTGGGGAAAGCGAAGAGACTGCAGCAGAGAGAGTGTGGAGACCGAAGGAGATAACGCGAGAGAAGATGCAGAGAAATCAGAGAGAGAAAATGGGATTTTTTTTAAATCCTGCTTCGAATTCTCTGGTTTTTTTTTTCCATTTTTTTAATGTTTCGAAATGTGCTGAGGTGGAATTACCGGAGTGCCCTTGGCGCTCGTGCAGCGGAATGTTCATCCCGAGGGTAGCGGCTAGGGCAAAAGTGGAAAAAGAATTTATGTGTGTGTTTAAGAAAGAGGAAAGGTTGCTCATAAATATGGAAGTAGGGGATTTAGTGCCTAGATTTTAGCCATTAGAATATGCAGAATGAGGAATAATAAAGGATAATAATAATAATAAAAACCTATTTTTCACTCTGGAGACAAAAATGCCCCCTACATTTCAAAAGAGCAAACAACTTTTACTCGAAAATACCCGCTATTACAAATATTTTTTCCCATCAAGCAAGCTAGTGTGGCACATTATGTGTCCTACTAAATATCCGCGCTAGCATGGACAAAAATATATCATTATTAGGAGTGTGCAAAAGAATCGGGACTCACCCAAAACCAAATCAGAACCTCTCGGAACTAGTGGTTCTTAAGGGAACCGGTCTGGTTCCCGATTCCAATTTATGGGAACCAGTGGATACCAATCCGGTTCCCGGTTTCATAGGCGGATCTGTCCATCTGCCCACCCGGACCGGACCGATTATATTAAAATAATATATTAAATTTTAATATTAAAAAAATGAAATTACAAATTAACAAACCCAAATCAAATAATCAAAAAAAAATAATTAAAGTGGGAAAAAAGTCCAAAGCGCACCAAATGGAGAGGCGCTAATCTCTAGATTTCACTTATAAAAACCCGCCCGGATAGCCCACTCGGTTATTAATCCACATAGAACTCGCTTTTTTTCTTCGTTATGATTGTGTGTATACACGTGGCATGCTTCGCAGTTTTTGTTCTACTGATGAATGGTGGCCAACCGTGAATTTTGCCGAGGGTGAGGGCGGATGATGGGCAAGGGAGAAATGTTAGTTTTGCGTCTTTAATTAGCACAATGGAAGTTTGATCTTAATCTTCTCGGGTTTTGCTTAGAATGAGCGAGTTCGTAGATTTGTTAAGATTTCGGGCATAACAAGGGGAGGCTTCAGGACTTAATCGGTCCCAATTATTATTATTGTGAGACCGATTCCATGGATCCACCCGAGAACTGAACCAGACCGGCAATCCAATTCCTGGGTGGATCCATGCAATTAACGGGTGAATCCCAGTTTCAATTTCTCGAAATTGGTCCGAGAACCGTCCGCCCGGAACATGCACACCCCTAGTCATTATAGACAAAGACATGTCATTATGAATAAAAAGATTGTGTGTGAGCACAATAAATAGAACATATAGACCACGTCATTCTCTTTAGAAGGACATTTGTTTCCTTATTTCGTTTTAATCATAACTAATCTACTTTCACATTTTGATAGAAAAGAGACGGCAAGGGTTCCAATCCTTTGTCATTTGGGCTATTCTGCTCGTGGAGTTTGGTGAATCTCTTTTTCTCGAATAAAAGTTCATAAATCCTTTTCAGATCAATTTAAAAAAGTATGCATTTTTGTTGGAAAAAGTGTTAAAAAAATCATAAATCTATTACATTCATACAAATTTAATCATAAAACTTTTAATGGTTGCCGGTTTAGTTCAAATCTTTTAACTTAATGTCAATTTAATCATAAACATTTTAATTACGACACTTTAGTCATAAATCTTTTGAACTAGTGCCAATTTAGTCCTAAACGTTTTGACTTGATTGGTGTCAATTTAGTTATTCTAACTAATTTTAGTCAAATATTGCTAACGTGGATGTCGGTCGACTTACGTAGTACCGCCAGTGCTTATGCAAACAATTTTTAATAATATTTTCATAATTTTCTTTCTTTTCTTTTTTCTATTCTTTCTTTTTCTTCCTTTTGCTAGTGACAGGCCATTGGTGATGGATGGCCATTGGCCATGGCCAGGCAGCTAGCCTCACCTGGCCATGGCAAGGCCAAGTGTGACAGCCTGAAATTTCAAATTTGTTTTCGATTAAATAAATTGGGCTTTTCGTCGACGTGTCTATAGTGTTATTCTCTGAGTTGGCCACTCACGAGATAACTGGTCTATCTGGGGAAGCAATTAAGGAATATAAATGCAATGGACTTGAGAATTCGACCAGGAATCGATTGCTCGACCGTGTCAATCTACAAGGGTCATTGCGGCACTGTTAGAAATCGATCAGAGATCGGAGATAGGTCGATTCGACTGAGATATGTGATCAGAGTGTGGGTGATTCCACCTGATTTCAAAATACTCGTCGATCGGCACTAGACCAATTTTTCTATCGTTTTGGTACCCGGTGTCCGTATTTGAAATCTCGAGATTTTCACGACAACCGAGAGTCGCCAATGTGTCGAAAATGTACTATGTGACTCGAGATAAATCGATCACGAGTCAATTGCACCGAAAATTCCTAAAAGTGATCCAGTAGATTAGGTCACGCTAAAAGCGCGCCGGATTGAAATTAACCGCTTATTTGAACCCGATTTCAGAAATTGAAAGTTCTGTGGTGTCACGAGTTATATTAGGGACGTTGACTCATCCTCCGAGAAATTTTGAGAGATTCCGAGATTTTTACGGAAATCCGACTCGGACGCCGCGGAAATTAAACGAAAATTCGGATCGGCCGAATTGAAGAGATTTTCGACTTGCAAATCGAGCTATATTGCGAAGGGGACTTGTAGAATTTATGTGGGCTTTTTCTACATCAAAATTGGACATCAAATGAGAAAATTTATTGGAGAAATTGAAGATCAAAGTGTGAAATTCGGAATTGGAAAATGGCAGCATTTTTGGGCATCAAAATTGGATTTAATGGAAAATCCAACTCAAGAAAGTATTAGGGGGAAACCTTGAGATATTTATGCATAAAGATCTAGGGGACAAGCATTAAATTGAATGGATAGCTATTCTTGACTTTAAGCCCCCCCCAAACCGTCACTTCTTCTGCACGTTTATCAGCCGCCTCTCCCTTCTTCGTTGTCTCCTCTCTCGACGCATCTGCTTCTCACTTCTTCTTCTTTTTTTTTTCATTTGACGAACTCAGCTGCGTCTGTTTTCTTTCCCTTTTTTTTCTCTTCCATCGAAGGCCACCCATCACCGAGGCATCCCCCACGTTTTCTCTCCTTCCATCTCCCTTGCCCCACTCACATACGCCCACCTCCACTCACAATTCCCCTCTGCAAGCCACGTCTCCATGCATGGTCAACAAATCAGCCTTTGTTGACCCAGCAGCGTCCAACGAAGCTCCATTTTGCCACGTTCATACCCCACTCCACGTGTGGCCAGCAACAATGGTTTTCAACGCCACGAAGTAGCCCCACTCCTCTCGCCTTTAGCTCCCTCGATCGAAGACCCTAACGAAGCCAGCGAAGACTATTCCATCGAATTCTTCGCCGAAGCAGCTTCCCTCCACCTTGTGTCTTCGTGCCCAGCTCGCAAGAAGCGAGCCCGTGAATTTCCAGTAGCCCATAAGTTTAGCAATTCCAGGCCACGCCAGCTCAGCCCGCATCAACGGCCCAACTCTCCGCAGCCCAACTCCCCCGCAAACCAGAATTGAAGTCAACTCATTTCAGCCTCAATTCAGCCCATTCAAGTGCAGCTCAGCCCATTAGATTTTAGCCCAAGTTTCAAGCCCATCTTGGGCCCGCGAAGAAGACCCAAGCCCACGACCAGCAACCCAAGTTGAAAACAAATCCCAGTTGAGCTGAGATTTGTTGGGCCCGTTTTAGGCCCGGTCCGAAAGTTCGCCGACACCGCTGAAAATTAAGATTTCGGCCACCGTCGCGTCGTCGTCGCGGTGAACCGGTTTTCGCAATACACCGGTGAGTTTATTCTCTAAACTCTTCTTAGTAGGTTTTGATGCTAAGTTGTGTTTAGATTTATTTAATTATGAATTAGGTGGTTAATTAGATTAAATTAGTTTTTTAATTATTTAATTGAGCATGTTAGGTGGTTAGCATGGTTTAGCTAAGGCCTATTTAAATTGCATTATTTATCTAGAAGGGTTTGGGAATTTTCCGGGTCCGTATTGGTATTTAATTTAATAATTTTGGCCTAGGTTAGTATTTTTAGAAATTAAATTAGATTAATTATTTAATTTCCGAAATTATTTATTTATTAATTATTTTTCCAGAAATTAGGCCGGAACAGCCGGTGACCGGAATTTTGTGCCGATTGCAATGGTGTGGTTAATTTCTATAATTGAATGTTAAATTATGCAAATTGAGTGATGATTGGATTTTTTTGTATTCAATTCCAAAAATTGTGAATTTCCAATATTTACTCAGAAGATTCCGAGTGTCGGATTTTAACACCGAAAAATGGTTTTATGTACTATATAAAATAGTGGGATTTTAAAAAGAAAGAATGCCAATTTTTATGGGTCGAGTTGACCGTGTACCCACACACGACTATTTTCATGCGTATTTCTAATACAAAGAAAAAGGCCAGATTCACCATTTTAATTGAAGCATTTGAGTGCAATGCACGGTGTCCTGGGCCATATTTGAGTGATCGTGTGATGACAATGAGAAATCGTCCCAGGCTGTTGAGCTAGACGTTATCCCTATTTGGGATACCCCTTGTTAAAGGGAAGCCGGTCGCAGTAGATTCTGGACCCTTTGCTCCTTCGGAAAAGCCGTCAACGTAGTGATGTGCCGTGCTCAATGGGTGAGATGAAGCCTGGCAATGCCAGAAGACCGCCGAACTGAGAGTAGGCCGTGCTATATGCCGAGATCAAAACTAGGAACACATGTTTATTTGAGTATTGTGTTCCAATTAATTGAGCTTGAGTGATGCTCTTACTTGTGATATGAAATATGCTGACCTGTAGGGTGGAACTGAGACGAGGTAAGTCTCATTGATTGTATGATTGCATGCTTAGAACGCTGCTTAGCGTCTTTTCCTCCTAGCCGTAGTTTAGAGCTTAGACTTGCTGAGACATTGTCTCACTGGTTATTGTATAACCACTTTCAGGGTCATCAAGTGGAGGACCTGGAGCTGAGAGGAGGTGATTTGAAGCATAGGTTGGATAGGACCGCTTCTTTTTTTAGAACAGTCTTTTGTAGTCTTTTGACCATAGACTCTTGCACTTGACTCAAAGATATGTTTATAAAGGCATGTTTGTTTGTGAAATTATTGTTTTGCTTTTCTATCCCGAGACGGTTCATCGTCGGGGATTCTTTTTTCGCTTCCGCATGTGCAATAAAGAAAAAGGGTCGGCGACTAGTCCTGGGAAGTCGCAAAATTTTATCGACCAGAGAGGGATGGGTACGCGCTCGGGGTTCGGGGCGTGACATCCCCTTTTTATGGTATCAGAGTGAAGTTTGTGTTTGGAGTGATAAGGTGCAATGGGTTCTTGGGATAGTTAGTAGGAAATGCCTTTATTTTATGCTGATGCATGTGATTGAGAGTTATTTGGCAAATTGGTTGTAGTGATCACTCAGTTTCTAATTCGGTGTGGAATTGGAAACAGGTTTTGTAGAAGAGCTACAACATGAGTGATCAGGAGCCAAGAACTCCTAGGCAGAGGACCTTATCCTCAGTGACTCGGGCAAGGACGCCAACGAGAGGTGGTGCCCGAGGTGGCCGAGGTAGAGCGCAGGCTGAGGCCAGCGCAAGTGGTGCAGCACCACAGCCGGTTCCGCCGGTTGGTGCTGGGGTAGCAGCCCCTAATGATCCAAGAATGGATGGGATCATGCAGGCGCTCCAGACAATTGGAAATCTGATGGGGCAGCAGGCCCAGAATCAAGCTGCCGCAGCCGCAGCCGCACCTGCTGAAGTTCCACAGGGGAACGTGAGACCTATTCACAAGCTTGTTGAGTAGTTCCTGAAATTACAACCGCTGAAGTTTATTGGGACAGGAGATCCCGAGGCTGCAACCCGTTGGATCGAAGAATTGGAGAAAGTGTTTGCACTGCTGAGGTGCAATGAAGAAGAGAAGGTTACCCTTGTAGTATATCAATTGCAGGGGGTTGCAAGTACTTGGTGGAGAGCCACCAGAGAAGAGGTATTCCCAGAAGGTGTGGTTCCGGTGTGGAACACCTTCGTTAGAGCATTTAATGGCAAGTACTTTTCCAACTGTGCCAAGCAATTAAAGATGGCGGAATTTCTGCACCTCCGTCAAGGTTCAATGACTGTGGACCAGTACGAGGCAAAGTTCGCCAAGCTTTCACAGTATGCCACGAGATTGATTGCAGATCCTGAGGAGAAGGTAATGAGGTTTTTGGATGGCCTCCGACCAGAGCTGAAAAATCCATTGGTGCCTTTGGATATAAAGAATTACAACGAGCTGTACGGATGAGCTCAATTGGTAGATAATAATCTGAACGAACAAGCCGCCGCATCTGGGTCACGGTTTGGCTTTAACCGGGATAGGAATAGGTTTGGGAAGAAACCTATGCCTGGAGGAAGGTATCCCATTTCGCCCAACAGGAATGGTGGAATAGGAAAGTTTGCTCAGAGACAGAATGGTGCGTGTCGCTTCTGCGGAAAACGACATGGGTCGGCCCCGTGCCACTTTAGGCCGGGTGCATGTTTTGAGTGTGGCCAACAAGGTCACATGGCCAGAAATTGTCCTAGAAGACCGATGGGACTGTCGCAGTTGCCGCCATCGCCACAGATGAATCAGAACCGAGGACTTCTGCCACCAAATGCACAGCAAAGTGGACTACTCAGACCTCCAGTACAAGGAAGGACCTATGTTATCACAAGAGGACAGGCAGAGGATGCGCCTAATGTGATTGCAGGTACTGTTTCATTGAACAACAACACTGCTTATGCTTTATTTGACCCTGGTGCAACTCATTCATTTATAGCTGAGCAATATGTTAAGTTGGTAAGGTTGATTCCTGAATTGTTGGAGTCAGTGGTCAGTATATCGACACCATTAAAGGATAATGTGTTAGTTACAATGGGTTGTCCTGGTTGAACGTTAGCGATTGGTGAGCGAGAGGGGAAGATAGACTTGATAGTCCTAGCCATGTATGATTTTGACCTGATAATTGGCATGGACTGGCTCACCAAGCAACGAGCTAAGCTAGACTGTTATCGCAAAGCGATCCAGTTTAACCCGGTAGAGGGTGAGAGTTTCGAGTTTATTGGGAGTCGAGGAGGACCCTCGATTACTCTAATCTCGTCTTTAGAGGCAACCCAGTTGTTAGACGGGGGTTGTCAAAGTTACCTAGCAACTGTTGTGGATACGACAGTTAAGGAGCTAAAGATCGAGGAAATAGCAGTGGTTCAGGAATTTCCAAATGTGTTCCAGAAAGAATTGCCAGTCCGCGCGTAAAAGAGAAATAGAGTTTGTGATTGAGTTAGCCCCCGGGACAGAGCCCATCTCTAAGACTCCTTACCGGATGGCTTTATCAAAATTGAAAGAACTGAAGGTGCAGATGCAAGAGTTATTGGATAAGGGATTCATACGTTCCAGTGCATCACCTTGGGGAGCACCAGTTCTATTTGTGAAGAAGAAGGATGGATCGTTGCGTCTGTGCATCGACTATCGGCAACTCAATCAGGTGACTATCAAGAACAAGTATCCACTCTCGAGAATAGATGACTTGTTTGATCAGTTACAAGGAGCATCGATATTTTCAAAGATCGACTTGAGGATAGGATATCATTAGCTGAGAATCATAAAGGAAGATATACCGAAGTCAGCGTTTCGAACTCGGTACGGCCATTATGAATTCACGGTCATGCCGTTTGGATTGACGAACGCCCCAGCTGCTTTTATGGATTTGATGAACCGAGTGTTCAAAGAATACCTGGATCAATTCGTGATCGTGTTCATTGATGACATCCTAGTGTATTCGAGAAGTCCAGAGGAGCATGAAGGACATTTGAGGTCGATACTGCAGACTTTAAGGACTCATGAGCTGTATGCTAAGTTCAGCAAGTGCGAGTTTTGGTTGACTCGTGTTGCTTTTCTAGGTCACGTGATCTCAGGAGAAGGAATCTCCGTAGACCCAAGCAAGATTGAAGCAGTTATCAACTGGCCGAGACCGACAATAGTGATAGAGATCATAAGTTTTTTGGGTTTAGCAGGATATTATAGAAGGTTCATAGAAGGGTTTTCAGTGTTAGCGTCGCCTATGACTCGATTGTTAAAGAAGGAAGAGAAGTTCATATGGACAGACAAGTGCGAGCGTAGTTTCCAAGAGCTTAAGGAAAAGCTAACTACCGCACTCCGTGCTGACCATACCATCTCGGTCCCGGGAGGATACGAGATCTACAGTCATGCGTCATTCAGAGGATTGGGTTGCGTGCTGATGCAATATGGTAGAGTTGTTGCATACGCGTCCCATCAGTTGAGACCGCATGAACTGAATTACCCGACGCATGACTTAGAACTCGCAGCAATTATTTTTGCTTTGAAGATTTGGAGACATTATTTGTGCGGAGAAAGATTCCAGATCTTCACTGACCATCAAAGTCTCAAGTATTTATTCTCTCAGAAGGAGTTGAATATGAGACAGCGTCGCTGGATGGAACTCCTAAAGGACTATGATTGTGATATTTTGTATCACCCAGGAAAGGCGAATAAAGTCGCAGATGCATTAAGTAGGAAGTCTTCAATTGCTCATATAGCGATGAAGGAGTGGAACTTAATCGAGAGAGCTCGAGATTCGGTTTTCAAATTTGAGGTAGGCCACCTTTCAAATCTTATGGCCACCCTCAGAATTGAGCCGGAAGTACAGGTAAGAATTAAGACACTTCAGCCGACAGATCCGGATATTCAGAAAATCCTGCAAGAGGATACCGAGAAGAGGAAGACTGACTTTCAGATTTCGGAGGACGGGACCCTGAGGTTTCGAGGACGATTGGTGGTACCTAATGATGTAGAGCTTAGAGAGGAGATCTTGTCAGAAGCACATCGTAGCGATTCTGACATTCATCCCGGGCAAAGTACAAAGATGTATCAGAATCTGCGTCAACACTATTGGTGGTCGGGTATGAAGGCGGATATCGCCAAACATGTTGCCAAGTATTTGACATGTCAACAAGTGAAGGCACAGCATTGTAAGCCGGGAGGATTTCTGCAACCTCTTGTGATCCCAGAATGGAAATGGGAACATATTACAATGGATTTTGTGACGGGCTTACCAAGAAGTCAGAGAGGTAATGACTCTATTTGGGTAGTGGTCGATAGACTGACAAAGTCGGCTCACTTCATTGCAGTTTGAAAGGACCTCAGTTTGGATAGACACGCAGATCTGTATGTACGTCAAGTTGTTCGACTGCATGGAGTGCCGGTGACGATTACGTTAGACCGAGACCCGAGGTTTACAGCTGCATTTTGGAAAAGTCTGCAGAGTGCATTAGGAACGAAGCTGCAGTACAGTACGGCATATCATCCTCAGACGGATGGCCAGTCTGAGAGAAAAATTCAAACCCTCGAGGACATGCTACGAGCTTGTGTGTTGGATTTCAAAGGAAGTTGGGAGGAACAGCTTCACCTTGTCGAGTTTGCCTACAACAACAGTTACCAACAGAGTATTCATATGGCCCCTTTTGAAGCGTTGTATGGCAAAGCGTGCAGAACGCCGGTTTGTTGGGATGAAGTCGGAGAACGGAAAATTACAGGCCCAGAGTTGGTTCAGCAGTCAGTGGATGCAGTTGCCGTTATCAGGGACAGATTAAAGACCGCTCATAGTAGACAGAAAAGCTACGCAGATAAGCGCCGGAGACCATTCGAATTTCAAGTTGGTGATCACGTTTTTCTGAAAGTGTCACCAATGAGAGGTACTTCGCACTTTGGCAAGAAAGGAAAACTGAGTCCGAGGTACGTAGGTCCATTTGAGATTCTTGAAAGAATCGGGATCCTAGCGTATCGTCTTGCATTACCGCCAAGGTTGGCACAAGTGCATGACGTCTTTCACGTGTCGATATTGAGGAAGTATGAGCCTGACCCGACCCACGTGCTCAATTTTGAAGAATTGGATGTGGACGACAGAGTGTCGTACGTTGAGAGCCCGATTCAAATTGTGGACCGTAAGGAGCAGGTCCTGCGTACCAAGACCATCCCATTGGTCAAAGTGGTCTGGCAACACCACGGCACAGAAGGAGCAACTTGGGAAACCGAGGAATCGATGAGACGACTGTACCCCCACCTTTTTGCTTAAGGATTGTAATAGGTTTAAATTTCGATGACGAAATTTTTATAAGAGGGGAAGAGTTGTGACAGCCTGAATTTTCAAATTTGTTTTCGATTAAATAAATTGGGCTTTTCGTCGACGTGTCTATAGTGTTATTCTCTGAGTTGGTCACGCACGAGATAACCGGTCTATCTGGGGAAGCAATTAAGGAATATAAATGCAATTAACTTGAGAATTCGACCAGGAATCGATTGCTCGACCATGTCAATCTACAAGGGTCATTACGACACTGTCAGAAATCGATCAGAGATCGGAGATAGGTCGATTCGACTGAGATATGTGATCAGAGTGTGGGTGATTCCACCTGATTGCAAAATACTCGTCGATTGGCACTAGACCGATTTTTCTATTGTTTTGGTACCCGGTGTCCGTATTTGAAACCTCGAGATTTTCACGACAACCGAGAGTCACCAATGTGTCGAAGATGTACTATGTGACTCGAGATAAATCGATCACGAGTCAATTGCACCAAAAATTCCTAAAAGTGATCCAGTAGATTAGGTCACGCTAAAAGCGCGCCGGATTGAAATTAACCGCTTATTTGAACCCGATTTCAGAAATTGAAAGTTCTGTGGTGTCACGAGCTATATTAGGAATGTTGACTCATCCTCCGAGAAATTTTGAGAGATTCCGAGATTTTTATGGAAATCCGACTCGAACGCCGCGGAAATTAAACGAAAATTCGGATCGGCCGAATTGAAGAGATTTTCGACTTGCAAATCGAGCTATATTGCGAAGGGGACTTGTAGAATTTATGTGGGCTTTTTCTACATCAAAATTGGACATCAAATGAGAAAATTTATTGGAGAAATTGAAGATCAAAGTGTGAAATTCGGAATTGGAAAATGGCAGCATTTTTGGGCATCAAAATTGGATTTAATGGAAAATCCAACTCAAGAAAGTATTAGGGGGAAACCTTGAGATATTTATGCATAAAGATCTAGGGGACAAGCATTAAATTGAATGGATAGCTATTCTTGACTTTAAGCCCCCCCCAAACCGTCACTTCTTCTGCACGTTTATCAGCCGCCTCTCCCTTCTTCGTTGTCTCCTCTCTCGACGCATCTGCTTCTCACTTCTTCTTTTTTTTTTTCATTTGACGAACTCAGCCGCGTCTGTTTTCTTTCCCTTTTTTTTCTCTTCCATCGAAGGCCACCCATCACCGAGGCATCCCCCACGTTTTCTCTCCTTCCATCTCCCTTGCCCCACTCACATACGCCCACCTCCACTCACAATTCCCCTCTGCAAGCCACGTCTCCATGCATGGTCAACAAATCAGCCTTTGTTGACCAAAGCGGCGTCAACGAAGCTCCATTTTGCCACGTTCGTACCCCACTCCACGTGTGGCCAGCAACAATGGTTTTCAACGCCACGAAGTAGCCCCACTCCTCTCGCCTTCAGCTCCCTCGATCGAAGACCCTAACGAAGCCAGCGAAGACTATTCCATCGAATTCTTCGCCGAAGCAGCTTCCCTCCGCCTTGTGTCTTCGTGCCCAGCTCGCAAGAAGTGAGCCCGTGAATTTCCAGCAGCCCATAAGTTTAGCAATTCCAGGCCACGCCAGCTCAACCCGCATCAACGGCCCAACTCTCCGCAACCCAACTCCCCCGCAAACCAGAATTGAAGTCAACTCATTTCAGCCTCAATTCAGCCCATTCAAGTGCAGCTCAGCCCATTGGATTTTAGCCCAAGTTTCAAGCCCATCTTGGGCCCGCGAAGAAGACCCAAGCCCACGACCAGCAACCCAAGTTGAAAACAAATCCCAATTGAGCTGAGATTTGTTGGGCCCGTTTTAGGTCCGGTCCGAAAGTTCGCCGACACCGCCGAAAATTAAGATTTCGGCCGCCGTCGCGTCGTCGTCGCGGTGAACCGGTTTTCGCGATACACTGGTAAGTTTATTCTCTAAACTCTTCTTAGTAGGCTTTGATGCTAAGTTGTGTTTAGATTTATTTAATTAGGAATTAGGTGGTTAATTAGATTAAATTAGTGTTTTAATTATTTAATTGAGCATGTTAGGTGGTTAGCATGGTTTAGCTAAGGCCTATTTAAATTGCATTATTTATCTAGAAGGGTTCGGGAATTTTCCGGGTTCGTATTGGTATTTAATTTAATAATTTTGGCCTAGGTTAGTATTTTTAGAAATTAAATTAGATTAATTATTTAATTTCCGAAATTAATTATTTATTAATTATTTTTCCGGAAATTAGGCCGAAACAGCCGGTGACCGGAATTTCGTGCTGATTGCAATGGTGTGGTTAATTTCTGTAATTGAGTGTTAAATTATGCAAATTGAGTGATGATTGGATTTTTTTGTATTCAATTCCAAAAATTGTGAATTTCCAATATTTACTCAGAAGATTCCGGGTGTCGGATTTTAACACCGAAAATGGTTTTATGTACTATATAAAATAGTGGGATTTTAAAAAGAAAGAATGCCAATTTTTCTGGGTCGAGTTGACCGTGTACCCACACACGACTATTTTCATGCGTATTTCTAATACGAAGAAAAAGGCCAGGTTCACCATTTTAATTGAAGCATTTGAGTGCAATGCACGGTGTCCTGGGCCATATTTGAGTGATCGTGTGATGACAATGAGAAATCGTCCCGGGCTGTTGAGCTGGACATTATCCCTATTTGGGATACCCCTTGTTAAAGGGAAGCCGGTCGCAGTAGATTCTAGACCCTATGCTCCTTCGGGAAAGCCGTCGACGTAGTGATGTGCCGTGCTCAATGGGGTGAGACGAAGCCTGGCAATGCCAGAAGACCGCTGAACTGAAAGTAGGCCGTGCTATATGCCGAGATCAAAACTAGGAACACATGTTTATTTGAGTATTGTGTTCCAATTAATTGAGCTTGAGTGTTGCTCTTACTTGTGATATGAAATATGCTGACCTGCAAGGTGGAACTGAGACGAGGTAAGTCTTATTGATTGTATGATTGCGTGCTTAGAACGCTGCTTAGCGTCTTTTCCTCCTAGCCGTAGTTTAGAGCTTAGACTTGCTGAGACATTGTCTCACTGGTTATTGTATAACCACTTTCAGGATCATCAAGTGGAGGACCTGGAGCTGAGAGGAGGTGATTTGAAGCATAGGTCGGATAGGACCGCTTCTTTTTTTAGAACAGTCTTTTGTAGTATTTTGACCATAGACTCTTGCACTTGACTCAGCATATGTTTATAAAGGCATGTTTGTTTGTGAAATTATTGTTTTGCTTTTCTATCCCGAGACGGTTACTGTCAGGGGATTCTTTTTTCGCTTCCACATGTGCAATAAAGAAAAAGGGTCTGCGACTAGTCCTGGGAAGTCGCAAAATTTTATCGACCAGAGAGGGATGGGTACGCGCTCGGGGTTCGGGGCGTGACACCAAGCCCTAGCAAGGGTCCCCTCATTGAGCATCGCCTTTGCCCTAGCGATGCGTGTTTGAGGCCACCCTAGCTTGGTCAAGGGCCAACCTCACCATGGCCAAGTGAGGCATAGCCGATCACTAACAAAAGGAAGAAGAAGAAAGGAAAGAAAAAATCAGAAAAAAATAAAAATAAAAAATTGAAAAATTATCAAAATATTATCAAAATTGTCCATGTCAATATCAGCGATGCCAAGTGAGCTAACCAACATCTACGTTAGCAATATTCATTCAAAATTAACCAAAATAACTGAATTAGCACCGAATTAAAATATTTAGAACTAAATTGGTACTAGTTCAAAAGATTTATGACTAAATTAGCACAAATAAAAAGGTTTATTATGGCTAAATTGGCATCAAGTCAAAAGGTTTAGAATTAAATTGGCATAAATATAATAAATTTATGATTTTTTTTTAACATTTTTCCCCATTTTTGTCTGGTTGGGAGAAGTTGAAGTGATCTTGAACTTTTGCCATGATCATTATTTTACACCCTGTATTTCTAAAAGAAGTCTTTGTGCCTTTGATTTTTACTTTAAACACCACTTTGCACCAAGCTAATACTCTCTGGCTACTTTTGCAAATTGGTCACTGTGTTTTCAAATTTCAATGATGCTCCTGTTGTAGGTGTTTGTTTCCAGTGACGGACGGGTGAATAACACGTAAGAATCTGTCCTTTAAAGGAAAACACAAGTTGGAAACTGAGGCTGCGATGGCCACCGTGACATTAAATCTAAAGCTGCGATGGCCATAGGCGGTGGCCGTGCAACCTCAATTTGAGGTCACTGCAGCCACCTAGAGAGGAGGGGGTGGCAAATTGAGAAGAGTCTCAAGAGTCGGGGAAGAGAGAGAGCGAAGGAGGAGCGACTGTCGAAGGCAGCGACAACGCGAGAACGGGGAGGATGTGGCAGACAACAGTCAGGGGTGTTGATAAACTTGGATTGAGGATTTGGGTGATTAAATTTATTCATGATTTTTTACTAGGTTGTTTGGGATGATTTTTATATAGGAGAAAGTATTCTAATCATTTGAGTTTTGTACAATGGAGTTGCAAGTGCAATCCAACATATTGAAAAAAGAAAACAGAAAAATAGAGGGTGCAAAGTGGTCATGGGTCAACTCGAGTATGGTTTCATATTTTTCCTATTTTAATACTTATATCAATGCAAAGCCTCACAATATTTTCATTATTCAATTATTTGATTTGTTAAATAGAAGTACAATTTTTTTAAGAATTGATATGGGGCATGGTGTCTTGTCTATTGACTTTGCCTCGCCATGCTAATCCACTCCGATAAATCTTGAAGGATAAATACCACGGAAAACTCTAAACTTATACATCTATGATAAATTCACATCAAATTAATTTTTTGACCACAAAAAACCTAAACTAGTATATTTATAACAAATTTACATCAAATGACCACAAAAAACCTAAATTGGTATATATATGATAAATTTACCAAAAACTAATTTTTTTGACTACCAAAAACCTAAAATTAGTACATTTGTGATAAAGAGACCCTCCATTAAATTGGATTAATACTACAAAAAACAACAAAACTTGTATAATTATGACAAATAAAGAGTAAAATCTCAAATCGATACACCAGTTAACTTTTTTGTGTCATCCAAATCTACAATTTGATAGTAAATTTAACATAAACTAACATAGGGTAAATTTACTATAAGTATACCAATTTTGGATTTTTAGTGATCAAAAAAATAGTTTGAGATAAATTTATCAGGGGTGTACCAGTTTGGAATTTATAGTAGTATAAACCATAACTTTAAAAGATTTATTTATTGTGGTTAGATATATTTATGTTGACTATATATTTATTGGAAACTTAACACAACTTATACTTATGTTACATGATATCATACATACGCTTTTACAAGGTTTCATTGGAATTACAATCCTTATTACTCGATCAAAGTGAGACGAGGTTATTGGATACGCTCCCTCCCAAGTCACAAGGGCTGCTTTTATGAAAGCTACAAACTTCGAAAGCTTCCTAAGTGAAAAAACTCCATAAAAATCCATAGGTGAGATCCAATTCTTGCTTTCAATATAATTAAGGCTATTTCATCTTTAGGGCGATGCCCCATGGTGTACCGTTGGCCCGTGGTGGCTGCGTCACACCAGCCCTCACCCATCTTTATTTTGTAAATACCATTTGCATATCACTAAGCAAAACTCCAAATTGAAAAAACTAAATTGCCCCTCCTTGCGAACTTATTTTAGCATCTTGCTTAGCGTTTGGGTAGTTTGGTTTTCGTTAGTTTAGAGTGTTCTCATTGGGTTTGGAGAATTAAGATTTGGGATTGACAATTATGAAAGAAAATGACATTTTTGGAAATAGGGATACTGAGATGATTCATACAAAAGTGCAATTTGGCGAGCAAAGGTAAATTTTGAGTGTACATTTATTATTTTTAAGAGTATAGAGATGTAAATGGTCATTCGATAAAATATGAGTTATTATTTTCTAAAAGAAATATGATATATTTTAACTCTATGGTATTTTCCAATTTAATAATATTTCAAAACATATTGAGGTGGAAGGATTATCCTAGACATTTGTGCGGCATTTTTCTAATAATTTTTTTATGGAGTAGTGAGTCTGGTGACGGGGTAAAAAGAGTGACCAATTTAAATCTACATTTATAGATTGAAAATGCTGCTGAAAGTAGGGAGATTTAGTGTCTAAATCATAACCTTGGAATGCTCTAATACAGGATAACAAATATTTGACAAGAGAAGACAGGCAAAGCACACGCAAAAAAAAAAAAAAAAAAAAAGTGGTGATGATGAACGCAGCTGCAGCATGCTTTGCGCCCTCAAACTCTCCTCCATGGGAAAAGTGCCAAAAAAATCATAAACATTTTGTCTTTGTGTTGATTTAGTCCTAAACCTTTTTTTGGTGCCGATTTAATTCTAAGCATTTTTACGTTGTGTCAATTCAGTCCTTTCCGGCCAATTTTAACCGAATTTTGCTGACTGGACACCGGCCGACTGACGTGGCCTGATCGGCGCTGACGTGGATAACTTTTAATAATTTTTTTATTTTTTTTCTTCTCCTCTTCTTCCTCCAGCCGATCGCCAGACCTCGGTGACCGGCTGGAGGAAGAAGAGGAGAAAAAAAAAAAAGAAAATTCAAAAAAATATAAAATATTAAAATATTATTAAAAGTTGTCCACGCGCCGATGCGCCACGTCGCCCGCCCAATGTCCAGTTAGCAAAATCCGGCCAAAATTGGCCGGAAATGACTTAATTGGCATAATGTAAAAAGGTTTAGAACTAAATTGGCACAGGAACAAAAAGTTTAAGACTTTTTTGGCACTTTTCCCCACTTCCATGTGTAACTCCCATCTAGATTGAGGGCCAACCTCTCTCTTCGAATTTTCTCATGCATTATTGCTGTTCTTTCACAAGGTTTGTGACAAAAATGGTGGACATCGTGGTGGTCTTCAACTTCGACAAGATGATCAACGGTCACAATTACGTCATCCACAAATCGTGCTTCACAAATATATGGGGAAGCTGCTCACTCCCAAGGAAATTGAAATTCTCATTCTAAGGAAAATTTGGAATTTTTTGAATCAAATGACGGTGTTGTGGCTTCCCGAGCTTATGAATCATCTAATTTACTTAGATGACAACATCATTGGCCGTGTCATTAGAATCCATCCATAAGGGCCGGCCGAGGTTGCGAATCATCCTGGCCGCGTGGGCCTGGTGACAAACGCCGAAGAAAATAGTCTTATAAATGTTGACTCCCTACTAATGGGCCTTGCTAATTGTATTTATACATCTTTCTTATAAATCTTATTTAATTGTACTAAAACTTGCAATTGATATGTTTTCATTTTGCTGAGATATATACATATGCAATAGTATTATTGAAAACTTAATACAACCAATTATATGATAATATACATTATACTACACATTTTAAAAGTTTTTCATTAGAAGTGGAAATTAGAAACCTTATCAAATTAAAGAGTAAGCACAGCAAAAGACAGAGAGCCAAGGTACATTAGCTTACAAATTTATTTGGTATGGTCTCCCTTCTCACAAGTGTTGCTGCTTTTATGGAGGGACAAGTGGGGGGAGCGTGAACAATGTGGCTGTTTTACGTTCCTTCATCTTCGAACTGTTCCACCTGGGACGAGCAGTATAAACTATAAACACAATTTTATTACACTAAAACAAATTGTTAGAATTATAAATCATGCATGAGGAGCTTGTTTAGAGTGGTTTCATTTTTTTTTTCCTTTTTAATTTTTTTTTTTAGCATTTTGAATTTTACTTTTTTTTTATACCGAAAGTTTTTTTTTTTTTTTTTTTTTTTTTTTTTTTTATACCGAAAGTTTAGATAAGGTCATTTGAAAGCATCTCAAATTATACTCTAATCTTTAAAGCTAAAAGAATTAAATTTTCAGGAGCACATTAATAACAATTTTTTTTTTCGTCTAACATAAGGTGCTTTTTCTTCTCTTCTTTACCTTACTTTTATTCCAAAAAAAATATAATTTATTAATTAAATATATATATATATATATATATATATATATATATGACACTACATGTCAATACCTGGGTTTTGAAAACATATACGATATTTCGCGCTTAATAAAATTAAATTGCGGGAGTCCCAAAATTTTATATTCCAACGGTGAATGAACCGTAAATTGTTAACTCCGCTAATTTGGGCATCAAATGGGACAACGGATGAATCACGTTGTACGTATCGCAATTTAAAAGTATTTGGATTTCGCAGTAGATCTCCTTTTTAGCATCCCACACAATGGCTTCTTAAAAAAGAAAAGGGAAAATATCAAGAACATAATTCATTTGACCCAATGACTATTCATTTACCTCTATTTTGTAAGTTTCATCCACATATAAATCTAAGCCAAATTTCATGCTAAAAAGACTAAATTGCTCTAATTTAGCATCTTGTTTAGGGTTTGTGTAATTATGTCTTTAGTTTTTTTTTGGTCAGATTATGTCTTTAGTTCGTTCGGTGTATTTTGAGTGGGTGTGGAATTTTGAATTTAGAGATGGACTTTTTTAAAAGAAAACGGCATTTTCGTAAATAAGAATATAAGGATAATTTTATGTGTAGGCGCAAATCGAATTGCAGAGGTAAAAATAAAGAATATATTTGGAAAATTTTTTAGAAGTAGATGCATGTAAATGGTCATTCGGTGAAATATGAGTTATATATTTTGGTATTTTCAAAAAAAAAAAAATTGATTTATTTCTCTACTTAATCGGAGGGACTAAAGGCCAGAGAGGCCCCAAGTTACAACATACAAGCCCATCAGACCCCAAACCCATGAAGCCCATGATCCATAACATTAGTTTTTCATTCTCACAGAGAAGGAGGTTGCCAAACTGTTTTTGTTTTTGGTCAGTTGCCAAACTTAGAAAGCAGCGGTGATTGATTTGACTTTACTTGCCCATCAAACATGTCTTCCACCTCCTCGGCAAAATGGAGATCAGAAGTATCAAGTTTTAGGAAAAAATGACATCATAAAAATCAAAACTTTCTCTTGACTTGACTATCACAACAATTATTTTGATCACTTGAATTGCAAAACTTATGTATAGAGCTCATTTGAATATCATAAAAAAAAAATTCATTTAAGTATCATATAACTTTTTAATTGTTTAGTTAAGTGGTATAATTTTTTTAAATCACTCATGTTAGATTTTTAGACACTTAGATGAAGGCTATTAAAAAGTTATGGTATTCAAGCGATCGATTAAAAGTTATAACACTTAAATGAATAGTTTTAGAAGTTGCAACATTAAAATAATAGAAAAATGTTATGGCACTCAAGTGAACACCACTACAAAAATTATGACATTTATGGTATATTTATCCTGAGTTCGGTGAATAAAAATTTGCGTTGACCTTTATAGCCTAGGGACTATTAGAACAGTCATATATTAAACCACACATTTGTCTAAAATAATTATGTCCTCGTTAAAATAGATTTATCTTTTCTACCCTTGATTCTAATACATTTTAAAAGATGTCAATAAATGAAAGATGTAGTCCTTATTGATTTTTTTCTCCCTCTGTTTTGAAGATCTTCGAATATCTACATGGTAACAAAGCAAAATATTTTAAGTTCAAATATTTTTAAATCCCTATTTGCCTTCTTAATTACATATTTCCACGATTTAGTTTGAAATCAAAATCTAACTGACGCATGAGAGAGACTATTATAATAATTATATATTAAAGGATTTTTTTTTTTTTTTTTTTTGATACTCAGGGAACCCCATACAACCGATAGCCGGCGGGTAAACCCTGGGGTGACGCTAGCGGATGACCCACCACCTCGGCGCCACACTTAAAACACCAAATGCATCCACTAGGTTTTGAACCCCTCACCTTTGGGAAATAATCAATGGGGTTCTTATCCAGCGGAGTCACCACGGCTAGTGGTATTATATATTAAAGGATTAATATCATGAAAAACCCTAAATTGGTTCACTTGTGACAAATTTACCCCAATTGATCATAAAAAATCTCAAACTAATATCCCAAACTAATTTTTTGCGAGAAGGGAGGGGGAATTGGATCGTGACTCCTCTATTACGTTACATTACAGATAAGTCCATTCTTGTCATGATTGATCCACGTGCAACCTACACTGTAGTGCCCGAGAGAACCAGGCTTGCTCAGCAACCCCAAAAAACCTAAAACTAATAAATATACTCTTTATTAAATTGGATTAAATATCACAAAAAACCATAAAAATAGTATAACTGAGATAAATGGAGAGTAAATCTCAAACTGGTCCACCAGTCAACTATCACATGTCATCCAACTCAATAGTTTGACAATTAAATGTAATGAAAAATAACATAGGGTAAATTTGTCACAATATATCATTTTGTGGTAAAATTATCAAATGTATACCGATTTGGAGTTTTTTGTGGTAAAAAAAATAATTTTTGGTAAATTTGTCATAAATGTACCAATTTAGAGCTTATCATTAATCCAATATTAAATCACGCATTCATTTAAGAGTAAGTTTTTAGAATAGTCGGTTATAGTCCCGCAAAAATCTCACCAAAGACAATGGACCCTGTGAACGTTTTTAGTACTATTATAGTAGATGACGGGAGTGAGACTATGATTTTCTTGAGTTTATTACCCCACGTGATTTTTTTAATTGGTTATTGATTGGTGCCGAATGCCCCATTGTTATTAAAAAAGCGTAATTGCGGATAGCATATGGAGATTTTCATCTCTTATCAAACTCACTAATTGTATCTCCCCCAACCTAAAAAGGCTGACTCAACCCCACCCAACATCAAACGCTACCTCACTCTCTCGCTCTCTCCGGAGCTCGCTGCTCGTGACCATTAGGGCTCGAGTTGTAAGCTTGACCTTCTCAAGGCTCGCATCAGCTCTATTGTAAAGTTCACAGGTCTCCCAATTAGATCAAGATAGGGGTCACTTGACCTAGATTAAGATTAAATTTGAGGTCGCTAGCAATCGTCGCAGGACTCGGATCCAATGTTGGCGACTGCACCGACGGAGGTGGGCTTAGATGGGAAGCAACGGCAAACAGTGACGGGGAAGGAGACGACACCGGGTTAGGTCACAGGTTATTTTTGGGGGTGGGGGAAAAGCTTTGAAAGAAATGATGAGTTGATGTATTAGTGAATTTGATAGGATGTGATTTAAAAGGACGGGACAAAATTAGGGCGCAAGCGGTATATTCTGAAATCACGGGTTGCCATTTGATATTGGGGTGAAAACCTTAGATTGCTATTTGCAGCTATCCATGATTCCATATTACAAAAAGAGACTATAAGATAGTACACCAACATATCATAAGTTCCCCCTCTCCTTCTCAAATTTCTATTGCGGGACATGGAGTCTCCAAATTTGGCACTTCGACCACATTATTGCTTGCCTACAATCACACAAGGAAAATTGGTCACCTATCGGCCACCACATAAAGAAAAATTCAAAAGGTATAATTAGGTTTAAAGTGCTAAATAACCTATTATTTATTAAACACTAACTAAGTAATTTTTTAAAAAAAATGAAAATTGGGCCGTTCCTTTTCAATTCATAATTGAACAAATGTGGGCATACAGTGCCATTCTTCCATGTTCACGAGATGAGACTTTTTTTTTTGGATGATGATGTGCATGCAGGCGGAGAAGTTCAGATGCATCCATTACAATTCTAACTCCTCTCCATACATGATTATATTGGAATTTCACACAAATATTTAAAACTAAATTATGAAAATTGAAACATTTAAAACTAAATTAACATCCGTACAATATGTTCAAGATTAATTTTGAGTGAAAACGGATCTAACTAGACATGTTGACGGGCTTATATTTGGGCTCCTTCTTATTGATCTCCCCAAATGAAGATATCGAGTTTTTATTGTACATTCCCAATAAATGGTATATGAGTCAATGATTGGTTGATTGCCCACTCCCAATGTATATCGATATTTGGTGAATATCTCAAGGAAGGAATATAATGACCAACACAATTCCAAGCGAAGAACATTGTGGTGTAGCAACACAAGTCCAATGGAAAGCTTCATGGTTCAGTCTAGAGAACGAGAGTTGAGATGAAGTTGAGTAATGGAGATTCAAGTTGAAATAAGTTGATGCAATCAATACTTGGATTAAGGAGAAGTAAACGTAACACTTAGCTCACATATGAGGGGAGATTTTTCAGATGCATTAAGAAGCCTCACATCGAAGAGTTGATATGGTGGAGCAGTTAAGATATCTAAGTTAGCCTATAATTTATTGGTTTAAGTTTTTTAAGTGAAGGTGGATCCACTTGGATTCATTGACATGCATGGATTTGAGCTATCTCTTGCCAATCTTTTCGGATAAAAGTATTGAGCTTCCGGTGCACCCTCTCAAAGGGTGAGTTTATGGTCCTCAAGAAGCAACGCACCCCCTGATCAAAATTCCAATTTGAAGGCTGTTAAATGGTTGAGATTTATAGCATTTTGATGTAATGATAGAAGATTATAGGGGTGCGATGCTTCATGAGAATCATAGAATTACTCATGTTCATGCTATTCTTTCCACTTTCGTGGAACGATGATTGGAAATAAGATGGTAATAGATTTTTAAAAAAGAAAAAATGCTTTTTCATGGTATGCATAGTATTTTCTTCGTGATGTGGACAATGCTTACATAATTAATGACGTGTGTCTTACTCGAGCCATCCATGCCTATCATTTCCTTTATTAATTGAACTTATGTGAAAGCTATATTAGGGCACCTTTATGTGCAATAAACCTTTACATTCAAACAAATACCCTCCTTTGTTTCGCACGTTTGGGAAAGGTCATTTTCCCTCCAACATGCTCATGTTAATTACTTCATTTCAAACTTTCTCAAGTAAAAATTGGAAAAAAGAAAAAAGAAAAAGAAGAGAGATTACTAATTATCTGGCCAGATTTACTTTTTTTGGTCGAAATCTGGCTAAGATTAAGTAGGCTATGCATCAAGAAATTATTTGGTGGTGCATGCTTAAATTTATTCATGGTGGAGAAACTACACAGCCAAAAGGGAGATAGGATGTCAAAACATATGAAAACTTATTTCGCCGAAAATGGCCCAATAAATATCTATGAACTTCTTCATATGGTGAAGGTAGGCACGTCCATATATTGCATAAGATCAATGCTAGCAAATAAGCGCATTCACACTTAATGCTTGCATTAAGTGGGGAAGACGAGCACGCTTTTCACTTCTTGGAATCTTATCGAAAGCACAACTTCTTCTTATGAGTTGTAGACCATGTTTGGGCACGAGGGAGGTTTGGGAAACTTCTAAAAAGGAACAGGAGGAGCCAGCTCATTGATGAGGGTGGGTTGGAGGGGAGGCTGATGGGGCAGCAGCAAGCAAGCATACGCTGGCAAGTTAACATCATGAGAGAAATCACTGACTTGTTAACAAACAACGGGTGTTCCCTCGAATCACTTCTACTCTACGCTGTTTCGGGAGTTGGAAACTCGGCCCGCCTTTTGCTTTTTTGTATACGAAGCTAAGGAAAAAATCAACTCCTAAATTCCCCCCAAGAGAGAGAGAGAGAGAGAGAGAGAGAGAGAGAGAGAGGGAGCCAATCATATGTAGCATGCTGCATTGAATCTATTATTACTAGGTATGATGCAGATGGAACAGGTGATAAAAAAAAAAAATGATGAATTGGAAAATAAAAAAAAAAGAAGTCAAATTATATGATGGGTGACGTATATGAGAGAATGGAAGAGAATATAGAAAAATAAATAATAAATAAATAAAAAATTGAGTCCTTGAACCACATGATGAAAATTCTATTTAAGATTTTTATTAGATTTGCTGCTAGCGTAGATTATTTTACACCGTTAGTGAAAACAATAATTAATTTTTTTATACTTACATGTTTGTCCGCTTGAAAACAATAATGGGCATAGAGTATGTTAATACTAAGGATAATTATACAAATGATTTATGAACTTTGGTCAAATACGCAATGTGATGCATGAACTTTAAATTTCAACATAATCTCCGGCCTTTAACTAAATATGCAATGTTGTCCGTAAACTTTTAATTTGTTTAATGAGGTTCTTGAATTTTTTATACATGTTCAATTTAGTCCATGGATTGTATGAAATTGTTTAATGTTGTCATTCTATCAATTTAAATTCAGAGACAATATTGAATATTTTCATATAATTTAAAGACTAAATTAAACATATCCGAAAGTTCAAGGATAATATCGAACAAAATAAAAGTTCAAAAACGACATTGTGCATCAGGCTAAAGTTTATAAATCATATTTAACAAATATAAAGTCCAAGCATCATATTATACATTTGGACAAAGTTTATGGGCCGCTTGTCATCATTTACCCAAATTAAACGTCCAATTTTTTATTATTTATTTTCTTTTTCTTTACTTTTATTTTTCTAAACTAAGGCTTGTTTGATTTGGGTGAGAATGACCAACGACCTCACAGACCTAGAGTTAGAAAAAAAAAAAAAAAGGAAAAACAAAACAATTCGATAAATTGTTAAAATATTATAAAAAAAATTTATTCACGTCAGTGTTGGTTATGTTATATAGGATGGTCAGTGTCAACATCAGCAATTTTCGATTAAAATTAACCGAATAGACTCAATTGGCAAAATATAATAAAGTTTATGACTCAATTGACAATGTCAAAAGGTTTTAAGTGCAATAAGTTTAAAATTTTTTGAACAATTTTGCCTCCTAAGGAAACCACTCAAGCTCGAAAACTATGGAAATTAGAAAATCAATGTGGATTGGGTTTTCTTTACGGATATTCAAACTCAATAAATATTCTCAACACACATCGATGCGACTGTATATAAATGCGCCCCTGTGTGCGTATATTTATTATATATAGTTATTACATGAACATAGTACGTTAGGGCTAGTGAGTGCAGCACATCTTAGCATATTCCTTATCAATATAATCATGCCCCAACGACTTCCTCAAAAGCCATAATAATTTGCATGGAAACGTGGGGGGTGTGATTGATTAAAGAATTCCACCTACCATGTAATCCCACATGATGATCCATCAATGCAAATTATGGACTCAAGCAGCCCGGGCCCCGCCCTGATGAGGATTGTTGAGGAGAAATTGAAGGAAATCTGAAAAAAAAAAAAAAAAAAAAAAAAAAAAAAAAAAAAAAAACAACCCGTTCTCTTTCACATTGAGTGCCCGTTATTATTTATTTATTTATTTATTTATTTATTTATTTATTTTATTTATTTTATTTATTATTATTATTATTATTATTATTATTATTATTATTATTATTATTATTATTATTATTATTATTATTATTATTTAGTTGTGTTTTTCTCCAACATTGTTGCAATAAACTTTCTCCAAATCAGGTTTTCATGGCGGGTTTCGAAAAATCTAGGTTGTAATGTCATTTATGATTTGTCAATTGGAATGCGGTATCACTATTGAATTATATTGCATCACTTGACCATAAGATTTTTATGTTCTTTATATACATGTGGCCTCCCATTGCATATCGATTTAAACATTTGAGTTAAACTTTCTGACATGATATCGGGGTTTCGCCTCTTTCTTGTGTATGTCCATCCTTGTCAGTCGAATTTCCACACATCACTCCAGATCTAACTTGCAAGTAAGACAAGGTGTCGAAACATCATTGCCTATTAGATTTCTAGATCGGACTTTCTAATGAACATCAATCGACTATGAAGGAAAAATGAAAAAAAAAAATTGTTTATTTTCTTTCTTTTTTTAATCTTTTTTTGCCAGTGCATAGGGTGACAAAAGATGCCGGATAGATGTGAATTGGTTTTCAAGCAAAGAGTTTGTGACGTGGAGCCTTTCTTCATTATCTCGTCTTAGCTGTTGGTGGATTGCACCAACCGCTAATCTTGGTGTCTTTGGCCCTGTCGTTTTTTACCCATAACTTTCTGTTTACAACGTTGGGTGAGATTGGGCACTGATTGATGTTTACAGTTTCACATAAGCCAAAAATGAGCTCGCAACGACCGTTAAATCTCGCGAAACTAATGTCAACTATTCTTCAAAAAAAAAAAAAAAAATCTTGAATGTCTAGATCGATGCAGGAGAGTGCTCCATTATGATTGCCGAGAGAGGTGGACTGATTGAGGTGCACGAAAGCTAGCTCAAACAGCACGTTATGGTCAAAACCCAAAAAATGAAGAACTTAAATTTGTTGGGCGCACGTGCATTGATGCATCATGATCATCGGAATGAATGAAATTCTACGTTAGATTTTTCACATTTGTGATTTAAATTGAACTAAATGACCATGCAATCAATGCATCACAAATGTCAATTGAGGTGCGATATCATTCACGAATAACCTTTACCTATCTCGCCTTTTGATTCAAGATTCAAACACTTAAATCCTTTGAAAAAAAGAGGCATTGATGTCATGAGAATGTCTACCTTTCTTTTTGGGTAGAGCAATATGAGGCACGGTTCGATAAAATAAATTACATGCTTTCCAAAAGTTTCTACATAATGTTTTGCAAAGAATTACACCGATCTCCGTTGGGTTAATAAGATCTTTCTAATACTTTCTTTTTCCCAAAAATCACTACAATATTTCCCATCAAACTACCTTAAATTTGAATAATGATTGAGATGATTGTAATGTCCTTCTAATGCGACGTCCAAACTTACATAAAAAAACATGGGAAACACAGATGATTCATTCGGATTGCTCCTGCTATCGACATCTAATGTTGATAAGATGAGCTTATAAGGATCAATCCCAAATTACTGAGTAGCTTTTTGCACCAGCTCGATCAGTTCCTTCTCCCACAAGCATCATTTTTTTTTTTTTTTTTTTATAAACCCTAAAGAATTGAGATCAAAACAATTAGAGAATTTATGAGAGGAAGAGGAAGGAAGGGCAGCCTTCGCCAGTGGCGGCGCGACAGCTCAGCCTGGTGGCTGGTCCCCCTGGTGCGCCCCCGTACGAACCAGATCTCCACCGCCATAACCACCATTCTTGGCGTGCAATCGCAGAAACCATTGTTGCCGATTTTCCCCCTCTAGGCCCCACTCCACAAAATTTATAATTCTTTTTCATATTATTTTCTAGAAATCATTACCATTACTAATGTCACCATTACCGTTACTTAGGTCATAAATCACAATTGGGCGGCGCTCTTATGCCGGAGTTTCACTAAATTTTTACTAATAAAAACCATTTAAACCATCTTAATCAACTGAGAGTCGAGAAATTAAAAAAGATTAACTTCAAGCTTCTTTTTCAGACATTATCTAGAAATTAAAAAAATTATCAGTCTTCCACGAAAATTGCTCACAACAATCCATAAGATTTCGATAATCTAGCTTATGTTATGAAGTCACACATTTTAGTGTGATTTTCTGTGATATCTTTAAATGGTAATCAAACATTAAAGTTACTTACCTTCTCATAAGGATTATACACAAGATTCCAATAATTTAGCTTATGTTACGAAGTCACACGTATTTTGGTATGATTTTTTTGTGGTATATCAGACGTTAAAGTTACTTACCTTCTCATAAGGATTATACACAAGAAACATAATATTATATAAAGTTAATATCAAAAAAAAAACTTGAAATTTGTACATTTGGGACAAATTTACTTTAAGTTAATTAAATCCTAACTTGTTATATCTACAACAAATTTACCATTTATTACTTTTCATTAAACTTTATTGTCAAATTGTTGAGTCATAGCCACATGACAGTTGACAAATAAACCAGTTTGGAGTAATTTGTGATTTTTCGTGATATTAATTTAATTAAACGAAAATTAATGAGGGTAAAATTATTATAAATACACAAATATACAAGTTTTGAGATTTTCCTGGTATTAATCTATTGCTCCAATGGTCACATTTTCAACATGGAATGAGGAGGTAGAGAGATTCGAATCCCCACTTTTTCGAAAGGTTGAGGTGGGGACGATTTAATTTCAAGTGCGAGTTTTGACTCCCACGCTTGTAAGGAAGAATTGGCAAAAGTCTGAGAGTGGGAGTTATAACAAAAATAGAGTAAAATCGATTAAAAAGAAAATTTATTACACTAACTAGTTTTGCAACATACGTTATTGATACTTCGAAAATGAAATATTTTTTTTTCTATTTGGTGTAAATGAAAATATTTTTTTTTATATACCTGCAAATTTTTTAATTGTACTATTATGATGAAGCGACTGAACTTGGCGCACGGCCCCCCAGCCAAAGCGCCTATTTATCTTGTCCCTACTCCTCCCCTCTGTCTTCATGCACTTCCTTCCCTCTGCTCTGCTCTGCTCTGCTCTGCTCTGCCTCGCTCTCTGTCCCTGTGTGCGCACGTTAGCCCCGCCGCCGCCGGAGAAGTGCGCACATTAGCCCGACAGGGACGAGACAGAGCGTCCCCCGCTTTCTTTCCACAAAGCCGCCGCCGCCATGGATCAATTCCGCCGCCCGCTGCTGCTGCTCGGGCTCATCTGCATTGCCCTCGCCGGAGCCTCCGCCCAGGGCCCCTCCACCGCCCCCACCACCACGCCTGCCCCTCCCACGCCCACCACCCCCGCCGCCGCCCCGCCCCCCACCACCACCACCCCGCCGCCGACGAGCTCCCCCTCCCGCCGTGACGGCCCCGCCCCCGGCGACCGCCCCTCCCCCGCGACCCCGCCCCCGGTGTCCGCCCCGCCCCCGGCCACCCCGCCGCCCGCCACCCCGCCCCCGGTCAGCGCTCCCCCGCCGGCGACTCCCCTCCCGCCACTCCTCCCCCGCCACCCCTCCCCCGGCGACTCCTCCTCCCGCCACTCCTCCCCGGCGACTCCGCCTCCGGCCACCCCTCCCCCGGCCGTCCCGCCGCCCGCTCCCCTCGCGTCCCCGCCGGCCCTCGTCCCAGCACCGGCCCCGGCGACGAAGCCGACGTCCCCTGCGCCGACGCCGTCGTTGCTGAGCCCTCCGGCGCCGCCGACGGTGGCTCCCGCGCCGAGCCTCAGCATTGGGGGTCCGAGCCCGTCGCAGAGTGATCAGGTACGCACCGCTTCCCTTACCAAGTTCAGTGAAGTTTGCGAGCTTCTTGTTGTCGTGCTGCGAAACCGTCCTTAGAGACGGCGAACGTGAGCTTATAGCGACGGATCTTGCTTAGGTCAGGAGCCATTTAGCCAATGGAGTTTGCCTAGAAAGACGGGAAAAAAATATTATTATTGTTAGATTCTTTTAGATCATTATGAATAGTCAGACTATTACAGATTGATAAATCTCATCTAAGGGATGGGTTGACATTTTGTCAAATTGAATGCTCTCCAGTTGCATTTATAAGGAGAAAAAAAGAGAAGAAAATAAAGGGTTTACTAGTCTAAATAGTCTTCGGGTTAATACGATTAAAAATCTCAAATCGATGCCTTAAACCAGTTAAAATGTATATTTGTTAATACGGGTGACAGACCCTGCAAATGGATCTGAGCTAAAGAATGACAAATCCGACATATTGGATGGAAACTTAAGGAGAGTACATTTGGATTAGATGTATTAGTTTGGAATTTTTTCGTGAAAAAAAAAATAGTTTAGTATAATTATGCAAGATATCAATTTGAAATTTTTAATGCTATTAACCCTAGCCTCCTTTTGTAATTGATGTCTGCAGTTAATACCATGGTTCTTGGATTGGAGTAGGATTTGGGTTGGGTGTGGGTCTGGACCAAAATTTAATGGGCCTGTCTATAGCTTGTGGGGGTATGCTGTGCTAGGCCTGAGGGGTTGGGCTATGGAAATGACGTAGCCAAGATTTCTAAATTCGGAATTTTGCAAAGCAAAGAATTAGAAAATAGAGATGGAAGTCTAGGCTGAAAGTCCCTTAAAACTTGGGTTTTTCAATTGGATGAATTAGCTAATTTCTTTCTCACTGAGATCTTTATGATCTCGTCACGGAATTAGAATTTGAACTGGTGGGGTAGTTAGGTGGCAGTTGTTCTCTTAACGACAGGGGACGGCATAGTATAGTATCCACAAGATCTTTTGAAGATGATGTCGCGGCGTCTTCGTCTTTAGCTTGGTCTGAAAGAACGACATTCCTTTGAAAAACTCAAGTTCTGTCCTCAGTTGCAAGCATTTGTTCAGGAGTGTTCATTGTGCAGAGCTGCGTGATCTTATTGCACTCCTCTTTTCACTTGCTGCAAAAACTGCTGCAAGCCCTTTCTTTGTTTCTGCCATAATTCTCTCTGTTAATGATTTCACGAAGATGGGGTTTCCCGATTAGACCTCGTGGCGTTAGGTACTGGTAATTGTCGACAAATTATGACCAACCAACTACACCATTGCGTATGTTAAGTATCCCAAAATCTTGTTCAGCTGTCGTGTTTTCACCCGGCGATAAATAGGTAGAGCAATCACGATCTTGATCGATCCAGTACAGTTGCTGAGGGAATCTACTTTCCATAAATTCTGGGAAGATGTTGGCATGAAAAGGTTACTGGGCTAAATCAAGAACTCATCTGTCAAATCCTTCAGTGCCCCTAAACAACCTGATTAGATCTAATCGGGCTTCATTTTCTTGGGCCATTATCTGCTTATAAACGCTGAGTTTCTTCCTCTTCTATGCAGAGTGGGGCAGAGAAGATCTTGTCGGTCCAGAACATGGTGGGCAGCTTGGCTTTGGGGTGGGCTCTCATGGGGTTGCTACTCTAGAGCATCATGACATACAGCTTCATGATTTAGTTCTATTTACTGCTCCTGTCTCCATACTATGTTATTCTACCACTGTCTTTGATGGGACTACTACATGTATTTTGAGCTCTTTTTTGTATTTTTTTTTCTTTTTCCCACACATTTGAGTTGGATTCTTTGGGAGAGATTTTTGAGGAGGGGGAGGTTCCTGTTGTTGGGGAGATCTGTTATTTGCATGTGTTTGTTAAACTAGCAAAACCCTCTCTCTCTCTCTCTCTCTCTCTCTCTCTCTCTCTCTCGCCTTTTTCCATGCTGAAAACTAATTAAAATGTCACATATTATGAACCTAAACTCGAGCCCGACCACGTATGAGATGCACAAAATATTCAACAAATCTAAATAAATTATAAATTATATGATTTTTTACAATCTTCGTAAGCATCAAAACATCTTTGACATATGTGTGTGTGTAAGTGATCACAAATGGGATTTCTTGCACTTTACTATAGAGAAAAGAACAAAAGAATTAGCATTCCGGGGCACGAAGGAAAACCAATTACTAAATCGATCCAAACCTATCCGAACCGGGTTTTCATATCAGTCCATACTCAGTTTGGAGCACAATTCGATTTCATTCAACTGCTCACACTATCGGTTTGATTCAAATTGCCGACACCCCTAAGGAACTTTCAGGGACCCTTTGATGCTCAATTCAAATGCGCTTTAGAGAATGTAATGGGAGTGTAATGGCTAATGTGTGCAAAAAATTCTCCTACCTCAAGTGGGTTTATATTTCGACCAAAAAAAAAAAAAAAAGTGGGTTTATTTTGGAAAATTTATACTTGCTTTGATAGCCCGCGACTCTCCAGATTTTGGAGAAGTTGCATCATTGGGCGTTCTTTCTCCAAAATGAGGGTAAAACCGCTAGCGGAGGCACAGTTGTTCGGGTCCGGATCACTGAATTCGGACTCCCCTTTCGCCCACTTTTCCGGATACTCCATCTCATTCTTCTTCCTGAACTGAATTGGACCTTTGGTTGATGAACCGGCCTCGCTTCTGGTTCGTCGAAAAAATCATCTGACTTCTCCCTTCTTCATTGATCTTACAAAAAATCCATTCGTTGCGAGTCTGAGTTTGATCAATATATGCATATAAACATGTCAAATCATGTCAATTCGTGCAAGAAAAAAAAATTGTGAGATTGCCCCCTTTTAGGCTGCATTTGGGAATGGGCCTTAGACACCCAAATCCCTCTGGGCCAAATATTGAATATTTGGGAAAAATTTTACAAACCCCCTTAGGGGAAAATTAACCTTACGAAGGCTTGGGATGTCTTGGGCTTTAAGCCTTTTTGGCATGCAAATATTGACTATTCATCTTCTCTGTTGAGGTCGGCCGTTGGAGTTGCGTAGGGCTGCGATGGGCTGGCGATGGGCTAGAAGAAGGCCAGCGACAATCACGATGACCTAGGCGACTGTTGCTGGGGGGTCACGGCGACCTCCGCGCCATTTGGGTTGCTGTGACCTCGCTAGGGGTTGTGTGACCCCAGGTAGCCCTCGCCGGATCTGGCGAGGCTCGAGCCTTGCCGAACGTCGGCAAGGCCTTTCCCTCTCCAGATTTGGCGAGCTCGAGGCTCGCTAGCGAGGCCTTCGCCTCGCCAGATCCGATGAGCTCAAGCTTGCCCAATGCCGGCAAGCTAGAGGATCGCCCGGGTCGGTCGCCGCCATCGCCGTGCCGGCAACCGAAGGAAGAAGAAAGAAAAAAATGAATGAAAAAAAGAAAAGAAAAGAAAAGAAAATTAAAAAATAATTATAATTTCGATTTTTATAAAAAAAATATTTTTGTAAAGTTAAAGGGAGAAGAGAGAGATTGTGAGGTTTTGGGTGAAAATGGGTTCTAAATCCAACCCATTTAAGACCCACTTAAAATCCATTTAAGACCCACCTATCTTAAGTCTTTAGTTGTTAAACCCATTTAACTAACTTCTTCAAAAAATAAGTGACCTATATATGACCCATTTATGATTTAAATGGGTCATAAATAGGTCAATGATCCATTTTGACACCTCTAATGAAAACTAAAGACCAAAGAAGATTCGATAGAGTTATGACATAGATCGAGCGTCTCTTCTTTGTTCAATCTTCGTACTTGTACCCCGATTCACAGCGACAAACAGCTAATTCTTCAGTCCATATTGGAGTTCTGTGTTCTTCAGAACAACATGAATGACCAAGGATATTTTGCTTGCAGGCACGAATTCTAGACAGAAATGAGTAGTGCTTGGAATTTAAGACAGATTTTTTTTTTTTTTTGATTTATACCACGATGCAATAGACTTTCATTCCACATTTATTTACATTTATAAATTTTATAGATTACTTTTTGCATCTATCACCGTGTTTATCAGCAAACAATCACTTGGACAAGAGCCGTGGAAGCTCCCCTTAGCCGACGACTACTTGGATCGCGTGATCCAAGCAGTATAAGTTCTTGAGAGGTAAAATCGCACCCATGTTTTGTACGTCTGAACTGACGTTTAATTCTGTCTTAAAAATTATAAAATTTGATATAATCGAACCCTTTTAATAATCGCTCATGCAATTTTACTAACATGACACATCGGGAATTCAACACGGCTTTCCTTAATAATTTTTGCATATGCAACATTGCCGTGACCCTGATGAGGCGTCGCGTCGTAAAAAAATGAAAATTTCAAAAGAAAATATAAAACAATACCCCCAATACAATGCCCCTCCCTCCTCCTTTTTCTTTGGCGAAAGAAATTTCATTCATTACCATAATGGTAGGAAATCTCAAAAATCATCATAATAAGAATAGTGTGTAAAGCTCCAAAAAGAAAAAAATCAAGATATATCATCAGAGCATGATTGGTAGAGATAATCACGCACTTGTTCTTTGGAAATAAATTAGTCATTACATTCAAGCAAAATGATCGATAATTGAGATCACCGAATCACATATCATCAATAGTGATAGATTACTAATTATGGTTTTGCCTTTCGGTGGTGAGTACCTAGATTCAGTGTCCCCAATACCATCACCATTGGGAAATAACAAAAACATGTTTAACAAGCTTAACTTTGACACCTGTGAGAGTCTTTTAATAGGTCGCTAAGGTTTTTAACAAAGATACATTGAACATGCATTGATTTGACAATGAAGTTGCTGTGAATATCATTGTAATTAGATAAAACTCCTAGATCTGGAATTAGATCAGAGAGCAAAACTCCCAAATTTAAAACTAGATTAGGAGAATAAGGAAAGAAATAAGATGGAAATAAAAAGGAAAGCAACTTGGGACGGGGGAGAGATTAGGTCAAATCCCTCCCCTTTAAGAGTTAAAATGATGAAAAAAAGACTGAAATTCAAAGAGTCTCTCCTTCTTAGAGTAGTTGATTTATCCTCTCTTTTTTTTAGGTGGGGTTTATTTGTTTTAATTTATTTTAACTTTTTTTAGAATATTTCGAACTTCTTTTTATTTGAAACCATGTCAATGTCATGTATACAACAAAATTATCTGAAAATATCACTTCAAATTTCCAATGGACCAAATCAGAAAATTGGCAAGGTGATTGTTGGATTATTTGCATTGATTCTAAAATGTTCCGGATTTAGTTGTACTTTTTAAATATTTTGGATTTTGATCGCTTGCACATAGCACCAAATGTTTTGTACTAATGATACGATTTTGCCGTTCTAAAACCATAGGAGATAACTTCTTGAAATGGTCCACTTGTCTACCCAATCAACGTCTCCTAGGATTTCCAATAAATAAAAAAATCCTAGATTCTTTAAAAAAAAGGATTACCCCTGAAAATCTGGTCAACTTTCCAGGCTTTATGAGACTATCATGCTGACGGAAAAAAAAGTAAAAATTGAAAAAGAGAGACAAGATTGGTGCGAAAAAAAGTGGGTTCTTTTCTGGTTTGTGGGAAAAAAAAAAAAAAAAAAGGTGGATTCCACAGAGTCAAACTTCGACGCAAATTTCCACAAATTGGTTGTTGACCGACCAAAAAAAAAAAAAACTACCCCTTTGTTGAGACTCCATTGATTTTACAAAAAATAAATAGTTTAAATAATATTTTTCAAAAAAATGATTGCTTGAAATAATTATTAATGAAGATATGTTTCATTCAGTAATTCTTATAGATTGTATATACAATCATTTTTAGAAAAATATCTTCCGAATCATTTATTTTCCATAAATTAAATGAAGCCAACACAGTTACAAATCCCAATAAAAAATTTTCAACCAATTGATAAAAACTCGAAGCAGATTTTATGTCTTAACAAAATTAATGGCCTTACTCACGAGGCTACCAAAGTAATATAGAAAACAATATTATAAGTGTTATAACTTTTCAATTGATCATTCGGGCACCATAAATATTTTTTTAAAAATGTTCACCATAAATACCGAAAATTCAACATGGCATGACACTTGTGATGGACAAATTATAGTACTCAAATAAATGTTTCTCTTACACGATATGATACTTATATGATTAAAAAAGAAGAAGAAAAATATATGATTTTTGAGTGAGCATTGTACACGAATTTTGCCACTCGAGTTGTCTTTATTCTTAAGTGATGAACTTAGTTAGACGTATATTAACTGATATATATATATATATATATATATATAATAATTTTCATAACTTACTAATATCAAATTTGAGATATTGCAAGGAATTGGATGCGGTTCCATTTGAGCGCTTTGACATTAGACAAGACGCTCGAGATGATTGCCCTAAACGCGTTTGTTCAGCTGCAATTTCATGTATTTAAAGATGAAAAGGAAAATGTATCTTTTCATTTTGATTTGGCCTATAACCTTTGACTTTGCATGTGTTTGTTCGGGAGATTTGAACATGAAGTCAACTTTAAGAATCTGACAGACACTACTGTCGTCTCAGGAAAGGCGAGGGAAGATGAGTTCTCTGATTAGTTTCAATAATCAATCTTATCCTGCCCAATAATCAAATCTCAAGCCTTGACTGTGACACCGTACTCGTTACGTCTCCACCAAGCGTTAGATTTAAGAAGAAAACATGAGGAGGCGAAAAAGGCACATCACAAATATCATACCTTACAACTAGGGTCATAATTTTTTTCAATTATTTAATGCCATAACTTATGTATGTCACTTATTTAAGTGTAACTTTTCAAAATTGATCATTTGAATATCATAACTTTTTTTAAAATCTTCATTATAAATGTTATACCATGTCGAATTTTGGATAATTAGATGAACATTTTTTAAAATATTATGACATTCAAGTGATCAATTAAAAGTTATGACACTTGGTGAGTGTTTTTTAAAAGTTACAGCACTTAAATAAGTGCCGTACAAACCGCCGGCCGTGGTGGCTCCGCTGGATAAGGGCTTTATTAATCATTCCTCAAAGTGAGGGGTTCAAAACCCAATTGAGGCGCTTGGTGTCTTAAGCGTGACATCGGGGTGGTGGGTCCTCTGTTAATGTCACCTCGGGTTTATCTCGTCGGCTACCGGCTGTACGGGAGTTCCCGGGTCACCAAAAAAATAAAAAAAAGTGCCGTACAAAAATTATAGTACTTGTGGTGTCCTTATTTCTAATGACGCTTAGGATAAACATAAGTAAAAGGTTTTTATGGGACTAATCTTCGCATACTTATGGCAACCAAAGGGCCGACTACCTCCACAACCTCTCTTGGGTCCACCATTGCTCGACAACTTTGCTTCACAAGAGTTGCCCCTTTTGAAAAACTCACATTTTTTCCCTTTACACCTTCCACCCCTGGAGTTTAACGGGTCGCGGAGATAGCAAATTTGGGTGATCAAGAAGCCACTTCATTAAGCTCGGTCTTAGGGTTGAAATATGAGAGGACGATAAGTTCAATCATCGAAACGAAAATTTCGTTTTCTCTATTAATTAAGAATAACGCCATGAAGAACTCATATTTATCAAACAATTCCATATCATTTCGTTTGCTCTATTTGAAGGACTCTTAATTCTATACCCCTATCACAATCTTAAGTGAACGTGTTTGTTGGGGAAGATTGGCTAAAGAAATTTGGGAGTGATAAAATCACATTCTAGATCTGGTCTTCCAGAAAATAATTACATAGCAAAGTCAACTTTTGCATCTGACATTGTCATTATTTTTACTTGCCACAGATCAATCTTGAGTGCGAATGTGTTGGTTGGGGGAAGATTGGTCAAGATATTTCTAAGTACTAAAATCACATCCCAAAGCTGTTTCCCCGAAAGAAAATTTACATCCCATCCCAAAAGTCAACTTAAGAATCCAACATTTACATCCAAGGAAAGGAGAGGGAAGGTGAAGTGCCTTAATTATAATAGTCTGGCGTAGGTAGCATGAGAGCATGGGGGAATATACAAATGCTGAGAAGTACATGCCAGGTTACAAGAATCAATGTTGTTATTGTTTATCCTTATCGTTATTATTGTTGTCATGTTATCATGACATTGATTCTTGTGAGTTTCAATAGTTCTCATTGGACCCGACAGGTGTGCCGTTTCCCAATACAGATGAGACCAGCTTTCAACTTGCAATTCATCTGTTTGACTTTTAGCTGGTTAAGATTCAGCAATAGCAGAGTGGTGAACGTGATTGTGGCCTATCACAGACTTGAGTGTGCATCGCTCTTGGTCCAAGGAATCGAACCGAACTGAACCAGTTATTTTTGGGTGATTCATGCGGGAATTGGTCTAATTTAATGTTTCTTTTTAGGAATCGGACCGAATCGGTGAAACTGACTCGGAGTATATTATTTTTATTCAGAAACTGTCAAAAGGTACATATTATTTGTGTGAGTAATCTTTTTTTTACTAGTAACTTCTCATGATTAGTAATTTCGTCGCACATTATAGTAACTTTCAATATATTAAAGAACTTCTTTGAAAGAAAATAAAAAAAATAAAAAAAACCGCATGTTTTCGAGACTAGTAACTAGATCGAGAGCGGCTGATCCGATTCTAGAGTGAACAAGGTCGATTCCGGATTCCATAGACTCGGAATCATTTTTGTTTAGTCCGGTTTTTGATTCAAGAATGAGTTGATTCCTATCTTGGAATCGATTACCCTGAATACCTCAACTATTTTTAAAATAATTATCTGCAATTTTCTTTCCCTAGAAAAAAAAAATGAATTTGAAGAGGATGCACTAGGAGTCAGATTTTCTAATTCAAATAGGGAAATTTTCCCAAGACACCAATTTTTTTTTTTTTTAAGCCAAACAAGACTAGGAAGGATAACAATTGTTTGGTAAGAAATGGGAGAGCTTGTGGCCTCATAGGCTTGGTAGAATCAATGTTCTGTCTCTATTATTTCAACTCAATAAATGTTTTTCCGCATATTGAAAACGGACTTACGTAAGAATAGTCATCTTTATAAGCATTTCATTAGACAACCGTTAAGTAACTAATTAAAATTTTTTTATAGTTACAATGGTTGGCTATCTTGTGTTATACAAGACCACTATTTTGAAAAGTAAATTATTCCCCGCTCAATACTCCATAAATGCTCGAGGGGCATTCACTAATAAGGCCTTACAAGTTCTTGATTCGGGAATAAATTGATTGTAATTGGAGAACATTATAATCTTAATTCAAGAATGCGTAAGATGGCCAAGAATTCTCAAAAAAATCCAATTCCACCATTACCAAACAAATACTGATGTGATAAACGCAACCAATTGAATAATATAAGAAAAGCGTAAAAAGGTTGATGGGCTATTAAAGAAATTCTACGTGGGCGTGG
Source organism: Eucalyptus cloeziana (assembly GCA_014182715.1). Taxonomy (NCBI): domain Eukaryota; kingdom Viridiplantae; phylum Streptophyta; class Magnoliopsida; order Myrtales; family Myrtaceae; genus Eucalyptus; species Eucalyptus cloeziana. The sequence continues at coordinate 13,732,792 of CM024640.1, forward strand.
GCAGGTTTGATGTGATTGCGAAACTATGATCGATTGCTATCAAACTTCTATGTTCGGTAGGCTCAATAAATACGAAAAGGACTGTGCACAAGAGTCAAATTGCCTTGAGTGATAGGCAGCGTATTGGCTAATGCTGGCGAAATCTACACTGGCCTAGCTCTATAAACACTAGCTGCTAAGATTTGGTGAGACATGAATTCTCTCTCTAGGCTGCATCGTCAACTGGGTAGGTTCCTACAATTACTGACTCCTCGTACTGCCCGGTCACATCCCCCCCATCACGAAATAATGAAGACCGATGCAGAACGACAACGGATGATGTGGGAGACATGGTCCGAAGCTACTTCACCTCCACCTCTAAAGAAGCAGCAACAACGAGCGTGAGCCCCCTCATCAATGGGGGAACTTGACCACTCAGGGCAGGGCAATCACCATGATCGAGCACCAGATGAATTGCTCATAAATGTGCAGGATCGAGCGCCCATGGGGGCTAAAAATAATGGGGAAGAGTCCTTGGTCCAGCCAGGAGATGGGTGTAACATCATGGACCATGCATGGCGAAATACACAAGTCGTTGCCGACAACAAACGAAACGGAATCGAATGAAGAGCGACTCTAATTAATAGAGGGTTTCTATAATGCATGCAGTCTTTGAACTTCTCTCCTACACGAGCCAACCTACTTTCCTCATCATTGATTGGGTATTAATAGTTTGACAAATCGACCAACTATCCACATTAATTAAGTTGGGTGACAAGAGGACTAATCGGACTCTGCATCAAATTTTTCCATTAAAAAATTGAGTAAACAAAACTAAGCACGATCCAGAGTGTTGTGTATTATTAGTAGTCATATATGACCAAGATCAGATTTCTCAATGACTATTTGGTGGCCTTATCATTTTGGAAACAGAATGCAGACGTGAGAAAACAAGCTTAACCATTCGAATCTAGGCTTCATTCAAAATCCCACCAGAGTAAGAAAACCCCCTTCAAATTACAAAGAGAGCTTTTGCAATTGAATCATCTGACAACGTTCATAAAGAAGAAAAAGATGGAAGGAAGAAGTTAACATCAAGATAAACTCACCAGGGAGAGAATTTTTGCTTACCATCACTGCTGCCTCTCATGTAAGGCATTCCATTCGTAAGACTAATAAAATGTCAAATGGTTCAGCTTTACAAAAGCTTCATCTAATTAAAACCCGACGTCCGTTAATGTTAGGCAAACCCCAAAAAAAGAAACAACCTCCATTGGCTCTATTCCTACCGGATATGCAGAACTCCGACGCCGGGTCAGATTCTACATGGAGGGGAAAAAAAAAGGTTCACTTGGCCCAGAACTTGACCTGCAATTGATTATCCTATATTTACAAATCGAAAGATGCATACCCAACCGTCTGAATCAATCCCTAACTTGTTTGTCTTCTGTGGTTAGCAACTCAGAGTATGAACAGTTTGCCCTAATCTGGTCCTACTCATTCTCATACTTCCATCTTCCAGATCACACCATCGACGTTGCTGTCGTGCGCTTTCTCTAGAGCAGCTACCCTTGCTCGATGTGATGCCTGTGGGATCATACTTTTACCCCCAGTGTCCTGTGTGAGCTCACATGATTCACCGATGGGACCAGATCTCAAATCTGCAGGAGGGATGAAGCAGTCAATTGATAGGCCCGCAATGTTGAATGCAACCTCCTCGATCGTCCAAGTTTCTTCCATCCTAGTCTTTGTATGGCTCATTGCCATCTCCCCAAACCTGAAAACGGTCACTACTGACTGTCCTGCATGTGCAATCATGATTCCTTCGACAGGCCTGTAGTCATCAAGGGATGAAGTGATGGTGGTTTCCCAGTACGCAGCATCTCCACCATTTGTTTGGATACGAGTAAGATGGGAATCCTCGATGCGGACGAGGAGTCCCGTTTTCTGGCTGAAATAGCCAAACAGAACGTGTCTTATGATCTCGGCAGGCCCCTCACTCCTCGCCTTTAATGTCTGGGGGTCAGCGCATAGCTTCAGGATAAAACAGTCCTCACCATTAAGCTTCTTCTCGCCAATGCACCTTGCATTAGAAAACAGACTCACTGTGGTTCTTGGGTCAAGACCCTGAAACGCACATGTGTTACAAACTCAGTCAGTCATGCACAGCAGCTAAAGGTAATGTGCAACAGAAAGCAAAGAACAGACGAAAGAAAACAGCTATTACCTGGAGGGCGCGGCGCAGTGGTCTTACGGGCCCCTTTGCAGTGTGAGCGCCTAGCCAGGGAGTATGCCTCCAAACGAGTTTCCCGTTACAGCCAGCATGGACCTTACTTCCACCAACTGCGAGTTCCACATACCACATATCTGGGTTCATCTGCCACAGCACGAAACCACCTGTATGTGCAGAACTCTGGTTTTTTATCGCCTTCATTGCACTTTCAAACTCCGAACTCACCATCTTCAACTTTCCCAATGCATAGGCATTTCGGATGGAGTTCTGGAGCTTTAGACCACCAGATGCAGCTGTGTACTGTTGCAGTATGTATTGAGCAGATGACGTTTCCTGAAATACAATGAAATACACCATATGAAATTCGCAATTTCCTCAGTATATTTCCCGAAAAAGAAACAGCAAAAGAGGCAAGAAGAAAACAAGACTCTGCCCATAAATCCCGGGGGATCAAACATGGTGCACTGCTGTCAATTGACATCGCACGAGATCATGAAAATGAAAACCCCAGAATTGATCCCGAATTACTATTTCGAGTTGTTCTGTCAAACCGAAAAAAAGTGAGCTAGCAGCTTGCTTGTTTCCTGCTACTAAAATAGTCAACTACACCAATAAAATAAAATCTAAACTGATCTCCTTACCTACATTAAAGGCAAATCCAAACAGTATTAAAATAGTATCCTGAATCTCCAGTTACCTTAGTTAGCATAAACAAAACAAGAAACCAAATATCACCCACGAGATCTAGACCGACTGGTATCTCGGATTCAAATCTTGCCCAACTGGCAGCACATAATGCACTAATTTAGCAGCTCTTCTGATTACAGTGAATCAAGCCAGAACCAACTCATTGTCTCAGCTCAAGAACCACACCTGCCCAGCCATCAATAAAGAATGCCAGAACGTTACGAAAACAGACAGCTCAATTTAAGCCAAAGAATCACGCAGAAACCTGCCAAATTCCCGGACAGGGCAGTACAAAAACAGCAGAATTTCCCCAGAGGCAAGAAAGACATGAACCAGCTCGATTTCATCATTATTGAGAGAGATTCTTGGGCGCTCTCCGGGTACCAAAGTACCCATCAACCCATCAACCATGAAGCGCCGTGACATCGCGTTTCGTGATCAGAAGCAAGAAATGTAATTCGAAAACGCTGGAGTGATTCTCGCGAAAAAGAACACTACCCCCTTCTCTGCATTGGAAATGCACAGGATTCACGCAGCACCTTGGGGAGAGAGAGAGAGAGAGAGGGGCTCACGATAGGAGTGTCCTTGACGCTGAGGTGAGGCAGAGGCTCGAGGATGCTAACATGCACCGGGGCGAGCGGCGCGCCCATCACCCCAATCAGCATCCTCACGTCGCTCCTCTTCCCCGACGACGACGACGACGACGACGCCGGCGACGACGGCGACGAGGAGCTCACCGGCGGAGCCCTCCCGAGCTGGCCCTTCACCCACTGCCCGAGGCCCGACCCGCCGTTCCCGACCCACCTCTTCGGGTCGCCCTCCGGATCCGGGCCCTCCATCAGCGGCGTCAGGCTCCCGGATCTCGGGACGATCGCCAGCTCGGGCTGCGGCGGCGGCGGCGCCCACCCAGCCGCGGCGTGGCGGCCGCGGCCGCGGCGGAGCAGGGCGGACATGGGGGAGGCGTGGCGGGAGGGGCTGGCGGGGCGGGAGGGGGCCGGCGGCGGGAGGGCGAGAGGCCGCGGACCACCTCGTCCTTGAGGGCGGAGAAGAAGCCTTGCTTTCTCTCCATTGGAGCGCTCTGAAGCTGGGTTTTCAGTGTGGAGAGAGAGAGGTAAGGAGGATGGCGGGTCTGTCACGGTTCTAGAGAGAGAAAGGCAGTGGAAGGAAGGAAGGAGGAGGAGGACTTGGGAAGGAGTCAATTTCATGGAGGTACAGAGAGATGCTGAAAAGCAGGAGGAGAGCGCGACTGCGTTTCTCCTTCTTCTCCTGCTCCTTCAGCGGTCGGAGTGCGTGACTGGCTGACTGCGGTTGGCTTTTATATAGTGCGTGTTGAGAGGGAGAGGGAGAGGGAGAGAGAGAGAGAGAGAGAGAGAGAGCAAATGAGCAAAAAGAGAAAAAATTGGAAAGAGAGAGAAACAGATAAACAAAATAATTCTGGACTGAATTCCATCACTACGTCTACGGGTGTGGGAATGGAAGGCTTGCATTTTATCATGGTATGAGGCAGTATATGTGCACCCCACCCATCCTAGTATCCTTACCGGGCCCACATCGGGCTCGCATGATCTAACGGCTCGTTTGATGCCAGCTTCGAAGGATGAGGGATTATGGTGATTGCCTCGCCTCGCCTCGAGAGCGATTAGGGTGCACACTCGTCACATCACGGTTGTTGCTTGTCAAGCCTGAGGCTAGACCCATTAAAATGGTGAGTCGGGTCAAAAAATGGTCAAATCTAGATTGATCCATTTTTCATGTAATACTAATACTCGACTCAATCCATATTGCTACAATATATTTAATCAAAAACTAATGTGAGAGAACGGAATAAGTGAGCGTAAAATTGAGTAAGGGCGAGAGAGAGTGAAATGGGAGGCATAGAGATGGGTTAAGTCTAAAGTAAGTTGTGGAACCATTTAATATCTTATATTATTTTTAGCTTTATCGATATTAACATATTTTATGATCAATTTATTGAATATGACTAACTCATATAACAATCCGACTCATCGAATAGGTTAAGAGATATGTCTATGAGCAATTTTGATAGGTTTACTCGAGAGTTAAAATGTGCAATTTGTATATAATTGGTTCCATAGTTCACACGGGTTAATTTGGAATGCTCGCGAGAGCATGAATCATGTGAACTCAACAAGAGTAATATGATTATATGAATTGTTTATGCAAATGTCTACATAAGTTGACGATTCAAACGATTGAGTTCACATAAACTGCGTTCACATATTGAGTATAAATGAGACAACTACTTTTTATCATGCAATATTTTTTTAAAAGATTCTTATAACCAACAAGTTTTGCCATTAGGAATATTTTAGAAAATAATTACGATTGTGATAGGTACATATATTGTGAAAAATAATTTTATCTTTATCGATTATTTAGATTGAAGGCTCAAATATATTGACTCGAGCTCGAACGAGTATTAATTTTCCTGATCGACTAGACTAGAAAATCATGATGCACGAGTTAAAATCAACTTGATTACAATAAACTTATAATCGAACTCACGTTTGAGCTCAAGGTTAATAAGTTCGAATATGACGTCATTTTAAGAATATTACTTCAAGTTTCTAAACTATCAAATATTCCCAATTTTTAATTTTTTAAGTCGAGACAATTATTGATGAATTCAAGCTTGAAACTAGATGAGTTAATATCGAGCAATTATCAAGCCAAGCCCTAGCTACTCGCGAGTGACTTGTCTTACCTCACGCCTATCTATGCATGACATCTTCTGTTGATTACGTGTTTCATCCTCATTGGTAGAGCAATTTAAGAATCTCACAGTCAAGTTAAGGAAGATACAGGGAAAATGTCCATAAAAGTTAGGATTATTTTTCTCATTAGTCATAAATAAAAATCCCGCACGTGCAAGTTACGCGCATTTGAAACCGTAAAGTCAAAGTAGCATGACTTTTATATGGTTGACTTTAAATATGAAACATACTTAAATCCAGGAAGAGAAGAAAGGAAAAAAAGAGAATGGGGTAATAATAAAATTTGTATTAATTATGTGTATATTCGATATTAGTTTCTACGTAACTTCTCGATCTGCATTTTGATTTACCCAAATAACGTATTCGAAATGGGAACGGACGGTGCTCTTGAAAGGGAAAATCACAAATTATTACCTAAAAAAGTAAGAATCATGCTTGTATTAGATAGACATTTGAAGAGCGATTGAAGCAGTTGGAGCTTGAGGAGAAATGTTTGTATTATTGAGGTTCAAACAAAAAATGTTACATTTTTGAAAAAAAATAGAAAATTATTTTCGAAAAAATGACAATATTTTCATGTATTTAGTTGAAATTTGAAAAAGAGATGGAAAAAGGCTAAGTAATGGGACCTCGGTGACTCATATTTGGGCCTAGCCTCAAGAGACTAGGGCAAGGGCATCGGGTGAGAGCACATGGGGAATCCTGGAATAGGCACTGGGGTTCTGCGCTTGGCCTCAATGGACTTGGTCACGGGCATCGAGGACCTGAGCTAGAGCACTAGAACCCAAGCTCAAGTGTCGAGACTCAGGCATTAGGGTTGTTAGTATTGAAACCAAAATCAAATCGAATTTTCCTGCAATTACGGTTCGACTTGGGTTTCAGTTTAAATAATTAAAAAATAACTATTTTTTATTCCGATTTGGATAGTTTCAATTCATTTCGATTAATGGAATGGAATGAAAATCATCATTCTTTTTAATACTACAATTTACACAATTTCTCTTTTTTTGTTACTAAACCTCTTCTTAATATTAAAAAAAGAAATTTAAAAAATGAACCAAGTTGTGATTCAATTGAAAGCTAATGCACACCCAAATGGTTTGGTTCCCTTTGAGTCTTTTGAAAACCCAAATTGAACCGAACCGTTAACACTCCGACCATGCATGACATTTGTGGACTGGAGCCCAAGTGTTGAAGATTTAGGCACAAGCATTGTGGGCTCCCATGTTTGGCCTTTGTGGACCTAAGCCCGGGTGTGGGGACATCAAGCATGGGAACTGGAGCCTCAATGAACCAAGGTGCCAGCGAGGGGGCCTACCATTGGCATAAAAGGGCCTAGGCTCGGCCTCAATGGACCTAGGCATGAGCACTGGGGTTGTGAGGATAGCATCAATGGACCTCGAACCAAGTGTTGAGAACCCAATCTTGTACGCTGATACTTGGGAATGAGCATTAAGTTTTGCGTCAAAGCATAGAATTTTTTGTCCATGCGATAATATCTAATTATATTTTGGAAAATGATTTATAATTTTAAACAGGGAATTATTTTCCTAAATTTAAGTATGGATTTTCAGTTGATTAGGAAAATAAGTTCTAAAGCAAAAAGGTACTGAGGTGGTCCACCTTTTTTTATGTTTAATTTAGTTCAGTACATACATTACGCTTATGTATTAATTTCTCGGAGACATGACCAAGCAATTCTATTTCTCCACTCAGAAAGGCTTCGCTTGAGAAACAAGTGGGTTGTCTCTTTTGCAAAATTATGCTGAATTTCGTATTTTTGGAAGATATTTTTGAAGTTAGGTAAAAAAAAAAATAAAGTTTCATTAGTATAATCGAAGCTTTTCGTTAACTTCATTACCGGTCAACGATGGTTTCTGTGTCTTCCCAGACCGGGCCCGATACAGAAGATGGATGGAAAAACATCCATCATGGCGTTATGCAGGAAAAGGGCCTCAACTTTATGTACATGATCACTCGATTAAATCAATGTTTTGGGCAATTAGACCTTGACAACTCATTGGCCATGGCGTTGTCCGACATGCCGATGCTTTTGGGATGGCAAAAGCATGGCCAAGGGAGGAAAAGATGCATGTTGTTGTTGCTTAACCTGCAAGAATGTTCTTATTATGGAGAGAGAACTTTGGAGTACAATCATTGATGCCATTTTGCATCATCTCCAATGATCATCCTCACTAATGACTCCTCACTCAGTCCACACATGATGATTTTAACCCATTTTACTGACCTGAAATTAGGCTTGTTGACATGGGATTTTTCAGAAGAAAAAATCGAAAAGTAAATTATTTGATGCAGCGTGAATTTCAATTGGTTAATCGTTGATTCGCATTTCACCGATTTGATCGGCTGATAATTACTTGATTGGACATTTTCCATAACTTGTGGCACCTGTCTAAAATTTAATTAGACAATGATGCCAAGTGTATATGATGTGACCCTTTAATAATCAGTCTTGTTTTTTGGCTTTTTACAAATGCCCCCTCGAGATTTATTCGTTTTCTTTTTTCATCAAGTGAACTTGTCTCAATTTTTTTTTTTTTTGTAATGCCAGCTATAGAAGCAATTATTAGATTTGCTAAAGACGGAACTTTGGCTCTAGTATATATATATATATTGCTTATTAAAATGTGTAGATGTACAGAGATCAAGAGCATTAGGACACTGAGAAATTCAAAATCCATTGAACTTTCGTCAGAAACAGTGAAGCATCCATTGAACAAGTGAAGCATCCACAAGATCGCTATAAAGAGATATGGAATACCATCATTGTCTGATCAGACATGCAACTGTGCAATCCTACGGAGATTCCGCCGACGGTTCACCCACCATGCCCAGACATCCTTCAATTCTCAGTCTCGTCGTCTTCCGGCCATGCAGTTAATCTTGTTTATGATGCGAAAGCAACCCTTGCTCGTGTTGCCGCTTTCGCACAGGATTCCTCGAATTACGTAACCGATTGGTAGGTTGCAAGTTATGAGGATGACCCACATGCAAAATTTTAGAATATAGATACAAGTGAGTTTGTGTTTGTAATGTACTCATCATATCTGACTAGAGATGGTGCAAAAGATGACCTGCATCCATATTTGTACTATAACTTTTGTATGACGCTTATTTGAGGGCCATAAATTTAAAAAAAAAATTCACTTAACGGTCATAACTTTCAATTGATCACTTAAGTGCCAAAATATTTTAAAAATGTTTACCCAAGTGCTAGAAATCTAACATATTAAAAAAATTATGACACTTCAGTGATGAAATAAAAAGTCATATGGCACTCAAGTGATCGGAAAAAAAAGATAGCAAACACTAAATAGAAATCACTCAAGAGTCTCACATGTCAGTGAATACTGTATATAAGTTATGGCACGAAAATTATGACATTGATGGTGTCCTTGTAACTCAAGATCCATACTAGATAATTGTGCCGGGATAATGCGAATCGAGGGCGGGGAAAACGTATCTTCATAATCAATTCCTTCCTGTTGATTATACCCCTTTGCAACAAGGCGGACCTTAATCGAGCCATCAGCCTTTCGCTTTATTTTGAGAATCCACTTGTTCCCAAAGCTCTGCGTCCTTTTGGAAGATCAACCGGTTCCCAGACTTGGTTTGATTTCATTGACTCCATTTCCTCTTCCATTGCATGAATCCATTTTTCCTTACTAGGGCAATTGAGCCTCATTAATATTTATTGGCTCATCCTCATCTTGTGGAGCAACCATAAAAGTTTCCCCTTCAATGTCAAAACGTCGACGGGGAATACTTTGGCGACTTGTTCGCCGTATGGGAGATTGTATACTTTGTACATCATTCCCCATTATGCTCCCACTTGGATTAGACAATGATGATGTCGTCTTATTATGTGGTTGCAATTGAGAATGAGTTGAATTCAATTCATCACTTCTCATATTACTCTCACTTGGACGAACTTCACTAAGATCATTATCTTGATCCGAGGTTTCAAATAGGGAGTTGTCTTCCCCTATTTCCCCCTTCTTAGGAAATTTATTCTCTAAGAATGTGACATCCCGTGATTCAAATTCAAGTATCTTATGAAAATACTCTTCTTTCCTCTGGGACCCAATTTCCTAAACTTGTGAGAGGACTCATGTGTATAGGCAGCACAACCACATGGCTTAAGAAAACTTAAGTCCGGTTTTCTACCTGTCCATTGTTAACAACGCATCACTCCAAAAGGTGATAGGTAAGTTAGCATGCGCCATCATGGACCTAACCATTTCCAGTAGGGTTCTGTTTCTTCTCTCGCAACACCATTTTGTTGAGGAGTATATGGAATAGATAATTGTCTTTCTATTCCTTTTCATCACATAATTTTCTGAACTCATCGGATAAATATTCTCGACCTGATCGGATCTCAATGCTTTTATTTTCTTGTCTAATTGATTCTCTACCAGATTCATAAATCTTTTGAAACAACTTATTGCTTCAGATTTGAGAAATCAAATAGACAAAAATCGAGTATAATCATCTATAAAAGTGATGAAATAAACAGCCCCATGCCTTCCTCTTACATTCATTGGACACAGACATCGAATGGATTAAATGCAGAGGAAATTCAGCTCTTTTACATTTTCCAAATGGTTTCCTTGTCGATTTCCCTTCTAGGCAATGCTTACATATGGGCAAATCGACTTTTTCAATGATGCCCAACAAGCCCTCTTTGGCTAGTCTATTCATACGCTGTTGGCTAATATGACCAAATCTAGCATGTCACACATTCACATCATTATCATATGAATTAGGAGATGTGAGAAGGGAATAACAAACATTTGCATTAATATAGTCGATATCTAATACAATGAAACCATCAGAAAATAACCATGACCATAGTAGTTTGTATACAAATACAAATGCCTTGGCATTTTTTTAGTGCTTATTGCTTTTCCAGCACATATTGAATTCATATTGATATTAGCGATTCTTGCCGTTCAATTTGTCCTTTTTATTCAAATCAGCAATGAAGTTCTTATTTCTTTGAATCCATGGATCAGACACATATGCACGAAATATTAATGCCTATCACTTATGCATCTATTTTGCACAAACCCATCATATTAGTTAATAATTTTAAAACACTGTTTCCAATCATCCTCTAAAAATCCTAACTTAAAAACTATCATTAATATGATTGTCTTATGCAAAATCAATTATATGAAAAACGGAGCTTTATCATGAAGCCATTCTTGTGGAAAAGTGTTCATAAAGAATCGCACCATCTGAATATCGGCATGGGATAACCGTTCCAAATGACTTCTTGAATTTTGTTGTTGACCTCTATGACATGATCAATTATGTGCGTTTTAGACATAATTGAAAAAAAACACATTCTTTTCTTTTTTTTTTTTTTTTTTTTTTACGGGTCAGCGGCCAACGGAAGGATCGCTTGGCATGAAGATTTGCACTTTATCTGAAATGTCGGAAACAAGCTCCTTCATGAAAGATTTGCACCTGAAATGTCAGCAGCAGTCGGTCACAATACTCCAGGCTTCTCTCGGAGCACATCAAACTCTCTTGAAAATGCAAACTCCACAAAGACGCGGCACATCAAAAGCGGTCTCCACTGCCTTCGATCGTGGTGCTGCGACTTGTGAGAGAGGGTCGCCTGTCGCCATTTGAGCTCGCGACCAGGATGGCGTCCAAGATATTCTCGGTCGGAAGGACATCGGCGACGACGGATCCGGGGTCGGCCGAAAGCCGAGGCATGACACCGTGCGGGAGCTGAAGCATCGAAACGGCAAAGTTATTTTCGCGATCTTTGAATGCGACCATGTCAATACACATCGAGCAAATCACGTGCCCAAGGAGAAGGAGTGATCTTGGGAAATGATCCCTCGTCGTCTTTAATGGCATGCAGGCGCTTTTTAAAGCCTATGCTTTTTCTTGAACGAAGAGGCTATTGTTGAACAGTTTGGAAAGTGTCTACTTCTTCTTGCTCTCATCAGACCAGGTTTAACTAGACCTATTTTATCTATGAAAATTTAACTAGTGAATTGCATTAAATGATCGCCATTGGAATCCATCATTAAGGAATAATTGAGGGATTGGTTTCTTAATTTGTGTCAAGCAGTAAAAACTAAATAGAGGATCAAAATGAATACTATACAAGATTTAAAAACATAGTATGTGATATAGGAGACTTGTTTGAGTGAAATAGATGGGTTCGGATTCCATGGTGGAGGGTTTCAAATGCAAACAATTTCATATTTGAACCGATCACTAAAACCGTCTCATTTTTTATGTGGTTCATGAAATTTGGGGAGTATTTCATCAACTGTATTATCTATCCAAACAATTTCTGTTCAATGGACCGTGTCTCACACACATGACGTTGGTTGGATTTGTATATTACCTCCTATTGATTAGCGCTACTACATTTTCTATTATGATTGGAATTAAAATGTAGTATATTAAATTGGATAAAATGGCACAAATAGTTCCTTGAATTTAGCCAATGTGTAGTGCCGCTTTGAATTTTTAATTTAGTCAATGTGCTCCATGAATTTTTGGTATATGTTTAAATTTAGTCCATGGATTATTTGGAGACCAAATCAAATCCATGTATATAATACTCAAGGACTAGATTGAATATTTACGAAAAATTCAAATATCTCATTGAAAATATTAAAAGTTTAGACACGACATTACACATTGAGTTAAAGTTCATGAACCACATCAAATAAATTGAAATTTCAAGGATAATATTATATATTATATCAAAGTTCATTGACCATTTGTATAATTATTCATTTTAAATTGCTATCCCCAATAGCAAATTAGATAAGTTTACTTACCAAATTACAATATTTCCATTTACCAAATCCAAGGCTTACTAAGGGTGCGTTTGGTAATATTTCTGTTAAAAAATTGTTCCCTGGAAATTCTGTTCCGAGGAACAATTTTTGAATAGAAGAACACGTTTTGTAAACTTGTTCTTAGAATAGAAAAAAACGAAACACGTCTGGTAAAACTTGTATAATTTTTTAATAGTTTTATTTTATTTTTCATTTTTATCTTTCCTTTTTTCATTTTTTATTTTTTCTTCCTTTTGGCCGGTCGCTGGCCTCGGCCATGGTCGACGGCCTCGCCCCGACGGCCTCGCCCGGCCATGGCGAGGCTTGTCGGCCCCAAGCGAGGCCGAGCCTCACTTGTGGTTGGGCGAGGCTTGACCTCGCCTTGGTAGGGCGACCTCGCGCTCGCCTAGCCACCGGTGAGGCTAGGCCTCACCGAGCCACCGCCAGGCGACGGCTCGCCCAGCCAAGGTGAGGCCGAGCTCGCCCACCTGGCGATGGCTTGGCAAGGCCAAGCCTTGCCGGTGGGCTGGGCGAGCTTGGCCTCGCCGGATCTAAGCGAGCCCGAGCTCGCCCAGCCAAGGCGAGGCCGAGCCTTGCCAGGGGTCGCCGAAGCTCTAGCGAGGTCGCCGGCCCTCGACGGCTTCGCCAGTCTTCGACGGCCGGTCACCGGTCGTGGTCGAGGCCGGTTTAAAAAGAAAAAGAAAAGAAAAAGAAAAGAAAAAGAAAAAAAAATAGGAAAGAGAAAAATTGTTTCTCGGAAGTGTTGGAAATAAGAAATAAGTTTTTCTTATTTCTTGTTTCATTCCAAATTTGTTCGGGGAACAAAAAAATAGATTTGGAACAAAAATGCAAACAAACGCGTTTCTGTTCTTTTTTTGTTCCCCGGAACAAAAAAACAGGAATTGTGTTCATGAACAAAAAATATGAACACAAACAAACACCCCCTAAATGACCCACATCTCTACTGCCATGATGGTTGGTCGAGTAGTTCAAGACTTGATTTGCAATTTGAAAGCCAGAGGTTTCTGCGAAGGGTGAGCTTCGATTTCGGTTTCGCATTATGTTGGGGGCTATGATGATGAGTTTGCCTGGTCGACAGATGGTGCCTTATTGGTATTTTAGATCAAACATTCCAGTAGGGATGACCCGAGTGTGCGTGTGTACATAAATGTTTCCTTTTTCACTCATTCCCATTGATTCCCCATCATTTCCACCACCGCCCATTTGATTGAAAAGACAGCAATGCAACATGTTTCATTACCAATTTTCATTTTCAATTCGCCTCTAAGAAAGCGGTGTCGAGAAAGAGAATGCCACTTATATATCACATGTCGTGGTTCCAACTTCAATAACCATACTTGCCCTCTATGCCATGCAATATGAGAAGATCTACATGAATCGGATTGTCGCGACAGACTAGTTAAAATTATCTAAAAAATCTTAAACTTATTACACATTTTTGAGATAGCTCTAAACTTTTTAATTGTACTAATTAGATCTTAAACAATTTTATATTTTATTAATTAAGTCTATCTAGCCAATTTTGGCCAGTAATCACTGACATATATACTAACCATCTAGTGTGGCATAGATGATGTTGACACGGAAAGTTTTTAATAATATTTTTAAAATTAATAAAAAAATCCATAAAATATTAAAATATTAAAATATTAATAGAAGAAAAAAGGAAAAATAAAGAAAAATTAATAATAATAAAAATTCAAAAAATATATTCACGTCAACGTTGGCCATATCACGTGGGACGGTCAGTGTCCATATTAGTGATTTTTAGCCAAAATTGATTAGGTGGATTCAATTGCCAAAATATGAAAAATGTTTAGGATTCAATTTATACAACTAAAATATTTAGAACTGAATTAACAAAAGCACAATTGGTTTAGGTTTTTTTGAAATATTTTTAAGAGACACTATTTGGGTATCTCTTAGACCCTTACTTATAAACCACTTTAACAAAGCATCTCCTCTTGGGTGTGGGCTTTGCGTGCTACACCACGTCTATTGACCTTATTCAATGTAATGGTTAAAATTACTATACGGACATATCAAGCACCACTTTATATATATTGTTATAAATTTGGATCCAAACGCAACTTACTTATGATAATTTGATTGTTGAGTATATTTAGGGTCTGTTCGTTTCGCGGAAAATGACTTCCGAGAAAACGTTTTCCAGATTTTCCAATGTTCGTTTCACAAAAAATGAACTGGTCAAGAAAAATGTTTTTCATCATTGGAAAAAACAACTTTTAAAAGTGAGGAAAATGTTTTCCACTTCGGAAGTGGAAAACATTTTCCATAACTTCTTCCATCTTGCTTCTTTTTACCAATACATTTTCATTTTATTTTTACGTTTTTTTTTTAAATCGAGTTTTAATTTTTTTCCATTTTTTTCTTTTCTTTCTTGCCTTTTCATATTCTTCTTTGGCCTTGGTTAGTCGCTGGCCATGGCAGCGGCCGGTGACCGGCCGTAAGCTGCTCAAGCCTCGCCCTAGGCCAGCGAGGCGAAGCTCTCGCTGGCCTAGGGCGGAGCTCGAGCCTCGCTAGATTCGGCGAGTTGGGTGGGGCTCGAGCCTCACCCGAGCTCGTCGAATCTAGCAAGCCCTGGGTCTTGGTCGGTGTCGGGCAGCCGACCATCATTAGGCATGCAGCTACGGAGGAAGGAGGAGGAAGGAAGGAGGAAGGAAAAGAAAAAGGAAAAAGAAAGAAAAAATAATAAATAATAAAAATTTCGATTTTTAAAAAATACAAATAATTAAAAATTCATTTTTTAAAAAATATAAAAAATAAAACTAATTTTTTTGGTCAATTAAAAATATTAAAATTCAATTTTTGATAATTTTCCCGAATAATTAAATTAGCTAACGAATGGTGAAAAATATATTCCACTCAAAGTTTAGATTTCGATCGAACACCGGAAAAAGTCATTTTAGAAAATGTCGAAAATATTTTCGGAAATATGATAAAATGACTTCTTAAATTAAATATTTTGGAAATATGATATTTTCGAAAGCCCCTTAGGGAAAAACAAGTTTTGGAGGTATTTGGGGGAATGCTAGCATTTGGAATGCTGTGGAATCTTTGAAGGGGGTTTAATGAATTTTTTTCTTTCGATATTACCCTCTTTGATAAATTAAATAACAAATCCTGAGTTGATGTGAAGTGATCAAAGCTGGACGACTAAAAAAAGCCGGTTGAAAAGAGCACAAGAGTTCTGCTATAATTATTTCGAGGAGGTAATTTTTAAAGAAAAAATTTCATTAAGTGAAAATCATTCTTTTCAAGAACCAAAGGTGGAAAGGTTGGGGGCTTCTTGCCACAAAATTCAATGCGTGTTCCAAGAAAGGAAGAAAACAATTCTTCTGGAAAATATCGTAATGAGATTTTTTCAAACCATTCAAATGTGCCAATAAAGTTTAATTGCCCTGCCTCGCCGGTCACCATAAGTTGAGGTTGGCAGTTTGTGGAGAGAGATAAGAAAGGTATCTTTCAAAAGTAGGGGCGCATCTTCCCATTAATTATAGAATAGGTGAATAATTATGAAGAAAAGCATCCCACATAAAATTTTGATTTTTGCGAAATACTCATTTTATTGCATTCACTTAATTCATATTATCGTATTGCATGTTGCTCTCTTAGCTTTTTTTCTGGGGAAAATAATAATTTAAAAAATATTTTCTTAATTTTCATTATCGATAATAATTTATGCCTAAACACCTTTGTGAATGATAGAATTTTTTTCATTCTTTGATTTTTGTTGATGATATAAACAACCGTTTTTAGGAAAATGTTTCACAAGATATGAATGATTTTGAAAATATTTTCCAAAAATTGATCTTCTGTATTGCTTGAAATAATTAGTCAATAAATATATTTTCGTTATCAATAATAATTTGCATCTAAACATTTTTTTTTTGTAGATATGATGAAAATATTTTTATTTTATTTATTTAAGTAATATGAAAGATTATTTTTAGGAAAATATTTTCTAAATTATTTTGTTTTTCTCAAAACTAACGAGCCTTAGAGTAAGATAGGTTTCACATTGATCTCTCTTATCTGACGGATTAAATGTATTGTGCTCAGATGAGTCGGGTTTATACAATAATTAGACTCCCCCTTTTTTTTTGGTGTATTTTGGATCTTATCTAATTATCCACCAAAGTTGACCATTGAACATTTCAATGTTACCATAGACCGATTCCAAGCCATGCAACATGCTCGCATAGCGCGTTCTTTCTTCTTTTTTCAAGAGGTCAGCGTTCCTCTAACTCTTTATTTATATCAGAGATATTTGTAAATAAAACTAGTAATTCCATATCAAAGCTTTTTCGTCGAGCGCTTTAAAAGGGACTTTTATTCTAAAAATGGATAGTCACCTATTTGAATCCCACCCGACATAAGCCTTTCAATTATTCTATTGTACCTATCTTGTCACCTGATACATATAAATAAATAAAAAAAATGAAATGAATTATCTTGTAAAAACCCGAGTATATTCCTAAGTCACTTTCATCAATTACACAGCTGTATAATTGAGGAAAAAAAGAAACGAATAAGACAACTGCGTAGATCTACGTTAGCCGTGACATGCCGGGGCGTTACACCCAATCCGAAATCTCATCACTCGAGATTTATTAAATATCTAAAGAGAGAAAGATTATTATTTTTGGAGAACACAAGTGAAAATCATAACAGCAAAGAACATTTGGACCGGACATCGTTGTCCATGAATATTTGTAACGCAAAAAGGAAAAATATTTCGTTTCTTCCATCTGGGCCTGTCTCTTTCGCGGGGGTTAGCGGAGGGCGTTGGTGGCCCTCTCTCTCTCTCTCTCTCTCTGTAGCCGAAGATGATGATGTCGAGGCCAGCGAGCGGCGACGCGTCGACCCACCAACCGCGACGCCAAACGCCTCGCCAGAGCGCGACGTGAACTGAAGAAAAGTGCAACTCCAAACCCATCTCTCTCTTACGGTTGCACGTTCTTGAATGCCATCTGGGTCGTCGGCGATGGCGCTGGAGCTGATTCCGTCTGATCGTGTCACCGCCGCAATCGCCATGGACATTCGAACTCTAGAACAGAGGTGCGCCTTCTTGTCTCCCCGCCTCGTTTTCATTTCTGGTTGCCTGTTCTGTATCCGGTACGTTGAGCTTCGTTGCTTCCGCCGGTAAATTTACGTTTTTTTGCTCCTGTGGACGTTCTTTCGTGGGAATTCGGCTGATTGAGCTGCGACCCAGTTTTTGTTTTTGCTCCTTCTCGGGTGCTGCTTGGTTGTTGAACGTCTCTGTGGGTAAAAGAAGGCTCCTTGTTAGTTTGTGTTTTTGGAAGAATGTCAATTCAACCGAGGGAGGTGAAAGATTATGCTGAATTTGATCAGCCTTTCTTTGTTCGTCTACTTGATTTGGCCACTTTACTTACTGATGTAATTGAGATTGTTATCGTCGTCTAAATTGCTCGTGTTCTTCATTGGTCGATCATCCGCTGAAAAGGCGAATGCTGGCAGTGGATACATAGTTTGGACAGGGAAAGAGTATAGACGCGTGGGAATGTGTTTGGGACCCTGTAGTTTGCTATGTTTGGAGTAATTGGGCAAGTCTGGGTTCTTATGATAATCGCCGGATGTTATTATTTTGTCTGGCCTTGTACCCTTTATCTATTGAGTGAACAAGGAGTGTTATGCAAAACCTTATTTTGAATGTGAAGATATCATTTTTCACAAAGGTTTTAGATTCTGGGGTTCATTGTTTTGGTTCATCTGTGCTGATCATTTTCCCTTGTGAACTGTGTTGACTTGCGTCACTGTCACACTATAGTTCGTTCAACACAAGGAGTGGCCTCAGGAAGCTGCTTGTTAATCTCTAGGATGATCGTGGCTTCTAAGAAATCTGATCACTTTAGCCTTGTGACCACATCTTTTTGGTTGATATAATCATATAATACTGCTCATAGTTTTCTATCTCTTCTTTTATTTAGAATGATAGAGTGAGGTGCAGTGAAGAAGTGATAGGATGTTTTCTGGTTAGATGTAGTGATATAGGTTCCTTTTTGCAGTGGTTCTTTAAATCATGTTTGTTAGAAGCCTAGGTCGCAGATCATTTTTAGTTTCACTGGTAATAGGAGACCTGGAAATTTGGTGTTAGGAACCTTTTCGGTCAGAGGGATGTTGCTAGAAGGATGAGTTTCGTGCATTTTTAATGAGCTCCAAATATGAGTTGGTGTCGGTTGTTGCACTCTCTACATATCCAGGAACTGGGAATCTAGAAATGTTGGATAAACTTTTAGGTATAGTCAGATGAATTAAGTGCTGAGAGATGATATTTTCAGTGATTGGAAGGAAGGGTAGTTGAATAAGGAAAGTATTATCACTTGGAAGCAATCACTGAAGGCATCATAGAAAAGATACATAAATACAATAGATAATTGGTGGAATTTGATGAGAGTATCAGTTTAGAACAAATAATTACGGGTTTGGTAGCTTTTTTATTCACAGTTATGGATTTTGTCATCTGCTGAGACTGTTTAAGGGTTTAAAGAGGGCAAACCACAATAAAGGTTTTCATAAAGCTGGAGGACTTTATTTACCCTTTGGTTCATCATCTTTAGACTTGTTCATCTAGTCATTTCCTTTTCGGCTATTAGTTGGTCATTTCACCAAGTAATCTAGCAATATAATTTTTCTTCAGGATCTTGATTCCAGTGGCTGATTGATCTTTTGAAATTATTAATAACATTCTTTTTTGGTTCAGATATATTACTCGGTGCAAAGACCATGATGTCCATCCTAATCCTACAATATTGTCCGGCTTCTCCAAGGTTGGTGTTAAATATGGTAATTTCTTTATTAGAAATCTGTGTATCAAACCTTCTCCTGTTTTTCTCCCCACATCAGATGTGAAAACTGTAGAAGGTAGCTTTTGGATCATTTTCCCATGAAGAGATAATTCCTGGATAATGGGAACTTGGACTAGTGACATCTTTGTTGCATGCTTGTAATCTGGAAGTTGTCACTTGTCAGTGCTTAGATATACTAAACAATACAGATATAAGCCATTCTGGAAGTGGAAGTTAGGGAATCAAATCCCTTATTTTCAACCTCTCTTGCAGTTTCTTCTAGTACTAATGGAAGAGTTCTCAATGGGGAAATTTGTCTCTACAAGCAGCTATACTTTAATTATTTTGTTGAACACTAATATGGATTTTGCAGAATGTGTTTATGAAAGATAGTTGTCACAACAATGTTTGGGCAAAGAAATATTGGCTTTGTATTTAAGTCATTGTACTAAACTAAATGGGATATTGGGATATTGAGGCCGAAGAGAAATACTTTTACAATTACAATCAACAACTTTCATGTCTTATGAAATGATATTGGTCATTACAGGCAGTCAGAATGCCCAGTTCTCTAGTTTGCGCATTCTTTCGTGAATTTGGATTCACATGATCTTTTTCATTACTAGAATTCTCACCACAGTCTCCTTATAGGATCATGTTATATTCAGTGAACTTATGTTAGCATCTTGAGGATATGCCCAACTTAACTGAATTCACAATATCTTGGAGATAATAAGTTGTGTTGACTTTCCGTTTATGCCTCCTAAATCCTAGGTCAAAGGAACAATATATTCTTTTCTAGTGCTTATCTTAGTTTTTTGGGAACTTGTTCTTACCTTCTTCCTACCTTGTTCAACAATACATTATAGTTAAAATATTTGTCTCGTCTCCTAAACTTAAAAATCCGCCATTGTGTATTCCCCTTCTCATGGGAAGTAATTATCTGTCCAGAGTAAAACTCATTCTTTATTGTAGGTTTCTGGGCACTTTATTTTATCATATATCTGCGTCTTTGCCCAAATTTATTCAATTATTTCTTCTCTTTCATTCTGTTGCCTGCCTTGTTCTGCAGCCTGCCTGCAATGTCCCCGTTCTCTGACTCTGCTACCATAATTTTCTCTGATCCTTTGTCCTCTTGTTCTTTTACTTGTTTACTATTCGAATGTCAATTTATGGTGATGAAAATCAAATTTTCTCAGAAGTTGAATATGTCTCTCTTGTACTACTGTTGGGACTAGAACACTCCAGGTGCTTTCGCCCTCTCTTGTTTTCTCCCTTGGGTGGGGGGGGTTGGAAATCTCCAAGGGTCCTCCTTTTCATGTGATTATTCTTGATTGAGTCTCACTGCTGGCTCATTTCTGCTCACTTGTTTGCTCATCTAAGATATCTGATATGAGTCCTGCTCTAGTTTTTGGCTTGGCCTTTTGGGTGGTAAATTTGCTCAAGTTAGTGAAAAAGGTTCTTCTATCTTTTTTTCTTCTATTCATCAAATTCACCATCTCTTCTGTAGTCAATAATAATAGCTGAAGCCCCCTTTATCAACTTGTACTGCTTTGATAATGCCATTGTGCTAATCAGTTAGTGGAAAGAAACTTTGTTAGTTCAAGTCATTGGAACCCTACTTAGTGACTTTGCCCACATGCTTGTTTCTTGGTCTATCTATTGTGTGCTTTTGGATTTGCATGTGCACATGATGGAGCATGGTGCACGCTCATGTTCATATCATGGTGTTTTTTTTTTTTAGTGGTAATACTGGTCAAATCGGATTTTGATTTTTAGCACTTTTTAGCACCACGCATCTTGGTATATCTATCGTACAATTATGTTAGGATGTTCAGTTAACTTACTTTCTATAATGGACTTTATTATAATTTTCTTCGTTCAATTGAATCTCTTTAAGCATGTTTTCTTTGTTTATTTTCTGCTCGAGAGGGGTGCTTCCTAAAGCTCATTCTTCCTTTTCCTTTTATGTGCAGGCTGAGGTAAAAAAAACTCGCCACGAGTTATGTATACTAGAGATCATGCTAGACCATCTCAAGGACATGGATCTCCATCCACTGCTTGATGTAGTGGTCGACATTGAGGCATCTGAAATTGAAGCAGTTGACATATATAATAAATCATCAGGTGAATTAAAGGGAGAGTATGCGTTATTGCTGATGCGTGCCCTGAATAAAAAACTCCGTGCAGTTGATCTCCAGGATATCTCCTTGGGAAAGGACTTTTGCCGGTACGTCCTAATCTCCTTTTGATCTCAGGAAGTTATGGAAATTTGACAACATCATATGCATGGTCTATTATGATTTTAAGTCCAAAGATTTTGTTATAAGGATTGTGCACTTGATAAACAAGTTTTGAGCAGTTTGGAAGTGCGGTAACTGAGAAACAGATTACTTGATATCTTTGGCTGTGAGGGCTTCAGATCAGATTCTGGAGAGTTGATCTTGGTTTTCTTTTAGGTTTTGCATTCGATATGCTGCTTTAAACCTGAGTAGGTAGGTATCACTGAAATAGGGGAAAAAAATGCAAACTGGAGGCACTGGAGCAAGCCATTTTATGTTTTCAGGCAATTTTTGCTTCCGTTCAAGTGTCCATAGCTTTGTTAAAAGATCTTATTGGAGGAAGATTGCAATTTTATTTGAATTAAGGGTCATTTATATTTCTCATTTTTGCTATATCCATTGGCCATTTATGATGTGGTAAATGTAGTACATAGGTACCCCAACTTCTCTCTTGTTTTTAACTGGTAAAGAGGAAGAAATGTGGATAACTTATATCAAAATACAATTAGATATCAAATTATGCATAATTTGAAAGAGTGAAAGAAGTAGAAAGTTGGGCTTTCAGATATTTTACACGTTTTAAAGAAACTTATGTAGTCTAATATCTGAGAACCATAAGATTATGTCTGCTTCCCTCAGATAAACACCCTTGTTGACCCACTTGTTTAATAAGGAAAAACTCTGAAAAGAAGAGTTTTGACTTGTTTAAGGAGCCTCTTGTTCAATTGTGGCATCAAATAGGTTGTGTTTGGTGGAGAGTGGAAGATCCATCTTGCTCTTACTGTGCTTTTTCTGTTTCTAAAATCTAGCTGGAGGAGTTAATCTTTAGTTGGGGGTGTGGTGGGTGGATCAGGTGTTGGGAAGGGGGAGGGAGAGGAGAGGAGGTGAGAAAGAGAAGAGAGGACAGGGTGGGGGAGGAGGGTCGTCCTGCCTAATTCCCTGGGTTCTTTCTGAAAATGGTAGAATTTTTCTAGTAAAAATATAAATGGGTGCAGAACTGGAGTGAAGTTGTAGGAGTATTAGAGATAATGAGAGTAACTACGTCGTACTTGCATTTAAATGTTACCGTGGTGAATTTGTCATCAATGTTCTCTTGTAAGGCAAGAACTGATTTTTAACTAAATTGCTTTATCAAAATAATAATGTTCTTTTGGCGGTTCTATGAATTAGGGATCTTTCAAGTAGAGGCTTGATGTGTGAAGTGTTAAACATGAGGTCTTCCCATTTTCGCAAGCTCAGTATGGTGGGGAAGTTTAGTCGAATGCACACTTTGAATTTGGATTACAGCACTTCGCTAACTAACTTCCAGAAAGATTGTTTCGCTTGCATGCCGAATCTAAAGTTCCTGTCAATGTGTGAGACAAGAGTTGCTAATCTCTGGACAACTACTGCTGCACTTTCCAAACTCCCTTCTTTGGTGGAGCTAAGATTCCAAAGACGGTTATATTATGAGGATGTAGAATCTTGTATTACGTCATCAAGTGGCAATGAGGATGGCAGAGATAATCCTTTTCCAGAAGAATCAAATATTGATATTGCGACACTAGTAGATCAGAATTTAATCTCAGAGACTATGCTTCACAATCTAATGACAATCACTAATGCAATTGGCAATCCTGAACTACAAAGGGAAGGTGAGGAGTCATCAGACGATAGTGAGGTTGATTTCTCAAGTCAGAGGCAAGAATATGGTTTCATGCATGAATTAACTAATGCAATCAGCGAGTGGAGTGGGAGAGCCAATGCAAATGATGAGGTAATGATCGAATTGATCTTTACATGCTTGGCATTTACATCATATGAGCAGCATGTCATGGTTGTTAAATGGAATCTTAGTCAACAGTACAATATTGTACTTGATCAGGAAACAGAATTGAGTCTTAACATCAGGTAAGTTACTTGAATAACTTCTAGATTTTGTGGATTTGTATGAAGAGAACAAACTCCCAATTAGACGAGTAACACTTTGGAATGTCCAAGAAAGCCATATTTAAAGTAAACTAATAATATATACATAAAAAAATTTACACCTAGAATAGGTTCTGAAAATGGTAAGGAGGATATGTATACTTTAAATATGGCTTTTGGCTTTAACAATATGATGGCTTTCTCGAATTGTACGGAAAGTGAATAGAAAAGATGTCCCGAGTCATATAGAGAATGACATCATCTATATAAGATGTTCAGAACACCTTTGGTTCCTTTGCTTGTTAATAAATAAATATATATGTGATGTATTTAGCTGCAATGAAAATGCAGGTAGAAATGACTGTGTTAGCATCATAAAAATCATCATCAATGTCATGGAGGACAACAAGCTGCAGTGAATGGAAGAGAAATCATCTTTTCATTGTTTGATGTGATTTTGTCTGCAGGTCAGAAAAATCTCATTTTCTTTTCCAACTGTTGTCTGTTCTACAGGTTGAATCTCTCAGCCACAGCGAAGAAGAATCTATTGGTGCTTCAGGCACATATTCTTCTACAAATATTGCATCAAAATACATTTCCTGTAGCTCTTCACCTATATGCTTCAAGAAACACTACAGAGAGTTCATGATAGCTTCCTTACCCCATTTGAAAATGCTTGATGAATTACCCATTAGAAAGAATGAGAGGGAACAGGCTGCTGCTACCTTTTCACAATACTTTGAGTACCTCCCATACAGAAGGAAAGCCAAAGAGAGCGTTCTCAGTATCTTGCAAAACCGTGAAATCAAAGAAAGTCGAAATCTGGCTCGTGCAAATAAAAGAAAGAATACATATCCTTCTGGAAAGTCTCAATATTTCTACACCAGGTCACTTTGTGCTGCCAGAGTAGGATCTTGTCCTTGGCCTTCATTGCAACCGCTTTCTTGTTCTAGTTCAGGAGATGAAGCTTTGAACTTTCGCCCTAGACAATTTGAGTATCATCCTTCGGATTCTTCTCTTATGGTTTTTGGAACATTGGATGGAGAGGTGATCATTATCAACCATGAGAATGGTAAAATTGTCAGCTGCATCCCATCTTATGGAGTGATGAGTAGTGTATTGGGACTCTGTTGGCTCAAGAAGTACCCCTCTTTGGTAAGTTATGATTATGTCAATATACTTTAAGACAACTACATAGGAATGAGTGCTCTTTTCTAGGCACGTTGCTGCAAATTTGATTGCAACTTATCACAATTTTGTAGCATGCATGTACCATTTTGAAGCTTTTGATGAGTGATATTAAACATTGAGAATTTTGGCTGCTGTGGGTCTTCAGTCTAATTATATCCACTTTTTGTTAGACTAAAACTTGCTTTAAGTATAGGATTACATTCAGTTCCGAGCATAAGAAAATGGGTAATTTTGTAATGTTTGTACAGAAGTTGTAAAATCAGTGGAGATTTTTCAATTTCATCTATATTTTGTCATAAAACTTGATCTTCTTTCAGACTTTCTGGTGAGTTTGGTGTTTTTGGTGGCTGCAGCTTTTACTCATGACTAGTTTTTAGCTTGCTGTAGTTTTTGCTTTGAACATTATTGTTCAAACTTCTATGTTATTGACTGCAACTCCTTGTGAATGTTATAAATATTGATCATTCCAAATCTTTAAGGCGTATAAATATATACATTTAGATTCGGATTTTTCTCCTAATATATACACATTTTTTTTTAACTAAAGCAAAAGGCCACCTTTTGGCTTTTCTGCCGAAAGCAGTAAGTTGTCCAAAAGAATCCCCCCCAAAAAAAGAAAAGAAAATGCATGAAGCTATAAGTTGTCATTAAGAGGATAATTAGGATTAGACTACTTATCCATGTTTCTTTCACCAAGATCTTCTTCATCACTTTTGCTAGGATTTGAAATCCCAGAAATCCAACAAGGGGCGAGGGATGAATTGGTTGAAAATCAGAATTTTGAAACTCTTTTAGAAACTATAGTATCAAAAGAAATTATGCTGAGACTAAGTGGATGATGCCATGTTAGGCCAACAGTGATGCTCTAAATAAATTGTATTAAGGGATAAGCGGTAAGAGAATTTGAGCCAAGTACTTATAAAGGTTCAGTTATCTATGCCTAGTTGTCTTTTTATAGTCTTATAACCTCAGAAGGCTGAACTCAACTATTAAGCCAAGTAGATCGCAAGTTACTAAATCTCTTTGCCACAGCAACAGTTGGAAGACAGAGAATTGCACCTATGCTGATAATTACGTTGTGTGATAGTTGTCCTTTCAACTCACTGTTTCCCTCTGTTTCAATCTCAGCTCATTGCTGGTTCTGACAATGGTTCACTAAAGCTATATAATACCCAGCAACTACCTCCAAACAATTCAGGAGCATATTCAGGTGCTGGTTCTGTCACTTTTGATGACTTTGATCAGTTGACTTCAGTTCATGTGAATTCTGCGGACGAGTTGCTTCTTGCTAGTGGATACTCCAAAAATGTTGCACTGTATGATATCAACAGTGGAAGACGTCTTCAAGTATTCACAAATATGCATCAGGAGCATATAAATGTTGTAAAGTTTGCTAATCATTCCCCATCCCTTTTTGCTACTTCATCTTTTGACCACGATGTCAAACTGTGGGATTTGAGACAAAAACCTTTTCTTCCTTGCTACACTGCGACCAGTTCCAAAGGGAATGTTATGGTTTGCTTTTCTCCGGATGATCATTATCTTCTCGCATCAGCTGTTGACAATGAGGTATTTGTTGGTACTTGTAAAAACCACCTGTAAAATCCTGAATTATGCACTTGTTTTGTTTAATTGTAGATATTGAACTGAGTAACGTTTTGCTTTTAGATTCTCAATAAGCAAGAGATCCAGTCTCATACGTGTCAACATTGATTTTAAGAATCTTTTGAGATTTCATAAGTAGTCCAAGCAGGCAAGTGTATAATATGAAGCCAAATATGTTAACAAATGCATACTGGAAGAAATGCTCAATACATGATCTATATAAGTTACACAAATGTCTTTATTCAAACAGCCAATGTAAAATCTATTAGCTCATAGTATTTTATGATCAAGGCTACGTACACTATATCAGTTGTGTCGGCAACAACTCCTCCCCTCTTTAGTAAAACCTGTTGCAAGGGCAAATGTGGTGACCCGTGTCTCAATTCTGGATGGAAATAAATGTACCACTTCGTTTTGCGTACTCCCTTTCCTTTTAGAATGCTCCCTGTATCGAATGTTCCAATCCTTCCAATTTTGAGACTTTTTTATTTTACCTAAATCGGGATGTCCTCAGAACATCTCTTTAGATTTGTCAATCCTGAGAACACCTCCAGAAGAACTCATCAAAGTATTATTTACATTTGTTGGAAGTACTTGGTACCATCCACTAGATTGAGTTTTCGTATAGTAAGGTCTCAATTTTTGTGATGCAAAACTTCCTCCTAGTTTCATCTGTTTAAGCATTTACATCTTTGCTGCTATTGTTTCAGATCCTTCTTCACCCATTTCTTAGGCCATGCTATTTAATATGTGACAGGTTAAACAATTTCGGGCTGCTGATGGAAAGCTTCTTTTGGATTTTGGAATCAATCCAACGGGAAGCTCCCAGAATTATACACGGTCATACTACATGAACGGCAGGGATTATATTATCAGCGGGAGCTGCGACGAGCATGTTGTCCGTATTTGCTGTGCGCAAACTGGAAGGCGTCTTAGAGACGTTTCCTTGGAGGTAAATCTATGACATTTGCATGATATGGAAGTTTTATGGATTCAGCAAGTTGGTAGCAATTTAGGCTAACTTTAGAAAGCTGTGAGTTTGAGATATGATGTATCTTGCTTTCCTGCAGAAGCATCTTCTGTTTATAAACTTAATGGTGTCTAACTCCTGTCTGTTAATCTCTATTTATCATTTTACTAGAGCTAGAAAAACACGTCAGACTTCATGATTTGATACTCGTACAGCAGAAAGATGTGTTGTTATGGTGGGTTAATCATGATTTAGCCTGATTGGAAATGCTGTTCGGGATATTGGTGGCTTGAAATCTTACTTTCACGTTGTTAAATGATAGATATCAATTATGAGCTTCAGTTATAAGAATTATGATCCTTGACAATCAAATAAATGGATATCAATGATGTCAAATGGGAGGTTGAAGTTACAATATTATGCTCTTGATCATTCAGTAAGGCACTTGAAAGTACCAGAATGCGACCTTACATAAAGGCACGTCTCCATGTCTCTCTATCTAAACTTAGTCAATATGCCTCTGCTGTGTAACAAAGGATATCTCTTTTTGTATCCTCATACGAGGCTAAGTCACAGTTGGTTAAGATCTTGATTGTTTGAGAACATGTGCCAAATGATCTTGCTCAAATTGCGTCAAAATCTTCAAGAAAAATATTTAGGCATTTATGAAATAAGCAAGGTGGAAAACCTTGGGTACCATTTCTAATAAATAGCTCACATAAGTGATTACAGTTTGAGTGGGAAAATATATATCTCTCCTATGTGAGGAAATTTTAGTAGCCACCAGTGAAAGTTCTCAACCTGAAAAGCAAGAATAAGGCTAACAATGTATTTCCATATTAAGTAGAATGGCTGCACAAATTCCTGTGTTGTTTCACTTAATAAGAGCTATACCTTCAGTGAAACCCAATTGTTGACATGCTTTAAATAAGATGATTTGCAACCTCCTGGAGTCATATATTCTAATTTGAGAATTTGAAGCCATCTCCTCATGTGACATTGCAAACGAGTTTCAATATTACATATAAATCCTATGTAGAATGAAAATCAGAATCGTGAAATGGACGTATCATTTTTGAATTGTGAAAAGAATTGAATCAAGCTGTGAATTAAAAGATTTGGCAACAAAGTTCCCAAATAAGTTGGACATGAAGTGTAGCTCACTAAAACTAGGTAAGAATTAAAGAATAAAATTAATGAATAGGTGATTTCAATCATAACAAAAAATCACTGCCTCATGAATGATGTA
This sequence comes from Eucalyptus cloeziana, assembly GCA_014182715.1. Lineage (NCBI taxonomy): Eukaryota > Viridiplantae > Streptophyta > Magnoliopsida > Myrtales > Myrtaceae > Eucalyptus > Eucalyptus cloeziana. Next base: position 13,761,318 of record CM024640.1, read on the forward strand.
ATTTCTCAAAATTTGATTCCATAATTGTCCCCCCTCTCTCTCTCTCTCTCTCTCTCTCTCTCTCTCTCTCTCCTTGTGCAAGATGTTTTTGTGGAGTGTTAAGTTAGCATAGCCATGCCCGTGCTTTTTCATACTACTATGGAGAAGATGGATATTAATCTTTCTTATATTAGGAAGCTTAAAGATCGCATTTTGTTTACGAAATAATTTTATTTATCAAAAAATTGTTCGAGTACATCAGTTATATGCAAAACAGCAAATTGGCAACAGTCATTTATAGTAAGTATGGAGAATGAAATACATAGGTGCAAATCCATAAAAGCGGAATGAGATGAAGATTCAGATACCTTGACTCTCACTTCGTTTCTCTTTTTAAATGCTGTACACTGGAAATTGCAAAGCTACACTCCAAGCCTTTGGAAAGGTGTTTTATCTTTGAAATAAGCATAGAACCGGCTTTGGCACAACCCAACAAATCCTATAATTGAAAATTGAATTGCTAAGCAAAAGTGTAGGAAAAAGCAAATGATGTGTAGATTTCTTGGACGCTTCATGCAAGTTGAACCAATTAGAATGGAAGAGTGCTTTGGAAGATTCTTGAAGGTGAGGCCTCTTTTCCAAGAAGCTGCCTGAACAAAATGAGATGTTGGGTGGGACATTAGGAAGCCAGATGGCTTTGGGAGGAGAATGACCTGAATCATTGAAAGTTAAAATTGCTTATAGCTCTATGGTAGGAGTTAAATGAGAGGACTTTGCTTTTAGAGACACATGGAAGCTTGTCTTCCTGTGAATCACCAGGATTGCTACTGAAAGGGCAAAGCGGAAGGAAGAGACATGATCATGCTCCAATCAGTAAAGTTCTTGATAATAATGGGATTCATATGATAGATGCAATAATTAACACACCGAAATTCAGAAATCATATCATTCTGATCATTGATTAGAAGAGGAATGAAATCAATCTAGACTTAAGGGGAGGACCGTAGCACCAAGCATTGTGCCTAAAATGTACTGTACATCTGTCAATTGTCACTGATCTCAAATCAAACAGAGGTTTTGTTTTGCTTGCCTACCTATTTAAAATTGATTGTGGTAACAACATCGGAACATTTATTTGCTGAACATGTCCTGAATATGCCCAAGCAGTCATAGTCCTAAATTCAAACGCAGTTGCTAAGAATCATAAAATCGAATAGATGGCTGATTTAAATCCATATTACTTTTATTCATCAATGTTATGGCCATCTAAGTTGATCAAGTAGGCTAATTATGGGTTATGCATGATCTGAGACCAACCAGTATTCATTTATTAGCGAGAGTTATATAGGTTGACTGGACGGTGACAAGATGTAATTAACTCTTAAAATAGCTAATTTCTTGTATTGCTGACTGGTGTCCAGGTTTTGTTAGTTTGAAACTGAAAATGTCCACCCTATTTATGGAATGCCTTAGTGGGATTGGCACGTGCATAGCAGGATATGCCAATTGGGATATAGCGGTGCAATAACTCATTGTAGTGTCCTATTGTTGTCTATGTAATTTTATAAATCAGTTGAGTTTCTGCTGAAAAGGATGTCCTTATTCCTCATGCAAACCCACCAAAAGGAAAAAAAAAACAACGGTTCATACTTGTGCATGCAGATGAAGAGAAAAGAACGAAAGAGATTCAAATGGAATAAAGATTGACAAACAGAATTTCCTCTGACATGCATTGTAATTAAAATACAGTAGAGAACAACTCATTTCCTGGAAAGCAGATAATTAACGATCAAAAAGGTATTTGCAAGATGCTAATTAATGAAACTTTAATGGTCGTGTCATCAACTGAAACCGTAATCTTCTGAAACTAATGAGATTGAAAGGAATTATCTGTGAGCATAAATAAATTGAGCTTAATTCCTTTTGTTATAAAATCCTTTGGACCTGTGATGCGAACTTGATTTATCTAATAATAAATGTATTTTTTTGCAGGGAAGAGGTTCAGGATCTTCCATGTTTGTGCAATCTTTGAGGGGTGATCCACATAGAGTGAGTTATGCTCTATTTCGCTATTAGGCTTTGCAATTTAGACCTAATATATCATCTCAAACTGATTCCTTGTGTTACTATCAGACTGATGTCTCCATAGAATTCTGAGAAACATGTCCACACAACTTCTGTCCATTTTTGGTTTCTGTTGACATGCTTTTACATATTTAGCCAGAGGATTTTTATATTCAAAGAAATCTATGGTGAATATAATAGTGATTGAGGTAGCACTTAAAGTATGGATTTGGTCCATCAACTGTACACTTTCTCTATGCAGCCTCTTGCTAAACTTTTTGCAATAACGTCTACTTTTACGTTTCTATTTACTTCTATCTGTTACATGTGCCACTGGATGATGGTAGGGGTGCGTTATAGAATGTCCACGTGTTCAAAGGAGGACATGCAGGAAATGATTATTGATATACTGATCTACAAATTTCCGTGAAAATGTGAGAGAGAGACTAATATCATTAAATGGTTAAATGTGTGGATATCTTTGCACAAAATTTTATGAGTAGGCTGGTAAAACGTCATAGAAAATTTTACTAGGACTATTCTGGTAAAATGTCATAGCAAATCAATAACTATTCCTAAATGAAATTATTCCTGCTGTCTCATGTTTGTTATCGACATTTAGAATGGTCGAGAGCCTCTCTATGCCCTTTTTGCTAGCATGGTCCAAAACATTTCACGCGGTATTATTATATAAAAATTGAATAATTAAGGATCTTCATGCACATCACTTCTAGATGTGGTCTGGTTTTCCTTCTATCTTTAGTCTTGTCCAGGATGGGAAAGTTTATGTAGGGCTGCGTCAATTGATGGAAGAAAGGCAAATGCATTTTAAACAATTAATGTTTCTGCCAATTAAATTCTAGATATCAAATTTTAGGTACCTTTTACTCATCATTGCTCAGGCATCTTTTTCTAGTGATCCTGTTTTTTATTCTGCATAACTTTTCAAGAGGATTCTCCTGGTGGATACAGAATTACTAGAAAATAAAAGAAACCAAGCTATTAGAATGTGTCTTCTGTTATTTTTCCGGTTGCAAGAAGCTTGAGAGGGCAAAACTTTGTGAGAGAATACCTCACCTAAGAATATGAATCCTGCTTATATAGTAGTTATAATGTTAACTTGCAGACTAATTTATACCTCTGTTGCTGTTGTTGCTTCCTGAAATTCATGCATTTGTTTGCTTGCTACATGTCGGAAAGATGTTGTTACTTATTGGATTGGTTACCATCCAATGTTAAGAAGTCTGGCATGATCAGCTTTTTATTGCTTCTCTCCTGTCTCAAATCCTTCAATTATCATTTATAAGCAGAAAAAGCTCACTCTTTGAGTGATTGCTTCCTAAGTGACACTAATAGCTGTTTGATGTCTATCCTGCATTTTCATTCACTGTTATATCATCCCATGCTGTTTCCATCCTCATTCACTTAAACTACTGTGATCAGGATTTCAACATGAGCATTTTAGCTGCCTATATGCGTCCAAGTTCAAAATCAGAGATTGTCAAGGTATGATCTGCCGACAATTTGTTATTTCATTTGCTCTCAAAATCATGTGTTATATATCCTTTGGTTATGAGTTAAATCGAGCCATAATTGTCAGGTCAATCTGCTAGCATCAAATGATGATACAAAGGAGTACTCTAATGGCCAGAATGTTCCCATATCCAACAGCCTGGGAGGTTGATGATTCTTGGTTCTAGTTGTACATTCTCCTACCTTCAATATGTGTAAATATGGATTTGCTGTGTTAACATTGAATGACGAACTCGTTAAGTGAGTCCGTTGTGCTGGAAGCAATTCACAGCAGGGTGAAGAAACTATGTTTATAGTGAAAGCCATGGTGAGGGTTATACAAAGTTGCTGTGCTGAACATTGAATGATGAACTTGTAAGTGCGTCTGTCCTGTTGTAAACAATTCACAGCATGGCAAAGAAATTATATTTTAGTGAAAGGCATGGCGCGGGTATCTTGTGAGTATATCTGCTACCCAATTACCTGTTGTGTTGTTATGTTGGGATTTCCCAAAATTATCTCTTTGGTAAGCTAGATATTTAATTTGTTCTGTTGTTAGCATCTGCTATAGTAATCATTCCCATGTAAGCATCTAAAGTTTACTGTTAAGCTTAGTAGGTCATTGTGTTTTTGGGGACTGTTGCATCTGTTTCCAGGGGAAGAATGGAAGGACAAATTAGACTTGGAAGTGTGAATGCTTGTGCAAAATCTCTCTGAATCTTTCTGGGTTCAGCTGGATGTTTTTCCTTCTGTTGCCGTCTCATCTTGCCATGGAGGTTAGTGATACTTCAACGAGGCAATGAGATGAAAATTGCTTCACCAACAGTGAATGGGAAAAATGGAAAGTTTTGTGTCAGGGCCTGTGTCTGCAACTGTAGCACTCGCTTAACATCAACAGTGTAGATGAAAGGAGCCTTTCGGGGATGGACATGAATTCCTTACCCCCTTCTTTCATTATTTTCTTCATTTAATATTCACAATTCACTTAAACATTCTCTTTTAACTTATTTTTTATTCAGACTAACTACTCAAATAATTTCTCAACGAAATTGCAAGTTACTTTATACAGTTCATGTCTATATTTATTTTCATCTTTGTAGTATATTCACTTTTCTTTTTCCTTAATAACTGAGTTTTCTTTAAAAAAAAAAAGTTGAGTGCTGACACTTATGCTTAGGTTCATGCATTTTTGCTAATTGATTTACTTTAAATTTTATGAAATTGATTCATGAAAGCAACGAAGAGTGTTTAATAAAATGCTTTTTTTTTTTTTGGGGTTATTGTACTGATATACAAATTTTTATTTTTAGATATCGATTTTCAAGGAAATTATCATATGATATTAGTGCATTAAACAATCTGTCGTATCATTTACTATAGAGTAATTAAATAAGATTATTTCATTTCAAACCATTTTCTACTGGAATTAGATTTCTTGAGATGATGATTGCACACGTGGAATTACCTTAACCATACTTTTGTAGAATTGAATAGTCATCGTTTGTGTTCTAGATACCTTTATACATCTATTGGAAAATTGTCAAAAATCCTAAACATATACATTTCTATCAATTCAGTTTTAAACCTTTTAATTTATCAATTGAGTCCTAGGCTATTTCATATTTGGCTAAATTGAGTTAATCCGGTCAATTTTGATTGAAAATTGCTGATGTAGGTAGAAATTTTTTTTAATAATATTTCATTTTGTTTTATTTTTTATTTTACTATGGCCGATGAAGGTTGTCGAGTCCTCATTGGCCACTAGGCAGGGCCATCGCAGCACATGGGTGAGGATGCATTGCTCACGGGTAGGGTCTTGTCCATGGCACAGCCTAGAGCTTGAAGCTTGAGTGTCCATGCCTAAGAGCTTAGAGATTAAGCTTGAGTAACCATGGTGATCACAAGCTTCGAGCTTGAGCTTCCACGGCAAACGTGAGCTCAAAGCTTGAGCATTCATGGCTGCAAGCAATGGCCAATCATGATGGCCTCGCTTAGATTTGGGTGAGGCCAAGTAAGGGCGGCGACCCTTGCAAGTGGCCGGTAAGAGCTGTGACCCTCACCAACAGCCGATGAGGGGCTTTGTGACCCTTTCTAGGGCCGCCGAGAGCTCGGTGGCTCTTGTAGGTTGTAGAAAAAACGAAAAAAGAAGCAAAGGAAAAAGAAAAGAAAATAAATACAAAATTTGAAAAAATATTAAAATATTATTAAAAATTATTTGCATCAGTACTAACCATATCATAAAGATAATTGGTATCAACATCAGCAATTTTTAACTAAAATTAGCCAGATGAACTCAATTGGCAAAATATAAAAATGTTTAGAACTCTATTGACAAAATTAAAAAATTTAGAATTGAATTGATAAGAATATAATAAACATAAGACCTTTTAAAAACTTTTCCCATTCTCAAACTATCCCCTCATACCTGATGATCAAAATAAAATTTGTGAAATTTTTCTTTTTTAATGCATTGATTTATCTTGTATAGTTCCATGTCATTTAAATCTATCCAAAATTACAAGTACTCGTGTTCTACTAATACCCTAAAAATCCCCCAACTTTATTAAATCTCAATTCTTTCCTCAATTTTTTTCGTAAAAAAAAAAATCAAATTTTATTTTAGCCTCAAATCTGCCAAAATCATCATCGGTTTCTTTAACATTATCGACATTAAGAAGTCGTTGTCCTATATAAACGTGAGTGTTGATAAAAATGAATGTTATGATAACAAATCTCTAACTAATCCAGAAGCTAGTGGTAATTTTGGGATGTGTGGGCAGCTTCGAGATTACAACAAAAGTTGTGGATTTTTTCAAACAAAAAAAATCCAGAATGGAATTAGGATTGGAGTAGGGTTTAGGGAATTTCACCCATGTATTCCCGCCAATCTTTCATGTACGAGTCAAAAAATAAAATAAAATCTTTCATGTGCACATCTGCAGCATTTTCACAAGCTGCAACAGTTTATGACAGCACCTAGGAATTTGTCACGTCAGGTCTTTTAAGGTGGTGTCAGTCGAGTCTGCACCATCTACCGACACCTCCGCCTTCATCGCACCGACCGCCATCCCCTCCAGAATCCACCCGCCATCCTTCTCTGCCACCTTCACGTGTGACTGACAACGTTCGGACAACGCTTGCCATCACCAAACAACGGTAAGCCGCGGCACTCGCGACAGAACAAGAAACGACAAGAACCGAAGAAGAAGATGGAAACAATCCTCATCCGTCGTTCAAGACGGAGTAGGTCATCGTTACTACACATGTGCAACATGAACACTAAGCTGGATCTGGGCCGTTAAAAGTGGCGGATCTTACGTAGAATTTGTGCGGATCCGATGACGGTGGACGGTTTCGATTGAGCTCCGTCTCTCTTTTCATTTCCAGGTGTAGCTCTTTATATAAGAGCTACATCTCGACAGAAGGAGACCTCCACCGTTAGCGAGACCCGAAGATAAAGAGAAGCTAGAAGAAAAGCCATGAAGCTGCTGGCTCCGACTCTTCTGCTCTGCTCGCTCCTCCTGAGCTTGGCTCTCTCGGAGCCTTCATCTACAACGTCGCGTGAGTATAAGCAAGCATACCCTCTTCTTGAAATGACCCCTCTTCTTGAAATGATAGATTTTAAGTCATGTCAATGCTTGCAACTTTCTTCTGACGCTCCATCATTTTAACCATGACCAACATACAAGAATAGATTCTTGCGAAATGTTTCTTGGATTATGGTCTTGTGCTTCGGATTGAGCAACTCCATTTCAGCCTGACTTGGGTTCTCTCTCTCCGTGATGTTTTTTTTCCGTATTTAGTCATGTTTTCCTCCGATCACGCTTCTAATTAGTGAGTTACAAAGATTGGCATGTACCCCCTTTTTTAGTTAGGTTTACGTGTAAGTGATGTCCATGATCATACATTGATGCTGGCGATAATAGTACATAGATGAAATACTGCAGCATCCTGTGGGAACAAGTGCCAGGGGAGGTGCGCGAAGGCGGGGGTGATGGACCGGTGCGTCAAGTACTGCAACATCTGCTGCCAGGAGTGCGGGTGCGTCCCGTCTGGGACCTATGGGAACAAGCACGAGTGCCCCTGCTACCGTGACAAGCGCAGCTCCAAGGGCAAGCCGAAATGCCCTTGATCACCACATGCATTATCCATTGAATCTAGAGACTCTAAAGTTTGAGCTTGAGTTCGTGGCCTTGATGATCAATAAGAGATTGTAGTGTTCAGACTAGGGTTTAATAGCATGTTTTGGACATCTCTGCTTGATTTTGTGTTTGGGAGGTGTTTGTGTTTCTGTCTTCCTGGTGGGGGTAGTCCTGATGAGGACATGTCATACAGTAGTTGCAGTCTTTTGCCCCTTTCCCATGAATTATATTGCCTGTATTTGGTGTTACTGAAAAGTGAGCATTTTATCTCTTTTGTGTCAATTGAAAAGAAGATATCAGACTGAACATCATTTTGAAAACCAGGGGCCTAATCATTTTGAAAACTAGGGGAGAGAGCTGGATTCAGGTCATAATTAGAATATGACCAAACTGGTTCAATTCCAGGTTCTATTCTATGAACTTGTAGCCGACCTTCAGAACTGATTCGACCAATTGGTCCAATCATATCCCTAGCTAAACTGGTATTGAAGCCTCATTTTGGAAAAAGAAAATATTTTTGCACCCATTAAGTTAAGAATTGAACCATGGTATTCAACACAAAAAAATAATAATATAATTACTCGAAAATGCGACAACTTTTATGTTTTACTATAAGAATTTCGTTTCTAACCTAATATAAAAATGGCTGATCTCCAAATAGAATCAAATCGGAACTAATTAGTCCATAGAATTAAGTTCTTGAAATGAGACCGGTTCGATTCTCAGCCAATTCTCGATTTTAGTGTCTGGAAATTTTTACCCACCCTAATACCTATCACTAGAGGTGATAAAATGGGTCTTAGACCCATATATGACCAATTTATGATTTAAATGGGTCATATATAGATCACTTATTTTTTGAAGAAACTAGTTAAATATGTTTAACAATTAAAGATTTAAGATAAGTTGGTTTTAAGTAGGTCTTAAATGGGTTGGATTTAGAACCCACTTTCAACCAAAACCTCACAATCTCTCTCTTCTCTCTTTAACTTTACAATTTTTTTTATTTTTATAAAAATCGAAATTATAATTATTTTTTTATTTTATTTCTTTCTTCTTCCTCCTTTTGGTGGCCAGCACGGTGATGGCCGGTGATTGGCCAGTGCAAGCCTCGAGCTCGTTAGTGTCGGGTGAGCTAGTGAGACTTGAACTCGCTGGTGTCGGGTGAGGCTCGAGTCTCGCCAAATCCAGTGAGGGGCGAGTTGGCTTGCCGGTGACGGCAATTCGAGCGAGCTTGAGGCTCACTTGTGGCCAGTTGCTGGCTATCATCGTGGCCGGCGGCCGGCCAAAAAGAAGAAGAAGAACAAAAAGAAAAAGAAAAGGAAAAGAAAAAGAAAATTAAAAATTATATTCTTTAAAAATAAAAATAATTAAAATTCAATTTTTTAAAATAATTATTTTAGAAATTATAAAAATTGTCTATTAAATTTGTGTTGTATAAAACTATTTTAGTAATATCATTTTTAATATATATACATATAAGAAATAAGCTTTATTAAGTTTAGTTAAATGGGTCGGGTATGGATCGTATATAGGTCGGGTCGGGTATGGGTAAAAAATTTTGCACCGCAATAAATGGATCATAAATGGGTTAAATGGGTTGATTTGGGTCAGATCATTTATGACCCCACCCAAATCCGACTAAACCCACCTGTTTAACGGGTCTACCTATCACCCCTACCGAACACCGATCTCATTTTGGATGAATCGGGAGAGGCCCATATAAAAATGGGCTTCAAACTCATCAGAAAAGCCCATGGACCCTCAAAACGACGCCGTCGCTCCGCCCTTCTCTATCTATTTCTCCCTCCCCTTCCACTCAAGATTTTGGCATATTTTGAATCCCTCTCTCTCTCTCTCTCTCTCTGCATCGCCAAATCGCCATTTCCAGTTGCTTCCTCAGACCGCCCGACCTCCAATGGCGAACCCCATAGTTCAAGAGGTCACTCCCGCATCGCATCATCGATCCCCCTCTCCCGAATTCGAACTCCTCCCCGTTCGATCTTTCATGGGTCTCCGAGATTTCACCTAATTTTGGCCTCTCTCTCTCTCTTCAGATCATCGAGAAGCAAGTGCTGACGGTGGCCAAGGCCGTCGAGGACAAGATCGACGAGCAGATCGCGGCCCTCGACCGCCTCGACGACGACGACCTGGAGGCGCTGCGGGAGCGGCGGCTGGCGCAGATGAAGCGGATGGCCGAGAAGCGGAGCCGCTGGATCTCCCTCGGCCACGGCGACTACTCCGAGATCCCCGCTGAGAAGGACTTCTTCTCCATCGTCAAGGCCAGCGACCGCGTCGTCTGCCACTTCTACCGCGAGAATTGGCCCTGCAAGGTGAGTCCGCGTCTCCCTAGTTCTGGAATTGACGAAGGTTTTTTGAATCTTCCCTTTTTTTTTTTTTTTTGGTTTTTTTTTGAGTTTTTGTCGATTTTGAGGTGTCTTTGGGGGATTGGGTAGGTGAAATCGTCAGTGCCTTGGATTGCCATTGCTCTGAAATGTTGGAATTTCGTGTTGATGTTCAGCTCAAGATTCAGTATTTGTAGTTTATGCCACGAGTAAAGCTAGAAGAGATATTATGACGGTATTGCAATTTGGCAAACGCTACTGTGTGGTTGTTTAAGTTCGCTGGCTCATTTAAGCATTCGACCAAGCTACGGAACTTTGCCCCAGTTCTTTGTAAAACAAATGAGCATGCCAATCTTACCATCTTTCGCGTTTTCTTTGTATTTGGTGGATTAGTATGTGCTTACAATAGGTTCTGCAAATGTGGTCAGCATAAAGAAGATTTTTTGCTTTCACTAGTCCATGGGAACTAAAGATGGGACAGAATTATCTTATGGATAGATGATGTAGCTGCTATCTCTATGGTGAGATGAAGGTGACGTCGACACTGCTTGGGGGAATTAAGATACTTAAAGCAGCTGTTTGAATTTTGAAGAGTGATGGGTTTACTTTTGTTGATTGAATTCCCAAGTCATATTTTTGTTTGGGATTTCGATATTTTTGACCATGGTATTAGAACATATGTTGTGGAAGGAAGGATTCAACGCTCTGAGTAGGGGGTGGCGTGCTGAACTCTAGAAGAAACGATTTTTGATCACAGGTGATTTGCAGGTGATGGACAAGCACATGAGTATTTTGGCAAAGCAACATATAGAGACCCGCTTTGTGAAAATCCAAGCGGAGAAAAGCCCTTTTCTTGCTGAAAAGCTTAAGATCGTTGTTCTACCTACACTTGCTCTCATAAAGAATGCAAAAGTGGAGGATTATGTGGTATGATACATGACTTTGCAGGTTAAACTTTAGAATGATGGATGTCCCTTTTGAAACCCATGGTCTCTTGTTTCTTATATTGCTATACTCAATTTGTAATTAGGTGGGATTTGATGAGCTTGGTGGGACTGATGAATTTAGCACAGAGGATTTGGAGGAAAGATTGGCCAAATCTCAAGTTATCTTTTTCGAAGGTGAATCCTCATTAAATTCAAGGGCTGGTGCGCAAACTAGGAGGAGTGTCCGGCAAAGCTCAAATGCTGATTCTTCTGATTCAGAGTGAACATACTAAATCGATTCCTAAAATGTGATGTTATCCTTCCAAGTTATACATCGAGTGTTGTGCCTGAGTTAAATTAGTTGTATCTCTGCATGTTGTTCTATTTGCTAGTGAATCTTTGATGCTCCTTATCTTGGAGTAAGATCATCAGTGCTGTGAAAGCTGTTCTGTCCTTTCTTTTCTCAATTGAGAGAAGTATACCGAGAAATTGAGTTTAGGCCCTCTTTGAACTACAAGGGATGAAGCTGGAAATGGAATACTATGCCTCGGGGTGATGGTTTTCTAAGTCTTGTCTATCGTTTATATGTCTATTCTTTTCTTATCTGTTGATGGCAATCGAACTTAGAGTTATATGTAGATGCTGCAGATTGTTATTAATCTGCCCTATTCATGAAGGTCAGGTTTCATAATCTTCTGTTTGTCAATACATAGTTGCTGGTGTTTGGGTGACCTTGAGTTGGAATATGCTTAGTAGGAGGTTTCTTAATTGCGATGATTGCATCTTGGTCCCATAGATTTTAAAGAAATAACTGAGGTCAAAATCTTTAATTCAAATTGTAATTCCTCCTGGTGGTTGGAGCCGTGTATCCTCTTCAAGCGATTCAGACAACACATTCGAAGAACTGCAGGCATTTTTGTTACAGACAGACAAAATGAAATCTTGTCTTGCAATTGATATGGTAATATTTGCAATTTTGTGCTCAAGTCAATCCGATAAAATGAACTTTGAGTAATAATAAGCTGGGGAGTGATTGAAAAATCATGGTAGAAGCGGACAAAGAAATCACTCGGTGTGTATAAATAGTAGATCTGCAGATACAAGAAAGCGGAAAGAGAGCTCCCTATTAAATAACATGAACGACAGATAGGTGCCCCCCTTACGTAACACAGAAAATACAGAATCACAAAACACAATCTCGCAAAACCACACATGCATGACAATGATTCTACAAACAAAAGGAGCGACCCACACAAGTTAAAAGTACACCGAGATGGCCTTATATGGTACTAAAATCTTCAGGGGCTGGTGGCCGGAGGAGGAGTGAGGGAAGGAATGGAAGGAATCTTGGGGACAGACGTAGGGATGCCCGGCACTGGGGGCAAGGCAGTTGGCACAGTTGGCACGCTTGGAAGTGGTGGCAGGGCAGTGGTGGGCAATGTTGGCTGGGTGGTGGGCAGTGTTGGCAATGTGGGAATAGACGACAATGGTGGCAGCGACGTTGGTATCGATATTGTTGGTATTGTGGGGAGGGTTGGTATTGTGGGGAGGGACGGTATGGATGGCATAGTTGTTGGTATCGGTAGTGTTGGTATTGTGGGAAGGGATGGTATGGATGGCATAGTTGTTGGTATCGGTAGTGTTGGTATTGTGGGAAGGGATGGTATGGATGGCATAGTTGTTTGCAGCAGATGACGAGCTCCGAAGCTCATATTGGCGGTTGAGAGAACTAGGGCGATGAAGAGAACAAAGCTCTTCGAGGAAGCAGCCATGTCGATAACTGGAGTGTGGATTTTATGTTGTGAAAGACTCGAGGACTTGAAATTAATGAGCTGAGAGGAATGGGTTGCTACTTGTGTGAGTAAATGGAGGAAGGAGATGGGAGTTTATATAGCAAGAGGTGGTTCAAAAAGAAATTTGGGTTGTGATAATAAGTTGGTGAGTGGCATTTGGGTATGGTTAGGAAAAAGAACAAAAAACATAATATCTCTTTTATTGGTTCTTTGTTAGCTCACCACCTCAGCTCAAATCTCCTGACAGATGGCCAATGCTTTCGTTGAAGTCAAGCTTCGCATCTCTGTCTTTGTGGAAGGCAACTGAATAACATCCTTCCAAACTTGCTATTGTCTTAGGTTGATTGTTGACTTGCTTCTTGATTTTAACGTATAATTCTAGGTTGGTTAGTGTTGCATTGACCAATCTCCCCGAAATTTGAACTTCATTAATGATCCTGTCTCCTGTTAAGTGATGGGCTTTAGCCATTAGGTACTCCCTTTTTTGGGTCGTTTCACAAATGGTAACAAAAAAAGGTTACTACCGTTAAGAACCCTAATTTGGTATATCTGTACAACATTTAGTCCAAATTAATTTTCATGTAGAAAAAAATCTTAAACTGATATAACCGTGCCACATTTACCTCCAAATTAATTTTTATATTATAAAAAATTCTAAATTGATGCACTCATGTTACATTTACTCCAACATTCCGAGCATAAACTCTTAACTATGTTGAAAGCTATTGATTTGAGCTTGAGATTTGAGATTGAGATATGAGAAGTGAAGTGGATAGGCACGAGTTATCCGAGAGTTTTCTGAAAGTTGTAGTAATCAACGAATTCCATTTGTAATAGAATAATTGGCTTACACTCATGTCGATAAGGTTGGATTTTGGAATAAAGTACTTTTATGGATATTAAAATGATAAGAAATAGGTTGATGAGGCCAATTTTAAGATTTTTTTGTAATGCAAAATTAAGTCCAGCGTTTTTGTGATGTAAAAATTAGTTTGAGATAAATATGGTATGGGTGTACTAGTTAGAGATTTTTGTGAGACGGAAAATTAATTTAGGGTAAATATGGAATGGGTGTATCAATTTGTGATTTTTTGTGCTATTGACCTTAAAAAGAATGAAAATTGGACACAAAAATAGTTTCGTCTTAGTTCCTTTGAGATTGGTGTCAAGTGTTAACAAACAAGTTATGTTCATGAGATCGTTTCTATCATATATAGACAGACAGAGTTGAGAGTGTTCGTTCCTATAATCATCATGCAAACTTCTCTTTGACTCCATGCTTAATTACTTATCATGTGGCATTACACTTGGCATTGTGTTGTCACTAGGCCTGGTGTTACTTATTGATAATCTATTTGTAAACCTGCACTCTCATATGTTCTTTTCAAATGTTAATAATATAAAAATTTAGCATTTAAATATCTACGAATGCTAAACAAATCTAGAGTATACTTAGTCAAAACAATTAATGTGAACTTAGAAAAAATAATTGATTTAGATTAAGAATAGGACATAGATGTGTGTTTTCTGTGTTTTAAGATGTAAGAGCACATTGAAAACCTGTAATTGATTCTGAAGGATGCGACACAAAGTGCAGGAAATATCCGCCTCATAATTATTATTTAGATTTTTTTTATTCCCTCTTCCTGTTTTCGTAAAATTTCTCCAAACATTAATGATTGCAGGAAGCCAAATGTTCGTCCAAATCGGCCCCTTCCTCGAGGTTTGTGAATATAGTGTATCAGTATTGTTGTTTCTTGGTTATTATCTATATTTTCTTTGTATTTTAGATTGATAGATTAGGAAATACCTTAAAATACAATTTAAAAAAATTATGTGCCAGCTTGAATAAAATTAATGATGGAAAATATAATCTTAATCATTTTAAATTACTCAAGCCTAAGATAAAAAATTAGTAAATCGATTTAAATTACAAAAAATATTTAAATTAGTTTGTTGAAATATTACATGACTTGACAATGGGTTATAATGTTGGAAATATTTCACTCTTTATTTATAAATAGCTCATCCCATTTTCATTTCTCCCTCCTATTGCTGGTATTGGAAATAATTCAAATCACCTACTTTACGAGTTTCGCACTTTTAGGTCTCATCTTACCTAACATGTTAAACTTTTGAATTGAATAATTTTAGGCAAAGATGATTCAAGCGCTACGAAATTTGATGCTTTAGTCTAGAAAATCTTTCTTGTCCTCAAATATCCTTTTTTTAGTCTTTTTTATTTATGAAATTTTGTGTAGCCAAAGCTAGGTGAACCTCAAAACGGCCAAGTCCTGAAAATCGCCAAGCAAATTTGGTTGCAAAAGGTTGGCCCTTTAGCCACGAAATGAAATTTGTTGCTATTGAGTGTCTATTTTACGCCTTTTTCCATGAAATATCCCATGGTGAAGAGTATACATTCTACTACAAAGTTACTAGATTTCGTTTCCAAAGTCTATTGCCACAGGCCTTTGGCCATGACATCTCTGCCATGAAGATTTTCGTGGTAAGAAGCCTTAGCCACGAAATTCCACGCTTCTTAGCCAAGAATTCTGCTGCGGTGAAAGGTCGATTTTCTTGGAGTGCCGATTCTCTACTAACAATGAAAAAAAGGTGGATAAGGCTGTATGTGGAGAACACATTTTTATACTGATGGGGTATGTTATAGTTACTAATAAGATCGGAACCAGTGGAAAAAGACATGGATGAAAGATGCCAAGTCACTGATCAATACATATGACAGAAGGTACATACATGATACTGGAAAAACATTTATTCTCACCAAAAGAGCTCACTAGAAAACAAAGCGAATGATGAATATAATTCCGAAAGATATCAAATGACACAACACACATGTATGCGAGCAATCTTTACAAGGAAAGGGTGGACCCCAACAGCTTAAAGATACACTGAGATAACTAGACATGGTACTAAAATCTTCAGGGGCTGGTGGCTGGAGGAGGAGTGAGGAAAGGAATGGAAGGAATCTTAGGGAGAGAGGTAGGGATGCCCGGCACTGGAGGCAAGGCAGTTGGCACGGTTGGCATGCTTGGAAGTGGCGGCAGAGCAGTGGTGGGCAATGCTGGCTGGGTGGTGGGCAGCGTCGGCAATGTGGGCTGAGGCAGGGTCGTAGGGATGGTAGGCAATGTGGGAATGGACGGCAGTGGTGGCAGTGAAGTCGGTATCGGTATTTTTGGCATCGTGGGAAGGGACGGAATGAATGGTATAGTTGTCGGTATTGGTAGTGTTGGTATCGTGGGAAGGGATGGTATGGATGGCGTGGTTGTTTGCAGCAGATGACGAGCTCCGAAGCTCATGTTGGGGGTTGAGAGAACTAGGGCGATGAAGAGAACAAAGCTCTTTGAGGAAGTAGCCATGTCAGCAACTAGAGTGTGGATTTTATGTTGTGAAAGGCTTAAGGACTTGAAATTAATGAGCTAAGAGGAATGGATTGCTACTTGTGTGAGTAAATGGAGGAAGGAAATGGGAGTTTATATAGCAAGAGGTAGTTCAAATAGAAATTTGGGTTGTGATAATAAGTTGGTGACTGGCTTTTGGGTATGGTTGGGAAAAAGAATAAAAAACAGAACATCTCTTTTATTGGCTCTTTGTTAGCTCACCTCTTCGGCTCAAATCTCCTGACAGATGGCCAATGCTTTCGTTGAAGTCAAGCTTCGCATCTGTATCTGTGGGAGGCAACTGAATAACTTGCTATTTTCTTAGGTTGATTGTTAACTTGCTTTTGATTTTAAACATATAATTCTAAGGTTGGTATGTATTGCATTGACCGATCTCCGCGAAATTTCGACTTCGTCAAAGATCTGTTCTACTGTTAAGTGGTTGGGCTTTAGCCATTAGGTATTTGTTTTTTTCTCTTTACACAAATGATAAAAAGAAGGGTTAATATCACTAAAAATTCTAAATTGATATATCCTGTATTGCATTTACTCCAAATTAGTTTTTGGGTAAAAAAAATAAAATCCCAAATTGATACAACAATGCCATATTTATCCCAAACTAATTTTTTATGTTATAAAAATTCTAGACCATTATATTTGTACCACATTTATTCTAACTTTTTTGTGTTACAAAAATTCCAAATAGAAACTCTTAACTATGTTTAAAGCTAATGATTTGAACTTGAGATCTGAGAAGTGAAGCGGATAGTCAAGAAAATGAGGCATTTACGAGCTATCTGGAGTTTTTTTTTGAAAATGAAGTAATCAACGAATTCCATTTCTAATAGAATAATTGGCTTAAACACATGTTGAGAAGGTTGAATTTTTGAATAGATTGCTTTTACGGATATTGAAATGACAAGAAACAGGTTAAGAAGGCTGATCTTGAGATTTTTTTTTGTGATACAAAAATAAGTTTTGGGCAATTGTTATATGATTGTAACAATTTGGGATTTTTTGTGACATGAAAAATTAATTCGGGGCAAATGTGGTATAGGTAATTTAGTTTGGAATTTTTTGTGGCACAAAAATTAGTTTAGGCTAAATGTGGTGGTGCTATTAATCCTAAAAATAGTGAAAACTGGATACAAACATTCCATTAAAAATAGTTCAAGTCTTATCTCCTTTGAGATTGGTGTCAGTGTTGACAAACAAATTATGTTCATGGGATAGTTCCTATCATATATAGATAAAGCCGGAGTTGAGAGTGTTCATTCTAGTGCTCATCATACGACACTTCTCTTTAACTCTGTGTTTGTCTCGTGGCTCAGTGTTACTTATCGATTATTTACGTGTTATCCTGCACTATTATATGTTATTTTCAAATGCTAATAATAGATAAAGTCAATACTTAAACATCTTCAAATGCTAAAGAAATCTAGTGCAAAACTTGGTCGAAACAATTAATTTAAATTTATAAAAAATGATTGGTTTAAAATACGAATAGGATATAGATGTGTGTTTTCCGTGCCTTAAAATTGTAAGAGCACATAGAAAACCTTCGATTGATGCCAAAAGATGTTCAGAACTCCAAAATGTGGCGTTGACTCTGAAGGACGCAACACAAGGTTCGTGAATATAGTATTGGTATCATTGTTTCTTTTTATTATCTACCTTTTCTCTCCTTGTATTTTAGATTGATAGATTTAGAAAACAGCTTGAAATGAAATTTAAAGAATATATGTCAGCTTGAATATATTAATAGTGTAAAACTCATCCTAATCAATTTAAATTACTTAAGCCTAAGAAAATAGAATTACTAATACGATTTAAATTATAAAAAGTATGTAAATTAGATTATTGAAATATCACGTGACTTAATAATGGATTTTATATACTTTTGGGTTATTATCTTGAAAAACCCCAAATTGGTACTTGTGACAAATTTACCTCAAACTAATTTTTTAATCATGAAAAACTTCAAACTGATACACATATAACAAATGTACCCCAAATGATTACAAAAAACCTAAAACTGATATACTTATGATAAATTTACCCAAAATTAATTTGTTCAATCACAAAAAATCCCAAAATTGCATTTTTGTGACAAATATACCATTTGTTAAATTGGATTAATGCCATAAAAACCACAAAAATTGTACGACTGTGATATACAAAGAGCAAAATCCTAAATTGATATACTAGTCAACTGTCACATGCCATAAAACTTAGCAAGTTGATAATAAAATTTAATGGAATCTAACAGAGAGTAAATTTATTACAAGTATACCAGTTTGAGATTTTTGAAGGTCAAAAAATTAGTTTCTGATAACTTTGTCATATATGTACTAGTGTGAGATTTTTCAGGATATTAACACTGGAAAGCTCATACTTCAGTCTTTCATTATATATAGCTCATCCCATTTTGCATTACTTCCTCCTTTCGTTGGTTTTGGAAATACTTCAATTCACGTGTTTAATGAGTTTTTAACTTTTGTGTCTCACCTATCGGGTTAAACTTTTGACTCGAATAATTGTGGGCAAAGATGATTCAAGCGCTTGAAATTTGACGCTTGAGTCAGAAAGTCTTTCTTCGCTTCATATCATTAGTCACAGGATTTTGTGTTGCCGAAGCTACAACGACCAACATAATCTTGTTGCAAAAAGGTTGGCCCTTAAGCCACGTAATAAAATTTGTTACTATTGAGTCTCTATTTATGCTTTTTGTCATGAAATATTTTGCGGTGAAAAGTATACTATTATGCTACAAAATTACTCAATTTTGTTTCCAAGGTCTATTGCCACAGGCCTTTAGCCATGACATCTCCGCCACCAAGATTTTCGGGGCAAGAAGCCTTACCCACGAAATTCCAGGCTTCTTAGCCAATAATTCTCGCCGCGGCGAAAGGTCGATTTTCTTTTAGTGCCGATTCTCCACTGACAATGAAAAAAGGTCGATAAGGCCGTACCAGAGAACACATTTTTGTACTGATAATGTATGTTATAGTTACTAACAAGCTTGAAACAGTGGAAAGGACATGGAAGAATGGAAGCCAAGTCACTGATCAATAGATATGATAGAAAGTACATACAAGATGCTGGAAAAACATTTATTCGCACCAAAAGAGCTCACTAGAAAACAATTTGATTGGAAAATATAATTCCAAAAGACATCAAATGACACACCACACATATATGCGACCAATCTTTACAAAGAAAGGGCGGACCCCAACAGCTTAAAGATACACTGAGATAATCTTATATGGTACTAAAATCTTCAGGGGCTGGTGGCTGGAGGAGGAGTGAGGAAAGGAATGGAAGGAATCTTAGGGAGAGAGGTAGGGATGCCCGGCACTGGGGGCAAGGCAGTTGGCACGGTTGGCATGCTTGGAAGTGGCGGCAGAGCAGTGGTGGGCAATGTTGGCTGGGTGGTGGGCAGCGTCGGCAATGTGGGCTGAGGTAGGGTCGTAGGGATGGTAGGCAATGTGGGAATGGAAGGCAATGGTGGCAGTGAAGTCGGTATTGATATTTTTGGCATCGTGGGAAGAGACGGAATGGATGGTATAGTTGTCGGTATTGGTAGTGTTGGTATTGTGGGAAGGGACGGTATGGATGGCATAGTTGTTTGCAGCAGATGACGAGCTCCGAAGCTCATGTTGGCGGTTGAGAGAACTAGGGTGATGAAGAGAACAAAGCTCTTTAAGGAAGTAGCCATGTCAGCAATTGGAGTGTGGACTTGAAATTAATGAGCTAAGAGGAATGGATTGCTACTTGTGTGAGTAAATGGAGGAAGGAGATGGGAATTTATATAGCAAGAGGCAGTTCAAATAGAAATTTGGGTTGTGATAATAAGTTGGTGACTGGCTTTTGGGTATGGTTGGGAAAAAGAATAAAAAACAGAACATCTCTTTTATTGGCTCTTTGTTAGCTCACCTCTTCGGCTCAAATCTCCTGACAGATGGCCAATGCTTTCGTTGAAGTCAATCTTCGCATCTGTCTTTGTGGGAGGCAACTGAATAACTTGCTATTTTCTTAGGTTGATTGTCAATTTGCTTCTTGATTTTAACATATAATTCTAAGGTTGGTTTGTGCTGCGTTGACCGATCTTCCCGAAATATGGGCTTCATCAATGATCTAGGGAGGGGGTTTGCATGATAACTGATAATTTCTGTTCCAGAAACAAATTTTCTATTCCAGACCTGTTTCTGGAATAGAAATTCGTTTGATAAACCTATTCCATTTTTCTATTTGGAATAGATTTCTATTAGGAAATAGGTTTGGAATAGAAATCGAAGTTGAAATTTTCTACTTATGATTTCTGGAACAAAAATGAGAAATAAAAATTTTTCTCATTGTTCATCAACCGGTCCTTCATCCGTTACCGCCGACCACCGTCCGTCGTCGATTCGGCGGCCGGTCGGCGGCACGCCACGGCGCCACCGCCACCGTCGCCAAATAAATTATTTTTATAAATATCATTTTAAAATGAAATTTATTCGAATAAATAAAATGATATTTATTTTTATTTTTACGAATAAATATTTATTTTATGAATAAATTAAAAAAATTCTTAAAAATAAATAAATATCATTTTAAAAATAAAAATTATTATAAAAATATCATTTATTCATTTTATTTTTAATTTTTAATTTTATTATAAATATTATTTTTATTATTAATAAATAAATTTAATCGAAATAAATTTATTTATTAAAAATAAATTTAATTAAAAATCATTTTTTAAAAATAAAAATAAAAATATTCATTTTATTCATTTAAAAATAAAAAAAAAATTTAAATTTAATAAATTTATTTTTATTTATCTTGAGTGTTTTGCCAAATAAATTTATTTTTATTTTTAATTTGTATTCATTTTAAAATAAATTTGTTTGTAAAATAAAATAAAATAGAATAAATAAAATAAGTTTATTTTTAAGGATATTTTTATTTTAAAATAAAATGATATTCTTATTTTATTTTTTTATGATTTATTTTATTTTCTTTTTTTTTTTGTTAATAAATCATTTTTATTTTTATTTTTTATATTAAAGGTCGCCGGTTGTCGCCACCGCCGTCCGAAAGGAAGAAATTTTGTGTCTTTTACCAAATGAATTTCTATTTTTAGAGTAGAAATTTTGTGTTGTTATCAAATAATTATTTTCTTAGAAACTCTTCTAGAAATAGAAATAGAAAAATCTATTTCTGTTCCAGAAACTATTTATGGAACAGAAATTTTGTCATGCACCCTAATTGTTTGGGCTTTAGCCATTAGTTTTTTTTTTTTTTTTTTTCGTTACACGAATGATAAAAGGAAGGGTTAATACCACTAAAAATTCTAAATTGGTATACCCTACTATATTTACTCCAAATTAATTTTTATAAAAAAAAATCCTAAAATAATACAATCATGCCACATTTATCCCAAGCTAATTTTTATGTTATAAAAAATTCTAGACCATTACATTTGTACCGCATTTACTTTTAACTTTTTTCTGTTACAAAAAATTCTGAACAAAAACTCTTAATTATGTGAAAAGCTAATGATTTGAGCTTGAGATTAAGAAGTGAAGCGGACAGGCAAGAAAATGAGGCATTTATGAGCTATTGGAGAGTTTTCTGAAATTAAAGTAATTAATGAATTCCATTTCCAACCGAATAATTAGCTTAAACATATGTTGATAAGGTAGAATTTTTGAATAGATTACTTTTACGGACGTTGAAATGACAAGAAATGGGTTAAGAAGGCTGACATTGAGATTTTTTGTGATTGAAAAATATATTTGGGGTAATTGTGCCACAATTACCCCAAATTAGGATGTTAATTGAGACTTTTTGGGCCGACATTGAGGATGATTCTGAAGGACGCGACACAAGGTTTGTGAATATAGTATCGGTATTGTTGTTTCTTGTTTATTATCTACCTTTTTCTCTCCTTGTATTTTAGATTAATAGATTTAGAAAACAGCTTGAAATACAATTTAAAAAATATATGTCGGCTTGAATATATTAATGGTGGAAAAATCATCCCAATCAATTTAAATTACTTAAGCCTAAGAAAATAGTATTACTAATATGATTTAAATTACAAAAGGTATCTAAATTATATCGTTGAAATATCACGTGACTTGACAATGGGTCTTGTATACTTTTTATATACATGTGATGTTGGACATACTTCTCTCTCCATTACAAATAGTTCATCCCATTTTGCATTTCTTCCTCCGTTCGCTGGTGTTGGGAATACTTCAATTCTCATGCTTTATGAGTTTCACACTTTTGTGTCTCATCTTATCTTTCAGGTTAAACTTTTGACTTGAATAATTTTGGGCGAAGATGATTCAAGCACTATGAAATTATGACGCTTTGGTCAGAAAATCTTTCTTTGCCCCATATCATTACTCACCGAACTTTGAGTCGCCAAGTCACCAAAGTGACAACAATCCTCATAATTTTCGTTGCAAAAGTTTAGCCCTTTAGCCGCGAAATAAAATCTGTTGCTTTTGAGCGTCTACGTATTTTGTCATGAAATATCCCGTGTTGAAATATATACTTTTCGCTACAAAATTACTAGCAAAAGTACGTTTCAAGTGCCAAAAGTTGGCAAAAATAGATTTTTAAGTCTTAAAAGTTACGAAAGTGACACTTAGGGTGCGTTTGGTAACACACGTTCCAAAAGTGTTTCAGGGAACGTAAATAGAAAAAAGTGTTTTACATTACGGGAACAATTTTTGAATAAAAAACGCGTTTGGTAAACTTGTTCGGGAATAAAAAATGAACAAAAACACGTTTGGTAAATTTGTATTCTTTTTTTTTATTTCTTTTAGTTTTTTAATATTTTTATTTTCTTTTTCCTTTTTATTTTCTTTTTCTTTTTTTTTTTTTTTTTCTTTTGGCCGGTCGCCGGCCTCGGCCATGGCCGGCGACCGGCCGACTAGAACCCGGCGACCTCGCCCAGCCACGGAGAGGCTCGCCGGCCCTCGGCGAGGCCGAGCCTCGCCGTGGTTGGGCGAGGCTCGGCCTCGCCTTGGCCGGGCGAGGTCGGGCTCGCCCGGATCCGGCGAGCCGAGATCGCCCGACCACCGGCGAGGCTCGGCCTCCGGGCCATCGCCGGGCGACGCCGCCCCGGAGGTGGCCGGCGAGGCTCGGCCTCGCCTATGGCCGGGCGAGCTCGAGCTCGCCCGGCCAAGGCGAGGCCGAGCCTCGCCGCCGGGGCCGGCGACGCCCGGCGAGGTCGCCGGCCCTCGACGGCGTCGCCCGGCCCTCTTTGGCCGGGTCGCCGGCCATGGCCGAGGCCGAGGGGACCGCCAAAGAAAAAAAGAGAAGGAAAAGAAAAAAAAGAAAAAAAAAGAGAGGAGAGAGAAAATGTGTTTCTTTTTTTGGTTTTGAAACAAGAAACAAGTTTTTCTTGTTTCTTAACATTTCCAAAAGTGTTCTAGGGAACAAAAAATAGATTTGGAACAAAAACGCAAACAAACGCGTTTGCATTCTTTTTTTTTTTCCCTGGAACAAAAACACAAAAATTGTTTAAAAAAAAAAAAGAACATTACCATGCAGGGCCTTAAGTATCAAAATCGGAGAGAAATGGATCACTTAAGTGCCACTCCAACCAAAATCCGGCCAAAATGCTTACGTGTGCAATTTCCGGCGAAGTAAGTGCAAAACGGCGTTGTTTTGCACGCGACGTGATCAACAATGCAAAAACGATGTCGTTTTGGTGCCGACGTGGTAAAAAAATATTATAAAAATTAATTAAATTAAATTTAAAATTTAATTTATTTAAAACATTTTAAAAAAAAAATTAATATTAAAAAATCTAAAAAAATTAAAAAATTTAAAAGAATTTTTAAAAAAAGGGGAGGGGGCGAGGGCTCAGCCCTCAGCACCGCCGTCGTCGGGAAGAGCCGACGACGGAGGGGGAGGGTGGGGCCCGGAGACCCCGGCCGACCGGTGATGAGGGCCCTCCCTTTTTTTTTTCAAAAAAATTTTAATTTTTTTTTGTTTTTTGTTTAAATTTTTAAAATTTTAAAATTTTAAATTTTTTTTTTAATTTTTAATTTTTAAATAAATTTAATTTTGATGTTATTTTTTTACTACGTTAGCACCAAAACGACGTCGTTTTTGCATTTGCTTCGCCGGAAAATCGCCATGTCAGCATTTTGGTCGGAGTGACACTTAAGTGATCAATTTCTCTCCGATTTTGGCACTTAAGTGTCACTTTCGTAGCTTTTGGTACTTAAGTATTCATTTGTGCCAACTTTTGGCACTTCAAGAGTTCTGGTGTCCAAAATTACTCGATTTCATTTCCAAGGTCTATTGCCATGGGCCTTTAGCAATGACATTTTGGCCACCAAGATTTTCGAGGCAAGAAGCCTTAAGCATGAAATTCCAGGCTTTTTAGCCAAGAATTCCGCCGTAGTGAAAGGTCGATTTTCTTGTAGCACCGATTCACTAACAACAATTAAAAAAGGTGGATAAGGCCGTATGGGAAGAACACATTTTTATACTGATGGGGTGTGTGTGTGTGTTATAGTTACTAACAAGCTTGGAAGAGGCGGAAAAGATATGGATGAATAGAAGCCAACTCACTGATCAATACATATGATAGACGGTACATACAAGATACTGGAAAAGACATTTATTCGCACCAAAAGAGATCACTACAAAACAATGTGATTAAAAATATAATTCCGAAAGAAATCAAATGACACACCACACATATATGCGAACAATCTTTACAAAGAAAGGGTGGACCCCAACAGCTTAAAGATACAATGAGATAAACTTATATGGTACCAAAATCTTCAGGGGCTGCTGGCTGGCGGAGGAGTGAGGAAAGGAATGGAAGGAATCTTAGGGAGAGACGTAGGGATGCCCGACACCGGGGGCAAGGCAGTTGGCACGGTTGGCATGCTTGGAAGTGGCGGGAGAGCAGTGGTGGGCAATGTTGGCTGGGTGGTGGGCAGTGTTGGCAATGTGGGCTTAGGCAGGGTCGCAGGGAAGGCGGGCAATGTGGGAATGGACAGCAATGGTGGCAGCAAAGTCGGTGTTGATGTTGTTGGTATTGTGGGAAGGGATGGTATGGATGGTATAGTTGTCGGTATCGGTAGTGTTGGTATTGTGGGAAGTGACGGTATGGATGGCATGGTTGTTTGCAGTAGATGGCGAGCTCCGAAGCTCATATTGGCGGTTGAGAGAACCAGGGTGACGAAGAGAACAAAGCTCTTTGAGGAAGCAGCCATATTGGTAACTAGAGTGTGGATATTATGTTGTGAAAGGCTCAAGGACTTGAAATCTGTTGCGATAGGGTGAGCGATCGAACAATAATATAGACAGAAAAAGAAAAATAAATCGGACATCGGATTTACGTGGTTCGGTCGTAAAGACCTACGTCCACGGGGAGAGCAGCAACAAATTTCATTATAGATCAAGCGATATAAGGAGATTACATACTCAAGTCACTCAAACACTCTCTCGGTGTTTCCCAAACCTCAATTTATCCCAAACTTAAAGTGTTTATAAATAAACAATTCACTTGGTATAAACTCAAAGCACAAAGTTACCGCGCGTTCAAGCTCAAAACAATACGCTCTACGTACGGCTTCGCGTATCTCTTCAAAGCTTCGCGCGGAACACTTGCGGCTTCGGACGTGCGGCTTTTTATTCCTTCGATGGCTTTGAAACGCTGGACGTGCGGCTACCGAAAAACCCTTTCTTTCTACCGCTCCCTTCTGCGACTTCTCACGAAAAGGTTCGGCGGTTTCTTTTTGATTGAGCGGAAGCCAAGACCTGCAACAATTTATTTCTTATTTATACATGTGTGCCCAGGTCAAACTTTGACCTGGGCCCACCACAAATTTGTCTTTCACGTGGGAGACGCTACGTGCGTCTCTCCTCCCCTTGGTGTTGATACTTGCACAAATTTAAGTGCTCCATATAAAAAAGGAAACTTGCTCCATTTATTTTATTCTTTATTTCCCCTTTTATAAATCCATCAAAAGTCCAGTGAATCTCAAACTCGAGTCATATTTAACAATCTCCACCTTGGCTCGACGTTTGAGCCAAATTACAATCGCTTCGTAAAAAATTCAAACTCTGCTGATACTTTCCCATAGCCCCCGATGGGCTCAACCGCCATAGATATTTTCCAAGTCCAAGCCTCACTTGAACTTCACCATAACCGAGGACCTCATCAGAATACCAACTCCACATGCACCTTTAACTGCTCCGCAAGGATTTTCTGACATAACCCCCTCAACCGCAGATAAAGTAAAACCATTATTGCATCCATATCTGTCAAGAGATCGAATACGTACCTTGTCAATATCAGCAGTTACAGCAACCATTGGCTCTATAGGCTCCACCTCGCTATAAGCACCATCTGTGTCAATTACTTTGCTAGTACCTGTATACGCTACCTCAGGAGTTTCTAGTCGCAACTCCACCTCAAGCTGAACACCGTTCAGATCCGTTTGAATACTGCTATAATCACTCCTAGCCAAAAATATTGGAGACTCATCAAGGATAACTTCTCTGATGTCAACAGGTGAATTTATATCCGGACACCATAACTGATTGCCCCACTAACCTTTTGCATAGCCATGGAATATGCACTTTGCCCTCCAATCAAGCTTACCATCACTCACTCGAAAATAACACGGGCAATCAAACATTTAATAGAATAATCAGCAACGTTACCTGACCACACTTCTTCAGGAGTCTGCCATTCAATAGCAGTTGATGGGGATCTATTCACCGGGTAGCTTACCGTACTAAGCACATCAGCTAGGATTCTCCTAGCAATACCCGCACTAGAGATGAGATAATTTTACGGGCCATCTCTAGTAATGTTCTTCTTGTCAATTATGCAAATTGTTGTGATTTATTGGCACTAGTGCGGTGTTTCACCATGCTCTCTTTCATGCAGAATTTATTTGCCAGCTCCGAGCAGAACTCCATGCTATTGTCAGTCTGTACATGTTTGATCGACTTACCAGTCTCCATCTCGATCAAAGCTCTTGACTGCGTGATCCTGACACCAGCATCAAACTTTTGCCTTGGCACAAACACCCAGGTCTTCCTCGAGCAGTCAAAAGACTCTCGAACAGATGCATCTGACGTCTCTGCAGCGAAATTTGTCACTGTCTTACCTTGAAGTTTATACAGGCCTCCATGCTTGATTCCTTTCATTATCACCAAGGCACCTCGAATAACCTTCAGAACTCCACCTTTTGAAGAATACCTACAACCAGCTAAATCTAGCGTATCCAAGGAAATTAAGTTCTTTTTCAACTTTGGAACATGCCTTACTCCAGTCAATGTCCTCACAATACCATCATGCATTCTGATTTTAACATCACCAACACCCACAACATCGCACTCAGCGTTGTTCCCTAACTGGACTTTACCATTACCCGTGCACTGATAAGTGATAAACCAATTTCTATTTGGTGTGACATGAAAAGAATAACCAGAATCCAAAATCCATCCATCAAGCGATGAATCATTAGTGACAGACAAGACATAATCGGCATTATTTGCTACAACTGCAACATTATCTGCAGAATCAACCATAATTCCCTTACCCTTCTCATTCTTCAGCTTAATGCAATCCCTTCTAAGATACCCCTTTTGCCACAGCTCCAACAGACAACATTAGCAGTCCTAGACTGACTACGCCTGTTTATATTAGTACTACTATTACCCACACGTGTTATAGATCTTCCTCTATTTTCACCTACTAAAGCAGCAGATACAGGTTCGCTAGATTCTCTTCTACGAATGTCATCGCTCAGAATTAAATCTCGAACTCCATCAAACGTCAAACTTGTTGACCCAGAGGAATTACTAACAGCAGTAACTGTAGTATTCCAACTATTAGGCAATGAGGATAGCAAAATCAAAGCACGTACCTCATTTTCAAAATCAATCTCAACTGAACTCAATTGACTAACAATCACATTGAATTCATTGATATGATTTGCAACTGACGCACCTTCGCTCATCTTCAAATTAAACAGACGTCGCATCAAACAAACCTTGTTGATCGCAGAGGGCTTCTCGTACATATCCGATAGGGCTTGCATTAGGTCAGCAGTGGTCTTCTCCTTCAGGATGTTAAACGCAACGTTACGAGCCAACGTCAGTCGAATAACACCCATAGCTCGTCTATCCAGCAAATCCCAATCAGCTTGCTTCATCGTCTCTGGTCTCTCCCCAGATAAGGGCAAGTGCAGTTTCATCTGGTAAAGATAATCTTCAATCTGCATCTTCCAGAAACTAAAATCCTTCCCATCAAATCTGTCGATTCTCACTTTTACTTCTTCTGTCGCCATTGATTCGCTTCAATTTAGCCAAGCCTAGCTCTGATACCAATTGTTGCGATAGGGCGAGCGATCGAACAATAATATAGACAGAAAAAGAAAAATAAATCGGACACTAGATTTACGTGGTTCAGTCGTAAAGACCTACATCCACGGGGAGAGGAGCAGCGAATTTCATTATAGATCAAGCGATACAAGGAGATTACACACTCAAGTTACTCAAACACTCTCTTGGTGTTTCCCAAACCTCAATTTATCTCAAACCTTAAGTGTTTATAAATAAACAATTCACTTGGTATAAACTCAAGGCACAAAGTTACCGTGCGTTCAAGTTCAAAACAATACGCTCTACGTACGGCTTTGCGTATCTCTTCAAAGCTTCGCGCGGAACACTTGCGGCTTCGGATGTGCGGCTTTTTATTCCTTCGGTGGTTTAAAACGCTGGACGTGCGGCTACTGAAAAACCCTTTCTTTCTGCCGCTCCCTTCTGCGACTTCTCACGAAAAGGTTCGGCGGCTTCTTTTTGATTGAGCGGAAGCCAAGACCTGCAACAATTTATTTCTTATTTATACATGTGTGCCCAGGTCAAACTTTGACCTGGGCCCACCACAAATTTGTCTTTCACGTGGGAGACCCTACTTGCGTCTCTCCTCCCCTTGGTGTGGATACTTGCACAAATTTAAGTGCTCCATATAAAAAAGGAAACTTGCTCCTTTTATTTTATTCTTTATTTCCCCTTTTATAAATCCATCAAAAGTCCAGTGAATCTCAAACTCAAGTCATATTTAACAAAATCAATGACCAGAGAGGGATGGATTGCTAATTGTAGGCAATGGAGGAAGAGGATGGGAGTTCATATAGCAAGAGATGGATGTGTGGAGTTTAGTATTGTGACAATGGGTATGGTTAGGAAAAGAAAAACCGAACATCTCTTTATAGTTTCCTTGTTTGCTCCCCACCTCAACTCAATCTTCCACTTGCCAAAAGAAAAGACAAAGGTCAAATCTGCTGTTTTTGTTCTGAGAGATGGCCATGCTGTCATGAACTCAAGCTTCACAAATATGTCTTTGTGGAAGGTAACTGAACAACTTGCTTCATAACATATCAATTTCTAGGTTGGGTGTTAACTTGTTCTTGGATTTTAACATGTCAATCTAGGTTTCTTTGTGTTGGCTTGACTGATCTCTCCGACCTTTGGACTTCAACAATTACATGTTGGTCTACCGTTAGAGCGATGGTGGATTTAGCCTTTAGGTACTATTTTTTTTTCTCTTGATTGCACAAAAGATAAGATGGATTACTTTACTAGCCACAGACTTTGCACAAAAAAAATAGTTCCAGTCTTATCTCCTTTGACTGTTAGATGCTAGCAAATAAGTTATCTTCACATGATTATATCTATTATATATAATTAAATGTAGAGTTAAGAGAGCATTTGCTCTTATACTTGCCAAGTGGCACTTCTCATTAGGTTTATGCTTGCCATGTGGCATCACACTCGGCATTGTATTGCCACGTGCCCCAATAATCTTACCGATTACTTACTACATATTGTATGTTATTTTCAAAATGTAGATAAAGTCAGCGTTTGAATATCTTTGGACGTTAAAAAAATATAGAGTATATTTAGCCAAAACACATAATTTAAACTTAGCCAAAATAATTGAAATAAACTAAGAAAAGGATAGTGATGTGTGTTTTATATATTATAAATGGATATTACATTCTGCATTAATAGTCTTCCTCCTCCTCCTCCTTTGATACATTTTCACATAGGTTAATGGACATTTCTTTTGCATGGCTCTAACATGTGTTTATATTGTTATTTTTGCTGTTCTTTTTAATTTGCCTTTATCTTTTGTATTGATTTTTATTTTGGTTTTATTTTTATTATTTGAAAATTGTGCACACTTTAGAGAAATTAGTAAATGATAAGAGTTCAATTAGCAAAATAGTAGTTGAAGGAGCTAGATTTAGGAGAAAAGAAATGGGCAGTGGGTTGACCAGCGAATCAGGCAGAGTTATCTATGATGCCCAGATCATTCCGGCGAAAATGTGCGCCCTCTCGGCATTCGATCGGACCATCTGTTGCGGATGGAGGCTATGCATCTGTGCGTCATATTACACCATTTTTACGGAAAAATTGTTCAATCGGTTCTAAATATATTGTATGGATATCAATTGAGTCTTTAATTTTTGTGTAAAATTATAATATAGTCCTCTGGTTATTTTTTTGTTGGAAATCGTTGACATGACTATGTGCCATGCAGAATAACTGGCGATGACGGGAACGCCACATTAGCAATTTTCCTTGAAAATTAACTGTAATAATTAAATTAAAATTTTGTGCAAATATTTTGAACTCAATTGGCATTCGCAAAATAAATTTGGTGCTTGTTGGGAAATTTTCCTATAATTTTATTGACTGAGCAATTCAATTTTTTGCAGGTGCTGATTCTCTTTTGACTTTTCGGTTCATTGTCGAGGAGGCTGGACAGCTATTTATATGATAATTTGATTTAGATTTTTTTTTTTTTTTTTTTTGGGATTGATCATCAAGGATGTTAGACCACCTTTAGGTAATGATATGATCTTGGTTTTTTTGGTTTATCATATAGGTGACTGGACTACTATGTCATGTATTGCTAGATTATGAATAAATTGTTTAGTTTTATATTTGCTCATTTGCTTAATTTATGATGTGTCTAGCTGCAAAAACAGAAATAAAAATACCCAGAATTGCAAAAGCAACCTAAAATATAAATTCAAAATTTGCAAAGGACTTTTAGCAACAAACTTCGTCTCAAATTTGCATGGTTAAAAGTAGGGATTTATCTCACAACGTCTTCGCCACAAGATATTTTATGAGCCAAGATGATTTGACCGCTATGAAATTTGACACTTCGATTACAGATATTTTACCCGGCCTCATATCATTAGCCACTAAAATTTGTGCCGTAAAAGCTAATAAAACCCTATGAAATTTTCGTCGAAAAAGGTTAGCCCTTTAATCGCAGCAAAAGAGCTCCCTAGGAAACAGCGTGAATGATAAAAAGAATCCCAAAATCCATTTCATGATACGACACACATATATGCGAACAAGCTTACAGACATGAGGGGGATGCCAACAATTTAAAAATACTATGAATTGACCTCAAGTGATGCTAAAATCTTCAAGGGCTTGTGGCTGGAGATGTAGTGAGGAAAGGAACAGAGAGAATCTTAGAGAGAGAAGTAGGGATGCTTCGCATCCACGGGAAGGTGGTCAGCACGGTCGGCAAGCTCGAAAGTGGCGGCAGAGTAGTTGTAGGCAGCGCTGGTTGTGTGGTGATCGGCGTGGGCAGTCTGGGCCGAGACGGGAACGTTCGGATGAAAGGCATAGGCAGCTTGGTGACCTTTGGCGATTTGGGCATGGACGGCAAAGGCGGCAGCGTCGTTGGTATTTGTGTAGGTTGTGTGGTGGCCAGCGTCGGCAGCCTGGGCAGAGCCAGGGTCGTTGGGATGGCAGCCATAGGCAGATCGGTGACCTCTGGCGATGTGGGCTTGGACGGGAAAGGCGGCATTGTAATCGGTATTGATGGTGTTGGTTCTGTGGTAAAAGACAGTATAGCTGCCATACTTGTGTCCGGCAAATGACGAGCTCCGAAACTCATATTGATGGTTGAAAAAATTAGGGCGACGAAGAGAACAAAGCTCTTTGACAAAGACATCGTATCAGCAAAATGGAGGGTGGGTTTCATGTTGAGATAGGCTCAAGGACTTGAAATTGATAAGCTGAGGGGAATGGGTTGCTAATTGCGTTTGAGGCAATGGAGGAAGGGGATGGGAATTTATATAGTAAGAGATAGTTACATAGAGTTTAGGGTTGTTATGATAAGTTGGTAACTGGCCTTTGGGTATGGTTAGGAAGAAAAACAGAACATCTCTTTACAGGTTTTCTGGTTAGCTCACCACCTCAGCGTAATCTTTGTGGAAGGTAATTGAACAACTTGCTTCGTAACAGACGATTTAGCCTTTTAGGTACTTTTTTTTTTCGATGACCCAGGGAACCTGTAAGCCGATAGCTGGCGGACAAACCCTGGGGGCGACACAGGGAAACCACCACCCCATGCCACCGGGCAAGGTGCCAAGTGACGCGCTGGGGATTCGAACTTCTCCCCTTCGTGAGGGGGAGAAAGCCTGAAGCCAACTACGCCACTGCGACGGGTGGTCTTTTAGGTACTTTTTTTTCTCTCTCTCTTGATTACAAAAATGTAAGAAGAATGAAAAGTAGCCACAAACGTCCCACACAAAAATGGCGGATAAAGCTGTACGTGGAGAACTCTTAATACTTTTCAGTGTTTGTTATAACTACGAATAAGCTTGGAAGCAGGGGAAAGGACAAAACACAAGAATGGGAGCCGAGTCACCGATCGATACGTATCACAGTAGGTAGATACAAGATATTGGCAAAACATTTATTCACAGCAAAAGAGCTCACTAGGAACAATATGAATGATGAACAGAATCCCAAAATACATCTCAGACACAACACACGTATACACCAACATTCTTACAAATACAAGGGGGGACGCCAACAATTTGAGAATACTCTCAGGTGACCTCACATAATGCTAAAAATCTTCAAGGGGTGGTGGCCGGAGGTGGAGTGAGAAAAGGAATAGAGGGAATCTTAGGGAGAGAAGTAGGGATGCTTGGCATCGGTGGCAAGGTGGTTGGCATGGTTGGCAAATTCGGAAGTGGCGGCAGAGTAGTTGTGGGTAGTGTTGGTTGTGTGGTTGGCAGCGCCGGAAATGTGGGCTGAGGTAAGGTCGTTGGGATGGCAGGCAAAGGTGGCATCGCAACCTTTGGCAATGTGGGCATGGATGGCAATGGCGGCAGCATTGTCGGTATTGGTAGTGTTGGTATTGTGGGAAGAGACGGTATAGATGGCATGGTTGTTTGCAGCAAATGACGAGCTCGAAGCTCATATTGATGATTGAGAAAATTAGGGCGATGAAGAGAACAAAGCTTTTTGAGGCAGAAGCCATATCGGTAAATGAAGTCTAGATCTTTTGTTGTGATAGGCTCAAGGACTTGAAATCAATGAGCTGAGAGGAAAGGATTGCTAGTTGTGTCTGGGTAGATGGAGGAAGTGATTGGGAGTTTTTATAGCAAGAGACAGTCGTATAGAATTTTGGGTTCTGATGACAAGTTGGTGACTGGCCTTTGGGTATGGTTAGGAAAAAAAGAAAAAGAAAAAGAAAAAGAAAAACAGAACATCTCTTTACAGGTTCTTTGGTAGCTGACTTTCTCAGCTCAATCTTCGACCGGCAAGCCTGTTCTTTTTCTGACAAGTGGCCATGCTTTCATGATGTCAAAGCGTCACATCAATGTCTTTGGGGAAGGTAACTGAACAATTTGCTTCGCAACATATCATTATCTAGGCTGGTCGTTAACTTGCTTCTTGATTTTAACATTTCAATCTGGGTTTCTTTGTGTCGGCTTGACTGATCTCTCCTAACTTTGGACTTCATCATTCACGTGGTCTTCTGTTCGAGGGATAGCCTCTAGCCTTCAGGTACACTTTTTACTTTTTGTTACGCAAACGTTAAAAAGAATGAAAACTAGACACCAACATTCCACCAAAAAATAGTTCTGGTCTTATCACCTTTGAGATTGGTGTAAAGTGTCAACAAACAAGTTATCTTCCCAAGATCATACCTAAAACTAGGCACTTCTCTTTTGCTTTACCCTTGCGACATGGCATGACACTTGGCACTGTGTTGCCATGAAATCCACTAACCTTAGCGATTATTGACAATCTTGCATTCTTATATGTTATTCTCAAATCCTAATATAAATATCTTCAAATGCTGAAAAAAATCTAGAGTAAATTTGGTTTACACAATTAATTCAAACTTGTTCAACATAATTGAATTAAATGAATGATGTAATAGAAATGTGTGTTTTCAAAGGGTGATTGATTGTAGGGCGGGTTTGAACGCATTAGGGATGCTTATCAGTTTTTGGAATAGGGAATTGAACTTGTTGATCTTGGAACTCAATCAAGGTCAACACAAAAATTGACCGCTTTTTTTTTTTTTCCAGTTTCATTTTATAATTTGCAATTTATAATATATATATATATATGTGTGTGTGTCAAACATGAATACAGTTCTTCTGTTGAGGATAATATATCAAACATGTTCAATTTCAACATATATTTTCTATTATAAAGAAAAGATTAAAAGACTTATTTAGGGTTATAGGTTTACTAATTCCTAAAGGTTTAATTCCAGTTTCGGGTTTCCAAGTAAATTGGCAAGTTTAAGGGATAAAAGTGGTCAAGATTGATTCTTAGTTTTTGAATTACCAACTGAGCTGGTTGGCATAGGTTGCTTTCCTAATTGAATCGGTCTAGTTGCTCACCCCTATATTTTATGTGTTATAAATGGATAATACATATTGCATTAATCATCTTCCTACTCCTCCTTTTATACATTTTTACATAGGTTTGTAGCCTTTTCTTTGTTTCATAGCTCTAACATGTGCTTGCAATGTTATTTTGGCATTTCTTTTTAATTTGCTTTTAGCTTCTGTAATGATATTTGAACATATTTTGTTGTTTAGTGCCTTTTTTTTTTTTTTCTAAATTTGGAAATCATATGGAGAAAATAGTAAATGATGAAAATTCAATTAGAAAAATAGTAGCCGGAGGAACAAGGTAGAATTATGTAAGTGCAATATCCTTGATTGATTCTCTTAATGTAGCATTTAATGGTTCTAATTTTTTTTCTAACTTTAATCGTATGACCCGGAAAAGATATCAGAGATGCGCGCGAAGACCATTTTGAGTTTGACAAGAGGGACCGAAGGCGAGGTAACATGAATTTTAAGTGCTGCCTTTGTGGCAATTTGTTTCATAGTGAAAAACTTACGATGTCAGCTATAAAAATTTCTTATCTAAATTTATGGATTTTTCTCATAATATTTTTGCCATGGAATATTTTGCGGACAAAGATGATTCAACCGCTTCGAAATTTGACGCTTCGGTTACAATTATTTTTTTCCTGGCCTTACATCATTAGCCACAAAATTTTGTGCCGCCAAAGCTACAACAATCCATGAAATTTTCGTCGCTAAAGGTTGACCTTTAGCACCAAGTAGAAGTCGTCCCTATTAAGGATCTTTTTGCGCGTTTGCCGTGAAATATTCTTGTGAGGAAAAGTATACTTAAGGCTATGAAATTATCCGATTTCGTCTCCAAGGTCTACCGCCACAGGCATTTAGCCACGACTTCTTTCACGAAATTCCAGACTTTAGCCATGAGATTATGTCGGGGGCCAAAGGTCAATTTACTTGTAAGGTGGAAAGAAGGTGGCTAAAGCTGTACGTGGAATACACTTTTGTATACTGACGGTGTACATTATAACTGCTGACAAGCTTTGGAAGCGGTGGAAAGGGCATAAAGTGAATGGGAACTAAAATCACTGATCAATACATATCATAATAGGTTGATACAACATACTGGAAAAGCATTTAATCGCAGCAAAAAGAGCTCACTAGGAAACAATGTGAATGATAAATAGAATCCCAAAATACATCTCATGACATCACACACGTATACTCGAACAATCTTACAAACAAAAGAGGGAACGCCAACAATTTTAAAATACTCTCAGGGGACCTCACATGATGCTAATAACTTCAAGGGCTGGTGGCTGGAGGTGGGGTCAGGAAAGGAATAGAGGGAATCTTAGGAAGCGAAGTAGGGATGCTTGGCATCGGCGGCAAGGTGGTCGGCATGGTTGGCAAGCTTGGAAGCGGCGGCAGAGTAGTCTTGGGCAATGTTGGTTGTGTTGTGGGCAGCGTTGGCAGTGTGGGTTGAGGCAGAGTAGTGGGGATGGCAGGCATCGGTGGCACAGCAACCTTTGGCAATGTCGGCATGGCCGGCAGTGGAGGCAACGACATCGGTAAAGTTGGTATGGTGGGAAGAGATGGTATCGATGGCATGGTTGTTTGAAGCAGATGACGAGCTCCAAAGCTCATATTGATGATTGAGAAAATTAGGGCGACGATGAGAACAAAGCTCTTTGAGGAAGAAGCCATGCCGGTAGCTGGAACGTGGATTTTATGTTGAGGTAGGTTAAAGGACTTGAAATGAAGGAGCTGACTGGAATGGATTGCTAAATGTGTCTATGATGGAGGAAGGGGATGGGAGTTTATATAGCAAGACGCAGTTAGATAAAATTATGGGTTGTGTAATAAGTTGGTGACCGACCTTTGGTTATGGGTAGGAAAAGACTAGAA
This sequence comes from Eucalyptus cloeziana, assembly GCA_014182715.1. Classification (NCBI taxonomy): domain Eukaryota; kingdom Viridiplantae; phylum Streptophyta; class Magnoliopsida; order Myrtales; family Myrtaceae; genus Eucalyptus; species Eucalyptus cloeziana. The sequence goes on from CM024640.1 coordinate 13,798,092, forward strand.
CGTCATCTTATTGGCACTTAGTTAGCTCACCTCCTCAGCGCAATCTTCCACCCGGAAAAAAGCAAGAAATGGTCAAATCTGTCGTTCTTGTTCTGCCACATGGCCATGCTTTCATGTCGTCAAGCTTCGCATCTATGTCTTTTGGAGAGGCAACTAAACAACTTGCTTCATAACATACCATTATCTTGGTTGAGTGTATGACTTGCTTCTTGATGTTGACATATTAATCCAGGTGTCCTCGTGTTGCCTTGACTGATCTCTCCAAACTTCGGACTCAATTTATTAGATGGTCTACTGTTAGAATGATGGGCTTTAGCCTTTAGGTACTCTGCTTTCTTTTCCTTTTTCTTCTTTTAGTGGCTCAAATTATAAAAATAATAAAAACTGGACACAAGCATTCCACAAAAAAAATAAAAAAATAAAAAAATAAATAAAATTCCGGCCTTATCTCTCTTAAGATTGGCATTTATGGTTACCAAACAAGTTAGTCTTTGTAAGGTTGTACCTATTGTACATAGTTAAAATTAGAGTTGAAAGAGTGTTCGCTCCTGTGCTCATTGTCGCGTGGAACTTCTCTGTAGCTCCGTGCTTGCCATGTGGCATGACATTTGGCATTGTGTTGCCATGTGACCCAATAACCTTATCAATTATTTACATGTCATCCTTCTTTATGTTATTATCAAATGTTAATAAAAATAGAGTCAATATTTAAGCAACTTTGAATGCTAAAAAAATCTAGAGTAAGCATAGTCAAACTATGAATTTAAGCTTCGCTAATGTAATTGAATTAAGCTAATAATAGGATTAATCATCTCCTTCTTCTTTCGATGTACTTTCACATACGTTAATAATAACCCTTTTCTTTTCTGCATAGCTCTTAAAATGTGTCTACACTAATATTTTGGCGTTTCTCTTAATTTGCTAAAGCTTGTATAATGATTTTGAGCATATTTTATTCTTTCGCGCTTTTATGAAAGGGAAATTATGCATAGTATGGAGAAAATAGTAAATGATGAAAAATTCAATCAGAAAAACAGTAGTTGAAGAAACCAGATTTAGGTGAAAGTAATGGGAGTGGGTTGATGAGCGAACAAGGCAGAATCGAAGAAGTGTAATATCCTCGATCAATTCTCTTAATGCAGTATTTGATGCTCTCATTTTTCCTGACTTTGATCGTTTGACCAAGAGAATATGTTAGAAATACACACAAAAACTATTTCGCCTTTGACTCTAGAGGCCGGAGGCGAGGTACCGTGGTTTCGAGAAGAAGAGATCATGGAGGCCGTACCGGCTGAGTCTGGATATCCTCGTGAGGTCGGGTACGCTGTTGAGCTTCCAAAAAAGTCTACAGTTCGCACTTCGGCTGGATGTTCCGGGTAGCATGGCCTCACCCCGAGAGAGAAGATGTTAAGAGGAGCTGTTTGTTTGGGTTTTGTTTCCGTTCCCGGAACACAATTTTTGTTCTTTTGTTCCAGGGAACAAAAGCGCGTTTATTTACACTTTTGTTCCCGGAATAAAAAATCTATTTTTTTTGTTTGTTTTTGGGAACAAATTTGGAATAGAAGCGAAAAACAAAGAAAAACTTGTTTTTGTTACCAGGGGAATACTTCAGAGAAATACTTTTCTTTTTTTTTCTTTTTTTTTTCTTTTTTTCCTTTTTTTCTTTGGCTGGTCGCCAGCCTCGGCCATGGCTGACGACCTCGCCGGAGTGTCGCCAGCCCCCGGCGAGCCTCGCTGTGGCTGGGCAAGGCCGCCGGCCAAAAGGAAGAAAGAAAAAAAAAAAAAAAGAAAAAAAATTAAAAAAATTAAAAAAAATTAAAAAAAATTATACAAGTTTACCAAATGTGTTTATATTCTTTTCTATTCCAGAAATAGAAATTATACAAGTTTACCAAACGCGTTATTCTATTCAAAAATTGTTTCTCGGAACAAAAATAGTTTTTTTTTTTTTAATTTTATTTTCAAGAATAATTTTTGAATAAAAACATTACCAAATGTCACACAGTGGATGAGATGAAGGTGTGGATGTCTTTGCTGCTTGACATTGTGAAGGACAAACTAGCCTCCTGCTTCTATGGTGCCTAGATCGTTACGAGTACATCCCCGGTGGACCATCTGTTGGAGAGGGAGGCTCTGCGATAAAATATTAGGTACAACGGACTTAAGATAAATAATTCAAAAACCGACACATGTCGCCTGCTTGTTAGGACGAGAGAGTAATAGAGAGAATTTCAAAATCTCTGATATGTGGGCCCAACGTTGACATGCGTCGTTATCTGAATGAGTCATCCTAAATCTGACGTGGCAAGATGTCCTAGTGGAGGTTGGTCCACCTTTAGGTATTGATATGACATTGGTTTTTTCTTTTTTTATTTGTATATCATTGAGGAGGTTAGACCACCATGTTATGTATTGCTATATTATGAATCTAGAGTTAACCTTATATCTGCACATTGGGTTTAAGTCATGATATGCATAAACAACTGCAAAAATAACAAATAACAGTACCTAGATTTGCAAATGGTATAAACTCAAAATTTGCAAAGGACTTTTAGTAACGAGCAAATTTGCACCTTTTTAATCAGGCAAAAAATGATGTACAAATGAATTTAGGGATGAAATTTTTATGTTGGAAAATTCGAAGTAAATTCACGCGAACTTTTGGCCACGAAAAGTTTATCAAATTGATGCGACGATTTTTTGTCATGACTAAAAGCATATGGACTTTTAATAAGGAAATGCGATGTCGCCACAAAATTTCAGCTACGAAAATTTCATCATTAAAAGTACAGGTTTTTCCCGGGATGTCGTTGCCAAGAAATATTTTGTGGGCAAATATAATTCAACTGGTACGAAATTTGACGCTTCAGTCACGAATTTTTCCTTGCCTAATATCATTTAGCCACGAAATTTTCTGGCGCCAAAGCTACAAAACCCACGGAATTTTCGTCACAAAAGGTTGCCCCTTTACGTTGAGCATCGATTTTACGCCTTTTAACGTGGATTATTTTCGTGGCCAACAATGGGGAAAAGGTAGATAACGTCGTACGCGGAAGACAGTCTTTTTTATACTGACGGTATGTAATTATTAGTAAAAAGCTTGGAAACAGTGGAAATGACATAACAAGAATAATAGCCAAGTCACTGATCAATAGATATCCTAGTGGTAGATACAAGGTATTAGATAACAATCACTCGCACTAAAAGATCTCACTAGAAAACAATGTGAATGATGAATAGAATCCAGAGAAGACATCTCATGACGAGACACACACACACACAGATATATATGCGACCAATCTTACAAACAAAAGGGGGAACACCAACAATTTTAAAATACTCTCAGGGGACCTCACATGATGCTAATAACTTCAAGGGCTGGTGGCTGGAGGCGGAGTGAGGAAAGGAATCGAGGGAATCTTAGGAAGCAAAGTAGGGATGCTTGGCATCGGCGGCAAGGTGGTCGGCATGGTTGGCAAGCTTGGAAGCGGCGGCAGAGTAGTCTTGGGCAATGTTGGTTGTGTTGTGGGCAACGTTGGCAGTGTGGGTCTTGTGGGTATGGTTAGGAATAAACAGAACATTCCTCATTGGTTCTTTGTTTGCCCACCTTCTCAGCCCAATCTTCCACAGGAATAAATAATAAAGAAGGGGTCAAACTTTGTCTTCTGTTCCGTTCGGTCGAATGGTCGTCATCTCATGAAAGTCAAGCTTCTGATCTGTGTCCTTGTGGATGGTAACTAGATAACTTGTTCCATAACTATTGCTAACTGGGGTTATTGATAACTTGCTTCAGGATTTTAACGTACTAATCTAGGGTTTCTATGTGTCGCCTTGACAAATACCTTGTCGCACTGGACATGTCAATGCTTTTAACTGTGATCATCTTTGGTTTACTCCTCGGATTTGAAGAAGTAAAAACTTGTGGGACTTTATTCACTTCCAAGTCTAGCCTTTTAGGAAGAAAAGTTTATGATCATGGAAACATATGGCATTGCGAAGTCATCTCTGTCTCTCTGTCTCTCATCTCTGTCTCTGTCTCTGTCTCTCTCTCAAACTTGGAGGTCTATAAGTGCCTATCACAAATATTTTTCATTTTTCTAAAAAAATTTCCTAGTTTATAAAGTTTTTCTAAAGCACATTAGATTAGTAAAGTATATGTTTAGTTGTAATAATAGTAAAATCATGCATTGACATTAAGACATTAAGATGCCCTTTGTTTCGCATAAAATGAATCATTTTTTTTTTTTAAATTTTAAAAATGATCACTTATAACAATTACGAAAATGAATAAATAGAAATTATTTTTATTATCCATGAAAATACTTAGGCATAAATTGTTGTCGATAATAAAAATATATTTCATTGATTAATTATTTCAAACGATATAAGCGATCATTATAAAGAAAATATTTTTCAAATAATTTATTTCCGTAAAAAAAAAAAAAAAATAGAGCCTAAATGGTTGAAAAATATGGTGACATCTTAATCCAATAGCTAATATTTTTGTCTTCAATTTACTTTTTGTGGTATCCATTCTAATATCTGGTTTTTCATAACCAGATATATTTACGTGGCAAGTTCAGGGTTATTGGATATATATATAATTTTTGTTGGAATTGATACCAACAAGGACAATTCGATACAAAATTAAAGAAAAAATTACACTTTGCACCCGAAAGGCATGTGCACAACATATGATAGCGGAAGAAGTTCACAGTATTAACAAGTGTAAGAAAATGAAACCTTTTAAAGTTCGGAATTTAATGTTCAATAACCATAAAGCTATGGAGTTCCACAACGTAGAAGAAATTAACTCCAATTACTTATGTTGCTAAAAGCAATGATTATAAATTATCTGATTGGGCATGTGCACGCACGAGTAATACGCCATTTTATTGGAATGCAAAATATACGGATTGCTGTAAGGTGTCAAGTCAATATAGTTGTATCGCTTTTCATTTCAATTGCTTTTCTATCTGAATCTTTTTCTCATCATAAATCTAGTTGATTGTATTGCACGAAACAATGAGTTGGAAGCGATGGAAAGAATACAATAATCTGAGCCAAGTCACCGGTCAATACATATATATGAATGATAAATAAAAAGCAACATGAATGATACATAGAATCCTAGAAGACATCGTAACACAAGACTCTGTATTCGAACAATTCTACAAAGAAAAAAAGGCACTCCAACAAATTGTAAATACTCTCAGGTGACCTCGCATGGTACTAAAATCTTCAGGTGCTGGTGGCTGGAGGAGGAGCAAGAAAAGGAATAGAAGGGATTTTAGGGAGAGAAGTAGGGATGCTAGGCATCGGAGGCAAGGTGGCGGGCATGGTTGGCAAGCTCGGAAGTGGTGGCAAAGTAGTCTTGGGCAGTGCTGGTTGTATGGTGGGCAGCGTCGGCAATGTGGGCTGAGGCAGAGTTGTTGGGATGGCAGGCATCGGTGGCATAGCAACCTTCGGCAATGTTGGCATGGCTGGCAATGGAGGCAGTGATGTTGGTAAAGTTGGTATGGTGGGAAGAGACGGTATAGATGGCATAGTTGTTTGCAACAGATGACGAGCTCCAAAACTCATATTGATGGTTGAGAAAATTAGGGTAATGAAGAGAACCAAGCTCTTAGAGGAAGAGGCCATATTGGTATCTGGAGTTAGGATATTGTGCTGTGATAGGCTCAAGGACTCGAAATCAATGAGCCGAGAGAAATGGATTACTGATTATGTCCGAGTAAATGGAGGAAGGATATGGGAGTTTATATAACAAGAGATGGTCATATAAAATCTAGGGCTGTGATTATAAGTTGGTGACTGGCCTTTGGGTATGGTTAGGAAAGAAACACAGAACATCTCTTCATTGGTTCTCTGTTAGCTTACCTCCTCAGCTCAATCTTCCACCGGCAAAAAGAAAACAAAAAGGTCAACTCTGCTGTTCTTGTTTTGACAGATGGCGTGCTTTCATGAAATGAAGCTTCGGATCTGTCTTTGTGGACGGTAACCAATAGCTTGTTTCATAACCACCACGGTCTAGAGAGATTGCCAACTTGCTTCTGGACTTTGACGTATCAATCTAGGGTTTTTATATATTTCCATGTCATTTTTGGTGAACTCCTAGTACTTGAAGAAGTCAAAACTTGTGGGGCTTTAACATCCGGATCAAGCCTAAATACGTATATTTTATTGAAACGTGTGACAATGCAATTGCATAAGTCTAACAAGTTTGACGTCATTCATCATATGGGAACAATGATAAATATATGGGAAATTTTGATTTTACTCCCTCAACTTAGTTTTGATGCACATTAAACCTAAACCTCAAAAAGTTGCATTTTACCCCTTTGAACTTGCACTTTATTTCGAGAAGTAAAGTGCAAATTTTCTTATTATGTTTGTATAAAATTCTTCGCTAATTTACATGAGCGATATCTAAAATACATTTGGAAATATGTTGAGCCACAAAAATAAATTTCAATCGTTTTATTCTAGAAAACTAACAAATATAAGAAAAGCTAACAAAACAAAAGATAAAAAAACATTGAATACGAGATTAAGAAAAAATAGGGATAATAATACTAGGAGTGCCAAATCTTTTATATGGTACTCATTTGAGTGCTAAAACTTTTTTTTCGCTCACTTAAGTGCCACATTGAAGTAAAATCATCATACATAGAATTTTTTTTGTTTATATTTTTATTTGCTTATTTTTCAAAGAGCCGGCAAGGGTCACTAGTGACCCTAGGTGAGGCTGCAAGGAACCTCATGAGCTTTGGGCAGCCAAAGGCGATGTCACCTAGGGTGAGCAAAGGTCCTCGCAACCTCATCGTTGGCGAGGTTGTGATGCCCTTGCTAGCTCTAGGCAACATTGCTCATGACCTGGGAGGCCATGACACCCTCACCTAGGGCATTCGCGGTGAGGGTGAGGCAGCCCTCACCTAGATCTAGCCATGAAGGCCATGGGCGAGGGCATCACTACCTTGTCAGCTTAGGGCGAGGCTGCGTCTCTTGTGATCACCCAAAGCTGGCGAGGACCTTTGCAGCCTTGCCAACGGCCGACGAGGGCTCGACAGCCTAGCCGAGGGCAAGGTTTCATGGCTGGTGAGGGTTGCCCGTGTCCGTCCCTAGCCTTAAAGAAAAAAAAAGCCAAAAAAAAAAAAATTCAAAAAAATAAAAAAAATATTAAAATAATAATAATAAATTGTCCACATCACGCGGCAAAGCCATGTTGGACGATCAGTATCTACGTCAGATTTTCCGACGAGGCAAATTGAAATTGGCATTCAAGTGATCGATTTTTCAAATTTGTGACATTTAAGTTAGAAAAAAAGTTTTGGCACTCAAGTCAATGTCATAGGAAAGTTTTGACACTCTAGTTTTCTTATCCTGAAAATAATATTTACATTAAAAGTTGAGGAAAATTGAAAATTTTAAAAGATACGCAAAATCAATACTCTCTCTCTCTCCACACCTTAGAGTGCCTCTCCCAAGTATTTCCATTTTTTTTTCAAGACTTTCCTAGTCTTTAAAGTTTTCTTAGATTTAGCAAATTACACTAGTAAAGTTCAGGTTTAGCAGTTTTTACAAGTTAAATCATACAATTGACATAAAATGGTTGAAAAAAAATATTGCAGCTTCTTATAATGAATAGTCACTAATTTTTTCATCTATTTACATTTCATGTTATCCGTTTTAAATATCTCATAGGTATTTCCTAATTTAAATATGAATTTGGCAGTCTTAAGGGTTAGTAGTTTCAATTATCCCTTTTCATATTTTATTCATTATTTATTGGAATTGAGATAAAAAAAACCATTTGATAAGTCACCCCCATTGTCCGCAGCACATGATAACAGAAAAAGGTCAACAGCTTTGACAAGTGTAAGAAAATGCATGCTCAGAGAATAAACTGTATCTTTTCAAAGTTCGGAATGTATTACACACTAATCTTAATTCTCAACGTTGAGGGGTAAAATGAAATATTTTTCCAAATATATGAACATATACCTAAAAAATAGATGAGTGGCCATCCCTACCAATAACCATACTAAGGGGTAAAATGTCATGCCGGACAAGCTAGTTATGTTTTTATCTACTTTTCCTTTCAAGTGGCATTGGTTGCATCATGAAATGACGGGAATGTTGGGAAACTTGGCGCTAGAATGGGAAACTTCTTTTTAAATGTCCATGCAAAATTCGTATAATCAAGGACTGTAATGTATATGTTGATGTTTTCGTAGTGATTTCTGTTAACTTAGTTGCTAGACGAATAAAAGTTAAATTGGTGTTTAATTAAGGAGTATTATAAAGATATCGGAGGTTCATCGACTTTCTTTTCCCCTTCAGTTTTTGATGGCATCTTTCGATTTCCTTTTTGTGCGATCGGTTGCGACGGCTTTTGAGGGTTGCACCTTGTTGCCGTGTGCAAACGACGTTGTAAACTTTGCCACATTAGCTAGGGTGAGGGCGGCGACCCTTGCCATTCTGAGTGGCTAAGGTGCGCGCCCCTCGACGACCAGCGAGCGTGTGATGATGCACCAGGGTTGGCGGCATCATTGCCTTACCCCAACGAGGGTTCGGCCATTTCAGCTAATGACCGGGCTGTGGCTTAGCCTTTCCTTTTACATATGTCAGTGACATTTCATTAAAGGTTTTTTTTGCTACTTTTTCAATATTTTGAGTAAATAACTACCACATTTTATGCAAGCATTGTGGAAAATTTTCCTTAAGTTTATTTGGTAGAATGACCTCCGTAAACCAAATATATTGTGCGAGGACTCAATTTCACATGAAAAATCCCTAGTGTTCTCCTCAAGCAATTAGAGAAAGTCGAAGAACAAATGATGTCATCACCCCAGCTAGACTTGCCATCAAAATCTGGGCGGAAGATCCTCTAATCCATATGATACTTGTGTCTCGATAGATTTCAGTTGCCGTCGATCAAAACCTCAATTTTATAAATTCACAATTTGTTGAATTACTGAAAGGGCTCCATTCCATCCCGGATAGAGGATCCACGCCCGAAATTTGTGTACTGCAAATTCGTCCGAGATGATGTGGAATGACATTTCGGAGATCTTTAACAAATCAACCCACTAAAAAAAAATCAAAAGGGGAGAAAGCATACAGCTCTCAATAAATTCTAAAAAATCGTATCCATCTTTTAACTCCATAAAAATGCTGCTAACGGTAATGGAATTCCAATTAGAAAAGAAATTAACTCCATTTAATTATCTAGTTAAAAGCAACTATCATAAAATGTTTGATAGGGCACAAACAAATGCGAGTAATACGCCAATTTATGTGAATGTGGAAGATAGAGGTTGAGGAACGATGCCAATTCAGTATAGATGTAGCACTTTTTGTTGAGTTGCTTTTCTATCTGAATCTTTTTCTCCTCATAAATCCAATTGATTGTACCGCGTAACAATGAGCATGGAAGCGATGGAAAAAACATAATAAAATGGGAGTCTAGTCACTGATCAATACATATATATCATAAATACAAAGGTACTTGGCAATGGAAAAGACTTTTAATTCACACCCAAAGACCTCTCTAGAAAACAATAGAAATGACCCGTAGAATCCGAAATGACATTATAACACAATACACGTGTATTCGGACAATGCTACAAACAAAAGGACGTACTCCAACATATCAAAAATACTCTCGTGTAACCTCGTATGGTACTAAAATCTTCAAGGGCTGGTGGCTGGAGGAGGAGTAAGGAAAGGAATAGAAGGGATTTTAGGGAGAGAAGTAGGGATGCTGGGCATTGGCGGCAGGGTGGTCGGCATGGTTGGCAAGCTTGGAAGTGGTGGCAGAGTAGTCTTGGGCAGGGTTGGTTGTGTGGTGGGCAGCGTCGGCAGTGTGGGCTGAGGCAGGGTCGTAGGAATGGCAGGCATTGGTGGCACGGCAACCTTAGGCAATGTCGGCATGGCTGGTAGTGGCGGAAGCGACGTCGGGTTTGGTAGAGTCGGTATTGTGGGAAGAGACGGTATGGATGGCATAGTTGTTTGCAGCAGATGACGAGCTCCAAAGCTCATATTGATGGTTGAGAAAATTAGAGCAATGAAGAGTACAAAGCTTTTTGAGAAAGAAGCCATATTGGTATATGGAGTCAGGATATTGTGCTGTGATAGGCTCAAGGACTTGAAGCCAATGAACTGAGAGGAATGGATTGCTGATTGTGTTGGAGTAAATGGAGGAAGGAGATGGCAGTTTATATAGCAAGAGATAGTTATATAAAAATTTAGGGTCGTGATTATAAGTTGGTGACTGGCCTGTGGGTATGGTTAGGAATAAACAGAACATTCCTCATTGGTTCTTTGTTAGCTCACCTTCTCAGCTCAATCTTCCACAGGAATAAATAATAAAGAAAGGGTCAAACTTTGTTTTCTGTTCGGTTCGGTCGAATGGTCGTCATCTCATGAAAGTCAAGCTTCTGATCTGTGTCCTTGTGGATGGTAACTAGATAGCTTGTTCCATAACTATTGCTAACTAGGGTTATCGATAACTTGCTTCAGGACTTTAACGTACTAATCTAGGGTTTCTATGTGTCGTTTTGACAAATACCTCATTACTCTGGACATGTCAATGCTTTTAACTGTGATCATCTTTGGTTTACTCCTCGGATTTGAAGAAGTAAAAACTTGTGGGACTTTATTTACTTCCAGTCTAGCCTTTTAGGAAGAAAAGTTTATGATCATGGAAACATATGGCATTGCGAAGTCATCTCTATCTCTCTGTCTCTATCTCTATCTCTCAAACTCGGAGGTCCATAACTACCTATCACAAATATTTTTTCATTTTTCTAAAAATTTCCTAGTTTATAAAAGTTTTCTAAAGCACATTAGATTAGTAAAGTATATGTTTTGTTGTAATAACAAGTAAAATGATGCATTGACATTAAGGTACCTTTGTTTGCAGAAAATGAATGGTTAGGAAAACCATTTTTTTATTTTAAAAATGATCACTTATAACAATTACGAAAATGAATAAATAGAAATTATTTTATTGTCCATGAAAATACTTAGGCATAAATTGTTGTTGATAATAAAAATATATTTCATTGATTAATTATTTAAAACGATATACGCAATCATTTTTAAGAAAATATCTTTCAAATAATATATTTCCGTAAAAAAAAAAAATTAGAGCCTAAATGGTTGAAAAATATGGTGACGTCTTAATCCAATAGCTAATATTTTTGTCTTCAATTTACTTTTTGTGGTATCCGTTCTAATATATCTGGTTTTTTCATAACCAAATATATTTAAATGGCAAGTTCAGGGTTATTGGATATATATATATATATATATATATATATATAATTTTTAATTTTTGTTGGAATTGATACCAACAAGGACCATTCGATACAAAATTAAAGAAAAATTATACTTTGCACCAAAAGGCATGTGCACAACATATGATAGCGGAATAAGTTCACGGTATTAACAAGTGTAAGAAAATGAAACCTTTTAAAGTTCGGAATTTAACGTTCAATAACCCTAAAGCTGAGGGATCAAATGAAATTGTGTTCCAAATCTGTGAACATCAGCCTGCACTAATAACCATACTAAAGAGTAAAAGGTCATGCAGGACAACCCAGATCATGATTTTGTCTCTTCCCCTTCCACGTAGAATTAATTACCGCCATGACAACGATAGGTATTTGGTAAAAGTTGGCGCTAACGGGGGAAAGTACTATTAGTTTCTTCCTTAGAAAGGGAAGAAACAAACAAAATCTCATGGTTTACTATCAATTCTTTTGATATTTCTTCCTTTAGATGACAAATTTTCACATTTAGATGATATGTCAGATGTACTAATACCCTAATTCATTCATCTAGAAATCCCGGCATTTTTTCAATGGAAATGGAGTTCCACAACGTAGAAGAAATTAACTCCAATTACTTATGTTACTAAAAAGAAATGATTATAAATTATCTGATTGGGCATGCGCCCACACGAGTAATACGCCATTTTTTGGAATGCAAAATATACGGATTGCTGTAAGGTGTCAATTCAATAGTTGTAGCGCTTTTTCATTTCAATTGCTTTTCTATCTGAATCTTTTTCTCATCATAAGCCCAGTTGATTGTATTGCACGAAAAAAGAGTTGGAACCGATGGAAAGAATACAATAATTTGAGCCAAGTCACCAGTCAATACATATATATGAATGATATATAAAAAGCAACATGAATGATACATAGAATCCCAAAAGACATCGTAACACACAACTCTGTATTCGAACAATTCTACAAAGAAAAGGAGGCACTCCAACAAATTGTAAATACTCTTAGGTGACCTCGTATGGTACTAAAATCTTCAAGTGCTGGTGGCTGGAGGAGGAGCAAGAAAAGGAATAGGGATTTTAGGGAGAAGTAGGGATGCTAGGCATCGGAGGCAAGGTGGCGGGCATGGTTGGCAAGCTCGGAAGTGGTGGCAAAGTAGTCTTGGGCAGTGCTGGTTGTGTGGTGGGTAGCGTTGGCAATGTGGGCTGAGGCAGAGTTGCTGGGATGGCAGGCATTGGTGGCATGGCGACCTT